>OY728157.1:245808998-247058998 GCA_963277665.1 Viscum album | reverse complement strand
CAAATTAATCACATATACTTGTGACTAATGGCCTTGTAATAATAATTATAACAGATTCTAGATAAAACAGATGTCCAATAAGACTGGCATGGGAGGAAAAAATTGAAAATCAAAACAAATGGTCATAAAAGACATCAAACCTAATCTAGATAAAAAGACGTTTTAGATTCATCACTAAAATTATGTTTCCATTTATAAAACATCATCAAATAATAAGAAACTAACCTAAAACCCATCAGAAAACATTGAAATTAATCATATTTAGAATGAAATTTGATAATAAGACAAAATGTTTCAAGATTCCATAACTAAATTCTAATAAACCTAATAGATTAAAAATAATTTTTAATAAAAAATAAAAATGATAATTATTTGAAGAATTTACCAATATGGGAAGAATGGATGTTCGTAGTTAATGTTTTTATCACCTCCTTTGAATAGTCAATAATATGTAATCCTTTAATATTGTACATCGATGGTATAATAACATCTTCATCAGTATTGACTCTAGAAATGACATCAATAATGGATTGACTTATTGGTGAAACATCCCCAGTAGAATCTCCCACAAGTGAGAGCTTCAATGAGAAATACTTTACCCTATATAGAATATTAATTTAATAATTAATAGTAAAAGTATTTTTGAAATATATTAATTAATTTTTTATTTTTAAAATATTATTAAATTTATAAAGGAACACAAAACTAAATGAATAAAATTTATTAATAAAATTTCATGAAGTGATAATTAAATTAAAATAAAAAAATGAAATTAATACCTATTTAAATAATTTATGTCCTAAAAAATGAATAAAAACTGATGATCTATTCACAAATAATAGATCTTCAATTAATAATGTCACATTTATATTCAATTAGAATATACTTTTAATAAAACACCTAAAATTAATAACTACAATTTTTAAAAAAAAACTAACATGATTATTGATGCTTTGATCACAAATAGAATATTGGGAATGTGGGAAACAATTTCCTAAAAAATGTAGAGATTTTAAATTGTTTTCAGTGGACTTGGACTAGATGGGGGTGTAGAGTGGGGGGTAATGGGGGGGTGGAGATGATCCAATTTATTGTATTTTTTTGTAATGGAATATGTTTTTCTCCATTCATATTTTCGAGAGAGTGGTCATCCATCACAATAGGGGTCGACCATTAATACTTCTACCATTTATCTAAAAAGTATTCATTATGGATTGATACAACTAAAAATAATATTCCAAAATTCTATTTAGGATGTAATAATCAAAAAAAAATCTTCTTAAAAATATTTTTTTGTGACATGCTATCAATTCAATCACATTTAGGTATTTCAAAATAAGGTTATTTATGATGGGTCTTAATACTCCATTATAAATAACAATATTTCTATGTTTGTTTTTGATAGATGTTTCCTAACATGAAAAATAATTATTTGTGATAAATTGTATAGTCCATCATGAATAACCTTTTTGTAAGAATTAATTACAATGAAATGAATGATTAATCATAGATAAACTATCATCTTCCACAGAAAACACATTTCCATAATATTATAAGTGATAGATTTATTTTCCATTCAAAATGTTCATTTATATAAATATTATTTACAATAGGATGATAATTTTTCAGAAATCCTCTTGATCAACTAATTGGGAAAACCACTATGACAACTTGGACCCACGCTCTTGGGATCTGGTGCTCACAAACACATTTTATATATACTCGATATGAAATGAACCAAAGAAACACAATTTTTTTATCACCAATAATTATAATATCTCAAAAAATATTGATTCACATATATTTAATAGTATTTTTTGGTTCCAATATATATAAAAAACTATTAACTAAAAAAACTATTTCTTTCTCATGAAATGATAATTGTACCACTTTATATGAAACTACATAATACATAATAATTTTTCAATATCTCCCAAGAGAATTTCCCAACAATATAATCTTCTTCAAATGTTATGTGTAATTATTTTATCATAAACCATGTAATAGTAAAAATAAGAAGGGGGAGATGAAACACATAGTAATGGGAAATTTATAACAGAATCTATTAAGGAATAAACTTGGGAGGAATATTATGACATGAAATAAATTATATTAAAATAATACTATATAACTATTAAAATGATCTTAGAAAAAATCCAGGGTTAATAATATAAATAAACACTTGGGAAAAATTAACTCTTTTTATAGTGATATAATTATTAATGTCGGACATATTTGACTTTTTTTGAAAGGCATGTAAGACATATTTTACCATAAATTCATATTCCAAGTCATTACTCTTGTTATCAAGGTCACTTACATGACGTCACCCTTTCCATCAATGATGAAACAAATACATATTTCATGCATTGGATATACATATAATAAATACTCAAACATTTTTTATAATGAAACAAACAGATGCATCGAGTGGATACAAGATATTGGGCTCCACCCACCAATTCATTAAGTCCAATGCATTCATCATGTGAATGATATGAATATCAATTAAATTAATAGTAAAAAATCCTTAGTGATCAATAAGCATAATTATTGAGATACAAACATACATAATTCTAGTACTTGTTTTGAAAATAAATGAACAAAATTCATCCAAATAAATAATGTGATTGGTTAAAAAATAAATAATCGATATTCCTGAGTAATCAATAAACATATATATAGGAATAACTAGTATAAAAATATTTAATATTTCCACAATAAATAAATTTAATAATCATATAAATAAGAATTCCTAAAATTAACACTATATCGAGAAATGAATATTTGGTTATGTAAATAAATTACCCAATAAATCGACATAATTATTTTAGGAGAGTATCCTTAAATCAAAGGATGAAAATATAGAGTGTTTGAAGAGAAAATAAATTTAAAGAAAAATTATTCTTATAACAAAGTATAATTTGAAAATGAAAAGGCAGTGATGGAATTACATGATTTTAATACCCCAATATAAAATGGAATGAGATTATTTGGAAGGAAATACTTGGCATACATGTATAATAAAAGAAGGGAAAAATGTTCTGAATATGAATCATATCACACTAAAGAAAAATTGGGATGTGGAATTCCTTACAATAGTTATAATGTAATAATCAAAAGAACACGAGATGGATACTAAAAAAGTTAAATATAAATAAATAAATATATTATTTATAATTAGAGGAAATTTAAAAGTTAATACACTATATTTAATAAAATATAATGTATAATATCAAACATGTATCAAGTAATTGAAAATAGAGTCAAATAAAACATACAACTATAGAAAATTTTAAATAAAAACTCTTAAAAAGATATAATTTAAATTGGTAAATTAAATAACATAAATAATAATAGAACAATGATATAAATTTTCAACTAGTGATCAACCTCAGCATATAATATAAATAATGGTGTATAACATAAATATGTGGTAAGGAATTGAACTTTGAGATAATGAAAACCGACCATAATTGTTTCTTCGTTGAAATTTGAAATAAGTGTAATAATAATAAATACATTAATATAATATGTAGAAACATTATTTATATATATTACCATTTATAAAATCTATGTATTACCATTAATTATAAATATATTATTCAGTTATAGTTTATTTTCATGACCAGGTGCAAGAAACTCTGATTACCGGGTCAATAATATTTTTGTAATGGAATTTTTTATTAATGTTTATTAATTAAAAGTTATTCATTACCAAATTATCAAAGATACTAGAATCATATTATTTCAATAATTTATCATATATTATTTTCAATTGGTGAATTAACATGTTTATTTTCTGAAAATAGAAATTGTGATGAATTAGATTCCAAATGTTTAACAAAACAAATGGGATATCTAGTAAATATATAAGACATCCATAGTATTTTTATATAATGATTAAAAATTTTAAATGTATTTTTATTATATTATATTCTAATTATATAATATTCTTTAAACATTAAAGGTGTAAAAATTATAACATCATTCAATTTTACAGTAAACTAACTGAAATAAGAGCATGTCATCATGATTTTATGAGTAAAAAATATTTTTATAGAATGTTAATATTACTATAAAATAATATTAATTTTTCATAAATATAATTTAATTTCAATAAAATTATTCTTACAAAATTTTTAAATGGAGGTGATGGAATATGAAATATGTCATTCATGGATGTGGTAGTCTGCATGTTTGCACAATTAACAATTCCATATTTCAAAAATTGGTATGGAATAAAGGAATATGAAAAATTATCATTTCATAATTATAATTGTGTCATATAAAACATATAAATTAATAAATTCTATTCATTTCACCATCCATGATATGTGGTGATTCATTAGAAACTACATCTTTTTGTGGAGGTTGTTGTTCGCACATACATATGCTCGATGTTATTTTGATTTTCTTAGTAGATAGAAAAGAAAAAAATAAGGACTTATTGAATAATATAGTAATACTATATTATAATAATAATTATTTTTTCATTATATTATTGTGGATATAATAATTTCTAAATATACAAATTAAGAATAAGAGGATAAGGAGTAACAAATTCTCACATTGAGTATAACGACCCATACTTTACATACATTGTTAATACTTCAAAATTGAAGTACACTTATTACAACATATGACAAAACCACAAAGGACCGTATAGGTATAGTGTCTTTAGAAACTGGGAAACATAAACAACTGGTTCATAAATCTTCTACAGTGTCTCCCATTTATTTCATCATATCTAGGGTCCCTTTTAGCATATTCTACTTAATATCCATCTTCCTGACCTGGGGAAAAGAAAACATAAAAGGGTGAGCTCAAATTCTCAGCAAGGGCAAATAAAGGAAATAAAAATCATATCATATCTTTTTGAAAATCAAAACCTGCAAAAGAGATCATAATATATTAACATGGAATAAATCATAGAAGTGAAAATGAGATCCCCATAATCATAACATAAAACTTGAAACTTTTTGGCATGCACACATAATCATGGAAAATCATTTCTTGTTAGTCATGACTCATTGCCAAGACTATCTTAGTGGACAAAGTCCCTTTCTGAACCGAGTTCACTCCTCGTTTCAGTCCTGTATCACTGAACTGAAATAACCTTCCGTTCCAGCCATGTCTATCTCATGAGATATAAAGTCTTTACCCAATGCATTGGAGGGAGATATAGGTCCCACCCATCTTATAATGAATCCTTTCTTATGTGTGCCACATAATCATAAACCATACATCATAACATAACCCATGTAATAAAAATGGGATTCTTAAACAACATGACATCATAAAACAATTCATATAAGATAAAGGAATTCATAAAAATATTTCCATCACAACATAATCAAATCCATGTAATAATAGGGATAGAAACAGAACCCTTTATTATCTTGGATGGAAAATAATTTTGATAAAACACTTGAACTTCATTCTTGAGGAAAATATCCTTTCTTTTTCAAAAATATTTTACATTTCTTAACATGTCATACAACTTTAAACTAAAAGAAGTTGATTAAAAATAAACTTGAAAACTTTTAAAGGAAGCTTCTTGGAAATAATGTTTTAAAAATCCATTCTTGTCGTATAAGTTAAAAAAAACATTCTTCGTACTTTTGTCGGAAAAGTCAAAAAGTACCTCGTACGGAAAAACGACAAAAGATTCCTTTCATATTCTTTACTAAAAACTCACCTAAGGGAAAAATTGGATTTAAACTATTGTAAGTGGATGGAAACAATATTACATATTGAGGGAACATGGATGTGGATGATAAAATACACCCCAGTAAATACTTACGAATAAACAATCTCGGATAAAAATGAGATTGTGATATTTCCCTTACCTTAGGTCCGATTTGCTTTGTTCGTGTCCGAAGCTCCTGTATAATGGTTTAAATAATGTTATTGACTTATTCCAGAATCATACATATTGATATGAGATCATATATGGTCATATTATTAGCTTCTTGTTAGTAATATTTCATTGTTACTTGTTACTCGGGTCTTTATAACTTTTTGTTCTTATGCGTGTTTTGTCGAATAAATTCTTATTCTTATCTTTAGGTTATAGATAATTCATTTCCAGAATGGTATTATTGTAGTATATACCATATTCATTCATTCAATTCATTTATATAATCATTATGAAATGAAGATCATGTAGAACGAGTCGCATCACATCGTGGAGACGGTATTCCGTACGTACGCACGAGTGATGATATCGTTCCTATGATCGTGGAATTGTATTGGAGTATATATATATATTATTTCAGTATCAATATTAATTCATAATAATCATATATAGTTACTCATTTCACCATTATACCCATCCTTGTAAGGTGATGGTGGAAAATAGATTACACCACGGCGTGGAGACGGTATTCCGTACGTACGCACGCGCGGTGATTTCAATTTTCCGTAGGATGGATAGAAGGTGAATTAGGGTTGTTTCATATTTATAATAACATATCAGTATGTAAGTAATACTGATGTTATTACTTTATCATGAAACAACTAAAGAAGAAGAAGTTGAAGAAGAAAGAAATTGAAAAGATCGGTAATGGATATTACCTCTTCTTTGGAACGCCTCTTTGAATCCTCCACTTAAGGAACTAAAGTTGGTCTTTGGAGAAGACCAGGACCTCTAGAATTATTCTAGGGAAGTGGAGAGGAGAAAATGGAAGGGTTTGGCCGAGCTTGAGTGCTCAAATTGGTGTGAGGAGGAGGGGGAGGAGGTGCCCTTTTATAAGGGAGGAGAGGGGCACCTTAGGAATATCTCAAAATATTATTTTATATTAAAGTCAAAATCGGTTTATAATGGTTCCAAAGGGTCATATTTCGAAGCTGAAGTGGTGATGGGTCGAAATCCTATCAACCAATAGGATTTAGACAAGTTTGGGGTATTATTTTAACCTTATCAATTAGATTTAACTCTAAGTTAATTAATTTAACTTTTACCGTGTCTTTTTGTTTTCTTTCACTATATGGTTAATACACTTACTATAACATGCCAAACGAACCCCAAATTGTTTATTATTAATATATATATCCTTATCTAAGTCATTTGGCCGAACCTTAGATTTTTAGGAATAAAATAACAATTAATAATATAATATTTGATTTAAATACTATTTTGTGTCAATTTTGACACTATTTGATATATGATTTTTGTGAAAGTCATATCAGAATTATATGTTCTAACCAAGTTGATTAAATCAACACTAATATATCATAGTAACCTATAAAATTAGTGTAATTCATAAAAAGTCTTAAATTACATTTATTTTGGTATTTATATTATCAATTATGTCAATATTTCATTAATAAGATAATTACTGCATCATCTTTGTGTCATAAATAAATTAAATTATTTGATGTCTAAAAATTAAAAATAAACTACCATCATGTAGGAAATCTTTTTAGCTTTCTAATGAATATTTACAATCGAATTTATCTTATGTATAACCCCATATTAAAAATGATTTACTTATTAAACTTTAAATTTAACTATTTTAACCCTTCTTTAAATAAATTAATAATAAATGTCCTAATCTAATCCAAGTGGGCCTAAATGGTCATATTTTATTCCTAAGTTTGTTTTTGGTCGAATTACACTTGTCCAATAGAATTAGGACATGTGTTAGGGTAATATTAATATCATATTTACCCTTAGTTACCTTATTTACTATTAACCGTGGTAAAAAAAGTAAAAAGTTACTATTCACCAAAAAATTATTTTCATCTCATTGAACCACATTTTAGTCCTTGATATTAACCGTGTCTCTCGGATTTTCGAAATTCCATTCACAGAAGCGGTAAAATTAAGTTTTATGCAAAATTCAGTTTTTAACCTACCACTTAGTAGTTTCACTATTCATCAAAAATTGATGTTTTTCAGAACAATGCCAAAATTTCATCCCAAGCTATATTTCATATTCCAAATTCAAAAATGAAGTATATTTTACCAAATTCATAACATAAAAGTTGCATTAATTAATTTTATAATTAAATCCCGCTGTTAAAACAAATAGCGTGTTTTTAAGAAACAATATCTATCAAAAGATTGACACTTGTTTATGTCTAGTTTAAATGTGAAATTACATCCAATGGCCAACATTGTATTAAATTGTAAAAATATATTCTAAATATACTTTAAAACCACTCAAATTAATGATTTATCACTATTAATTATTTCGATTAAAAAAGTTTTTTTTAATTATAATTTAGTAATTTTCACTATTCATCAGAATATGAAAGTTATCCGAAAAGTACCAAAATTTCACCTTAGGCTAAATTCGATACTCCGAATCCAAAAATAAAGTTCATTTTGAAAAATAAGATTTACTGGATTTCAAAAAGTGGTTATTACTATTCATAACGGCTAGTTTTAATAATATTTTTATAGCATATCGTTGTTTAGTGAAACTCGGTATTGCGTACTACACACGCTATCGAGGAAGGTCGCGATTGCGTGTAATGCAAGGCAAGTCAAGGATGTGTGTTGTGCAAGCTCCTTTTTGTGTAGCGTACAACACAAGACATTAATAAAATTAAAAAGAATATTTTTCATAAAATCTCGGGCTATTACATTCTACCCCCCTTAAAATGAATTTCGCCCTCGAAATTCGTCGGTGTTATAAATGGTTTACTATTTGAAAGTTTATTTAATAGAAACCCACATCGTAAAAAGGAATATCAAAACCAATCTTTAAAAACAAAATTATGAAACGTAATGGTTACCCAAATAAACTAATCACTGGGTTTCCACATAGGTGAAAATATGGATATGAAAGAGAAATCTAACCATCATGTTCTGATGGAGAGTGGTAGAGAACATGGCTATGGAAAATCCAGTAATCACAAATCCATAAATTTGTGACGATCTAAGGTACCATCTGATTCATCAGGTATAAGATCACTAGGACAACATTTTTGGTTTTCAAGATCATTTCCCTAAAGTTGAAAATTGAATTAGAATAAATACTTTCTTTATTTTGGTACAATCTCACTGTTGTTCATGCCTTGACCAATTTCCACTTCATCTCTTAAATAAATGAAGTTGAATTTGTTATTCGTGAAGTGTTAGCAGATCATGTGATAGAAAGACGGGTCATTCCATCTGTCTCAAACAAAAGGTTAGCAAATATTATATACATAAGTCGATCTATAGTGAGATTAATCATATATGGTTTCTAAAATGGACTTATACTTCATATATCATACTGCTTAATATAATAAAACTAGTTTCTACTAAACAGGGACTTCTTGTAGGCCAGTGGTAGGCGATAAAGGCCAGTCTCACTTCGGTTGTGGATTCGATTCCCACAGCCTTGTCCGACGCGATGGGCTGTCGCCCGTCCTGCAGGTTGTCCTTTTTCTAAAACTATATTACTATAACATCCCATCAATAATATCGAGAAAACATCTATCCTTAAACAATACTAACTTGTGTCCAACATAATCCATTCCAATCTTTAGGCTTATCCATAATACTGCAGTCCACTCTCATAACATAGTGAAAACGATTTCCAGAGATTTAATACCATCGTTGATCCCCATATATCATAAGATATATCTTGTTGGTCACATTCTAATCATTCAAAGGCCTTAATCATGTATTCCCTTGAATACCCATTGAACCTTATTGAAAACATGAATGCAGTTAAATGTTAACACTTTCCACATACCAAAATCCTCAAAATTCTACATACTCAAACCATGATATCACTTAGTCCTTATATCAATCATGAGCTCATGAATATAATCAAACACCCCATTATCTTATTATTCCTTCATTGTGCGCATATCATCTAAATTCTAAAAATATCTGAATAACCTTTCATGGATAGTGGTACCATTAATCATACACTTTCATAACTCAAGGAAAGACAACAGTGTAACAATCCTTAGACGTCTCTTTATTCCATAGTACCATGAGATTTCTTATACAACATTACACATGATAAACATGTAATCATTCCACTACATTCTTAAACCATTGACCGAGCTTCAAAAATTCTTTCATCTCACATATCATTTGTAGTCTCTTCATCATCATCCACATAAATACTACCCATATGACCATACTGATTCTCTTCATGAGTCTTTCCCTTAGGGCATTTGTTTGCATAATGGCCATACATTCCACATTTAAAACACTTAACCATTTTTGATGTCGTAGCAATACCATTATCCTCTTCCATGGTGTTAACCGACCCTTTTCCTTTGCACTTACTTGCTTTGTGTCCTTCTTTTCCACACCCAAAGCATCTTCCAGTTCCCTTGAAACATTCTCCTTGATGCCTCTTCCCACATGATTTACATAGGGGAAATTGAACTTTCTTTCCTCTATGATCATCATGGAACTCTATCTTTCTCTTATTAGTCGAGTCAGGAAACTTACTAAATTTTACTTTATTGATCATGTTGTGAGATTGCTGATTCGGCATAATAATGATGTTTGGACATCCAAATCCCATTTCATTTGGTTGCTCATGAAGAATATCATTCCATTGTCCATCATATCCTCCATTATTGTGAATCATCTTGTTTCCAGCCATTTTCTAAAACCCAAACAGAATAGTGTTAGATGCAAAAATCGTAATAAAGGGGCAGTAACTTAAATATCTATCATCTTTGGTTTAATCTAATATCGTTACTATAGTTCTAGAACTATATCCTATACGTATACTTATCCTTAGGGGCATCCTTAGACATACCTTAGAAATATCTCTAGGGATCTTACTAACGTTTTCGCGTCCTAGTTTCCAAAGGTTGACTAAACCTTTCCTCTGATACCAACTATAACGACCCATACTTTACATACATTTTTAATACTTCAAAATTGAAGTACACTTATTACAACATATGACAAAACCACAAAGGACCGTATAGGTATAGTGTCTTTAGAAACTTGGAAACATAAACAACTGGTTCATAAATCTTCTACAGTGTCTCCCATTTATTTCATCATATCTAGGGTCCCTTTTAGCATATTCTACTTAATATCCATCTTCCTGACCTGGGGAAAAGAAAACATAAAAGGGTGAGCTCAAATGCTCAGCAAGGGCAAATAAAGGAAATAAAAATCATATCATATCTTTTTGAAAATCAAAACCTGCAAAAGAGATCATAATATCTTAACATGGAATAAATCATAGAAGTGAAAATGAGATCCCCATAATCATAACATAAAACTTGAAACTTTGTGTCATGCACACATAATCATAGAGAATCATTTCTTGTTAGTCACGACTCATTGCCAAGACTATCTTAGTGGACAAAGTCCCTTTCTGAACCGAGTTCACTCCTCGTTTCAGTCCTGTTTCACTGAACCGGTATAACCTACCATTCCAGCCATGTCTATCTCATGAGATATAAAATCTTTACCCAATGAATTGGAGGGAGATATAGGTCCCACCCATCTCTTAATGAATCCTTTCTTATGTGTGCCACATAATCATAAAACATACATCATCGCATAACCCATGTAACAAAAATGGGATTCTTGAAACATCATGACATCCTAAATCAATTCATATAAGATAAAGGAATTCATAAAAATAATTCCATCACAACATGAGAAAGTCAATTTAATAATAGGGATAAAAACAGAACCCTTTATTATCTTAGATGGAAAATAATTTTGATAAAACACTTGAACTCCATTCTTGAGGAAAATATCATTTCTACTTCAAAAACATTTTTCCTTTCATAACATGTCATACAACTTTAAAATAAAAGAAGTTGATTAAAAATAAACTTGAAAACTTGTAAAGTAAGCTTCTTGGAAATAATGTTTTAAAAATCCATTCATGCCGTATAAGTTAAAAAAAACATTCTTCGTACTTTTTTTCGGAAAAGTCAAAAAGTACCTCGTACGAAAAACGACAAAAGATTCCTTTCATACATATTACTAAAAACTCACCGAAGGGTAAAAATGGATTTAAACAATTGTAAGTGGATGGAAATAATATTACATATTGATGAAACATGGATGTGGATGATAAAATACACCCCAGTAAATACTTACGAATAAACAATCTCGGATAAAAATGAGATTGTGATATTTCCCTTACCTTAGGTCCGATTTGCTTTGTTCGTGTCCGAAGCTCCTGTATAATGGTTTAAATAATGTTATTGACTTATTCCAGAATCATACATATTGATATGAGATCATATATGGTCATATTATTAGCTTCTTATTAGTAATATTTCATTGTTACTTGTTACTCGGGTCTTTATAACTTTTTGTTCTTATGCGTGTTTTGTCGAATAAATTCTTATTCTTATCTTTAGGTTATAGATAATTCATTTCCAGAATGGTATTAGTGTAGTATATACCATATTCATTCATTAAATTCATTTATATAATCATTATGAAATGAAGATCATGTAGAACGAGTCGCATCACATCGTGGAGACGGTATTCCGTACGTACGCACGAGTGATGATATCGTTCCTATGATCGTGGAATTGTATTGGAGTATATATATATATTATTTAAGTATCAATATTACTTCATAATAATCATATATAGTTACTCATTTCACTATTATACCCATCCTTGTAAGGTGATGGTGGAAAATAGATGACACCACGGCGTGGAGACGGTATTCCGTACGTACGCACGCGCGGTGATTTCATTTTTCCGTAGGATGGATAGAAGGTGAATTAGGGTTGTTTCATATTTATAATAACATATCAGTATGTAAGTAATACTGATGTTATTACTTTATCATGAAACAACTAAAGAAGAAGAAGTTGAAGAAGAAATAAATTTAAAAGATCGGTAATGGATATTACCTCTTCTTTGGAACGCCTCTTTGAATCCTCCACTTAAGGAACTAAGATTGGTCTTTGGAGAAGACCAGGACCTCTAGGATTATTCTAGGGAAGTGGAGAGGAGAAAATGGCAGGGGTTGGCCGAGCTTGAGTGCTCAAATTGGTGTGAGGAGGAGGGGGAGGAGGTGCCCTTTTATAAGGGAGGAGAGGGGCACCTTAGGAATATCTCAAAATATTATTTTATATTAAAGTCAAAATCGGTTTATAATGGTTCCAAAGGGTCTTATTTCGAAGCTGAAGTGGTGATGGGTCGAACTCCTATCAACCAATAGGATTTAGACAAGTTTGGGGTATTATTTTAACCTTATCAATTAGATTTAACTCTAAGTTAATTAATTTAACTTTTACCGTGTCTTTTTGTTTTCTTTCACTATATGGTTAATAAACTTACTATAACATGCCAAAAGAACCCCAAATTGTTTATTATTAATATATATATCCTTATCTAAGTCATTCGGCCGAACCTTAGATTTTTAGGAATAAAATAACAATTAATAATATAATATTTGATTTAAAAACTATTTTGTGTCAATTTTGACACTATTTGATATATGATTTTTGTGAAAGTCATATCAGAATTATATGTTCGAACCAAGTTGATTAAATCAACACTAATATATCATAGTAACCTAGAAAATTAGTGTAATTCATAAAAAGTCTTAAATTACATTTATTTTTGTATTTATATTATCAATTATGTCAATATTTCATTAATATGATAATTACTGCATCATCGTTGTGTCATAAATAAATTAAATTATTTGATGTCTAAAAATTACAAATAAAATACCATCATGTAGGAAATCTTTTTAGCTTTCTAATTAATATTTACAATCGAATTTATCTTATGTATAACCCCATATTAAAAATGATTTACTTATTAAACTTTAAATTTAACTATTTTAACCCTTCTTTAAATAAATTAATAATAAATGTCCTAATCTAATCCAAGTGGGCCTAAATGGTCATATTTTATTCCTAAGTTTGTTTTTGGTTGAATTACACTTGTCCAATAGAATTAGGATATGTGTTAGGGTAATATTAATATCATATTTACCCTTAGTTACCTTATTTACTATTAACCGTGGTAAAAAAAGTAAAAAGTTACTATTCACCAAAAAATTATTTTCATCTCATTGAACCACATTTTAGTCCTTGATATTAACCGTGTCTCTCGGATTTTCGAAATTCCATTCACAGAAGCGGTAAAATTAAGTTTTATGCAAAATTTAGTTTTTAACCTACCACTTAGTAGTTTCACTATTCATCAAAAATTGATGTTTTTCAGAACAATGCCAAAATTTTATCCCAAGCTATATTTCATATTCCAAATTCAAAAATAAAGTCTATTTTACCAAATTCATAACATAAAAGTTGCATTAATTAATTTTATAATTAAATCCCGCTGTTAAAACAAATAGCGTGTTTTTAAGAAACAATATCTATCAAAAGATTGAGACTTGTTTATGTCTAGTTTAAATGTGAAATTACATCCAATGACCAACATTGTATTAAATTGTAAAAATATATTCGAAATATACTTTAAAACCACTCAAATTAATGATTTATCACTATTAATTATTTCGATTAAAAAAGTTGTTTTTAATTATAATTTAGTAATTTTCACTATTCATCAGAATATGAAAGTTATCTGAAAAGTACCAAAATTTCACCTTAGGCTAAATCCGATACTCCGAATCCAAAAATAAAGTTCATTTTGAAAAATAATATTTACTGGATTTCAAAAAGTGGTTATTACTATTCATAATGGCTAGTTTTAATAATATTTTTATAGCATATCGTTGTTTAGTGAAACTCGGTATTGCGTACTACACAGGCTATCGAGGAAGGTCGCGATTGCGTGTAATGCAAGGCAAGTCAAGGATGTGTGTTGTGCAAGCTCCTTTTGGTGTAGCGTACAACACAAGACATTAATAAAATTAAAAAGAATATTTTTCATAAAATCTCGGGCTGTTACATTGAGAACTTCATATTTCAGTTTGAAATATCCCTAAAAAATATGCCTTATGGTATATAATATACAGTAGAGGGTTATGAAAATTATAGATAATTATTTTAGGATAAAAATTGTAGAGCTTATATATTAAATCTATAGGTATTTTCGTAGTATGAAGTTGTGTAATTGGACCCTTATCATAAGTGAAGAGTGGGATTCTTTTGGTAGTACCCAAAACATTTTTATAATGGAATGACACTAATGAAGGACCAAAGAATCCAAAATTAGAAAATAATTTTTTGTGAGATAAGGTTATTAAAACCTCCAACATTCATTTTTAAACATTTTTAAAACATTTACCAAGCCTTTTACTCTTAGATTATTTACTTTAACCATTTTTTGTTTTTACAATGGTAATTAATTTTCACCAAAGTAAATTACTTTTAATGCCTAAAAATAAAATGGTCCATGTTATATAATTTATAAATATTTATCATATATATGATATAGATTTCATAAAATAATGAAATATCCTAAAATTTTATGAATTTTTTTGAATAAATTTAATTTCATTAGTAGCTTGCATTTCATGCAACACAGAGTTTTAACAAACCGTGATTTATTAATAATAATATTATTATTTAATATAGAATATTACAACCTTCCCATTAAATATGGATTTACCTATTAGAATAAAAATATTGTTAAAATAATTTATAATTTTTATTAGATAATATATATTTACAAATAAGTACTTAATTTCTAGTAAAGTCGTTATATCCTTGAAATTTTGTTTTCTTGAAAAAATGATGTGTATGAATTTTTGTGAAAAAATAATATAATTAATTTTGGATTATTTTATAAAATTTATTTTACATATTAACATTCAATTTTTAATCAAAATTTAAACATAATTATTTGTTAATTTTTGACCAATTTTTGGAAAAATTAAATTTTTAGTAATTAGTGAAAAATACAGATTTTTAAAAATATCATTTCAATTTAATGAATATAGAAAGATCCATATTGTTCGAAAAAAAAATTAAAAGTAAAATTAGAAAAATTATATATTTATTAATACACTATAATTCATTTTAATCAATTTCCCAATGATTTTTGATATGGGAACACTCTACACTTATGAAGATTTTATCTTTGCAAATCGCTTTTATTTATGAGTTTATTTATAAATTAAATTTCTCCAATTTTATGAATATAATTGGGAAATTGTTTTTAAATATTTTCAATTTTAATATTTAAAAGAATATAATAAGCTCAACTTATTTTTTGGTCAAAATGAATAGTAAAAAGAGTAAAAATTAATTACCACAGTTATGGTCAAAATGGGTTTACCAGGGGTTAAACAAAATAGATATGAGGTAAAAATACATTAAAACATTTATAAATACAATTTATTTGAAATATTTTTAGCTTAACTCATATAATTTTAGATAATGAACCATTTTTGTTCATTTTTTCATTTTTAAAATGTGGGTACACATTTGTTTTTAAAATTTGACGTGTGTCCTCTTCCCCACTTGTAAAAGGGAACCCCCTCTCCTCTCCCCCTAACACTTAAAACAATATATAGTTGGGACAATACTTATGAAAATATATTGCTTTCATCCATTACCATATCTTATTGGCCTTATTTTAATTATAAATCAATCATAATAAGGATTTAGGTGTAAACCCAAAGGGTTTCACTGAAGAAGTGGTATAGTCCTCAACAATGTGTTTTCATTTTTTTCCCTATAACCCCTTAAAATATTATTTAAACATAAAGATATAATAACATAGTTATCTACCAAATAAGAACTTTTTATTATGTTTATTTAATGATCTACACCTATCTCATGTTCCATTATGTGGGAAATGAAACCGTTGATCCTATGTTTGACAAACTAATGCCTCTCAAATTAAGGTAATTCATTTTCAATTCCCACTTATCATGAATAGATAAAATTGTGATTTTAAAATTTTTGTATCATATTTATGAAATAATTATACTTCTGGAATTATAAAATTAGATATACCTTCCTATTTTCCATTCCATCCGAACATGAAAAGATTGCTTGTGTGTACGAAGGACTACTACCTCATGAAGCGATGCGATTTGTTTTTCATGTACGCTTTACAAAGAAGGTAATAAGGATAGTTTTAATGATTATATGTGAAATATATAACTTAAAAATTAATCTTTAAAGGTGATGTATTATTTTTCTTCCTTTCATTCCTTCTGATGAGAATATTGAAATTTCATTCATGCATACACATGACATGACATCTCCATGAATGGTGTAATTAATTTTCCATCAATAAATTTTATGAATTAATATAAATAAATATGTATTGAATATATATATTATATTTACATCATGGTTAAAATTATATATATATTTAAACATAATTAAATAAAATGGAAGAAAATATCAAATCAATTTATATATGAAAATTTTTGTAATTATTACCTGAAACATGATTTTACTAATGAAATGTTTAATAAATGGGTAATAAATAGTTGAAATTAAATTATATATGTTAATATATATATTATTATGGTTATATAATATATTTAAAATAAATATATATTTATTATAAAAGATTATTAAACATGTATTAAAGACGTTTCTAGTTAAGGTAAGGGATTTTCATCCCACTTTTATTTATGTGGGACACAAGCCTTATACTCCACATGATTATTTTCCGTTGTGTATATAATGATATGGAATATATTTTATTATCATTATAATAAAAATTATGGGATATATCTATCCATATATTATTCTTTCCTTCATGGTTCTTGTAATTCAAAAGATATCAAAGTGGTAATAACTTTATGTTACAATCTATTTGTTTATCTAGATAGATTATGATTATTCTTTTAATAATAATGTATTATGATATATCACTCAATAACATAAAAATTATCTTATCCTATGTATATTTCATGAAAATAAATGTTTTAATTTTATTTTACTCTTTTTATGTACACAATATTACAAAAGAATTTCATCAAATAAACTTTACTTTATATATCTCTTTGGTCGAATGTCCTCTTTCATCCTTGTCCAATTTTTTTAGAAAATCTTTTACGATTTTTTCTGATATCCAATGATTTATTAATTAATTTTTTTACATATGATTGAATTTATACAAAATTATTTAAAATAAATATTCATGTCATTTTATGAAATAAATATTCTTTTAAAATATAGGTATTATTACCATGGTTTTTGAACTTTTATATTTAAAAAATGGCATCCTCAAAGTTAAAAGAATGTTTTCCTCAATAAATTTTCGACGTTTTCGTTAAAAATAATTTTCCACCTATGATGAAATCCTTTAGTGTAACTTATGATTTACTAGGGATATTATCCTAGGATACCACCCTTATACCTTCCTTTAGTGTCAATTATACTTTCCTTTTATGTGGGTTATACTACGATGATTTGATGAGATGATTATGAATACCATTTCATTTCTATGGGTTATGTAATGATGAAATAATTATGAAACAAATATTTATTCTATGGGTTATGATATGATGAATCTTTTATATTCTTGTAGAATGAAATATATGGATTTTGTGATAGGTGGGACCCATATATCATTCTGATGCATTGAGTATTGATTGATATCTCATTATATTAATATTACTGGAATTGGAGTGAACCTAGTTCAATAAGGGAATTTTTCCACTATGATATACTTGGGAGTGAACCTTTACCACTATGATGGTTTAGGGAGTACACCCATTATGCTATGACAGTTTTGATAATGATCCTTCACTACAAAGGAAATATTTTTGTATGCTTATGTGTATGAAAAAATAATATATATAATGTGAATGTTATGCAAATATGGATCATATTATTTGATCCCATTATTATTCATGTATGATTAACTACCAAAATTTATTCCATTTCTCATTTTTATGTTCTACAATATGCAGGGTATGGTTTTAAAATATTACTATCTCATTCTCATAAACATATGTTCATCTCATTCCATTACTAATAATCAAAGATAATCCCTATATTATGTTTCTTTTCCCTAGGTTATAAAGAATTATATTATGTATGATATGTGTGAAAGGGTTTTAGTTATGAATAAATTAGTGAGAGATGATATAGTTCACCTATGATTTTTTTATATATCCAATTTTCCAATCCAAATAGAATAATATTCTTCTAGTGTATATATTTATTCTATGTAATGATTATTCATCTATTAATGTGTAATATTTATGAAAGATAAGTCTGGGTCTTTACAGTTTGTATCAGAGAAAGGTATGGTTATACATTGGAAACTATGATGATAAAATTTTAGTGAGAAACTTTAGGATAATCCTAAGTCTAGAAGAAATTTCTATGTTATAGTAATTAGAGAAGTGTGGTTTTCTAAGAAAAACATCCATCTCTAGATACAACAAGTGTATGTGATGATAGAACCGATGCATCTAAGGGAAATAACATCAAAAAGGATTCATTGATATGGACTTGATCATCCCTTCACGATTGAAAATGGTCCTTTCTAAAAATATATCTTGACACTCTCAATGGACATGATTCTGAAACTCAAAACAACATTATTACCCATGATGTAGTATTTGAATCGATTATGTCCATTAATGAACAAGATAAAAACTTAGGTTTTATATATTTTAAACAATGGGTTAAGATTTAGATATATTATAAAGTATTTTTATGATTATGAATTTTCCCACTATGGATAGTGTTTCCTATAGTATGATTTTTGATTTTATTCAATGGTTGAAATATAAAGGAACCATTTTATTGATGTGTGAGACAGAAAAATAAAATCTTTTCCACCCGATTAACCAAAATTTATAATATATATAATGAAAAATATCATCTCTACGATTATATAACTTTCACAAGATATGAATCATATTGAACTTCCAAAAATGAAAAAGAGGGAACAATATTCTATTAAGTCATTCATGTGGAAACAACCACTATTTTTTAGTGGTTCTACTAATCCAATAGTTTCTAAGAAATGGATCATTACCATTGAAAATTTAATTTCCATTATCTTGTGTTTGGAGAAGGATTGCTTATTTTAGGTCATATATCATTTGTAAGGTGAAGTGGATCGATGTTTTACTGTTATAAAAAAATCAAGCCAACAAGATGAAATTGAATCCATGGAATGGTATTATTTTAAGAACTTATTTTTCAATTAGTAAATTATTTTTATATTTCATATGAAAATAAAGAAGTACTTCATTGAGTTAAATAAAAAGTGTGATGAAGCTATTAGAACTTATGAGGTAAATTTTATAAAATATGCAAGGTACTCATCAGGTATTATCATCTAACCTTAACGTAAGGTGGGTTGATTTTCACTAGATTAAAACGAA
The DNA here is from genome assembly GCA_963277665.1 of Viscum album. Lineage (NCBI taxonomy): Eukaryota > Viridiplantae > Streptophyta > Magnoliopsida > Santalales > Viscaceae > Viscum > Viscum album. The sequence continues at coordinate 247,038,803 of OY728157.1, read as the reverse complement.
ATATCTAAAGGGTGATGGATATAAAATACCTCAATAGATATGATTAAATCACTAGTTTTTTGATCATGAAAGAAATATATATTGAATTAACCCTTCAATATCATGGTTTTGATAAGAAAAAAATATTCAATTCAAATAAAACTCTAAAAAATAGAGAAAATAAGAGGACCATTAATTTATGATCAATTTATAGAAAAAAAAATGTAGAAAATTGTCCTAAGTAAAATGTAAAATGTTGTTTTTGTGTAATGGAAGTTCATCAAGAAATTGAGTTCTAATGTGATGGGAAGGAGTTAGAAAATGTAGAAAATAAAGAGAAAACTCCACAAAATTTATCACTCACACACCATTATATAAAATGCATGTAGTATGGGAATTATGTTATCTATCCTCCCAAATTAAAGGTTTATGATGAAGATTGATGTTATTATCTTATTAATCTGATAGATAGAGAGAATTATCATTTAATCACTATGTATAATGATAGGTAAAAATATTATATGGTAAAAGGTACACTTAACATCCCCTATAAAACAACTAATTTCTTATTTAATTATAGATCTACCCACTTTTTTATATCCTATAAATTTTTATGTGTATAAAAATTCCATCCCAATGATTAGATGTTAAATTAGAATTGAATTTTTTTAATTATATGATGATCACATGTCAAGTCTATGATTGTTGTCTGGTTATAGTTTCTTGGAATATTCTTAAAAAAACCATCTTTATTCACCCTCTATTTGAATTTGATGTCATATTAGGCATGTACTGACTCTATCTATAAAATTCCATAATCAATTTCTATGTAATTGAAATCAAATTTGATATTCTTGACCAACTTATGATATTTTTTAAATTCAATGAATTATATAAAATTCTAAGGGAGACTACATCGATTTAATGGGTCTTGATTCAAATTTAAAAGTGGAAGTTATATTATAAGGTTAGGGAGACACTCAATATCAATGATATTCCTATTATGTATGATTTTGTTGATTTATCTCTAGAAGAGTTTCTTAGTCTTCCACTGAAATAGAAATTTTAGTTCTCAATAGAACCCATACCTAGTTCCACACCTATTTCAAAGAAACCCTATAAAATGTTCCTAATTTAATTATTGTAATTTAAGAAGAAACTCTAGGATAACCATGAAAAGGGACTCATTTCACCACGTGTGTCACCATGGGGTCCACCTATTCTATTTTTTAAAAAGAAAGATCAATCGATTTGACTCTACATTGATTACCATGAATTGTCCAAAAATCACAATTAGGAACAAGTATCATTTACCTAGTATTAATGACTTGTTTGATCAACAATGCCGAGATCAATAATTTTTAAAGATTGACCTTCATTATGGAAATCATCAATTAAGGGTCAATAATGAAGATACACCCAAGAAAATATTTTATACAAGGTAAGGACATTATGAGTGTATAGAGATTCTAATAGGCCTTACTAATTTCCTAGATATCGTCATATATTTAATGAATATCATATGTAGAGATTACCTTAATCAGTTTTTGGAAGTCGTTATAAAAGATATGCTTACATATTCAATGGGAACATAAGATCATTAAAATCACTTTGGAATTTTACTTATGAACCAAAGGATGGAGAAACTATATGAAAATTTTACAAAGTGTCAAATCTGAATACAAAACGTTTTATTTTTGGTTCATATAATATCCATTGAGGGTATGTTATTGGATCCATCAAAGATGGGGGTTATTGAACATTAGACTAGACCAACCACAGTAAATGAGATTCAATGTTTTCTTGGTTTCATAGACATTATCAATGGTTTGTGGATAATTTCTCTTGACTATATAATCCACTACCCAATTAATCTCAAATGGGATCTGAGTCCCTCTGGATAGATGAATGTATATAAAATTTCAAAGAACTAAAGAGATTATTATTTGGTGAACCTATGATTAAATTATCTAGTATTGGATAAGGGTTTTTAATATGTATTGATTCATAAAAAAAGTATTTGGATGTGTTTTTATGAATAATTATTTGGTTATAGATTATGCCTCATGAAAATTGAAGGTTCATGAGAAAAATTACATGACTCATGATTTGGAGATTGCTACGGTAATTTTTTATTAAAGATATGGATACATTATATTTATAGAGAAAACATAGATATTTATACCGATTAAAAAAGTTTTAATTAAATATTCACATAGAATTAGTTAAATATGCACCGAAGAAGATCGTTAGAGCTGATGACAGATTATGACTTCTTAATACAATACCTCCTTGGTAAAGAAATCAAGGTGGGAGATGCTCTGAATCGATAAGATCTTTCTATCTTATCCAAGATGAGGATCATAAAAGATCAAATATGTCTATAATTTAAAGGATGTAACTAGGATTTATAAGGGAGGGGAAGAAATCTTATCATTCTCAAATTATTGTTCAACTATCTATACAAGTGAAGATTAAAGAGGTGTATAATGATTTTGTAGTTCATTAGAATATGGTGAGAAATGAACTGATTTTAATATTTATTTTTATGGAGTAATATGTTTCATGAAATTTTTTTATGTACCCTCAAAACCAATTTCGATGATACATCTATTAGTGGAGGATCATAGTTCTTCATTTTCAATTCATACAACAATTTCCATGATATACGGAGATTTATAAATGTATTTCTACTATTATCGTATGAAAAGAGATATAATAGAAAATCTATCTTAGTGCTTGGTATGCAAACAAGTTAATACTAGGAGATATATGTTTTAGGGAATGTTCTTTTTGGGAAAAGTTCACATGCATGGTAAGATAAAAAATGACCCAAAGAGGTCTTGGTGGACTATCCTTCCAAACATGTAAAGGAGGTTTGTCAGTTAAATGATTTCACATAAGGTTCACTATTTTTTGTCTCTTAGGAAAGAGGGTGTATTTTGAATATTTTTTATTATGGATTTTGAGGTGGGTTGATTGTGAAGAACAATTCATCATATTTGGGATTAACATGTTCGTATTTCATAGAAACCCACATATCTCCCACATCCATAACTGGGTATGCACCTTATTTTTAAAGGTAAGTAGTGAATTTGGGTTTTAGGACCATTGACACGTAAGAACACATACTGGATGACAAAATGGGAGTTCATGCCTATCACACCCTTTTAGGGGGAATTATTTCCTACTACATAACCCTCTTATTTCCTAATAAATGAATCTCAGATATGTTCATGAATATATTCAGAATCCTAACATATGACTAATGACCCTAACATAATGATCATGTTTTGAACCCTTCAATGAGAAAAGGGGGTTCTATTAATGAGTCCATTTATTTTTATCTGAGTTTATTCATTAATTTCCCATCATCGGGTATATGAATTTATTCTGAATCCATATAACTAGGAACTCTAGAGTTTACTACCATCCTGGGAGGTGATTATTATATCATGGATGAAATTAAACATTTATGAGGTGTCCTACATATACTATTTATAATAGAAATAAAATATTTCATAGTTCATAAACCCATTCTTTTTAAATTCACACTAAAATGATATATATGAGGTTAATTAAGCATCAAGTATCAAGATCAAGCCTTAGGAACGTGTCCTATGTATCCTAATCATAGAAGGAATGAGATTCAGTGTAGTTGATTCATACCCCTAGGACATACCTCAAAGTGGATGGCCATGTATGTGAGCATTCATATCATTCCAACGAATAGTGCTTAAACAATGAGGTTTCTCTAGAAAGAGAGATTCATAATAAAAATGGTAAGATAATCATTGATCCTAACACCCACATGATTCATGCTTAGTGTGGGAAATAAGGGATAGAATGTGATCAGTCTCACTAAATATAGATGTATGAATTATGCACCCAGGAATCCCTTGGGATGTTTTATAAACAACATGGTCCATAGAATGGAATTCTAAAAAAATGTTCCCATAGATGAAATCAGAGTTCTTGTAGTTCAATCGACTTCTCAATACATTGATGTATGAAAATGACAAGATGATGAGATAGATTGGCTCTTGATGGTTGGAATGTCTGACACATGGAAAGAAATTACACAAAGGAAATTCCCATTGGATCTCAGGACATTGAAAAGAATCCAACATATCCTAGTTATTCGAGGAATCAAAGTTCTCATAGTTTAATTGACCTATCAATCTGATGATATATGAGAAATAATGATAATCCCATGTGAGAGATTGGGTCCTTATAGTATGAGTTTTAGAGACATGGAGGGACATACATCGAGTTAGATTTCAATTAGAGATCAGTTCTTATAAAGGAATCACCCATATATTATTTATATAAGGAATTGAATTTATCATTGTTTAGTTGGGGTTGTGAGTAAATATAGATGGAATACAAATTCATAATGTCTGGGGATGTTTTCATGAAATGTTCTTCTTGTCTTCTTGACCTGTCATGGTTGCCTTCCTAAGAAGCCATGCCTGCCTGCCTGACATGTCCTCATTGTCTAGTTGATATGTCCTGATTACCTTCCTAACATTTCTGAGGATGGAAATACATGCTGCGGTGCATAATATACCTGTATGAGGCTATCTAAAATTTCCATAGTTTCTTAACATGCATTTTCGAAGACAATCACATGATCCTGTTGAATTTCACGGGGGACATCTCATGATATGGATAACATGTCTGAAAATATTTCAATGATAATGTATTACATGTATGGAGGGTTTCACAAGAATTGGGTAACATGCTTAGAGGTATTTGAAAGACCCAAATGACTTGTCTATGAGGAAATCTCATTATCTGATTAGACAGTCCAAAGGAATTTTTAAGAACTAGATGAATTTTTTAGGACATCAGATAATCAAGGATTACATGTTTGGATGGAATCACATGATCAAGGAAAAAATGTTGTGATGATGATGCCTGGACTAGTTATTTTTGTGGAAGAGATCTTGATACCTATATTACTCTAGAAAAGTATACTATAAGACCTAGCTGATATGTCCTAGTTCTGTTGTATAACTTGGGTGACATTCCTCGGAGACATTACAACATCTGGATTGAAATCCTGCTGGACTTCGCAAGACTTGAATAACAAATTTATACATTGTATTAATTGAATGAAATACCCAAGCTAATCACATTATTTAATTGACATGTCCAAGTGACATCACATGATCTAAGTGACACATCTAGAGAGTGTCTCATAACATGGGTGACATGACCTGATTTTGTTGCATGACCTGGGTTTGTTATGCGAATCATATGAATATCATCTTGCCCATTATTTCATAAATCTCAAATATTTTTTAGTTTTGATTCTATCCTTTATTTCATATGTGTATTAGGTTTTTTCATGTTTAGCTTATTTTAGGTTTTGTGCTACCTAGTCGACATGTGTGGCCTCTCTCTCATAACTTGGTAGACATGCCAAGAGTCGTCTGTTCGATCTATTGAGTGATTACATAGAGTAAAAAATCATGTATCCTGATCCATTATGTTATTTTTTTTGGGTTTTACCTAATGGGAGAACCTAAAATTGCATGAACTTCCACTTTAATAAGTATTCTACTACACCCTCTACAACATCTTTTTATACATTCAGGTAGTCCCTCTATTTTTTAGAGTTTAGGGGTAGGGATTTATAGGCCTCACAACCCTAAAAATATTTATTCTTTCACATCACATATCTAATTGATATGACTTAGAGTTGGAGGAGGGATTCTGATATTCCATTCTTTTCATGATCATGCTAAGGTTTTCTATGAAGATATGTGATATTCAAAGACTATGAAAATGTTCGAAAATTTCCATGCTTATTGGGAACTGGTCTATCAAAGATATTTTGTCTAACCATGTTGACATATTAATAGGATTTCATAAGGTCAGGAAGACATGTCTTAGTGCCCAAAAGAGAACAAGATTCTTATGTAAAGGATTTATATTGACTAGAGATGACTTTTTTGGGGTCCTCATGAGATAAAGGAAACTTTTCAAGGGAGCTTTCGTGAGATCAAGTTGATAAGACAAAGATCCCTCGTGATATCATGCTATCTTGTAGGTGGGTTTTTGAGATCAATGGTGATTGATCGAGATATATAAACATTTTTTCCGAAATCCCATTATTTCCTCACATCAAATGATTATTAGACATTCCCCTTTATATTTCATTCTTTATTCAATAAGGATGTGATATCATGCATAGACGCACAAGAATTATCGAAGAAAATCTCTATCCTTATATTCCATGCATTACGTGACGAATAATGGGTCTCTTTGTGATGCATAATCAATTTCTTGGATATCCCCTCACATGTTCTATGATATTTGAGGAGAAATTTAAAATTGAATGTACATGTCCCTGACCCTTCTCCTGATGAAGGTGACATGTCAATAGCCTTTTGTGCGACAAGTCGTACATGTCTCCATGGGCTTTGTGGGGTCTTGTAAACCACTTATGCTTGTCACATGAAAATTAATGATCTTATAAGGTATCCTATTTTTTATATTTTCATCCTTTATTTTACAAGGGGTGTTGAATGATTGTTAGGTGTCAGCCAGTTGACTAGTCACGTGATTGAAATATATTTTCTAACATCCTTCGCTAGATCATCAATTATTTTCTAGCTTCCATCACAAGAACAGTGAGGATTCTAAAAGTTGACTCTCAAGATCAATATACGATCATGCGTTGCACATGATCTGCTCTCATGACCTTATGAGGGGCTTCACATCATTTTTTCCTTCTAAAGGTCACATGATCTAAGAGAGTTGAATGCCTTATCTTCCTTTTTTGTTGATAAAATAATACATATTCTTTATTTATTTCTAATCTTGTAAATTTTTAGATGCTCATTTGAAGGTTGTCAACAAATTCCCCCTCCTTAGGTGAGACTTCTATAGGGATAAGGACTCACTTATGTGGAATTGAAATACCAAACAATTCTTTGGGTTGTTTCCAATATGTGTATTTGGTGATGTTTGGTCTCCCAGGTGAGCATTGGTAATCCTCAAAGTGTCGTATAAATAGGGTTGAAGAGGGGATATCCTTCAATGATAACCTAAAAACTCAAGAGTGCTTGAGATCATTTATGTCACACAATACATTTTCATAACCTCATTGTAAGTCCCTGTTGGAAATACCTCTCGATGAGAATCAATCTCAATATCATTCTGAAATAATTTTTCATGAGAACTATTTCATGAGATCTAATCATAAGATGAAATTTTACTCAATAATTTATTATAAAAAAACAATGAATCATATCTCGGTAAAGACATGATCATTGATATAGATCCCTGGAAACAAGGATGTATTGAAAAATCTACATGATAAAATGACTTGGTTGCATGATCATACGTTCTTTATGCAGCTCTCCTAACCATTTCAAGGTCACAAGATTGTAGGTCTTATGAACGGTCCAACATTTGAGATATGGCCCCATGATTCTTGCACCTTATTAGGCCTTCATGGGTCATTTGGTTCATGAGAATAGTATTGGGTCATGCGATTAAGAATCCTTTCTTAATTAATGTGATTAGAATGATTTCGTTGGAGTTATTCATTTCATTTTCTCAGATTCATTCAACTATCTAACATGTTCTTCATGCTTTTATAAAGATGGATTCCAGCTCTTGTCACAGTTCTCCTAATGTGGATAACTAGAGATCCATGATCATTGGGAACCATAATGTTAATATTTGGTATCTTGTGTTCTCTAATAAAAAGGTTTTGAATACACTTCTCTATTTTCAAATTTATAGATACTCTTAATCACACCAACTTCCCTTAAATGGATTCAGAGATCTGGATATTGCTACCATCCCCTCACCTAAACATAATCTACTATCTTTTTAGTTATCATATTACATGGATTATGTTGAGGTGAAGATTTCTATAAGAAGTTATTTGTTAATTTTATGGTCCTAGGGATAGAATAATGTGTTGTGTGAACTCATGTTAGGGTTTACAAATTTTTTATTCTATCTATCAGCCTATTTATCAAAGCTATTCAAGAATATTTTCCTCCTATATTAATGATTTGAGATGTGCATGGTGTTCTAAATGGGATTTATGGATAGGTGAAAATTTATATGATGAATGGGAATAACAATTTTGGGATTGGTAGATATGTTTAGAATTTTCATACAAACTACATTCCATTCATCTTTACGAGGGAGAGTGGGTATCTTACTTTATCGTTTTTAACTAATTGGAGCTACTAAAATAGATGATCAATCATTAGTTCACTAGCACTAAATTATTCCACTTATCAAATTGATAATTAATAATCATCCTTTTGGATATCTACCACTTGGAAAAGATATATACTCTTAAGGAGATATATGATGAATTTATTTGTACCACATATGTCTAGGATGACCCGACACAAACTATGTCTTGACTAGAGATATAATTAAAATTATAAAGAGAATTTCATAAGGATATGAATATGCACTCACTCATATACATCTAGGACTGAATCAATATATTTCTTTGTAATTAAAAATATATACTATCCACTATACACCCTCTTAGGTTCCATTCCCAAAAGGTTGGTGATAATGTGGACTCATATTGGTAAATTTGTGAAGCAAGGGAATATGACACGTGGGGTTATAAAGATAGAACTAAAATAACCTTGTGTCATTGGATACTGGGTTTCTTGGACATGTTATTAAACATGTGGATTTTTCTGTCCCAGGATGCATGCTCTGGAATCTATGTTGGTGCTCTAGTGGTGGTAGCTCAATTAGAAGAGGGGAATCCTCTTAATATAGCTATATATAACTTGATTTCCTCTATCAGGACATGGACCTTATGCAATAAGGCAACTTCCCCTGTATGATTAACGACCTTTTCTAGTTAATATTTGGATTAATAGTGTAGCATTTTCACTAATATAAATAACACAACACTATGTGAATCCCTATCACCTCATTCCTCCCTAGGATACGTAATATTTTTTAGGTTAAAAAAATTACATTAGGCCCTGATGAGGTTTTCTTTTTGATGAGCCGACTTGATCATTTCAAATTTATTTCTTATCCCTCATCATCTTGGATAGTTTTTTATAATGGCAGTAGCTATTTTTGTGATCAGTAATGAAAAATATATTATTGGGATGAGGTTATCATTTCATGTATAGATGATATAGTTATTTTTTTACCATATATTACCTACTGGTTCACTTGCTAGTTTGGGTTCATTCCAAGGGTTTTTCCCCTCCATTCAGTTGGTGTGCATGGAGAATGGAATCTTGGGATTAGCTGCCAATTTTGAAAGATATGGGCATGTGAGGACATGAATTTTGAGATTATAATTCATCGTACCAGAACCCAAATCATTATATCCTATGATTATTCCTAGGCTTGTGGGGAAGCCTACATGGGTGGTGTACTGGATAAGTTGGTCGTTCAGGTAAAAAAATCATGTACTTTACAGACCCCTTCATAGAATAAGGATGGGGATGATCCAATACTCATGCTAGCCTTTGAGGAAGCATCCGCATTGTAGTTATGAGAATTCCACTAGTCTGTCAGAATTTTTTGAGGAAGATGACACATTTATAAGAGTGATGGACAATGAATCCATTGGGAGAATTGAACATGTGACTTCCTCTCCCACTTCCTCATTATATCATCCAATTATCCCCCCTTCTGATGTATCTACTCAAACAGTTACAAAGGATCATACATGAAACATGATAATATAGAATTATATTTAAACTCTAATCACTGAGACTCCCCTAGAATCATTTCATGATTAATAATAACATATTCACTAGCTCCTTCATGATTTGTGGGAGGGAAGCTCTTACAAACCATACATTATATTAAATCATTCACAAAATTGTCCTAAATAAACAACAGTTGGCTATGAGAAATAAGGGATTTTAGGATTTCAAGGATGGGACTCCCCTGACCAAAATAATGAGTGAATCTTCAGAAGCATTGTAACAGAGTTATTAGAAAATATCTGAGGTACACACCAAAATGGATGCCTTGACATCACAGATAATGTGACATGTTGATATCATAGCTCTCTAAAGGTAATATATTTATAAATAAGCATACCCACTAACAACTACATAGAAAATAGTTATGAATCTATATTCTCTTATAAAGACTCTCCATCCTTGGGAAGAATTTGAAAAAGCAGGTAAAGAGGTGTTTTAGCACTCAATTTATGATTCCCATTAAACTATTGCTGACTTGGAAAAAATGGCAGTAAAATATTATTATAGTCTAATCACCAATGTTTTTGTTGTGATAGAATATTTTGAGAGGCATTGGGATGTGTATATTCCTCGTTTCATTTTATTTTTTTGTGCACATTATCAATGAATGAATCTTCTAAATTTTAAATATCATTTCTTGGTTTTCTTCATTCATGATGTGCATAATACTTTATTGAACCAATTCTACAATAATTGTTAACAATACCCATCCTTTTCATAACATTAAATAAAACTAAATTCCTTGATTTGAATGTTTAAACCATAAAATATTTTCATCAATATATTCTCATGAATTCCCACCAACTTGAGATTCTTCATTGATCTGTCCACTACAGTTAACTTGAGATCACCTAATTCAAAAAAAATTAATTTGGGTGAAATATATGACTGAATGGTATAATTATCTATATATGGATGAAGCCAATGAACTTAATGTGTAAAACATAATTTCTTCTAAGGCCATATCATGGGCCCCATAATCATTGTTTCTCATTATTTATATCTCCAAAATTGTTAACTAAGCATTATATAGGGGAAGGCATGGTGGAAAAACACTTCTTTTAATTAGGTATACATCTTAATGGATCTTTTCATGAAGGATTTAACACCATATCTATTTTATGATTACATGATACTACATGGAGCATGTAAAGCGCAAGTCCAACGAGTAGTGACTCAACCTTTTTCTCAAATTCCCTTATTGGATTTTCAACATGGAATATATTTTTTCTCTTTTTTAGGTATTTATTTTAAGGTATCTAAAACTAGATTATTTATATTCTATAGTTTAGGGTAATCAAGCTCATACATTATGTTTCAATAGTTTGGGGTCTTTTAGCAGGAACATTCTATAACTATAGTTTATTTTAATTTATCTCATACCATATTTTTTTGTAGTTTTTGGATTTTATGATTGAAACTTTTTATATAGTTTAGGTTCATTTATCTTAGACCTTATATTACTATAGTTTAAGGTATTTTAGCTCATCCCATCTGTTATTGTGGTTTATGTTCCTTTATCTTAGATATTCTGTTGGTAGTGAATAATTGGTATTTAGGAATGGTTCAAGTAACCTTTATCCTTAATGGGATTCAGAATAATGAGTTTTTTTGAAGGGTTCTAACACACTGAATTATTAAATTATATTCTAGAGAACTAATGTTCATGATAGGTTTTGGCACCTTTTGTTCTTACAAAAGTACTAGGGGTTGAATATCTATAACGATTTGTGACACCATGCATGGTTACCTTAAAGGGGGGCATGGGTGGTGGATGGTGAAATAGTATGGATATAAATTTCACTTCGATAGTTGGAGTAGGAGTAGTATAATTCATAACCCAAAAATTTGAGTCAATGAATATAGAATAGGGAAAACTGACTGGGGACTACCCAAAACACCGTGAGCCACTGAGTTCTACATTGGTATTATCGGGGGTTAGGTGGAATAGAGTTACTTAATTGTAAGGAGTGCATCCATCTAGGTTGTATGTAAAATACCTTATGCATCGATAACATGGTATAACAGTGGCATATATATGCTTTTCCAAGGGTTATGAATAATTTTTAAGACTGAAATGTCTATGTAATGATGTTTGAAATGGATCTAAAGTTATCCAAGAGGTAATTTTATCATTTTATTATCAGATTTGTGTCTTACATCTTTTTGTTTTTAATAATGTGATTAAAGACTTCAAAGGTTATGCGAATAAAGTGTACCATTACATCATTGAGGAGGGGTAAAATACATGGTAACATAACATTGAGGATGCTTCACCCGCTTGAGTAGTCTGGTTAAAGTGGTTGTAAACTGTGGTCTAATTCTATTAGGTCCATAGTAGGGATATGGTAAAATCATAACTGGATGACCCAAAACATTCTAAGGTGCTTTATTCTTTGATGATGATGTTAGGGAACAAAAGGATAAAATGCCCATTTTTTACGGTAATGATGCCTTTGGTTAATGACCAAGCGATCATATGTAGGATCCATAAGCATAAATGAGTTGTCAAATAAATGGTCTCTTGAAGCTGAGTACCCTTTTCCATGGAACATGGGAGGTTTTTGATGATCAAAAGTGTTCAAATCGTGAGGTGTGATTTATGGAGAATGTAATATTGAATATGGGTTTGAGCACCCTAATGGTTGTGTCGCCACCTAGTGAACATGTTATCTTAGTGAGAAGATATGTGAAATAATTAATATATCTTTTTCTTAGACGAGAGGGTCCACAGATCATAGATTTAGTTTTAACATTGACACAAATTGGTGCCTATGAGCTTTATGAAACATTTTTTTGCGAACTAATTTTTTTGCTAAACTCTATAGATGAAGAGTTCAGTTAGTAGATACATGAATTTTTCATAGCCTCCCTTTGGAGGTTTTTCACCAGAAAGTTTTTGGGTCTTTTACACTAGTAGTTTAGGTTCTTCCAATTTTTACCATCAAATGATAAATAGTATGTTCAAATAGCTTTGATAAAAGTTCTTTCACATTATGTTCATGATGCATGTGGACCTGGTATGAAGGGAATGGTGCACAATAACCTAATTTGGATGCCTGGGGTCAGGAGCACTCCAAAATCCTCTTAAGGGGGGCGGGGGTAAAATGTTGTAAATTGTGGCTTGATGTTACTGGGACATGATTAATTATATGAGAAAATAATTCCATAGATGAACCAAAACACTCTATAGTGTTGAGTTCCACCTCACTGTCGTCAGGGCATACAAGGATCACAAATCCTTTTTTGACAAGTTATGAATCATCTGTTTGATGAACATAGTAACATATACATGAACCATATGAATAAATTTATAGTAAAAAAGGGTCCCTTGAAGGTGGTTTTCTTTTCATAGGGCCATGAAATGTTGGTATCATCCTGATTTTCTCGATAAATAAAGTGTGATTTATCGGTTGAGGTTCTTAATAGATGATGAAATCACCCCAATATTTGGTTGATTGGTGTCAAGATATTATGATACCTTGATACAGAATTATAATGGGTGATTTAATGAACCTCTTAATGTCAAATAGTGAAGTGGTATTTTCATTTAGTTGTAATGTCATGTGACCAGTTTGTTTTCCATATAGTTTATCATCATGCATTGAGGATGTAAAATGTTCCCTATACAGGTCCGACCCATACACAAGGAGGGGGAAATTTTTTATGTTGTATCTTGAAAAAATATTGGTGATCTAACTGTCACTAGATGTCCTATGATAATATGAATTGAGGTACACAATGTTTTTGAATATGAAACTCTCAATGGTTATGTGAACCAAATGCGGCGGGGGGGGGGGGGGATTTTTCCCATTGATTGTTATAACTATACCTAGGATTAGAGATCCTGGTATCACTACATATCCTATGATGAATAGAATCAAGAGACACATAGTTATAGAAGGGGAATCTCTCCACATTTTTCTTACTAATACACATATGGAGGCGTTTTTTTCAATGATTGTTTTATATAGACCTAGCATTAGATATTTAGGTATCACTATGTATCCTATGATGATAGGAATCAAGCCACACATAGTTATTGAATGGAAAAATCTCCATGTAGGACTGAAAAATATACATAGGGGAAATTATTCCTAGTTATTATTATATTTGGACCAAGTATTGGAGATCCGGGCATCACTCTGTATCATGTGATGAAACAAGTCAAGCCACATTTAGTTATTGAATGAAAAATTATCAACATAGGTTTAACCCATACACAAATGGGTGGTTATTCAACAAAAAAATTATATATAGGACTAGGAATGTATATATATGTATCAATGCATATACTGTTATGATAGTAATCAAGCCACAAAATGTTTTTAATGGGAAACTCTCCATGAGGGTATGGACCATACACAAAGGGGGGATTTTTCACAATGATTGTTCTAGATTGACCTAGGATTGGAGATCTAGAAATCAATGCATATCATTTGATGACAGGAATAAATAAAATTTTAGTTTTTGAAAAACCATTTAGTTTAATGCCTTTTGGCAAGGACTTAAGTGACATGACATGAAAATGGAATGTTGCAGCTAGACCTAGGACTCAGATCTTGGAGTCACTATGTGTCTTGAAATTACGGGAATCATGTTACACAAATTTAATGAATGTAGGTGTGCTGGGATACCAACACTAATGATAGTGGTCCTCTCAAAAAAGGTCCATAGTAGAATGTAGTTTTATGTCTTGTAAGGGACATCAGCCATGAAATTTAATGTCATGCAACAAGGAATCACAAGGTTCCTTTAAAATTATTTCATCATAGACCATGTTAACCCTACCTTGAACTATCATGCCCTGGTCATGCATTGAAGCCTTTACCAAAATTCATAGGTACATGTGATCTATGCTCGATGTCAGAAACAAGGAATAGAAAAGGGTTCTCTCACAAAAAAAATACAGTTCCATGAAATTATACAGGAATTTAGTCTCATATGGTGGTTGGGATAAGAAATAAGATCATGGGATCCCTATGTATCTCATTGGGATGGGAGTAAAAAATTATATAGTTTTGTAAAACTATGAAATTTTGTGTCATGCAGTAAAGACGTCAGCTATAAAATTTAACTCCATTTGGTAAGGACATGACTCATGCATTTTAAAGTCATGTGGTGAGAATGTTAGACACCATGTATTTTAACATACTGCTTCTAATAAATCTTTCATATAGTTTAACATCACATGTTTAGGACCTATTTTGTACACATTAAAGTTTTTTAAAAATCCTTATTTTTTAATGTCACATAGTCAGGTTTAATTCTGTATAGTTTAACATCATGTGGTCAGGATCACTTCTGTGTAGTTTAATTTCATGTGACCAAGAGGACTTCCAAACAGTTAAATGTCATGAGTTTTAGAATACTTTCATATAGATTTACATTTTTTTGTTAGTTTGAGTATAATTCTTTGTGGTATTTAAGTGATGTATTTTTTAAGAAACCATGAATTGGTGGATGAGTTTAATTCATTCTCTATCAATTGTGGAAAATGAGTTATCTCCATTATTATATAGGTTATGTATGATATAAAGATATTCCTATTTGGGTTATATATTTAGAATCTTCTGTGTTGGTATCATTGCGGTCCTAAAATCTAATACTAGTTCTCCTTGAAGGAATGAATATTTGTAATGCCCTGACCCCAGTTACCCAGAGCCAGTGTATTACTTTAATACATTGGCATGATTTAAAATAATCAAGTCATGAAGTACCGATCTGTTTATCAGTCTTGAAAAATAGGTTACATACATTAACATTACATTACAATTTCAAACATAAAACACAACCTAGATTGTTCATTGAGAACACCATTATTCCATTTAGCTTAACCCTGCATATCAATCATAATACACTTGTTGGAATCCTAGGAAAATAAAACATAAGAAATGGGTGAGCTCAGATGCCCAGTAAGGGTAAATAATTTAGCAAAAGCTATAAACATTTAAGGCAATATGTGTGATAAAAACAATACCCTTTTTAAACATAAAGTTGAACATAACATGTAAAAAATAAATCAAACATTACCATAAAAACATTCACATGGATATTCTACTAGTCGAATAATCACATGTAATAACTAATTTCATAATGAGGGAATGCCTAACGTCGGACATCATTACCACATAGTCAAGGCCTTGTGCCAATACTATATTTTTTTTGTCAAGACCTTGTGCCAAGACACTAGTTTGTCTCATGAGACCTACCGATGCATCGAGGAGCTATAGTGGGATCCACCCATCACTTACTAAGTCCATTTCATTCCTCATATGAAAAGTTTGAAACCTAACATAAACATTCATATTAAAACTAGCATACGAAATGTCATTAAATTAACCCAAAACCATGAATGGTATAAAAATAGAACATCCATAGTAAAACATGTCATAACTCATTAAATATAATATTGAATATTGAATTATAATAAATCAACCTCAATCAAAAATAATATCTGGTAAAGGATACTGACATAGTTGAAAATGATGGGTCATACTTTTTGAGAGAAATATCCTTATTGTAAATTCATTTAAAAGTAACACATTTGTAAAGGAAGTAATTTAAAAGATATTTTTTAATCAAAGTGTCCCATACGACTTTGAAACTTTTGGAAATAATTATCATTTCAAAACATTCACGTCCATATAAATAAATCCTTAAAATCATTTCGAAAACATGGACATTAATTATAATGATTTAAAAAGATAAATCTTTAAAACATTAAAATTTTTAATATTGATAAAGAGAACCTTTCAAAAACCCTTAAAATATTCATTTTGAAGTCATTTTTAGGAAAAAAGGACATGGATGATAAAAATTTCCCAGTAAATACTTACACATAAACAATCTCGAATAATAATGCGATTGATGAATTAACCCTTACCTTACACTTTCCTTTAGTATAGGGTACGTTTAACCACCTCTATGAAGATAATAGTATGTTATTAAATTATACCAGAACCATATTAATATTTATTATATCATACATGATTCATTTATTTCTTTATACTACCCATTTAATAATAATTTCTATGTTAAATTAACATTTCAGGTAATAATCGTTTTCCTTATCGTACTTGTTTTAACTTGTTACTCCTAATTTTATCAATTAGATAAAGATTTAAATACTTCTAAAATATAACACATGATTTATATATCATATATAATTAGAATATAAATATGTATAATAGACATATATATGAAATAAAAAACACTGTTTATAGAGACGGTTGTCTGTACGTACGCATTAACATTGTTTCCGTTTTCATATCATATTGAACGGAACTAAGTGAATAAGATATATCTAAGTAAATATATATATATATATAAATATATATATCTCTAGTAGAATTATTATTTCATATATTACAAACTTATTAGTAATATATATTTTTATAATCTTCAATGAATGGTTAACGTGGAAATGAATCACATCGCGTCGTGGAGACGGTAATCCGTACGTACTTATGAGCGACAATATCATTTCCTAAAATGTTTAGAATTGGATGGTATATTAATTTTATAGAGACATTATCATGTTATTTTCATTATTTATATACATATTAGTCATCATTATATCCATCCAAATAACATAGTGTTGAATAACAAATTACACTCACAGCGTGGAGACGGTAAGTCGTACTTACGCACGCATGGTGACATTATCATTCATAAGATGGATAGAATAATGAACATAGTTGTGCCATATATATAAAACATCAAATTATATAGAAGATAATTGATTTATTATTTTATAATTGAAACAACAAAGAAATAGTAAGTGTAAGAATAAGAGAACTTGAAAGAGGTTGGTGAAATCAATACCTATTCTTCAGGTTATTCCTTTTGATTTGATAAAAAGGGTTCCTTAGGTTGGATTTATGACCAAAGGAAGGCCTCTATGATGAATTTAGGATAGTTGGGAGGATATTTGATCAGGGTTTGGCTGAGACAAATGGCTTTGGAGGTGTGAATTTGAGAGAATGGGAAGTGCCCTTTTATAAAAGGGGTGTGGGGAACCTTAGGAAAAACATAAAATATTATTTATAATAAATTAATGTTTGGTTTATAATGGCTTAAAAATGAATTATTTAAATTCTACGCTATGTATGGGTTGAAAACCACTCAAACAATAGGTTTTAGATAGGTTTTGGTCCCCATATTAACCTTAACTTTTAGATTTAACTCTTATTTAAATAGGTTGACATTTACCATGTCTCTTTTTATTTTTATATTATATGGTTAATAAACATACTATAAAATGCCAATAGAAACCCAATTAGTTCCTCAATGTCATATATTTTATTATATAAGTCTTTTTGCCGAACATTATATTTTTAGGACTACTATATCAATTAATAATATTATATTTGTTTTATAAACTATTTTATGTCAATTTTGACACTATTTGGTATTTGTGTTTTTGTTAAAATCATAACAGTATGATTAATATGAAAAAATTGATTTAACCAACCCTAACATGTCATAATAACCTATAAAATTAGTGGAATTTACAAAAAGTCTCAAATTACGTTTATTTGGAAATTTATAATGTCCATTATTTTAATCTTTCGTTATTACGGTAATTACTGAATCATCATTGTGTCATATATAAGTTTGGTTATTTAATTTCTAAAAATTATAAATAAAATACCATAATGTAGGAAATGTGTTTATATTTCTAATTAATATTTATACTATAATTTATCTTATGTCTAAACCTATATTAGAAATGTTTCAGATATTAAACATTGATTTTCACTCTTTTAACTCTTTTTTGAATTAAATAATAATAAATGTCCTAATCTAATCCAAGTGGACCTAAAGGATCATATTTTATTCCTAAGGGTTTTTTGATCAAATTACACTTATCCAATAGAATTATGACATGTTTTAGGGTAATATTAATATCATTTTTACCCTTAATTACCCTTTTTACTTTTAACCGTGGTAAATAAAAGTAAAAAGTTACTATTCACCAAAAAATATTTTTATCTTATTGAACCACATTTTTATTACTGATATCAACCGTGTCCCTTGAATTTTTGAAATTACTCTCACAGAAGTGGTAAAATTATGTTTTATGCGAATTTTCAAATTCTCTTAGGAGGTGTGAAAAAGACGGTGAAAATTTTAATAAAATTTTATATATCTAATATTATTACAAAATGACTCCAATAAATGACATTGTACATATATAGGTATTAGGTATCTATTTTGACCTAAAATAAATTTAAATAAAATAAATAATTATTTAAATTAAAATTCGGTTTTAAATAATAATTTATTTTTTTTCACTACCAATCAAAAATTGAAAGTTTTCATAAAAATACCAAAAATTTAACCTAGGCCAACTTTGATATTACAAATTGAAAAATGAAGTCTATTTATCCAAATTAAAAACAAATAAGTTGCATTTATTAACTTAAAATTAATTCCAGTTGTCAAAACCAAAAGGAATATTTTTAAGAAAAAATAACTATCAAATTTTTGACACTTGTTTATGTCCAATGTTAAAGTGAAATTACTTAAAATTACCAGAATTGGATTAAATAGTAAAAATATAATCAATTTAAACTTAAAAACCATTAAAATTTAGAATTTAACACTATAAATTATTTTTATTAAAAAAGTTGTTTTCAGTTAAAATATAGTATTTTTCACTATTCACCCAACTATGAAGGTTATCAGAAAAACACCAACAATTTATTGAAACTAAATTCTTATGTCTCGATTCTAAATAAGAAATTTATTTTGACCAATTGAAAATATAAAAGTTTCAAATATTGGATTTAAAAAGGGTTTACCATTAAAAGGTGGTAAAAGTGCATTTTTTTAAAAAAATACTTCTTTTATATGAAAAAACCGAATTAGTCTTTACATTATGTTTAAGAAACTCATAATATTGATCCTAAAATTATAAGGATTATATATAGAGTTCAAAATTTAGCTATTACTATTCATAATCGCTTTTGAACGGCTAGTTTGGTAAGTCGTGGTGCGCTTTAACTCGGTGTTGCGTTTAATGTAATACATTGAAGAAATAGCATACTATGAAATCAAGGGGTGTTACATTATTCACTCCTTTAATAAATTGTGTCCTCACAATTTGAAATTGTTCTTCAAAAATAAAAGGATGAAAACAAGAAAATACTTTTGTAGAGAACTCATATCGAATGTTGGGTTAATAAAATTTATTCTTAATAAGAGAGAATATATATATATATATATATATAATTGACAAGTAGAGTTACATCATTTAACTAATTCCTACAAGAAACTCATCTTTCACTCCAAAATATTTCAAAAAAATATTATATTTATCCTAATCGTATAGGGTTCCAAAAATAATGAATTTATAATTCACTTATCATACACTTTAAAAAACTAGATTATACCATCCAAGGACTTCATGTAGTCCAGTGGTAGGCAATAAATCCCAATCACACTATGGTGTGGGTTCGATTCTCGCAGCTTTGTCCAACACGACGGATTTTCACACGGTCTGCGTGTTTTCCTTTTTATAAAAATCCAAAAATAACCTTAATAATATCCATTTTCAAACTTAATCTATTCCAACCTTTAGACTTATCCAAAATACTTCTATCCAAAATCATAGTCCAAAATTTACAAAGAATTTAAACAAAATGAAGATCCTTTTTCCCATGTAATAACATGTGAAAACCTTAATCGTGTATTATTTTAAAACATGGTAACACCATGAATTACCATAAAACCTTATTGATTACATTTATGCTCCCTTATACTTTATATAATACTAGATATATTCCATATATCTAATTTTTTTGAATATTTCAACAATCATGAAATAAGAAAACCATTAATCACTTCCAAGATAGTAAAGAATATCCAATATAATTTATCCAAATCAACTATCTCTTATTCCAAAATTAATACCTTAGTATCAGGACCATATAATATCAAATTTCCAATGAAATAGTACTGTAGTACAATCCTTATTTATTTCCATAATTCATATAACCAGTACATCATTGATACAACACTCAACACTCAAATGACACAATACTTTAATAACAACATAAAAAATCTTAATCATTCCTCTTCATCTTTGGAAGTATCATAACATGCTTTTCATCCAATACCAGTATTTGGGGTATTTTCTAATGATTTGGACATTGATTCACGTAGTGTCCCAAATCCCTACAGATGAAGAATTGTACATTTGAAACTTTTTTCTTACCCTTGAAATCACGTACTAGGTGCCCTTTTCCTCCACATTTATCACAAACTCCCATTCCCTGCAACCATTTACCAAGGTGATTCTTTCCATAGTTATCACATATGGGAAAATCATTCTTTTCCCTCTTCCCTTTATCTATATTTCTCTCTTCCATCATTTTCTTCTCTTTCTTACCTTCAAATCCATAGGACTCTGATAATTCATTACTTATCTTATTAACACATGATATTATTTCTTTATATGTTGAGAATACATGGGAGACTTTCTCCCTTCTAAATATTGTCTTAATACCGTTAAAGATATAATCCTTCTTACTCTTTGGATTATACGTATTGTTGAAGTTAAAATTCCTTCTACTGGGTGCCATTTCTATTCAATAGCATACATTAGGTCAGTTTATGAAATGAAATGACTAATTCCAAACTTATATAATACCTAACGTAAACTTAATAGTTTATGGATATAATCCATAATAATATTTTCTTTGAGGAGGTATATACTCATAAATCCTTCATAATGATTTCTAAAGAAAATGAGAATTGTCTTAAGCATATCCACCAGGAGTGTTGTAACGAAGAATGCAGCAATGCCCATTCCCGGGCACCAATTCCCATTCGAGTCTATATCAAAGTGGTATTTTCATATTTTATCCCTAGTTACATCTGTGCCAGAGCCGCCTCTGACTTCTCATATCCAGACAGGGATGTATTTTCTTTGAAAACTCACAAAATCTCTCTATTACCAAAAATCTAGGAAGTTCTTCTATACTAATTCGAAAAAGTCTATATTAGGGTAATGTGATCTAATTAGAGTTTATCTAAATCTAGTTTCCATGGATATTTCTAAACTTCCTCTGATATAAACTATAATTCCCCGACCCCAGTTACCCAGAGGCGATGCATTATATTAATACATTGGCATGATAACAAGGAATCAAGTCCCGAAGGACCTATCCATTTAGCAGTCTTGGAAATTAGATTACATACATTAACATTACATTACAATTGAAAACATAAAACAAAACATAGAAAGTTCTTTGAGAACACCATTATTCCTTTTAGCTTAACCCTGCATATCAATCATAATACACTTCTTGGAATCCTGGGAAAATAAAACACAATAAAGGGGTGATCTCAGATGCCTAGCAAGGGTAAATAATTTAGAAGAAGCTATAAAATTTTAAGGCAATATGTGTGATAAAAACAAAATCCTTTTTTAACATAAACTTGAACATAATATGGAAAAAATAAATAAAATATTACCATATAAACATACACATGGATATTCTACTAGTCAAATAATCACATGTGATAACTAATTTCATAATGAGGGAATGCCTAACACCGGACATCATTACAACATAATCAAGGCCTTGTACCAATAATACAAATAAAATTTTTGTCAAGGCCTTGTGACAAGACACTAGTTTGTCTCATGAGACCTACCGATGCATCGAGGAGCTATAGCGAGCTCAACCCATCACATACTAAGTCCACTACATTCCTCATATGAAAAATGTGAAACATAACATAAACATTCATATTAAAACTAGCATACGAAATGTCATTGCATTAACCATAAAACATGAATGGTATAAAAATAGAACATCCACAGTCAAACATATCATAACTCATTCAATACAATATGGATGATTGTATTATAATAAATCAACCTCAATAAAAAATAATATCCAGTAAAGGATACTGACATAGTTGAAAATGATGAGTAAAACTTTTCGAGAGAAATATCCTTATTGTAAAATCATTTAAAAGTCACACATTTATAATGGAATTAATTTAAAATAGATTTTTAAATCAAAGTGTCTCATACCACTGTGAAACTTTTTAAATGAATTATCATTTCAAAACATTCATGTCCATATAAAAAATCCTTAAAATGATTTTGAAAGCATGGACATTATTTAAAAATATTTATAAAGATAAATCATTAAAACATTTAAAATTCTGATCATGATAAATATTACCCTTCACAAATCCTTAAAATATTCATTTTGAAATCATTTTTTTGAAAAATGGACATGTATGATAAAAATGTCCCAGTAAATCATTACACATAAACAATATAGGATAATAATGAGATTGAGGAATTATCCCTTACATTGAACATTCATTTAGTCGAGGGGGCGTTTAACCTCTTGTTTGAAGATCATAGTTTGTTATTCAATTATACCAGAACCATATTAATATTTATGATATCATACATGATTCATTTATTACTTTATACTACCCATTTAATAATAATTTCCATGTTAAATTAACATTTTGGGTAATAATCACTTTCTTAATCGTACGTGTTTTAACTTATTACTCTTGATTTTATCACTAAGATAAAGATTTAAATACATCCATAATATAAAACATGATTTATATATCATATAAATTTAGAATATAAATATGTATAATGGACATATATATGAAATGAAAAACATCGTTTATGGAGACGTTAGGCCGTACATACGCATAAACGTTGTTTCCGTTTTCATATCGTATTGAATGGAACTAAGTGAATAAGATATGTGTAAGTAAATATATATATATATATCTCCAGTAGCATTATTATGTCATATATTACATACTTTTTAGTAATATATATTTTTATTATCGTCGATGAATGGTGAACGTGGAAATGAATCCCATCGCGTCGTGGAGACGGTAATCCCTACGTACACAAGAACGACAATATAATTTCCTTAAAGGTGTGGAATTGGATGTTATATTAATTATACAGATAAATTATCATGTTATTTTTATTATTTATATACATATTACTCATCATTATATTCATCAAAATAACATAGTGTTGAATAACAAATTACACCATGGCGTGGAGACGGTAAGCCGTACGTACGCACGCATGGTGACATTATCATTCATAAGATGGATAGAATAATTAATATAGTTGTTACATATTTATAATAACATCATATTATATAGAAGATAGTGGATTTGTTATTTTATAATTGAAACAACAAAGAAAGTGTAAGTGGAAGAATATGATAACTTGAAAGAGGGTGGTGAAATCATTACCTCTTCTTCGGGTTCTTCCTTTTGATTTGATCAAAAGGGCTCCATAAGATAAATTTATGAAAAAAGGAAGGCCTCTAGGATTAATTTATGATAGTTAGTAGGATATTTGGTCAGGGGTTTGCTGAGAAAAATGGCTTTGGTTTTGTGAATTTTAGAGAAGGTGAAGTTCCCTTTTATAAAAGGGGTGAGGGGCGCCTTAGAAAAAACTTAAAATGTTATTTTATAATAAATTCAATTTCGGTTTATAATGGCTCCAAAATAAATTATTTAAAGTATAAGGTAGGGATGGGTTGAAAACCACTCATCCAATAGGTCTTAGACATTTTTTGGCCAACATATTAACCTTAACTTTTAGATTTAACTCTTAGTTAAATAGTTTGACATTTACCATGTCTCTTTGTATTTTTATAGTATATGGTTAATAAAATTACTATAAAATGACAATAGTAAACCAATTGGTTCATTAATGTCATATATATTATTATATAATTTCTTTGGCTGATCCTTTGATTTTTGAGACTACTATATCAATTAATAATATAATATTTTTTTTGAAAAACTATTTTATGTCCATTTTGAAACTATTTGGTATTTGTTTTTTTATTAAAACCATAACAGTATGATTACTTCAAAAACAATTGATCTAACCAACCCTAACATGTCATAATAACCTAAAAAATTAGTGTAATTTAAAAAAAGTGTCAAATTAAATTTATTTGGATATTTATAATGTTAATTATTTTAATCTTTCGTTAATATGGTAATTATTGAATCATCCTTGTGTCATAAATAAGTTTAATTATTTAATGTATAAAAATTAAAAATAAAATACCATTATGTATGAAATATTTTAATCTTTCTAATTAATATTTATAGTCTAATTTATCTTATTTGTAACCCCATATTAAAAATGTTTTAGTTATTAAACTTGGATTTTTACTTTTATAACTATTTTTTGAATTAAATAATAATAAATGTTCTAATCTAATCCAAGTGGACCTAAAGGATAATATTTTATTCATAAGGCTGTTTTTGGTCGAATTAACCTTATCTAATAGAATTATTAAATGTTTTAGGGTAAGATTAATATCATTTTTACCGTTAATTACCCTTTTTACTTTTAACCGTGGTAATAAAAGTAAAAAGTTACTATTCAACAAAAAAATGTATATTATTGAACCAAATTTTTCTTAATGATATTAACCATGTCTCTCATATTTTCTAAATTACATTCACAGAAGTGGTAAAATTATGTTTTATGAGAATTTTCAAATTCTCATTGGAGGTGGGTAAAAGACTGTAAAAGTTCAACAAAATTTCATATATCTAATATTATTACAAAATGACTCCAATGAATTACATTGAACATATATAGGTATTATGTATCTATTTTTACCAAAAATAAATTTAAATAAAATAAATAATTATTTAAATAAAAAGTCGATTTTAAACAATACCTCATTGTTTTTCACTACTCATCAAAAAATGAACATTTTCAGGAAAATACCAACAATTTACCCGAAGCCAATTTTGATATTCCAAAACAAAAAATGAAATCTATTTTACCAAATTCAAAACATAGAATTTGAATTTATTAATTTAAAATTAATTCCAGTTGTCAAAACCAAAAGGCGTATTTTTAAGAAACAATAACTATCAAAAGATTGACACTTTTTTATGTCCAATCTCAAAGTGAAATTACTTACAATGGCCAGAATTGGATTAAATGGTAAAAATATAATCTATTTATACTTCTAAACCATTAATATTTATAATTTAACACTACAAATTATTTTGATTAAAATGGTTGTTTTCAGTTAAAATATAGTATTTTCACTATTCACACAAATATGAAAGTTATCAGAAAAGCACAAAAAATTTATTGAAACTAAATTCTTATGTCCCGATTCTAGAGAAGAAGTATATTTTTTCATATTGAATATATAAAAGTTTCAAATATTGGATTTAAAAAGGGTTCACCATTAAAAGGCAGTAAAAGTGCATTTTTTTGAAAAATACTTCTTTTATCTAAAAAAATGAATTAGTCCTTACATTATGTATAAGAAACTCATAATATGGATTCTAAAATTAAAATGATTGTATACAGTTCAAAATTTAGAAAATACTATTAATAACCGCTTTGGAATGGCTAGTTTGGTAAGTCGTGGTGCGCTTGAACTCGGTTTTGCGTGTAATGCATGTTATTTAATTACTTTTAAGAAATAGCGTACTATGAATTCTTGGGGTGTTACATTATTCCCTCATTCAATAAATTGAGTCCTCGCAATTTGAAATTGTTCTTCGAAAATAAAAGGTTGAAAATAGAAAATAATTTTGTGGAGAACTCATATCGAAAGTTGGTTTAATAAAATTTAGTCTTAATAAGAGGGAATATATATGTATATATATATATACATGGAAAGTAGAGTTACATCCTTTAACTTTTTCCTTCCACAATCTCATATTTCAATCCAAAATATTTCAAAAAAATATTCTATTTATCCTAACCGTATAGGGTTCCAAAAATAATGAATTTATAATTCACCTAACAGACCCTTTAAAAAACTAGATTATACCATCCAGGGACTTCATGTAGTCCAGTGGTAGGCGATAAATCCCAATCTCACTATGGTGTGGGTTCGATTCCCACAACTTTGTCCAACACGACGGATTGTCACACGGTCTACGTGTTTTTCTTTTTATAACAATCCAAAAATAACGTTAATAATATCCATTCTCAAACTTAATCTATTCCAACCTTTAGACTTATCCAAACTACTTCTATCCAAACTCATAGTCCAAAATTTATAAGGAATTTAAACAAGCTGAAGATCCTTTTTTCCATGTACCAACATGTGAACACCTTCATCGTGTATTGTTTTAAAACATTGTAACACACTAGATTACCATAAAACCTTATTGATTACATTTATGCTCCCTTATACTTTATATAATACTAGATATATTCCTTATATCCAAAATTTTTGAATATTCTAACAATCATGAAATAAAAAAACCATTAATCACTTCAAAGAGAGTCAAGAATATCCAATATAATTTATCCAAATCAACCATATCTTATTCCAAAATTACTACCTCAGTATCAAGACCATATAATATCAAATTCCCAATGAAATAGTACTGGAGTATAATCCTTATTTATTTCCATAATTCATATAACTAGTACATCATTGATACAACACTCAAATGACACAATACTTTAATAATAACATAAGAACTCTTAATCAATCCTCTTCATCTTCGGTAGTATCATAACTTGATTCTTATCCAATAGCAGCATTTGGGGTATACTCTGATGATTTGGGCTTTGATTTGCATAGTGTCCCAAATCCTTGCAGATGAAGAATTGTACATATGAAACTTTTTTCTTTCCTTTTCCATCATGTACTTGGTGTCCTTTTTCTCCACACTTTTAAAAAACTCCCATTCCCTTAAAGAATTTACCAAGGTGATTCTTTACCTAGTTATCACATATGAGAAAATAAATTCTTCCCTCTTCCCTTTATCCATCTTTCTCTCTTCCATCCTTTTCTTCTCTTTATTTCCTTCAAAGACATAAGACTCAAAGAATTCTTTACTTATCTTATTAACACATGATACTATTTCTTCATATGTTGAGAGTACATGGGAGACTATTTCCCTTCTAAATGTTGGATTAATACCGTGAAAGATTTGATCCTTCTCACTCTTTGGATCATACGTATTTCTAGAGTTCACATTCCTTCCACTGGGTGCCATTTCTATACAATGGCATACACTAAGTCAGTTTATGAATTTCAATGAATAATTCCAAACATGTAAAATTCCTAAAGAAAATTGAACAGCTTATGGATATAATCCAT
This sequence comes from Viscum album, assembly GCA_963277665.1. Taxonomy (NCBI): domain Eukaryota; kingdom Viridiplantae; phylum Streptophyta; class Magnoliopsida; order Santalales; family Viscaceae; genus Viscum; species Viscum album. Next base: position 247,010,953 of record OY728157.1, on the reverse strand, counting down.
AAAAATATTTTCTTTGAGGAGGCATATACATGTAAATCCTTCCTAATGATTTGTAATGAAAATGAGAATTATCCTAAGCATATCCCTTGGGAGTGTCGTAACCAAGAGTGCAGGAAGGCCCGTTATGGTGCACCAGTTCCCGTTCGAGTCTACATCAAACGACTGTTTTTGGGTTTTACCCCTAGGTACATCTGTGCCAGAGCCACCTCTACCTGCTGATATCTAGAGAGGGATGTATTTTCTTGGAAAACTCACAAAATATCTACATTACCAAAATTCTAGGAAGTTCTTCTATACTAATCCTCAATGTCAATCTTAGGGTAATGTTCTATAATCAGAGTTTATCTAAATCTAGTTTCAAAGGTTATTTCTAAGCTTTATCTGATATCAACTATAACACATCGACCCCAGTTACCTAGAGTCGGTGCATTATTTTAATACATTTTCATGATTACAAGGAATCAATTCCTGAAGGATCGATCAGTTTAGCAGTCATGGAAATTAGATTACATACGTTAACATTACATTTCAATTTCAAACATAAAACACAAAATAGATAGTTCTTTGAGAACAACATTATTTCCTTTAGCTTAACCATGCATATCAATCATAACACACTTCTTGTAATCCTGAGAAAATAAAACATAATAAATGGGTGAGCTCAGATGCCCAGTAAGGGGAAATAATTCAGCAAAAGTTATAAACTTTTAAGGCAAGATGTGTGATAAAAACAACAGCCTTTTTAAACATAAACTTGAACATAATATGGAAAAAATAAATCAAACATTACCATATAAACATGCACATGGATATTCTACTAGTCCAATAATCACATGTAATAACTAATTTCGTAATGAGGGAATGCCTAACATCGTACATCATTACCACATAGTGAAGGCCTTATGCCAAGAATACAAATAAAATTTTTGTCAAGGTCATGTTCCAAGACACTAGTTTGTCTCATGAGACCTATCGATGCATCGAGGAGCTATAGCGGGCTCCACCTGTCACTTTCTAAGTCCATTGCATTCCTCAAATGAAAAAGTTGAAACATAACATAAACATTCGTATTACAACTAGAATATGAAATGTCATTACATTAACGATAAACCATTAAAGGTATAAAAATAGAACATACACATTCAAATATATCATAACTCATTCAATAAAATATGGAAGATTCAATTATAATAAATAAACCTCAATCAAAAATATTATCCAGTAAAGGATGCTGACATAGTTGAAAATGATGAGTAAAATTATTTGAGAGAAATATCCTTTTTGTAAAATCATTTAAAAGTCACACATTTATAAAGGAGATAACATATAAGATATTTTTGAATCAAATTTCCCCATACCACTTTGAAACTTTTGAAAAGAATTATCATTTCAAAACATTCATGTCCATATAAATAAATCCTTAAAATCATTTTGAAAACATGTACATTAATTAAAAATATTTAGAAAGATAAATCTTTAAAACATTTAAAATTCTAATCTTGATAAAGAGTACCTTTCAAAAATCCTTAAAATATTCATTTTGAAATCATTTTTATGAAAAATGGACATGGATGATAAAAATGTCCCAGTAAATACTTACACATAAACAATCTCGGATAATAATGAGATTGAGGATTTAACCCTTACCTTGAACTTTCCTTTAGTCGAGGGTACGTTTAACCTAATGTATGAAGATTTTAGTTTGTTATTAAATTATAACATAACCATATTAATATTTATGATATCATACATGAATCATTTATTTATTTATACTACCCATTTAATAATAATTTCCATGTTAAGTTAACATTTCAGGTAATAATCGCTTTCTTTATCGTAGGTGTTTTAACTTATTACTCTTGATTGTATCACTTAGATCAAGATTTAAATACTTCTAGAATATAAAACATTATTTATATATCATATATATTTAGAATATAAATATTTATAATAGATATATATGTGAAATGAAAAAACACCGTTTATCGAGACGGTAGTCCGTACGTACGCATAAACGTTGTTTCCGTTTTCATATCGCATTGAACGGAACTAACTGAATAAGATATATTTAAGTACACACACACATATATATATATATATACATTATCATTATTATTTCATATATTACATTCTTATTAGTAATATATATTTTTATAATCGTCTATGAATGGTGAATTTGGAAATGTATCCCATCGCATCGTGGAGATGATAATATGTACGTACGTACGAGCGACAATATCATTTCCTTAGAGGTGTGGAATTGGATGGTATATTAATTTTACAGAGACATTAGTATGTTATTTTCATTATTTATATACATATTACTCATCATTATATCAATCCAAATAACGTAGTGTTTAATAACAAATTACACCACGACGTGTAGACGGTAAGTCATAAGTACGCACGCATGGGGACATTATCATTCATAAGATGGATAGAATAATGTATATAGTTGTGACATATTTATAATAACATCACAGTATATATAATATACTGGATTTATTATTTTATAATTGAAACAACAAAGAAATAGTAAGTGGAAGAATAAGAGAACTTGAAAGAGCGTGGTGAAATCATTACCTCTTCTTCGGGTTATTCCTTTTGATTTAATCAAAAGGGCTCCTTAGGTTGGATTTATAACAAAAGGAAGGCATCTAGCATAAAGGTATTATTGTTAGTAGAATATTTGGGCAGGGTTTGGCCAATCGAAATGGATTTGGATATGTGAATTTGAGAGAAGGGGATGTACCTTTTTATAAAAGGGGTGAGGGCCACCTTAATAAAAACCTAAAATATTATTTTATAATAAATTCATTTCCAGTTTCTAATGGATCCAAAATGAATTATTTAAAGGATAATGTGGGTATGGGTCGAACACAACTCAACCAATAGGTTTTAGACAGGTATCAGTCATCATATTAACCTTAACTTTTAGATTTAACTCTTAGTTAAATAGTTTGACATTTACCATGTCTCTTTGTATTTTTATATTATATGGTTAATAAAATTACTATAAAATGCCAATCGAACCTCAATTGGTTAATTAATGTCATATATATTATTATATAATTATTTTGGGCAAACCTTATAGTTTTTGGAAAATTATATCAATTAATAATATAATATTATTTTTAAAAACTTCTTTCTGTCAATTTTGACACTATTTGGTATTTGTTTTTGTTAAAAATATAACAGTATGATTACTTAGAAAAAAATTGATCTAAACAACCCTAACCTATCATAATAACCTAAAAAATTAGTTTAATTTATAAAAAGTCTCAAATTACATTTATTTGGATATTTATAATGTCCATTATTTTAATAATTCATTAATACAGTAATTACTGCATTATCATTGTGTCAAAAATAAGTTTGATTATTTAATGTATAAAAATTATAAATAAAATACCATTATGTAGGAAATATTTTTATATTTTTTGTTAATATTTATAGTCTAATATATCTTATGTATAACCCTATATTAAAAAAATTTTAGTTATTAAACTTTGATTTCAACACTTTTAACTCTTTTTTGAATTAAATAATAATAAATGTCATAATCTAATCCAAGTGGACCTAAAGGATCATATTTTATTATTAAGGTTATTTTTTTTCGAATTACACTTATCCACTAGAATTATGACATGTGTTAGAGTAAGTTTAATATCATTTTTACCCTTAAGTACCCTTTTTTAATTTTAACCATGGTAAATAAAAGTAAAAAGTTACTATTCATCAAAAAATATTTTTGTCTTATTTAACCACATTTTTCATACTGATATCAAGCCTGTCTCTTAGATTTTTGAAATTCCACTCACAGAAGCGGTAAAATTATGTTTTATGCGAATTTTCAAATTCTCTTAGGAGGTGGGTAAAAGACAGTGAAAAGTTCAACAAAAATTTATATATATAATATTATTACAAAATGACTCCAATGAATTGAATTGAACATATATAGGTATTATTTATCTATTTTGTCTTAAAATAAATTTAAATTAAATAAATAATTATTTAAATAAAAAGTCGGTTTTACACAATAACTCATTGTTTTTCACTATTCATCAAAAATTGAATGTTTTCAGAAAAATAAGAAAAAAATAACCCTTAGATAATTATGATATTCCGAATTCAAAAATGAAGCCTATTTTACCCAATTAAAAACATATAAGTTTCATTTATTAATTTAAAATTAATTCCCGTTGTCAAATCCAAAAGGCGTATTTTTAAGAAACAATAACTATCAAAAGATTGACACTTGCTTATGTCCAATCTCGAAGTGAAATTACTTACAATGACCAGAATTGGATTAAATGGTAAAAATATAATCTATTTATACTTCCAAACCATTAAAATGTATAATGTAACACTATAAATTATTTTCATTAAAAATGTTGTTTTCAGTTAAAATATAGTATTTTTCACAATTCTCCCAAATATGAAAGTTATCAGAAAAACACCAAAAATTTATTGAAACTATATTCTTATGTCTCGATTCTAAAGAAAAATTTTATTTTGTCAAATTTAACATATAAAAGTTTCAAATATTGGATTTAAAAAGGGTTCACCATTAAAAGGCGGTAAAAGTGTATTTTTTGAAAAATACTTCTTTTATCCGAAAAAATGAACTAGTCCTTAAATTATGTCTAATAAACTCATAATTTGGATTCTAAAATTATAAGGATCATATATAGTTTAAAATTTAGCAAATACTATTCATAACTGCTTTTGAACGGCTAGTTTGGTAAGTCGTGGTGCACTTGAACTCGGTGTTGCGTGTAATGAAATTTATTGAATTACTTTGAAGAAATAACGTACTATGAAATCATGGGGTGTTACAATATTTTATATCTTCTTATTGAATGCCCATGTAAACCAATTTTGAAGAACTTCATTGTTGTGTAGGGTACCAAATATTATCTCATTGAGAAACTCAAATTTATTCAACAAATTATACAATTGATCATCATATTTTAGTTTCCTAAAGATGGATATTTAGAGCATGCGAAAATAGACTTATATGGAAATACTGCCTCAGTTCTATACACCGATGAATATGGAGTTTTATTTATATAATTATGCATGGTGTAATAGTAGGCCCATAAAGAAGAGATATGTTTATCCAGACATGAATATTTGTCTTTATTCACCGTCATTTGGAGTATTTTTGATAGATTCCAATTAAAGGCCTTTACTTTTCCATTTTATTGATTTGATAAGGAAATGAGTGATTAAACTCTATGTTGTTATCCTGGTACAATTTCATCAAAACTGTAGAATAAAAGTTAATTCCATTTTCTGTTGTTATCTAGTGAGGTACTCTAAACCTAGTGGTCATCCTAGAAATCGTGAATTTGATTGCATTATTCATTATGGATTTTATGAGGGGTATTTCATCATAAAATTTTGTTAATAAGTTAGTAGTAGTAAAGATGTACTTAAGTTGATAAGATGTGGATGGGGGTATAACACCCAAACATCAATTATCCACACAAAAAAATTCATGGAATATATATATATATATATATATACAATTTGGGGGTTTATAGATGATATTTTCATGAATCTAGAATGCATGAAATTTCCTGGTAAACTCCACCCAATCATGTAATATTGTTTTCTAGTAGTAATTGAGCCTCCTAATTTGAGGGGAGAGCCTCATTATAAATTGGTGAGTTCTACATGATCTTATACAGACCTCTTACGTAATAGTGAGAAACACTCTTTCTAGTATGGATGTAATGAGTATTCTATAAAAGATCTTTTTTAGATGGATTTTTTCTCCTTTGGCCCATCCCGAAGGGTAACGTTTTCTTCTCGGTTTCAAATTGTCTCCCTTCTATCTTGGTCTATTGGGAGGATCCCATATTTGAGATAATAAATTATGGGGTCCGTCCATAAAGTGTTGGGTATCGGTTCCTCACACTCTAGGGAGTTTTCAAAATAATTGATTTTCGCAATGTCACATAACATAACCAATGATACCATCCTTTAGTTCATGATGTGAAATATTACTTCTTCCTGATCAGGGTCAACCAGAACTATGTCAACATTAGTTAGTGCATTAGTTAGAGAATTTTTTTATTGGGGACATGATCTTATATGGGTTTTAAAGGTATGTCTTCCACCATTCCTCTGACATAGAATGTGACAGGGGACAATTCTTCGTTTTTAATGTCATATTCAACATTGATCCGCTTTATCAATAAATATAAATACCATTTGATGTTTAGGTAGGACATTTTTAACTATAGGGATACTTCTAAACCAGTGATTAGGGAATGGTATTTAGAATTATTATTTTTATTTCCATTGGATATTGAGAAAGAGTAAGTTTTTTTCCCTAGAGAAACAAATACAATCTCTAAGACAACCTGATTGAGCTTCATTTTTTCCAATATTTTCCCATGGAACTTTGGGAGGCATCGTCAAAATACATCTCCCTTTTCTAGGAAGTGTCATGGGTATATAAAACCTATTCTTATGAAAGTTATGTGTCCACTACTGTAGTTTTTGTTGTTGGGAGTAACAAAAAGAAATTATGCAGGGCCTTCCCTTTCACCACCTACTTCAACATGACTGTATGGTATACTATTGAAAAATGATCACCCATCAAGAAAAACATCAAAAAATAATATTACATCTAGGAATTTACTTTATAGGGTCAATATGAAATACTTGGTGGACTTCATGGTGTTGTAAGAAAGGCCTCCACATCGACACTATAAATATAACTACAAGACAATTTTTCTCAACATCATAATATCAGGTCTCAGTACCACGAACTATTCAATTAAGGTAGTAGATACATTTATCATTCCTTAAACCAGTTCTTTGTGTGAGTAGAAAACCAAGTGATCAATACATGATGAAAAATATAATATGTGCATATTTCCTTCCACTGGTAATTTATGACCCGTGGGTGTAGTTGGTAATACATGGGACTCTCAATGGATTCTTGGAAGTCCTCGTCCCATAGGTAGGTTAATCCCTTCTTCATTAGCTTGTGGAAGGGGAGATATTTTTTTACCATATTGGATATGAAATTCTGAGTGTACAAAAGGTTCCTTTGGACCCCCATAGTTATTTGAGAATATGAGAGGTGACATTGTTAAAATTTCAATAACCATTTCTCGGTCAACCTTGATGCCACAGTGGAATACCAAAAATCCAAGGAACATCCATGATGTTACCTTGAATTTAAATTCCAGCAGATTATTCTTCAGACTGTGTTATGGTAACTTGTTGAAGAGTATTTGAAGGTTTGTGAAGTGATCACAGCATTGTTGATAATTGACTACAACGTCATTGATGTAACATTCCACTATTTATCCAAATAATTTATTAAATATGTTACATATGGCATGTTAATATTTAGAAGATACATTTATTAATATAAATGGAAGGAACTAATAGAAAACATACCCTATAGTGCTATGAAGTTAGTGGCTTCCTCATCTTAAGGGGACATCTTTATTTGATTTCACCGTGATTACTTTTCAATCAAGGAATGAAATTTGAAACCTATAGTTGCACCAATAAGGGGATCTCTGATCGGTAATAGGAAATCATCCATTGGGATGGTCTGGCCATGGTCTATAAAATCAATGAATACCCTAATCTTGTTATTCATTTTCTTGATTGGGATGATGTTGGTTGACCAACACAATTATTACACCTACTATACAAAATTGTCTTTGATCAATTTGTAAAATTATGACTCTACATTAGTAGAATGGTTGGGGTCTATCCTTCTGTCCACTAATTTAAACCAAAATGGTCATTGGGTAAGACTAAGGAGTGCATTGCCACTTTGGCATTCAGTCTGGGTATTTCATTATAATTATAAGAGGACATATATCAATGTTTCTACTGAAATGAAATGGAAATATCATTCTCCTTAAGATGAAAGGAGGAAATAATATATGCAGGCCATGAGAATTATTTTATTCCTAGATTTATCTACCTAATGTTATTAATATTTTCATAACTTATTATATACTCCCTTCACTTATTTTATATGAAATGTGCATAATGTGTGTGAAATATGAATATTTTAATACTAAGTATAATTTTTGAGCAATTTTAGAAGTAGCCCAATTGAGTTAGTTTAATATTTTATTTATAACTCTCACCTTACTGATCCAAATTTTGTGGTTATTGTTTTTTTATTTATAATTCAATATACAACATTTTATTATAAGGGATCATGGGCCAATTCTTCCATTTGAAGGATCACATGGACTACACAAGATGACCCAAAGAATTTGTGACGAAACTATACCAGCCATCATGATTGAGTTATTGGTATAAATTACAAAGCCCAAATTTTATGACACTCTTCCATATGTTCTTAATTATCCAAAATAACCATTCATAAAAATTTTAGGGCCCAACTCTATAAACAAGAGGCCCAAATGATGATTTGAAGTCTATCCCACCATTCTGGCCGAGTATTAAAATCCAGACACTATTCATGACATATATCATGATGTAATCATCAAATCGAGATTTGATTTTGTAGTGTGAAATAGGAGATATAGGTGTCTAACGTTTTTGAATAAATCAATCAGTTTTGAAGGCATCTTCTTAGGGGATATAAATGCATCCCCCTCCTCTCCATCAAAGGGGTTGGAATTTCAGAAGATAGGAGCACATATTGGGATGAAAAAATCCTTGGAAAATACTTGGGAGGACCTTCCATACTAACGTTTTCACTTGAGATATCCTTCCTATTTTCTTTGTTTCCTTTCACTTTTGTGTTGTTCTTCATTTGTAATCTTGTAAGTTTGTGTTTTTTAATTATGTTTTAATGCACGTTTCTTCTTCAATATCTCTTATTATTATCCACCTTCTGTAGATTAATATTAATGTTCTTAAAATAGTTTAAATACAGTTGAATCTCCTTCCCTTATTTTTCTTCCTCATTCAATCGAAAGTCCGTTTTTTTAATTCTCATCATTGTTCGTGTGTGTGTGTGTTCGACGCACCACTCTTTTATTATCCCTTTATTTTTCTTCTATTATTAATTTATCATCATTATAATTATAACCAGATTATTAAACACCCAAATGGATGAGTAAATATCTCATTGGGGTGAGTCAAAATTTTGGGATGTTAAGTGATTGAGAGTATTTTCTCGATGAGTATTCATTAATTTAAGATTGTTAATGTTGGAATTAACATGTCATGGATGAATGTCATATTTTGTTTAACATGTGGTTTCCATGGATTATTGGAACCACAAATATACTACCATAAACAAGTAATGGTAATGATTATACCCTTAAGTTAAGTAAAGGCATGGATTAAATCCTTAACACTTAGGAATTCAAATCAACATTATCTTGTGAAGTGGGTGTTAATTTAAATGAAATATAAATCAAAGCTCAAGGATATCACAAGATTAACTCCCTAATGATAAACTCACCCTAGTATTTATCAATTTTTTAAATCAATCATAATCAATCAATCATTTCAGTTATGCTCTGCAAACCCCCCCCCCCCCCCCCCAATCAGAATAAAATAAACTACAAAACGACTATTAAAAAGTATCATCGCTGAGGATTCGACCCGAGTGCCGCTATAAACATTAGAAGAGCACCAGAACCACGACCGGTCGACAGGAGACAATCGGTCGTGCGTTTCAAATGGATCTGTTTCCGGGGATGGTTATTTATGTAGTCATTAGTTTCTGGTTATTGTAAAAAAAATAAAAAAAACATAATTTTAAAAAAAATTGGTTAAGAAAACACACAGAAAAACCCATCTTCTTATAAAAATCGTAAATAAAAAAACAAAAATAAAAACCTGTCTTCATTTTCCTTCCAACATCTCTATGAATGCACTGTAGCCTCCCAAACAATACCTTGAATTTTTTTGACCCTGAAATTGAGAAAACACTTCCTCAAATTAGGAGGAACAGAATAGATAATCAACTCATTCAAGAACCAGTCCATGGCCAACCAATTGAATTAGATATGGCCAATCTCAGGGAACTAACACTAAACAAATTTGAATTCCCAGATATGATTTACCAACCTCTTGGTATTCAATATCCAAATATAGAAGCTGACTTCAAACTCAAATCGGGTTTGATTCATCTTCTTTCTCATTTCCACAGGCGGTGAGGATCCACATCTCCACCATAAAGAGTTCCAAGTAGTGTGCTACCATGAAGCCTCAAGGGGTTTCTAAGGAACAAATCAAACTTTGAGCATTCCCTTTCTCCCTACCTAACACTCATAAGTCATGGATCTACCACCTTCCTCCTGGTTACATAACCACATGGAATGAAATGAAGTGACTCTTCTTAGATAAAATCTTTCCTACTTCTTGTACTGCTTCTATCCGAAAGGAAATTAGTGGTATCCGTCAGTTCCCAAGTGAATCACTCCATGAATACTGGGGGAGGTTCAAAAATCTTGTTGTAACCTTCCCACACCACAAAATACCTGACAAAATCTTGATCCAATACTTTTATGAGGGGTTATTGGCTATGGAGAAAACTCTCATTGATGTCGCAAGTGGCTGTGCTCTTGTTGATAAAACTCATGTAGCTACAAGAGATATCATAAGTAACATGGATGAAAACACACAACAATTACATACTCGAGCACATGATCAAGTCAAACAAGCCCAATATAATCAATAAATTGATCTGAACAAGATGACCGAGTGGATGAGTGAACTTACAGGTCGTGTGAGACAGCCAGCTGTGGCTACCAAATCCCAAACCTCATCTTCTCTGCAATCAATGTTTTTTTGACCTATCAAAAACTGTGGAATCTTCAACTCTTCATCTCATCCAATAGACACATGTCCACAACATGAAGAGGATCAATATGATTCATCTGGACCAATGGAGCTCAATACAGCATATGCTCAGTGGAACACCAACCCTCAACTATCAGGTCAGTTTGTTAGAAACTTCAACCAACCTCACTCTGTGCCCTTAATTTCTTCTCATATCTAAGTCCTTAGGTATAGTAATCCTATATCTCATCCCCCTTAATTCCCTCCCCAAAACCCAAACTAGTTCTAATACGGTCAAGGTGTTGGTACCATCCAACAACCTTATCATTTTATTCCTCAACCTCAAAGGAACAATCCTCCTCCTGGATTCCATTATCCTAGTGAGCCTTCCCAGTTCCAAAACCAATACAATCTCTTTCCCAAGAATCAAAATCTAGGTAATCCCAATATGGTACATGCCACTTCTTCCAAGAAGCTGTGGGAAAGTGCAGTGGAAGATCATGACTCTTTCACATATTCTAGCCTTAAGAATACTGAAACCCAAATTGGTCAACTTGCGTCCCACCATAGTCAGTAGCAACCATCCAATTCTTCCAAACTCCCAGATCAACCATTACCCAACCCCAAGTGTAATGTAAGTGCAATTGCACTTAGATCAGGAAAGAAAATTTCTATACCTCAAGATAAGTCCTTTAACCCTCCTTAGAATGTTGACCTAGAAAATGAAAAGAAAAATAAACTTGAAAAGGAACCCAAATCCATTCTCTCACCTCCTTCTATTCCACATAGGAACCCAATTCCTTTTCCTCAAGCCATTTCTATGCAAAATAAGTCCTTTGAACCTGATCCTGAAATGATCGACATGTTTAGACGTGTTGAAGTCAAAATTCCCCTCTTAGATTCCATAAAACAAATTCCTATGTATGCCTAGATTCTAAAGGAGTTATATACCCACAAGAGGCTACTTAGGATGTTTGAAAATGTTTCCACCTAGAAGTATATTCCCATAAATTGCAAATATCCATGGACCTTTATGGTTCCATGCCAAATTGGAAGTTCCAACTTTGATGATGCACTCATAGACGTAGGATCCTCAATTAATGTCATGTACAAATCCATAATCTCTAACCTTGGTCTAGGTCCCTTATATCCAACAGGTGTTGTCATTTAATTAGCCAATCGAAGAACATCCAGTCCCGAGGGAATAATTGAGGACGTCCTTGTACGAGTCAATGATCATATCTTCCCTGCTGATTTCTATGTCCTTGACATGGAAGGTGAGATGAACTCTTCTCGATATCCCCTAATTATAGGAAGGCCATTTCTCATGACTGGAAGAACCAAGATTGATGTCCATTCAGGAATCTTATCCATGGAATTTGGTGACCAACAGGTCAAGTTCTACATTTTCCAAGCCATGCGATTCCCATATAAGGATCACTCTGCATTCTCAATCCATGCTTCTGAGGACACTTCTAAGAGTCAATCGAACTCCAATCCACCATGTTATTCATGTTCTAATGACAATGGATCTTGTGAAAACTACACCATGATTAACCAAGTCATAAATGGTGAAGTTGATGTGGACCTCTCATTCATAGACTCCATCAATCAAGAGTAACTTGAAAACTCTCTTGAGTCCCACATCAACTCTGATATCTACTACGCCACCTTGGATAGTATTAAGGAAAATGAATCAGAAGCAACCGAAGTCCCATATTCTATTCCTGAGTTGTCTAACCCAATAATGAAATATGAGACTGATCTAAAACCTCTTCTTGAACATCTGAAATATGCATTCCTTTTCCATGATCACTCATATCCTGTCGTTAACTCTTCTTCACTTACTAAACCCGAAGATTCCAAACTTGTTCAGGTGTTAGAGGAAAACAAAAGGCCATATGTTAGACCCTATATAACATACTAGGAATCAACCTTGCCCTTTTCATGCATCACATACATCTTGAGGAGTCATCCAAACCAATTATAAAACCACAAAGAAGACACAATCCACTCATACTTGAGGTAGTTAGGGAAGAGATCACCAAGCTTCTTCAATATGGTATTATCGGCCCAATTTTTGATAGCGAATGGGTTATTCCAATTCAAGTTGTACCTAATAAGGGTGGGATAACTGTTGTCAAAAATGAACATGGAGAGGTAGTCACAACTCGAGTGAAGAACAAATGGAGTGTGTGCATCGACTATAAGAAATTTAATGTTGAAACAAGAAAAGATCACTACCCTATTCCATTCCTTGATTAAATCCTGGAACGATTAGCTGGAAAGTCACACTATTGCTTTCTTGATGGATACACCGACTACTTCCAAATACCTATCGCACCTCAAGACCAAGAAAAGACTATTTTCACATGCCCCTTTGGAACATATACATATAGAAGACTGCCTTTTTTCCTTTGCAATGCTATTGCAACATTCCAGAGGTGTATGATGAGTATTTTTTCTAAATTCATTGAACACTGCCTGGAAGTCTTCATTGATGACTTCACCATTTATGGTGATTCATTTGAATCTTGTTTTAATTCACTCTCTATAGTCCTCCAAAAGTATGTCAAGTGTAACCATGTGTTAAATTTTGAAAAATATCACTTCATAGTTACAAATGGTACTGTTCTAGGGAACATAGTTTCAAAAGATGGTATTGAAGTCGATCCTTCCAAAATTGAAGTGATCCAATCACTTCCTCAACCCACTTCTATTCGAGACATCCGTTCATTTCTCAGTCATGTTGGTTTCTATCAGAGATTCATCTATAACTTTAGTAAAATTTCCTTCCCAATCACTCTGTTGCTCCGAAATGACGTCACATTCCATTTCAATGAGGTTTTCAAGAGATCCTTTGTTGAACCCAAAACTGTTCTAACATCTGCCCCAATAATCCAACCCCCAGATTGGTCCTTACCCTTTGAGTTGATGTGTGATGATTCTGATAGAGCCGTTAGGGCTGTTCTTGGTCAAATAAGAGAAAAGATTCTGAATATAATCTTTTATTCCTCAAAAACATTGGATGAAACTCAATCTCACTACATTTCCACTAAAAAGGAACTTTTAGCAGTGTTTTTTTGCATTAGATAAATTCTGGCCCTATCTCTTAGGTGCCAAAATCCTTATCTTCGCAGACCATTCTGCTACAAAGTTCATACTCAATAAAAGTGATTCCAAATCGAGGAAAATAAGATGGATTCTAAAGCTCCAAGAGTTTGAACTTGAAATCAAAGATGGAAAAGGAAAAGAAAACCTTGTGGCTAATCACTTGAGTAGAATTTCTAATTCTTTTCATTCTGAAATCATCGATCCTGAATTCCCCACTAAGCACCTTTCATCTCTCACTCCAAAAATACTATGGTATGACTCAATTGTAAATTACTTGGTTTCTGGTGTTTTTCCTGAATTTTTTTCAAAAGAAACAAAAATGATGTTGAAAAGTGATTCAAAATACTATTTTTGGGAAGAAAATAAAATTTGGAAAACTAGGGATGATATGGTAATAAATTGATGTGTCGATGAAAATGAACATTCTTCCATATTAGAATTATTTCACTCAATTCATAGTGGTGGCCACTTTGGACCACAAAGGATCTCCCAAAAGGTCCTAGGCTCTGGATTCTTCTAGACTTCACTCTTCAAGGACTCACATGAGTTTTTTCAATCATGTCCCACTTGCCAATAGTTTGGAACAATTTCAAAGTGAAATGAAATTCCCCAAAAGCCTTTAATTTTTTGTGAGATTTTTTATGTTTGGGGCATCAATTTCATGGGAACATTCCCCCCTTCCAATGGATTATCATACATTCTTCTTGTGGTTGATTATGTTTCTAGGTGGGTCGAGTCCAAACCCACTAGAAAAGATGATTCACATACTATTAGTGAGTTCCTAAAAACACACATCTTCCATAGATTTGGCACTCCTCGTGCCTTGATCAGTGACATAGGAACCCATTTTTGTAATAGAACAATGGAATCTCTTTTGAAAAAGAATGGGGTTGTACCTAAAACATCAACTTCATATCACCCCCAAAAAAATTGAATCGCTTAACTTCTAATAGATAAGTGAAAATAGTTCTTGAGAGAATTGTAAAACCCATCAGAAAAGACTGTCCTGAGAGACTTGGTGAAGCAATTTGGGCTTATCGAACTGCCTATAAAACACCCATAAGGATGTCTTTTTTAGGCTAGTTTTTGGTAAATCATATCATCTACGAGTTGAAATCCAAAATAAGTATTTTTGGGCTTTAAAAACCTAGAATTTAGATTGTGAAAAATCTGGTAAAGAAATATTGATGCAATTAGATGAACTGGAGGAGCTTAGACTTGATTCTTACAAGAATTCTAATCTCTACAACGAAAAATCATAGGCACTCCATGACAAACACATCCTGAGAAAGGTATTCCATGAATGTGATAAGGTAATGCCATTCAATTCTCAATTTTGAATTCACCCAGGTAAATATAATTCTCGTTGGGAAGGTCCTTTTGTTATTATTAATGTTTACCCATTTTGTGTAGTGCAATTCCAAGACCCCTCTTCCAAAAGTACACTCACGGTTAATGGACATCGGTTAAAGAATCACCATGAGAGGACACACAATCCTGGATCGAAATCGACTTCTACTGGATCCCCAACTTCTGCAGTCGACCTACCACTAGATGGATATAGAAACCTGCCAAATCCAAACAAGGGGCACCTATTTCCCTTTAACTCTCTCTCTATCTCTTCTTCTCTCTACCTCTTTCTTCTTCTTCCTCTCTATTTCATTTTTTATCACTTTCTTTTTCAAAACCTTTTTTTATTTATCTTTTGTGTGAGTGTGTCTATTAAAAAATATAAAAATATATAAAAAAATTAATCATAAAAAATATATATATATATACAAAAAAAATCAAGAGTCATGCTTACTCACCATCGAGTTTTGAAATTTTGTCCAACCTTTTTGGGAGTCAACAAAAAAATTGTCATCTCAAAAATTTTGTATTTTCATCTTGACTATGGATAAATAATTTTGTGTCAAAACCAACACATTTTGAATGATAAATTTCTGATTTGGAAAATTATTTTCCCCACCCGTGAGGAACAACCTTTTCTTTTATGCCAAGGCCACTTATGGCCATCTTTTCAACATGTGTGTTTTTCACCCCCATTTGTGATCCTTGAGTTTATGGACCTTTGAGCTGAATTTCCTACTTTAGTGTGCATTAATATGATAGAGGCATTTTCTGAACCACATGAGTTCCACAATATCCAAATAGCCTCCCATTTCCCTTAAATTAATCCTCCTTTTGAAATCCCCTTAGAGCCTACGAAAACATTTTCTTTGATAGCAACATTACAAGCCCAATACCTTTTCCCACCCAATATCAACATGGAGTTTCATTGAATAATTTTTTATAAATTAAAGTGTGGGGGGGAACGATTTCATTATGGGTACCCTTCGTTGATTTAACGAAATTATCATATGCCTAAGGGAAAGCATCCATTTCAGTGTGGGGGAGAGGTTTTCCTTTAGTGGGGTTTGGGAATGTATATATTTTTATCATGTACAATTGAAAAGTGTTAAAAAAATCAAAAAAAATCAAATCAAAAAGAAAAAAAAATTGGATGTTTCTTGGGTAGGTCGAAAATAAATCTTCCTCAACCTCTTATCTTGTTATAACAATTACAATTAGTGTCGTGAGGAGATCAATCATGGATTGGGATATGAGTGTGAGATCTTTTCTAAGTTCAACTTTCGAAAAAAGAAAAAAATAGAAGAAGAAAAAAAGAACACTTGCATTATATTCTTATGTCATTGGGAGAAGTTTTGTGGCTTGTAAATACTTCATCTTCTCATCCCCTTAAAATTTTATTCCCTTATTGTGTCATTCTTCACACAATCATTCCCTTGTAAAATATGTGTTTTCATTTCCTTCCATGTTTTATTTTAAAAAAATGTGCATTGCTTTTTCTATGTTAGTGTTTTACCCCTCTTCTTCTATCTTCTGGACATTATATTCCTACCATCCCATAGCCACAAGAAAAACCCCTTAAAAATACTTCTTTATTCTTGTGAACTTTGGATAAGGATTAGAATATGAGAGCTCTTTAAAACTCTAAGATTTTCACTTTTGGTTGGTGAAAGAGTGAACCTCCACAAATGAATTTTATCATCTTAAGAGGTGTGAGTTTCGAGTGACCACATTTTCCATTTCAAAATTTGATCATGAAAAAAAATTTAGTTTTGGAACATTGTTTCTGTAACAACTTGTGGTGGAATTCAAAATGGATGAGTGAAATAATATAAACCTCCCCTAATTGGAGAAAACAAAATTTTAATATCTGTTGGTGAGTGAAAATGATTTTGTTATGTTTTTATATTTGTCTCACATGAGGACATGAAACTAAGTGTGGGGGAGTTGATGAAATTAATATTTTCCTGACTTATTATATACCCCATTTACTGATTTTATATGAAATGTGCATAATGTGTGTCAAGTATTAATATTTTATTACTAAGTATAATTTTTGGGCATTTTTAGAAGTAGTCCAATTGAGTCAGTTTACTATTTTATGTATAACTCTCACCCTACTGATACAAATTGTGTGTTTCTTGTTTTTTGTTATTCATAATTCAATATAAAACATTTCATTATAAGGGATCATGGGCCAATTCTTCCATTTTAAGGATCACATGGACCACACAAGATGACCCAAAGAATTTGTGAAGAAATTGGACCAGTAATGATGATTGAGTTACTGGTCTAAATCCCGAAGCCAAAATTTTATTACACTCTACCATATGTTCTTGATTATCCTAAATAATTGCGGATAAAAATTTCAGGTCCCAACTCTAATAACAAGAAGCCCAAATTAAGCTTTGAACTCTAGCCCACCATTCTGGACGAGAATTAAAATCTGGACACTATTTATGACATATCTCATGATGTAATTATAAAACTGAGCTGATATTTTTCAGTGTAAAACAAGAGATAATGGTGGCTGAATTTTTTGAAGAAATAATTCTCTTTTAAAGGCATCTTCCTATACAAAAACCCTTTCACATTTTAGACTTCAAAAATATTGGATTGAAATGGACAGATTAAATATGTTTAATCAACCAGCCATAACATTGTCTTCATACGTCCAAATGACTCCAAATTTGAGAGAGGTCTGACAAATGGATTATGTAAAACTTTGAAGAAGGAGATATCTTGAGATTAGGCTGTCTGAAGAACCAACATGGCAATGAAAGTGGAGGGACAGATTTAGAATGAAAACAATCTACTTCCTGGGGCTATAAATTCATCCCCATCCTCTTTTTCAATGGGGTTGGAATTTCAGAAGAGGTGATCACATATTGGAACGACCAAAGCCTTGAAAAAGGCTTGATAGGACCTTCCATCCTCAATTTTTCACTTGAGATACCCTTCCTCTTCTCTTTGTTTCCTTTCACTTTTGTGTTGTTCCTTTTTTGAAATCTTGTACATTTGTGTTTTGTAATTATGTTTTAATGCAAGTTTCTTCTTCAATATATCTTATTATTATCCACCTCCTATATATTAATATTAATTTTCTTAAAATAGTTTAAATACATTTGAATCCCCTTCCCTTATTTTGCTTCCTCATTCAATCTAAAGTCCGTTTTTTAATTCTCATTAAATTTTGTGTGTGTGTGTTTGATGCACCACTCTTTTCTTATCCATTTCTTTTTCTTCTATTTTTAATTTATCAACATAATAATTATAAACAGATTCTTTATCACCCAAATGGATAAGTAAATCTCTCATTCGAGTGAGTTGAAATTTAGGGATATTAAGTGATTGGGAGTATTTTCTTGATGAGTATTCGTAAATTTAACATTGTGTATGTTGGACTTAACATGTCATGGATTAATGACATATTTTTTTTGACATGTGGTTTCCATGGATTATTGGAACCAGAAATATACTACCATAAACAAGTAAGGGTAATGATTATAACCCAATGTTATGTTAAGGCTTGGATTAAAGCCGTAACACTTAAGAATTCCAATCAACGTTATCTTATGAAGTGGGTGTTAATTTAAATGCAATATAAAGCAAAGATGAAGGATATCAAAAGATTAACTCCCTAATGATGAACTCACCCCAATATATATCAATTTTTTAAATAAATCATAAGGAATAAATGATTTTAGTTATGCTTACCAACCCCCCCCCCCAATCAGAATACAGTTAACTAAAAACAAATGACTATTACAAAGTATCATCACTGAGGATTCGACCCAAGTGCTGCTATACACATTAGTAGAGCACTGGAACCTTGACCGGTCAATAGGCGATAATCGTCTGTGCATTTGACTACCAGATCTCAACAATGGTGGTGGAGACACCTTCTCTAATAGTAGGATGGGAATTCTATAGGTCCTAATCTTATTCTTCGACCTCTAATTCCATATAGGCATTTTAAATCATGGTAGATAACATGATCACATCTCTCTCGATGTCAGGATGAGAGAGTCCATGGGAACAAATATTTTCATTACCTAGGGATAGATTTGTTTTAGAGATATTTTATAGTTTACTAATTTAATTTATACTATCTATGGGGACAGAAGATGACTGAATGGAAAAGATTAAGTATATTTCCTTAATCAAATTATGGGTAGCACATAATCACTATCGAGTGTACTCCTAATACTTTTTAGGATGCACCCAATCCATTGGGAGATGAAAAGGCATATCATCATCTTGCATTGGTTCTGTTTCTTCCATTTTATGGGAACCTTCTTCAGCATATAATGGATTTACAATATTTGAAGGGAGATTTATCATCATGCAGACTTCTGACCGACCCATCGATGGGGTATTTCCGTCATTGATCGAAGGCTGAATGTGCTTCCATGTGGCTATGAAGCTAAGGTATTCCAATTAGGAAATTTTATGTTGTTTCTTTCTATAAAACCTTGAAATCAATGTTACATATGATATCCCCATACAGTTTCTTAAGTTATATCTTATTGAGAGTTCTCTTCTCCCCCTTATCATATCATTGGATTGTCAAATTTTTAAGCGATAAGTCCCATTCAATATATACAAAACATATAAGGGTCAAAATTTGGATGAGGTTGATCTCAGAACCATTATTAATTAAAACCCTTTAGATGTCAACATTATCATGTCTTCCAAAGAAATATTTTGGTCTCATGTGTTTGTGGATAAACTCTTTGTTATCCTACTCTATAAATGAGATGGTGACATGAAATCATGACGGAATGAAAGCTAGTTGATAAACCTAAACTTCAACTTCTTCTATATTAAACACTTGTGGGCTCTGGTGGGATTATACATGTTCCTCTATGAGTTATTTTTAAAGGTGGAGTACATCAAATATTGAGATCCTGTTTGGGTCAACCACAAACTAGTTCAGAATGTCATACTTTTGGGATAGATGTCAATAGTTCTTAAGGTGTGGTTGATCTTTATTATTCATCTCATTAGTTGAATAATTTGAGGTATAAGATCCAGGTTAAAGTGGATAGGTTGAGGCAACATATTCTTCTAGCAGTGTAGGTCATGTCAGCATTTCCCATTGTTTGGGATGATCAAAAATTAAAATCCCTTCTATTCAGTCGTATAGGATGAATGGGATAAAGAAACCAACAAAGTTAAATAGGTAACCTATGTGTTTCTATTGAACTCATTGGAGTTATTTAAAATGGGTCCCAACTACATTTTTATCTTATATGGGGATGTAACCTTAATATTGGTCCAAATACACTCACATTTTCCCCTGTAACATTAGATCCTACGACCATGGATTACGGTTCCCCAATCAGGTATATAGAACTCATAGATGGAGGGATATTCATCATTGAATAAGGGTTATTCTAATTTTATTACTTTAATAGAATCAAAGGTGATATATTTTTTGGATGAGGGTTCCGTTTGGTTTGGAAGTACCCATTAATTAGATGTTTTACAAAATAATTTTGTAATAGTTAGAGCTCATGTAGAAGCTGAATATGACTCTTCCACATATGATTCTCTCCATGTATAGAAATTGAGTCCACAAATGAGAGGCTTATTTTATTTTACCCCTATGTTATGGAATCATTATGGTTATTCAGAGCTATTCTCTCATGGTGTCATGAGCTCGGTAAACTACATCTTGAGTCCTCAATTTTTCAAACTTTTTCCCACACCTAGCAAGAATATTTGTCCAATCAAACATTATTTTGACTAGGAAATGTTTACATATGTTACATGGATAATTTAGTCTTCCAACATCACATGTCAAGAGTCAACAAAGCATTAGAGGAATTATTTGAAGAAAAAGAAATACTGGATGTTGTGACCTAGACTTTTCTGGAAAGGGAAGATGTCGAGATGATCAGTGAGGTTGAACTCATTGGGTTTCTTGGCTGTGGAAGCTTACCTATGTTATTTTCCATTTAAACTGAAAAATAACTATGATCTACTCATTTTGGATGAAGTATTCTTCCTTTATATGTTCCTAAAACCCAAGGAGACCATGATCTCTTTTTTCTTATAGTTAGGGTCAATAAAGTTGTTGTTTCCACTCAATTGGAGGTGTGGGGAAAATCAATGCCATCATAGGTGCATGAATGGGATCTACTATAGATTTTAGGGTAATAAACAAAGTGTCTTTCTTTGATGAACCTTTTCCCCTATGTTGAGGGTATGAGTTGGGATATAGCTTATGTTTATTGAATGGAATATTCTAAACATAGTTCCATTATTAATAAATTGTGGAATATATAAGGATATTTCATTGGGACCAAAGGTATTTGTATATCATTTTATAGATTTTAATCATATATTTCTATCAATTTATCATATAAGAGAGTGATATTGAGTGGATAGGTTAAACCTTTCCATCTATCTATGAAGACAGACACCATATCATTTTCACACTGATTGGAGTTTTTCACGTCTAAAATTTTCATTTTTATTAGTTCAAATATAACCTGATAAATGTTTAGATGACAAAGGTCTTCCCATCCTTCAATGGATCCTTTTAGGATTCTTTAGTACCAAACCATGATTTCCCCTATTAGAGTTTTTACATAACACCCCAGCTTTGATCCATCCTATTGATCTGGAGGCCCCCTCATTAGACTGAACAAGGATACAAAGTGTGTGAGATACTGTTCTAGATGTCCCATGCCATTAAAGGTAAAAAAGGTGTGGATTAGAAAATGGGGGGGAGTTTCATCCACCCATTCAAGGCTTGGATTATTCTCAGGTTGCATAGGAAAACATCACTCTTCCATTGATTCCATTATATAATCAAAGGACTCAATGAAATTGATTTGCTAAGAACATACTAATGTTGAAGCCACCACCCATCTATAGAGAGTGGGAATGATTTGATGAGGTAGTACCTCATTCATCTTTTTCTATGTCTCTATCCATTCCAAGACTGAATGATCACCTTAGCAAGGATGGGCTATCACTATAATGGAAAGAATTCATGATCATATCTGACTTCATTAATTATTTAGATAATCATTCTAAATGTGGAGTTTTTATGATGATACAATTATACTCTTTTTGGAATATCATTTCATTCCTAGTATATGGGAGGAGGGATATTCATCTCTAGTTGTAAACGATACCCATGGGAAATATTTCCCCTAAGTAGCTCCAAGTTGAGTTGTCTGTAGTTTTGAATCTCATCTTCATACCATTTAAAATGGTCCTGTGTAGAGGAATATTGTCTATTCTAGGTAATGAGTGGGATATAAACACTTCTTTCCCTTTATCCATGGAAGTGTTCTTCTGTGGTGATGGAAAATCAATATTTTTAGGTTCCAGGTTTTGGAGCCTCCTTTGGTTCCACGTGTGTGAAGCCTCAATTGGTGCATCTAGATCACCTACCTCTTGGTGAATTTTTTCCATATTTAATTTCTAAGAATTTTTTATTAATACACATTATCTTTAATGATAATTGAGATAACATTCAAAAATATATATCATGAATTATATGTTTTTATGTTACTCTCAACGCAACATGGTGATTCTACACTACTTGAATGAATTCCATTTTTGGACCCTTTACCAAATTGTAACTTTTTGGATAATTCCTCTTATGGGGTTTTATTTATTTCACTATACATTTCCCCATGTAATACTATGAGTAGTGAACATGATGGGTTTTCTGGTCATGATTTCAAAACTAGATCTAAATAGAGAATATTTTTCCTATGTTGGGAGGAACAATGGGATTCTGACTTTTAATGTTAATATCCCAAAATGAAGAATACTAATTCTCTCCATTGTGATCATGATGATGAAAATTACCCCAACCCAATGGTTTAGATATTTTTTTGGTCCACCATGGGATAATTTTTAATATTTCTTCCAAGGACCTCGTGAGTCTAATTGAGGATTCGATGACTCTTAGGATGGAAATTGAGATATAAATGACCCCATGAAATAAATATGGGTTTGAAATAGATCATACACTAGTTCCTCTAGGACAATGTTTTTATTTTCTTAACATGGTGATGAAGATTGATAAAAACAATTCCCCTATCCTAGCGGGATATGGTAGATTTGCAGCTGCAACCAACATGTCCGGAATCGTCTCAGTCATTGAAAATCCATGGGGTGGATGTTGTGGTCGATACTCCCCCAACTTGGTGGGATATGTTCACTCCATGATGGATGTAATAATTTCTACTACTATGATCTGCTTGATCTGGTGTAGTTGTTCTTAGGTATTAGATGGGTAAATGGTAGCCCATAATGGGATTCCTTATTTACAGGATGTTTCTAAGTTGATAGTAACATCAATTTTCATGTCTGAAATGTATTACGATTTATTAAAGGGGCCTATGTAAAATATCTATTTAAATCTGAATCCCAATGTTTGGGATGTCTTGGAATCATTAGTGTGGGAAAATTCCACTTTAGTGATGAATTGGGTCATGCGTTACTTGGTTCGCTGATTTCACCAGAGGCAATGACATTACATGACACCATATTTGGGGAGATATGCTATTCAAGGGATGAAGTGAAGTGAAATTTTCCATACTTTAACAATACTTGGATACCAACCGATGACAGGGATTTGGAAACTAGTTACTCATGATTTTTTTTTGTAAAAGAGGTAATCATGCTATATATATTTCTGTTGGGATTTCCCAGTTTTGGGTCTTGGACCATAGAGATAGTATCATGGTCTAGCTGAAGAAAGTGTATCATGATGGTTTGAGGGTGAGTCTCATATCTTGGATAATGGTTCTCTGAAGACATCATTAGTTTATGAGTTTCCCATATATATTGGTATATGTAATCCATGCATTCTTTCTTTAGTTTTTTTAGGGTCTCTGAGTCAGATGTGGAAAGGGACTTGAACATGGTTGAGATGATTTTCCTAAATAACTCTCAACATATACCAATTATAGCTTCCTCTTCATCAGACGTACATTCCTACACCTAGTCAGACAATATAAGATGGTTCTTGGGGTCTCACATTAGACATAGTGAAGGTCCACTAATATATAACAAGAAAATATATATGGTTAACCCCAGTGTTTTGGGAACCACTTTATAAAAATGTATACGAGTTTTTAAAATCTCATTATATGGTGGTGTTTGGGAAAGGTGGGGATTTCCTTATCTGATGGAGATATCATCATGGGGAGTTTGACCATGGGAAATGTCATTAGTATAGTCTCTATGATCCTTATCCACACTACCGTGAGAAGTACTATCAAATTAAGGATCATATTCTATAATGTTTTATGAATCAAAAAACCCTTGGGGTGTTGAGTATCTGTCTTGAACAACCTCAAGGACATTGGCATTGAGTATATTAGAGATATGACCCTCATTATTTGTCATGGATAGAATATGCCATCATGGATTTTGGGATTTTTCATGGATATGAGCATGGTATAATGGATAGTGGAATATATTGATAACTATCTGGTGATGCACGATATGATCCTTATAGAGACAAATAGTTATAGTATGCTAATGAGATACTTTATTATTGATAGAAAAATGATCCTACCTATTGGTGGTTTTTATAATATGTTAGTCAAACCTGGATGAAACATGGATATAGGCTCGATTCAAATATTCATTCCCTGAAAGAATATACAGATATAACTTCATAATTAGGGAAGGGATTTTAGCCTCTTTTTATATAGCCCCTAAATGATGTTATTGTCTTCTTTCTTAAAAGGAAGTAGGTATATGAGCCTAACTTCTAAGAGCCAGAATAATATTCCAAATATCTTCAATGATATGAATACGAGCCTTCCGGAGGTGTGTGATGTTCTCACCTAGTGGGGCCCTAGTTGGAATAGGGATATGATCCCGATCCTATGCCTTTAGGGTATTACTCTATTGTTTTTTGACAAGAATATGATATTTTATTGAGGCAGGTGACACTCTCACTTGGTGAGCCCCATTTGGAGTATAGATATAAGCTCGATAAGGTTCCTTTGGTGTATATCATCCTTATTTTTCAATAGGAATGCGAACCTTTCCTTAGTAATGTTTCATTATCACTTGTTGAGGTTCGGTTGGAACGAGAGTATGATCTTAGCCTGATGGCTTGTACATTTCCGGAATATGCTGATAATCATCCTAGAAGAGAGAAAGAATGTGTGCTCTCCCCCAATTAATAACTTGTTCATGATGATCAATGCTTTGTGATACCCTAGCTATATGGATTATAATTTTCACTTATCCCAATATCTATACAAGTTATAGAATATATTGGTGGCGTTCATTAGCTATTTATATATGGTAGGGACATTTTAGAAACTTGTGTGTAGGAATGTAGGCCTTCACATTTCTGTCTCCAATATAAAAATGAAAATATATTCAATAAAAATGAGTATATGATACCACATTTGTTTTACTTATTCCACTATAATATGATGATGGGATTCATGCACATGGGTAAAAATATTAGCCTCCCCCATGCATATGAAAAGAATATGCCAAAATACTCTCTTTGAGTGAGTATGGATATGTGTCTACTCATTGGCTACCATTGCTATATATTAGCTGGATTCATCAATGGAAGAAGGGATAAGA
Source organism: Viscum album (assembly GCA_963277665.1). Classification (NCBI taxonomy): domain Eukaryota; kingdom Viridiplantae; phylum Streptophyta; class Magnoliopsida; order Santalales; family Viscaceae; genus Viscum; species Viscum album. The sequence goes on along the minus strand of OY728157.1, from coordinate 246,985,141 downwards.
TTCAACTCTCATATTTCCAAATATTTTCATTCTTGATTTTGCTTCCTTGTTGACCATGTATGCACGTCAGATGTGGAAATATTTTGGGTGGTACCCTTGGAAGGTGAATAAGGGAACTAGTAGGATAAATATGGTGATGGTAGTTGAAAAGATCCATCCACAGTACCTCATGAAACATAAGCGAGAAGTTGTTGAATCCATCACTAACTATCATTGGATACTGAAGGTTGTGATAGTTGTGCTTTGGGGACGAGCTCTCGAAGTGATTGGTGATAGAAACAATCACCACTAGCCTTATTGTATATTTCATCATATGATACAAACTCATCAGATTCAGTGTTTGTAGAAATTTTCTAGATGACTCTAGGGTTGATATTGTACCATTTTTATAGTCTTCGTAGACCATTTCATTCGTCACATGACAATGATGGTGTTAGTTGGGTGGGGTTGTTCTTCGATCCATAGGGGTTGTATACAAAGATTATTTTACAATGTAGTCGCTATATGAAGACATGATCTTGGTTTAGGTGTTTTATGTGATACTAGTATCTGTAGTCATGAAGAAAACAAGGAGTTAATTCAACGATCAGTGTTTCATTACAGGAATAAATAATCCTCAATCATTTATTCACATGTAACAAAATTGCCATTTTTATTCCTAGTATATCTATTTTTCTCACGTGGACATATCATTAAGAAGATAGATGTGTTTCTAGAGAACCCCAATTCTAGAGGATCATCCAATCATTTGTATTATTTTAGTGATTCTCGTCAAGTTCACTATTTTTTATGGGAAAAGGTCAAATTCATGTTGACCGGAAAATGGTCTGACAAGGACTCGACAAGCTATCCTTTTTAACCTGTTAAAGAGATTTTTTATTTAACTGATTTCATATTGGTTTCTCTATTTTTTCTCTTACAGGAAATATGGTGTCTTTTTTAGATTCCCAATGATGGATTGTTGGTGGAGGGGGATGAATGTGTTGAATAGTTCACCATAGAATGTTTAGCATGTTTTCATTCCATAGAATCTCCTAGGGGTTCCTGTATCCATCACTGAGTATGGACCAGATTTCCAAATGTAGGCAATCAATTGGGGGTTCAAACCCAATGACACATAAGAAATCATATTGGTCAAGTGGATGGGAGGTATATTTCATCACACCCATTGGGGGTGATTACTTACTACTCCTGGAATATCATTTATAATTATGATATGTTTGTGAATCTCTTCCTAATTCTAGTACGGGACCGGATGCTCTAAAAAACGATCAATGTGTTTAACCATTCAATGCATAAATATAGCACGTCTATTTATGATTCCATTTATACTTATCCAAGGTTCATTATCCATTTACTGTTATCAAATATTTTTTTATATTTTGAATCCATATTACTAGGAAATCTAGAGTTTACTTCTATCAGGGGAGGTGATTAATATCTTGAGGATGGGATTGAAACATTATGAGGCATACCACATATCAGTTTTATAATATAAATAAAAACCCAAATAGTTTTTTGAACATGTAAATTTTAACATGAATCATAATGGACATATATGATCAAACTTATGGACCGGGTATTGAGATTGAGCCCAAAGGAGTCATACTTCATATCCTGATTATGGAAGGATTCAGAGACATCATAGTTCAGTCACTCCCTTGGAACATACTCTTGGGGGATTCCCTTTAATAGGAAAATTCATATCATTTCACTTAATGGGGCCTACACACTGTGGTTTATCTAGATGGGGTGATTCATAATTCAAATTGTTAGATCATTACAGACCAGTAATCCAACATGAGTCATGCTCAGTGTGGGAAACAAGGGAGAGAAAGTGATTTTTTCACAAAATATGGATAAAAGATATATGTGTTGCTTTTTGTTGTGAAAGTATTCATTCACTCTACTGGATCTACATCAAATGTGGTTTCAGAGCAGGAAGTGTTTCTCCAGCGCATGCCATTCGGATTTGGATGATTGAGAGGGTATGATGAATGCCATCGGTACCAGGCCTGTGTATCTTTGCATGAGACAGCATGTCGAGCGGCCATGCAAAGGTGGAGGCTTGACTTAATGATGTTGATGTGGGGTAGAGGCAGCTCCAAATAGTCTTGATTTGGGCGACTTTTCATTTTAATGTTTTTATTTGGATTTTATTTTTAGGGTTCTCACTTACCCATAAAAGTGTCATTTGATAATAAAAAAATGGATTAGGTGGATAATGATAAGACCAGGGGAGAGATTGGGTCCTGATGGTTAGAATTTCAGAGACATCATGGGGGATTATGTTGAGGTAAATGCACAATGGAGAACAGGCCTAATAAAGACATTATACATATCTGGGTTATGTAAGGAATCAAAATTATCATAGTTTAGTTAGCCTATCAATCAGATGTTAATGAGAAATATTGATAAGACCGTGGGAGAGATTGGGTCCTGATGGTTTGAATGTCGGAGACATGGATGGACTTACACTGATGTAGATTCCCATTTTATTTCAGAACATATAAATCTATCCCTTGTATATTGATTATGGAAGGAATTGGATTTATAATAGTTCAGCTCGTGGTATGACCAAATATAGCCACAACATGAGTTCATCATGTCATGATTGCCTACCTGACATGTCCGGGTTGTCTGATTATTATGTTCATGTTTCTGGACAGACATTAAAATGTTTCTTTGATTAAATGTCTTGATTATTTTTTTGATATGTAAGGATAATTTTCTTAACATGTTTGAGTATTTACATACATTCCTTGGGTTCCTAGTGTACATGTATTAGGATGTCAGGACATGCGCTGGTTTTCTAATGGATATGTCCACAGACAGTTGCATGATCTAATTGACTTGTTTTGTGGAAATTCCAAGATCTATATAACATGTAAATAAGAAATAATATGATGAAGGATGATATGTTTGGAGGGTGTCACAAGACTTGGATGAAAATAAGGGATAGATTCTCATGACCTGAATGACATGTCTAGGAGGACATCACATGATTTTACAGGAAATCATAAAGGGCTTACCAAGATCTGGATGACTTATCTGGAGGACGTCACATGATCAAGTTAGTTATGTCTATAGGGTTTCACATGATCATGGCTAATATGTATTGAGTATGTCCCATGATCTAGCCAACTTATCCAAAGGACTTCACGAGACATAGATGACCTATCTGGAGGAAATTGGGAGACATATCTATGAAGTCCTGGTTCTATTTCATAACATGAGAAACATGTCCAAGAGGCATTGCATGATCTGGATGGAGAGACCAAAGGACATAGAAAGATATGACTAACAAACCTAGATAGATTCGTAATACATAACCATCATGCTTAGAGATAATAAGATGATTTAATTGACATGTCCAAGGGACATCACATGATCCAAGTGACACATATTGAGTGTTTCCCATGATAAGGGTGACATGTCTTCATGATGTTACATAATTTGCGTTAGTCATGAGAAGTGCATGAATATCAGTGTATTAGTATTTTCTTAAGTGTCCTTTTTTGAGTTTTTACTTTATCCATTATTTTATATTTTCCTTTGGATTTTTCGGTTTGTCTTATTTTAGGCTTCATATGAACCATTCGAAATGTGGGACCTACTTCACATAACCTGGTTGACACACCATGAGTCATTCGTGTGATCTAGATAGTGGTCACGTAGAGTATATATTGGTTCCACATGATCCCTTATGTCATTCTACGAATTTTTACATAGTGAAATATATTTCGATCATGTGACTTAATACTTTGATAATTCCCCTATTGTGCTCTTTTAGTTTTCTCTAAGTTCATTCGTATGATCCAAAATTTTGTTTCTTTTTTGTGATGAAGGGATGTATTTATTGGTCTATCCTCTATAGTGATATGTTTCCTTGTGTGGCAGGTATCTCATTTGTATAATTAGGATTCAGTGGAGGGATTATGGTGTTATGCGCTTCACATGATCCACTTAAGGTTGTATATGACACTACATGATATTCATTGACCATGAAATTTTTTTCCATCACCTTGTATATTGGTCCTAAACCAATCAAACAGATTATGAATAACCATGTTGACATGTCAAGGGGTTTTCATAGGGTATGGATGACTTGTCTAAGGTCACTTATGAGATCAGGATACCTATGAAAAACATTTTGCGTGATCCAATATGGCTTTTATGGGGACCCTGATGACACAAAGGCATCTTGTCAGGGGAGTCACCATGAGATCAGACTGACAAGTGTAAGGGCCCTCACGGTATCACACTAACTTATTGTGGAGGACCTCACTAGATAAATTGTGATCACCTAGGGTATATGACTATTTTATTCTAAAGAATAGATATCCTCACTTTATAAGAAGCTTCTTTTATTCCCCTTTTTATTTCATCCTTTATTAGTTAGGGATAGTAGATCTCACAAAGTTGTTTAAGGGTTTTCGAAGACAATCAATCTCTTTGTATATGATGCATCATGTGACAAATAATGGATCTCACTGTGACACATGAGTATTATCTGGGACAACCCCTCTAATTTTCTATGATGCTATAGGGGAAGCACATAAATAAATGGACATGTCCAAGACCATTTATATGATGAAGTTGACATTTCAATAGAATTTTTTTGTGAAAATGTGGACATTTTGATAAGTAGTTTGTAGGGGGTTTTCATAAAATTCTCTTTTCACATGAAAATTAGCGATCGAAGAAGGTCTAAGCCTTTTTTATATTTCCAAACCTTATTTCAGAAGGGGTTCTAGATGATTTTTAGGTGTCCGCTAGTTGATATTTCAAGTGATTATAAGATCTTGTCTGGTATCATTCTCATGACCATCAGGGGTTTTATGGATTCCTTTTAAAGAATAAGATGTCATATCAAAGGGTCCTTCCCTAATCAACAAGGGATCATGCTTTGGGAATTATCTTCTTGCATGACTATCTGAGGGTCATGCGATCGTATGTCCTTCTAAAGGTCACATGATCAATGAGAATCAAAAACCTTCCCTTCCTTTGACTTATAGAGAAAAAAATACCTATGATTTTATTTTTTATTCTCTTGTAAAATTTTTGATAGTCATTTGGAATGAATTAGTAAAATGTTACAACCATTACCCATACTGGGGTGAAAATTTAAAATAATCACCACGTATTTTGATATTAGACTCCCCAAAACATATCAAGAGTATAATGATATATTAGTTATGGTTGATCACCTTATGAAGTTAGAAAACTTCATAAAAATCATTGAATATTTCTCTCTATGTTATTTTTGTAGGATATAAATTAGGGAAGTGGTAAGGATTCATGGAGTTGCACATTCAATTATATCTAATCCGGATCTAAGGTCTATCTTTAATTTCTAGAGAAGTATTCAGAAAGTCCATGATACAGAGTTGAGCTTTAGTATTTTGTATCATCTTCATATAAGTGGGTAGTCTAGAAGAATAATGAAAAACCTATAGGATATGTTTTTATCTTTTCTATACATTTCAAAGGTGGCTGGGAATAACACCATCATCTAGTTTATTTTTCTTACAATAATAGAATTCACCATTGAATTCGGATAGATAATTATCAAGCTATATATGGATATAAGTGCAGAACTAAAACCTTTTTGGACTTCTTTTTAGAAATAAAGGAATTGATACCTATGCTAGCTGAATAAATGTTGTAGAAACTTAGATCCATTCAACAATGAATAAGGGTTACACAATTTTGGAAGAAAAGTTATGTAGAATATCACCACCTTGATTTGGAATATGATGTTGGTGATAAATGGTTTCTATGAATTTCTATATAGTATAAGGTAATGATATTTTGAAATAAGATAAAACTAATCCCTATGTATATTGATCCATGTGATGTTATTTCTCATATCAATACTGTACCTTATATTTTTGTGCTTCCACCTAATTAGTCTCAGGATCCTGATGTGTTCTATGTATCACTACTAATGATGTATGTGACAATTGGGTCTCAGTGACAGCACAACCACCGCACCTAAACATGGTCGTCGGGTCATGGCCTACCAGGTTCCACCAGTTACCCCACAGACACGTGGTCCCCACCCAGGGGCCCACCCATGTGCCTAAACAGGTCATCTGACTAATGATTATCCACATAGGCCAATACTTGTGTTTTCCAGTGTGTTTTGTCCTCACTCACACACACCCTGGGAAACATCCCAGAAGGTCACCCATCCTGATCAATACTCTAGGCCAAGCACGCTTAACTGTGTAGTTATATTCAGATAGGCTCCTAAAAAAAGAAGGTGCACCTTATTGACATGGGTCATGTCATTTATTCATTTAACCCTTTATCATTTTGGTGTGTTACAACCACCATCCATTTAGAGCACAACCTTCTCATTGTGGGCCCTACATCTCAACCCAGGCAGTGCACCACACTTAAGGCTAGGTTCCTCCTCTGATACCAAATGTGACAAATGGGTCTCGGTGGCAGCATAACCACCCTGCTTTAACATGGTCATCGTGTCCTGGCCCTTCAGGTACCACCAGTTTCCCCACAGATACATGGTCCCCACCCAGGGGCCCACCCACGTGCCTAAACGAGCCATCTTACTAATGATTGTCCCCACAAGCCTACACTAGTCCTTTCTAGTGTGTTTTATCCTCACTCACAAACACCCTGCAAAACTTCCCAGAAGGTCACCCAACATGATCACTACTCAAGGCTGAGCATACTTAACTATGGAGTTCTATTTAGACAGGCTCCCGAAAAGGAAGGTGCACCTTGTTGACATGATTCATATCATTTAGTCATTTAACCCTTTATCATTTGTGGGTGTTACAATAAACAAATGTCATCCATCACAAACAATGAACATATAGGTCATACCACCAAACCATGATCTTTCATATAGTAAAAAACAAGTGACGATGTTGGATCATACATAGAAAGTTCAAAAAAACATTACAACTCGCCTTGTCAAATTTTTGTGCTGAAACTACTAGCTTGGGGAAGCTATAAAGAAACATGATGAAATGAAGAGGCATAAGTATCTACAATTGTTTTATACCAAAGTGATAGAATTTTGATGGTAAAATTAATTTTAAAGGGGGTATAATGTAACACCCTAATAACTTTATGAAATTGTTTTGTTATTAAATTGTATTTTATTAATATTATGTGTTACAAGCAACAATAAGTTTTAAGAAATCACGATATAATATATATATATTATTATTTACATTTGACCATTATAACATATGAATTAATTTTGGAAGTTTGATAAGGAATAAAAGAAATTTAAAAAATATGTAAAATTGTTTTGGATAGTGATAATATATTTATAAAAATTACCTAATTGTTAGTAAAGTGTATGTGCTTGAAAAATAATTTTTTCCAAAAAATGATTTGTATTGGTTTTTGTAAAAAAATAATATAAATCCATTTGTATTGTTTTATAAAATTTATGTGAAATAATTAACATCATTTTTTTATCATCATGTAAATTTATCTTAGTGTGAATTTTGATAATTTTCTAAACAGATTAATTTTTCAGGGAATAGTGAGAAATTATGATTTTATTAAAAACTGCATTTTCATCTAAAGAATTTAAAAAGTTAAATATTCTTCAAAATTGTTTTAAAATAATATTAGTTTGATTATATATTTATTAATTCAATTTATTTCATTTCAATAAATTTTATATTGATATTTTATATTAAAACATTCTATACTTATATTTATTTTTTTATTGGAAAATAAATTTTTCATCACGTCTGTAGGATTAGTTTTAAATTAAAATTTTCCAATTAAATGTATAGACATTGGAAAAATTTATTACATATTTTTAATAATAATAATAATATATAATAATGTATACTTAATTTTGGGTCAAAATTAACTATAAAAATAGTACAAAATAATTATCAAGGTTAAGGTGAAAAGGGGTTTACCGGGGGATGAATGAAAATTAAAAGGGGTAAAATGACAAAGAAACATGTAAAAACACCATTTTTGGTCGGTATTTTTACCTTATCACATATAAGATTCAATAATTAACTATTTTATATCCTTGATTCATTTTTAAAACATGGGTACACTTTTTAATTTTAAAAAATTCTAATTGTGTCCTCCCCCAACATATAAAAGGGAACCAACTCTTCTCTTATATTTACCCTAAACCATTTGGTTCAGCCGATAACTAACAGAATATATTCATCAATTTCCTAAATATATCTTATAGGAGTTATTTTTATTATAAAACATTTTAAATATGGTTTTGGATGTGTTCCTAAAGGGGTTCTCTGAAGAAGAGTTATAGTCCTTAATGTGTTGTTTTCATTTTATTTATTCTTCTAACGCATTTAAATATTATCTAACCATGATTATGTAATTATATTAATATATATCTTATAATTATATTTTATTATGGTAATTTATTTTCCTATATCTATTTAATCAGTAATCAAGTGGAAAATGAATCCTTCAATCATGCATACTGCAGACTGCAGCATCACAATCCAATAAAATTCATTTCCAATCACCACTTATGAAGGATGGATATAATTATGGATTTCAAAAATTTATATAATTTTTATGAATTAATTATATGAAAATAATTATAATATACTATATTATTTCTTACTTTCCATTCTTTAGTAATATGATAATGTTTCTCTTGTGTGTGACAGACTACCGCCTAATGAAATGATATAATTCATTTTTCAATCAAAATTTACATGGACGGTAATAAAAATGAATTTAATAAATATTTTTGATATATATTAAATAATAATTACTATATAAACATGATATTTTATTTATCATCCTTCTATTCCTTCCATTGAGAACATGTAAATGACTTTCATGCATATGTACAACCCACAGTCTCCATAAACGATATAATTCATTTTCCATATCTAAAATTTAGGGATTAATATAAATAAATATGTAATGAATATATATGATATTTATATCAATGTTAAATTTTTTTGTTATGTAACCATTATTAAATAAAATGGATCAAAAATACCAAATCAAAACCTATATTTAAAATAATGTAGTTATTACCTGAAACATGATTTTAATAAAGAAAATTTTTATAAATGGGCTCTAAGAGGTTGTAATTAAATGATATTTGGTGTTATATAAACAAAAATGGTTGTTGAATATATATATATAATTAATAGATATTTATTATAAATTATTTTATAACTTGTATGAATGAATTTAGGACTTAAGGTAAGGAATTATCATCTCACTTTTGTTTTTGTGGGACACAAGCCTCACATACCACCTATTTCTTTTATGGGGTGTATATAATTACCATGAGTAAATTTTATTATTATTATCCTGAAAATTATAGGATATAAATTTCTATATAATTTAATTTCTTTCATGTGACTTACAATTTTAATTATTCCAAAGTGGTAACAACTATAAATTACAATCTCATTATTTATTAGCGTTGTTTTTGAATTTTCATCGAATGATGAGATCTTATTATATACCAATCAAGAAACACTTGAATTTTCTTTTTCTATTGTAATTTCATGAAAATAAATGTTTTCATTTAATTTTTCTCTCTTTATGTACTCATGAATCCAAAATAATATTTTTAAGGAAACATGACTTTATATCTATCTTCAGAAGAAAATGATTTTTCTTATATGACGAGGTTTTCTAAAAAATATTTTAAAGAATGAATTTACTAATATATAATGATATATTAAATACATTACTACCCATTTTTTGAGTTTGTACAAAACTTATTAAAAGGACTCTTCTATCCATTTTCAAAATGAGATACTTTTTATCTTTTTAATGAAAAATTGAATGGAAACATTTTTTGAACATGTATAACATGAAAAATATTTTCAATCATCATTAAAACTCAATGTTTAAAAGATTACATTATATGTATTAAATATTATTTTCAATGAAAATTAATTTTACATTATTTTTTGAACATTTATTTTTAAAAATGTAATCATCAAAGTAAAAAGGTTAGTTTCCTCATGAAAATTTCCAAGTGATCATTAAATGTCATTTTCCATGTATTATGACATCAATTGGGGGTACTATAATATTTTATAGGGATATTATCGAGGGATACCATCCTTCCTCTTTAAATAGATGGTTTATGATTATGATTATTTTATTTTTATAATACCCTTTTTTTCCATGGTCTATGGTTGGAGGAGTTTATGAGATGATTATGAAACTCATTTCATTTATATAGGTTATTAAATGATGAAATGTTTATGAGAACCATTTACCAGGTATATGATCCACAGATACCATACTTATTTTATATATCTCCTTTCAATACAAGGTGTAAGGCCAAATATCTCATGAGGTAAATATGACTAGAATGAGGAGTGAACCTAGTTTAGTAATAGACATTGTACACTATGATAATATTGTGAGTAAACCATGACTACTTTGATGATTCATGGATTTAACATATTCATCTATAATGTTTTTTTGAATGATACATGACTACTGAGGAAATTATTTTCAATGCATAAGTGTATGCCAAAATTCTATACACAATGTGAATTTTATGATCTCATAGTTCATATTATTTGATTGAATTATTATTTATTTCTTATGAACTTATAATATTTATTCCACGAATCAAGTTTAGGATCTATGATAATATGAGTATATTTTTCAAATGTTATTATCTTTTTATCATACCCTTATGTGAGTGTCATGTTTATTTCTCCCTTGTTACCCTTATTAAGAATTTTAATTCACCCTATTCTTATTTTCTTTTCCCCATGTTATGATGAAATGTATTATGTTTGATATGTCTAAGAGGGGTTCCAGTTATAATGAACTTAGTAGGTGATGATATAGTTCTCATATTAACTAGTTTTTTATATATACATGATTCTGAAGACATTAGACCTATATAATTCTTCTATGAATCATTATGTTATACAATAAATATTAATCTATTAAGAATTAAAATCTATTTATGAGACGTTTGGGTCTCTAAAAATATCATTTTTGTGTTTAATATAAAATAATTTTAATATTAGAGCATTTCATGTTTAAAATACCACTTTTAGAAAAAGTGAATTTTTTAGTGTAAAATTCATATATAGGATAAATTTATGAAGGATTTAAATTTTAATAACACAAATTATATTAATTAAAAAAAAATATATGGAATTACATTAATTATGAAAGTTAATTTTTTTAATATTTAATTAAAAAGAAATATGAAAATAATTTCTTTCTTTAGGGAAATATTATTATATTTTAAAAAATGGTTAACAAAAGTTTCATAAATATACAGTAGTATTTTGAAATGTGTAGTTTTAATCCGTAATTAATTTTTTGATCATGGAATTTTTTATAATTATTTATGTTATAATCACTTCTTTATATATCCAAAAATGTTATGGATTTAATAAAAAAAGTATATTTAACTATTCACATTAAAATTAGTTATTTCTAAAAAATAAATAAAATGATCTTATGATACTATTTTTATTATATATCCATAACTAAATTCAATTTTTAAGAATTATAATTATAAAATTTAAAAAATAAAATAAAATAAAAATATAATGAAAATTTTTTTCAAAGGAAAATTACTTAAAATATTATGTGCCTACATTATCGTCTCATATCCATTATTAATTAGATATGTGTTAATATATTATTCACATCAATAATATACTTTTCCATAATACATTTATTATATTAAAATAAATCACATAACATCCAATTTTTAAAAGGATGAATTTTAAAGAAAAAATATGTCTTTTTAGTTGTTTTACTGTACTAATTTAATTTTATTAATGCCTTTATATTAATAATTAAATTAATTTTTATTTATAGATATGTTTTATAATACGATTACCTTTATTTATTTCCACTAATTATCTATGTACATGTTACATTTGTATTCTATTTCATGGATTATTGTGGTTCATTTTTTCATATATCATATGCCTTTAAAAATATTATGTCTTAAAGGAATATATAATTTAAAATCTTTGGGGTGTTACATACTCCCCCATAAATAAATTCAATCCCAACACTTCTAACAATGACTCATAAATAAATTTATTGAAGTGTATTTAAAAGTTATAGAAAAATAAATAAACATATATATATATTCAAACAATGTGTTTACCATAATATCTTAGTTATGATTAAGATACACATCTTCTCCCTCATTGTGTTAACTGATATCATCATGTTTCCATTGAAACTTTTTGGTTTGTTCCCTCCTTTTCCACTCATAAAGAATCTTCCAATTCATTTTATACTTTCCCCTATGTGTTCTATCCAACATTGGTAATGTGTAATAAATTTAATATTATTTCAACCATCATCATTGTCACCCAAAATTTCATAAAATTCCATATTTCTCTTATTTTGCATGTTTGGTAATTTATTTATGTTCAAATTTATAATCAAATTTTTCAATAGATGGTTTTGAATAATAACATGATATATCACTCTAGAGAATATCCCATTTAGTACCTCATTAGAATATTCACCACATTGTCCATGTCATCCATGTTAAAGTTGATTCCTTTGGGATTCATTCATCACTAAAACCAAGAGGCTCTAATAATGAGTGATAAGTTGTTAACACCATAATAGGACTATTATAAGATAATTACATGAAACATTGAACCTTAAAATTTCTTATTCTTTGAAACCATCATATTTCATTTAGTTAAACTGTAATAACTATTAGTTTAACCTATATCATTATTTGGGAAACCTATGTGACATTGAGTTGGTTTCTCAAATACATATTAACGTGATCTGAGAAATAGTTTTCCAAAATTACCATGAACTGTCATATAATTTTAATGAAACCAAAATTTAACACCTAAATACCACATATTTTTGTTGACCATTGAATACATTACATAAATACAATCCCAAGGGCTACAATGGTTTGGTTTATTTGGAGACAAGGAAATTAATAATCCTATTAATGAAATGTATTCAACATCTCCCATAAATATCCTCCCTTATTATACTCTTCATACACATACCCTATGTCATGCATTTCATTATAACCTAGGAAGGGAAACATAAAAAAAAGGTGAGATTAGATGCCCAGTATGGGTAATCATGGGAGATATCAATCTATGAAAATATGAAATCACAAGATAAGAATAAGGGTTATGGATCATGAACATAACTTACAAAGTTCATACCCAACCATTCATAGATCATAAACATGAGTAATTAAATCATTTTTTATCATTACAAAACACATGATTCATAAAAGTATTAAATCTTCATAATTCATGAACCATATTCCGATTTCATAAAATTGTGACACTAACATTGGTTTAAAAACTATTTCATTTTACACCTTTAGCTACCAAGACCATAAAACATAGTGGATCAGGCCTCATCGCATGTTTCCCATTATGGATCAAGCCCATCAGCATGATTACCATGGTGGATAAGTCCCATAATCTTGTTACCATTAGTATCTCATGGGATATAATGCTTTAAGAAATTCATTGGGAATATGTATAGGTTATACTCAACACATAATGAAAATAATACACAAGTGTTCCAAAAAATTATAAAACATTCATCATATAAAAATCAATGAAATGAAAAGGGTTTCTTAAAAATTTCATCATATCACAACTCATGGAAATGAAATGGGTTTCATAAACATTTTATCATCGCAATCACAAAACATTAAAATAAAGAATAAGAATTGTATCCTTGGATATTATCCCAAGTTAATCACGAGTAACATCAAAGGATGTAATTATAGATTTAAAAGTATTTTGAAATATCACATAAAACATTTAATGAGGAAAATTGTCTTTCCACTTTAAAAATAAAAAATTTAAAAATAAAAATTTAAAAAAAATTCAAAATATTTTTATTTTAAAATATTGTTTGTAAATTATAATGAAATGTTTAAATTATTTATCGATCATGTTGGTGGAAATGTTGATCATGTCCTACTTGATTAAAAATAATGATTTTATTCACATTGTCAATAAAAAAGTAAAAAGAACATTTTTTAGTAAATGATAAGAAAATTAATATTAATCTATTTATTATAAATTAAAAAATGTGTAAAAATTTCATTAAAAATCACTGGAGAATAGTTAAAACAATCGTTAAAACAATTTTAGAAAGCATCGACAGGAAATAAAAATCATCTTCGACTGAAGTGGTAAATAATGTCTAATTTTCCATGAAAACATAATTTTGATCTCCTAATTGCATAAAGAGAGGAAAATGAAAGGAAAAAATTTATTCTCTTGAAATAAACAATGGGAAATAAATTCTATGATTTCATATATAGGTAGATCATAATATGTCATGACCCGTCCCCCGGGGCCTGTGTCTTGGCTACCCTAAACATGTCTTCCATAGGTCAGGGGCTGGCAACTAGCACCAAAGGAATATTTCCCTAAAACTGTGAAAGAATTGCTTTTATAACCTATAAAATCTCACAAACAAGTACACATCCAGATACAAACACATGTAAACTATATAATAAAAAGAGTGATGAAAAGTAAAAGGGGCCAGAATACAAGACCAATAGTAAATGTGCAAGGAACTGGAAGTACAAGTACAATTGAGGAAAAAAAACATCTACTGGGTCATCCTCCAAGGTTTCTACCCGAAGGGTAGGTACATATCACCTCCTCAGCACTCCTCTTCCATTTGTCTCCTTCGTGTACCGACTCGTCAAAAGGTCCACCTTTGGGTACCATCCCGTCATGGTACTCTCAGCCTCAGTCATCGATGTCTGTCATCTGCATCCAACACAATAAGGTACGGGCATAGCCCATGAAGGGGTGAGTATAATGATACTCAGTAGGAATACCAAGACCCTCAAGGTCTCAAAAAAACCAACAAGGATAATCCACAAAGTATGAAATCAATAAATAACCTTACTTAGGTATATGCCCATACAATAACTATGTTATCAAGTGATCTATCTCAATCATGAGGAAAACATAAAAAGACTGACTCAACTCAACCAAGATTTTATTCTAGGGGTTGTATCAAGTAACATCCCCAGTCACATTGTCGAAACCTTGGCTGCTGGAGAACTCCTCCTCTATCGAGTACATTGGGCCTGATACGACACCAAGCGCACTTCCCACTAACCTTGGACTGCTTAGGTACTCTTCCTATCAATTACTGTGGATCTTCCACCTCACCAACCTCTCTCCCCCTTGTAGCCTGCTAAGTTACTCCTCCTATCATGTATCATGGCTCTACCACGACACTAAGGTGCTCCCCCCTGTGGGTCTACTGCGACACTAAGGCACTCCCCTAGGCTAGTAGAGTCACTCTAAGTCAAAATGGTCAGCAGTCGTTAAGTATCAACTAGCTACTAGGTCTCCACACTATGCTCTCTCATCTCCAAGAGGATCCTCTCCACAAGCTACTAGTCGATAATTCAACAGTCACAGAGTCCCATGAAGAAGTATCACAATGGTCTGCCATGGCATAGGGGTCTCAATGTAACAAACAATATGTCAATCGGATGCTCGACCTGTTAGTTATTAGATTTTTAGTCCCGGGGGCCCGGTTGGATTCGTGCTCGACCAAACCTTACCGTACCCCATATCAATCCAAAACATAGGGGGGTATCACTCAAATGGACCATCTCGCTCCAAGGATCCCAAAATCGCTGATGGTTCGTCAAACAAAAGTTCAGTGCCAAAGTTATGGCCAAACGAAGTATATGGGTCATAGTGGGCACGGGTCTGGGGTGACCCGGTATGACTGACCTAGACCGACCTGGCATGGGTTGACCCGGCCCGACCCATAGGGTTAGGCCCAGCACATAATGCTTGTAAAGACCCAAAGCTTGACGTACATGGACATTACATTACTTTTGTGGAATACATAATACATAACAAAAACCCAAACTCAAGGATCGTAATAGTTTAGTGTCTTTGTAAACTCGAAACATAATCTTCTAATCCTGGTGAAAGATCTTCAACATCTCCCATAAAGATCTTCCACTTTTGTTTTCTTGCCTAAAACCTTTCTTTGTATCTTGGGGGAAAAGAAAACATATAAAGGGTGAGCTTAAATGCTCAGTAAGGGTAATCATGGAGAAAATAAAACAAACCATATACATTTGAACATAAAAACATGAACATAATGTTTAAACATCAAAATCATGAGCAACAATATAAAACATGGCAGTACATAAGGAATATATCATAATGGAACATCAATCATGATAAAATGACATGGGAATAAAACATGTAATTGTGGAAACCATTAATCACATGTTATGATTTCCATAGTAGCCAAGGCATTGCTGTCATGACCATCTTAGTGGACAAAGTCCCTTTCTGAATCGAGTTCACTCCTCGTTTCAGTCCTATAACACAGAACCGGATTAACCTGCCATTCCAGCCATGTCTATCTCATGAGATATAAATCTTTACCCAAAGCATTGGAGGGAGATATAGGTCCCACCCATCTCATAATGAAATAATTCTTACTTGTGCCACAACATAAACATAAATCATTCATCATATCCCAAAGAATAAAAATGGGTTTCATAAACATCATCCCATCACAACATAATCCATAAAAAATGGATATCATATCATCATAAGAAAATTGAAACCATGTAAATCATAGATAAATTATACTTGAAACATACACATATGAAATAATTCCATATTATATGGAAAATGGTTTTGATAACACACTTGAAATTAATTCTTGAGGAAAATATCCTTTCTTCTTCGAAATCATTTTCTTTTCACAAAATTCCTTGAAATTTTAAAAGAAAGGGATTTTTTGAAAATAGTCATTAAATCTTGTAGAGTAAGCTTCACAAAAATAAGGTGTTATTAAACCATAAAAATCTGTTCACGCCGTATATGTTAAAAATAACATTATCCTCGTACTTTCATCGGAAAAGTCAAAAAGTACATCGTAAAATAAAGATTCCTTACATACCATGTAGTAAAAGTCAAAAATGGTTAAAAAAAACTTTAAACAAACATGAATTTTTTTATAAAACTTGGACAAGGATGATAAATATTACCCCAGTAAATACTTACGTATAAGTAATCTCGGATAGAAAACAATTGAGATTTAAACATTATCCCTTACCATAGGTTCGATATGCTTCGTACGTATCTGAACCTCCTGTATAATGAATTATATAATTTCATTAACTTATTATAGAATCATATTCATTGTTATGATAGCATATATGGTTCATTTGTGACTTTTTATTACCCGTTCTTTTGTAAATTCCATGTTAAAGAGCGTTTTGGTTAAAATCGTTTCATTTGTCGTCCGTGTATTGACTTGTAATTATTAATATGATTACTTAGATCATGATTACTTCATTCCAAAATATAAAACATAATTTATATATAATATACATTCATAATATACATATATATAATTGATCAATAAATGGAATGAAATACACCGTCCATGGAGATGGTAGGCCGTACGTACGCATGAACGTTGTTTTCGTTTCCTTATTGAATTTGAATGGAATTAAGTAGAAGAAATACATATATATATATATACATAAATACAATAGAATTATTGTGTCATATATTTCATGATTTATTATTATATATACTTTATAATCATTCTTTAATTGTTAACATGGAAAATTAATCTCATCACGTTGTGGAGACGGTAGTCCGTACGTAAGCACGAATGATGATATCATTCCCATGATCATGGAATTGTATTGAAGTGTTTGTATAATATTTCAGAAACATTATCAATTTACAATAATCATATATAGTTATTTATTTACACCATTATACCCACCCAAGTAAGGTGGCGGTGGAAAACATATTACACCACGGTGTGGAGACGGTATTTCGTACGTACGCACGCACGGTGATTTCGTTTTCCATAGGATGGATAGAATGTGAAATAGGGTTGTTTCATATATATAATAACATATCAGTATATCAGTGATACTGATGTTATTACTTCATAATTAAAAAACTAAATAAGAAGAAGAAGGAGAAGAAATAAATTTGAAATAATCGGTAACAGGTATTACCTCTTCTTCGACACGCCTCTTTGAAACCTACACTTAGGGCACTAAGATTGGTATTTGAAGAAGACTAGGACCTCTAGAATGTTCTAAGGAGGTTGATAAGGGATATGGGTAGGGGTTTTCTGATCTTTAAGGCTCAATGTTGTTTAAAGATGAGAGGGAGGAGGTGCCCTTTTATAAGGGAGGAGAGGGGCAACTTTGGAATCCTCAAAAATATTAGTTTAATATAAATTCAAACCCCACATAAAATCATCCAAAAATGACTCAATTCGAATATTAGATGAGATAGGGTTGTAATAACATCAACCAATAAAATTTATACATGTTTTGTATTTATTTTAAACATTATCAACTTGATTTATCTTTATTTAATCGATTTTATTTTATTTGTGGTAATAAGATTCTAAATTTTAAATTTTTATAAATAATTACCTAAGTGTTGTGAATTGTCCATAATTTGATAATTTATGATATTTTGGACCATATAAATTTTAATTTATAATTTTTAAATATTTTGGTAATTTTTAAACAATTTTATATTATGTTATTTTTATAAAATAACAATAGTGTCAATTTTGACACTATTCATTTATTTGAATTTAAATAAAATCCTCACAGAATATATGTTCGAACTAAAAGTTTCAATAGTATAATAACATGGAATATTTTTCTATAAAACTAGTTGATCACATTAAATAGTTCATATAATATTTATTTCAAGATTTTTAAAACCTTTTATTTGGTATATCTCTTAATAAAATAATTACTACAACATTTGTGTATAATTATTTAATATACTTATTTGTTGCATAAAAATTTAAAATAAAATATTATGATGAATATAAATATAATAAATTTCATAATAATATTATTAATTGAATTTATCATCCTAAAATCAAAAAATTTAAATTGTTATATTTATTAAATTATGAAGGTGACATCTTTGACATCATTTAAAATAAAATAATATAAATGTCATAATTGGTTTCATAAGGCTCCAAATAGTCCACAGATAGACCCTTGGATTCTTAGGGTATATATATACTCGAACAATAATTTTTTTTCATGTTTCGGGTCCTTTCGATAGGTATTTTTATTTTAATAAAAACTATATTATTGATTTTTCACTAAATAAACAGTTTCTGCATCACTATTATTACACCATTAAAGATAATTATTTAATCCCTAATAATTCTAAATAAATTTTCATGATGTAGATAATTTCGTTATCTTTTTGGATACTATTCAGGTTCTAAGTTTCATAATTTTTATCACTAAATTAAAATTATTATACTTATAAGATTTAAGAGACTGACATGTTGTCACTTTCTTTGGTTTTAATAATAAATAAATTTTTTTCATGGTCAAAAGTCCCTAAAATGAATCTAATCCGACCCGTAGGTGATATGGGTCAACTTTTAGTCAAAAAAATATAATTTTGGCATGTGTTAGCATAATTTTATAATCTTAGGTTTACCCTTAATTACCCGATTTATCTTTAACTGAAGTAAATAAAAATTTCTGTAGTTACTATTCATAGTGCCCAAAAATAAACTGTAGCCTATTAACATAATTTGGACCTAATGATTCCAAATATGGAATCCATTTTTCAAAATTAAAAACACATATGTTGTAGTAATTAATTTAAAATTAATCCGGCTATTAAGAAAAAGAGTTTCAAAAGTTAAAACATTGCAAAAGATTGAAATGATTTTACCTATGAATTCAACGTAAAATAAATGATAATGACATAAATTATATTAAATGGTTAAAATATATTCTATTTGTACTTTAAAATTATTCAATATTATAATTTAACCATATAAATTATTACGATGAAAAAAGTTGTTTTTAATTAAAATATATCGTGTTTTTACTATTCCTTAAAATATGAAAGTTATCAGAATGATGTGAAAAATTTATCCAAAGAAAATTTTAATATCCTTATTATAAAGAAGAATTTTTTTTCCAATTGAACTTATAAACATGTCAAAAAATAGATTTCAAGTGGGTGCGCCATCAAAAGGTGACAAAAATGCATTTTTTTAAAAATACTTATTTTACCCGAAAAAATTATTTTGTTCTTATACCATGTTCTAGAGAATGTGTTAGATGAATAATAATGTTATAAAATTCAAATTTTAGTTAATACTATTCATAACTGCTAGTTCTTAATAATATTATAATAATATATCGTTGTTTAGTAAAACCCAATATTGCGTACAACACACGCTATCGAGGAAGGTCACGATTGTGTGTAATGCAAGCCAAGTCAGGGTTACGTGTAGTGCATGAATCCTTTGTTGTTGCGTATAAAAAAATCCAACCATATTTCATTAATACATTGAATATATATATACTCAATGTTGTGTAGAATGACTACTATCAAACAAACTTGAAATTGTGTGTAACACGATCCACAATTAGTGTTGCATATACTGCAAGCAAATACGGTGTTGCGTATAGTGCAAGATAATCTTGGCGTATCATACAACACAAGACATCAAATAAATTAAAAATAATACTTCTCATTAAATCTCGGGTTGTTACATTCTACCCCCCTTAAAATGAATTTCTACCTCGAAATTCATCCGGGTTATAAATGGTTTACTACTTGAAAGTTTATTTTATAGAAACCCACATCGTAAAAAGGAATACCAAAACTGAACTTTAAAAACTAATTTATGAAACGTAACGGTTACCCAAATTAACTAATCACTGGGTTTCTACATAGGAGAACATAGGTGAAAATATGGATATGGAAGAAAAATCTAACCATCATGTTCTGATGGAGAGTGGTAGAGAACATGGCTATGAAAAAGCCAACAATCACAAAGCCATTTATTTTTGATGGTCTAAGGTTCCATCTGATTCATCAGAAATAAGGGCACTAGGACAACATTTTTGGTTTTCAAGATCATTTTCCTAAAGTTGAAAAATTTTGAAATAGAAGAAATACTTACTTTATTACGGTATAATCTCACCATTTTTCATGCATTGAAAAATTTCCACTTCATCTCTTAAAAAAATGAAATTGAATTTGTCATTCATGAAGTGTTAGAAGATCATGTGGTAGAATGATGGGTCATTCTATATGTCTCAAACAAAAGGTTAGCAAAAGTTATCAAATATAAATAAGTCCATCTTTATTGATGTTAATCGTATATGAGTCGAAAAATGGACTTATACTTCATCTATTGTACTGCTTAATAAAACTAGTTTCTACTAACAAGGGACTTCTTTTAGGCCAGAGGTAGGTGATAAAGGCCCGTCACACATCGGTTGTGGGTTTGATTCCCACAACCTTGTCCGACGCGATGAGTTGTCGTCCGTTCTGCAGGTTATCCTTTTTCTAAAACTATACTATCATAACATTTCAGAAATAAAAAAGTTATATCCTTAACCAATACTATATGATGTCCATTCCAACCTTTAGGCTTATCAAAAATACTCCAGTCCGATTACTATAAATTTCATCTACCGATCATGTGAATACCTTCATTTGTCCCCCATATATCATAAGATATATCATGTTGGTCAATTCCAAACATTTGAATACCTTAATCATGTATTCTTTTGAAACATGAATTACCATAGAACCTTAGTGAAAACATGAATGCTATCAATAGTTAACTCTTTCCACATACCGAAATCCAAAAAATTCTATATACTCAAACCATGATATCACATTGTCCTTACATCAGTCATGAGCTCAATAATACTGTCAAACATCTCATTATCTCCTTATCCCTTCATTATGCGCATATCATCTACTTTCCAAAAATATTTAAATAACCTTTCATGGTTACTGGTGCCATTCAACATATACATTCAAATAATTTAGGAAAAACAATAGTGTAACAATCCATAGATGTTTCTTTATTCCATAGTACCATTAACATAACTCTTGGTAAACATACAATCATTCCACTACCTTCTTAAACCATTGACTGAGCTTCAACAATTCTTTCATCTCACATATCATTTGTAGCCTCTTCATCATCATCAACATAAATAATACCCATATGACCATGCTGATTCTCTTCATGAGACGTTCCCTTAGGGAATTTGTTTTCATAATGCCCAATCATTCTACATTTAAAACATTTAATCGTTGTTGATGTCATAGCAATACCATTATCCTTGTCCATGGTGTTAATAGAACCTTTTCCTTTGCACTTACTGGCTTTGTGTCCTTCTTTTCCACACCCATATCATCTTCCAGTTCCTTTGAAACATTCTCCTTGATGCCTCTTACCACATGATTTACATGATGGAAATTGAACTTTCTTTCCTCTATTATCATCACAAAAATCCATCTTTCTCTTGTTAACTGAGTCAGGAAACTTACCAAAGTTGAGATTATTGACCATATTATGAGATTTATGAATAGGCATAATAACGATGTTTGGACATCCAAATCCAGTTTCATTTGTTTTCTCTTGAATAATATCATTCCATTGTCCATCACATCCTCCATTATCGTGAATCTTCCTATTTCCAGCCATTTTCTAAAACCCAAAAAGAATAGTGTGAGAGGAAAAAATCATAATCAAGGGGGAGTACATTCAATATCTACCATCTTAGGTTTAATTATAATATCATTACCATAATTCTAGGACAATAACCTATACATATACTTATCCTTAGGGACATCCCTAGACATACTATAGAAATATCTCTAGGGATCTCACTAAAGTTTTCGCATCCTAGTTTCCAAAGCTTAACTAAACCTTTCCTCTGATACGAACTGTAAAGACCCAAATCTTGACGTACATGGACCAACCCGACTGCACTCCAACTGCATCCAAACCTCGAGCGGAGTAAGCCAAAAGTTCTGTCTCACTAAGAGGAATCCAAAATAGTCGACGGCACGTCAATCGGACATCCGGAGCTCAAGTTATAAGCATTTCCGCTCCGAGGGCCCGGTTGGTTTCGTGTTCAAACCAAACCGGACATACCCAAAGTTCTCCGAAACCTTAAGTGTAATATACCGAAACGACCGTCTCGATCCAAGGATCGCATCGCAACTGACGGTACGTTGATCAGAGGTCCGTATCCCATGATATGGGTAAAATACCAAAAGTGGTCTGAAAATGGGTGGTATGGGCCCGGTCCGACCCGGCCCAACCCCCCTGGGTCGGCCCGAATCGGGTCCGGGTCCGACTCAGGGCGGCTCGGTTCTAGCCGAGCGGGGTCGGCTCGGCGCCGGCCGAGCGGCCGCGCAAAGGGGGCGGCTGCCCCCTTGATTGACGTCACGACCCCCGCGTGGGGGCCGCTCCTTTCCAACAGACGCGGCCCAGCGCCGCGTCCCCCCTCGGTCCTGCTCGGCCACGGGACTAGTTTCCTGCTGCCACGGCTTCAGCCACGGCGGTCCCTATAGCATCCCGCCTTTTTATCACATAAACATTCATTACATTATACAAAACTGAGGATCTTTAAGGTTTAATGTCTTGGAAACCAGGAACTTAAAACATGAAAACATAAAGCATTCTTCTTAAACACTTGAAAGGCTTCTCCTCATGTTCATCCTAGGTTCATTACTGAATCTCATAACCTGGGGACATACATCAAATAAAAGGGTGAGCAGAAGGCCCAGTAAGGGAAACAAGGGAAACATTTAACATGTGAACTTGAGATACATCAACTATGTCATGAACAAGAACTTTAAGGCATGATAAAAAAAAGCATGTGGCATATCATAATAAAAATAACATTTTTCATAACATTAAGATGTGGCTACATCATTTAACATAGACAATCATGAACATATCACCAAGGTCCATCCCCAAGGTGTCATTTGAAAATTACCAAGGTTATTCACCAAGGTATCGTGAAAATTGTAATCTCTAGTGGTTACATCATTAACCAATGCATTGGAGCGCTATCAGGGCACACCCTTAAATTTTTCTGTATTATCATGTGAGGCACATATATCATCATCAAACATTTCATAAATAACCCATATAGCATAAAATAAATGGGTTTCATTTCATAATCACAACGTTTTAAAAACTGCTTTAAAGACATGATCTTTATGTCACTTTAAAACCCACAGAAAAGGAAGGTGGGTCTCATGTATGTAAATCCCAGAATTTAAAATAGAACATTTTTGTATATATGTGAATACCCCTTTAGAAGAAAGAGCTTTGAGTATTCACTTAATAATATTAAAGAACTTTAGAAAAAGAGAGAGACATTTTGAGACAGAAATTCTGGAGCATAACGGCTATGTTACGAGGTTTTAGAAGACATTAAAAGAGAGGGAAAATGGGTCAAACATTCATAAATGACCCATAAAACAGTATATGGACAGAATAACAAGGATACATGATCATGGTAATGAAATTTCAAGGACATACCATTTGAAATGAAAAACATGGAAGGAAGACAAAAATTAGATTTCTCTTATGAAAGTTCAGCAGCCTAACGACGTTACCTAAACTTTAACAAAAATGATTTGAAAATATCAAATAGGTTCTCTCATCATGTGAACATAAGAGTTAAGTATGATAGATATAGAGATAATTCCCCAACATAATTAAAAAGGAACTTGAAAGACCTGACATGAAAGTAGAACTTTGAAAAGAATGAGAAGGGTGAAAGAATCCCCTAAAAATTTGGCAGCCTAACGGCGCCACTTAAAACTTCAAAATACTGAATTGAAGAGATCAAATGGGGTCTCTCATCATATGAACATAAGAGTATAGTATGATACATATAGAGATCATACCCCAACATAACAAAAAGGATCTTTAAATAATTAACATGAAAGTAGAACTTCAAAACAAGAAGGGTGAAGAACCACTTAAAAATTCAGCAGCCTAACGGCGCCACTTAAAACTTCAAAATACTGAATTGAAGAGATAAAATGGGGTCTGTCATCATATTAACATAAGAGTACAGTATGATATATATAGAGATCATACCCAACATAACAAAAAGTAACTTGAAAGAATTGACATGAAAGTAGAACTTCAAAACGAGAAGGGTGAAGAACCACTTAAAAATTCGGCAGCCTAATGGCGCCACTTAAAACTTCAAAATACTGAATTGAAGAGATCAAATGGGGTCTCTCATCATATGAACATAAGAGTACAGTATGATAGATATGGAGATAATACCCCATCATAAAAAAAAGGAATTTGAAAGAATTGACATGAAAGTAGAACTTCAAAACGAGAAGGGTGAAGAACCACTTAAAAATTCTGCAGCCTAACGACGCCACTTAAAACTTCAAAATACTGAATTGAAGAGATCAAATGGGGTCTCTCATCATATGATCATAATATATTGGTATGATAAATTTATATATCATACACCAACATAATAAAAAGGAACTTGAAATACTTTACATGAAAATAGATCTTAAAAAATGAGAAGGGAGAAAGAATCCGTTACAAAAATTTCGGCAGCCTAACGACGCCACTTAAAACATCATAAACGAAATAATGAGAGTAAAAGGGGATCTCTCATTATATGAACATGAAAAGGGAAGTAATAGGAGTATAAAATAACATCCTCCAACATAAGAACATAGAGCATAAAAGAAATGACATAAAAGAGATTTCTTGAAAAGAAAGAGAGAGATCAGATCCCTTACCTTAAAACATAACTCTTAAAACTCATAGGTTGGGACCTTGAGGGCCTGGGGGCACCTTGGGATGACTCCTTGTGAGGTAATGAGACTAGAACATCGTTGGGGAATAGTGGGGAGTCGAAAGGATGAGAGGATTTCTTGGTATTTATAGGGAATGTGAGGGGACAAGGCATTAATGGCCAAGGGACACCTCAAAAGTGGTTTTCTCAAAAGCATGGGCCCTCCCATGGTACTTCCCATGGAGTTAGGCCACATGGGGCCCCCAATACAAAAATTCATCACCTTTGTCAGGTAATCTCTTAAAATATATCATGACATCATCATGACACAGTTATGAGATCCTTAAACATACCGAAACCCTAAAACCGTATTTTTACTATTCACTGAAAATTCAACTTTCTTAGAAAAATCCCAAAATTTTACCTTAACCAAATATCAATGCTTTGATTTCAAAAATGAACTCAATTTTATAAAAATAATTTTTTAAATATTTTTAATTTAATTTTTAAATACATACACTATTCACCGAAAATTCATTTTTTCAGAAAAATCCCCAAAAATTACCATAACATAATATCGACGCTCTGAGTTCAAAAATGAAATCCATTTTATAAAAATAATTTTCTAAATATTTTTAATTAAATTATTAATTAAAAAACACTATTCACCCTAAAAAACTAATACTTGAATAATAATTTATGAAACCGTTATTTAACCATTTTATTGAATCACATTACTTAATCAAGGTGCCTAGATTATATTAATACTTTCTTTAAATGAGATTACTAATCCATTTAGACACATTACTAATCCTAATCATAAAATCACTATTCATAATTTACCTTTCATCAAAAATCAAGTTGATCTTATTAGACTCTAAATTTCGTACTGAACATAATTGTAGAAGACCATTTTTTGAAAATCATTACACATTTTTAATTATTTAAGGTTTAAATAAACATTTTTAAAATATCATTTTTCTAAAATTTATCAAAAATATGCATACTATATTTATCCGGTCATTTAAAAATTCATAAACTTCATTATAAGAAGAAATCCCAATTTTTATTTAAAACAAAGGATTACACAAGGCAGTTACGGTCTCCTTACATAGCCCCTTATCACACCAGCATAGGACCTAAGTTTAAGGTGTGCTAAGGTGAGAGAATCTAAGGGAGGCTCGGCTAACATCGCACGAGTAGTAATTTCTATCAGTTTGAACTTCTCACAGAGGCGATTCCGTTCTAGCTTCACACGATGAAGTTCGGCTTGGGTTTAGTCCAGAGCAAAGCCCAGTGGTGCTACCTCCTTCCCATGTTCTGTTAGATGGGCTTCGATCGGTCCAAGACTACTGGGTGAGGCCATCGAATCTTCTTTCTATAATAATTAACCAAGATTACTTGTATTTAGAGACAATAATCAAAACGTTTAGTTTCCAGTGGTCATATTGACCAATGGTCATATAACTGTTTAAACCCAACGGTCTCATTTTAATTATAATCATGTTATCAAATGAAACATTTTTGTTGAGTATAAAAATAAATAAAATATCACATAAAATTAGGAGACAAGATTTATTCAAAATTTCAGGTCATTACATTCTTCCCCCCTTAAGAAATTGCCTCCTCACAATTTTTAAAATTGGGTTTTGAAATTTCATTGAATGTCCCACATCGGAAAAGGAGTCAGTAAAATTATTACTTTAAAAGAAAGAAAGGGAAGTACAAAGGTCACCCGAGTTAACCCACACTAGGATTCCATGTAGGAAAACATGGACATGGAAGAAAAACAAAGGGTCAAGTTCTAGGGGAGAGTGATAGAGAACATGGTTAGGAGAAAGTTAACCATAGGAAAATCCCAAACATGTGATGCGTGTAAATGGTCTTTGATTACCTAGTAGGAAACGTAAACCAACAACATTTTTTTTACGTTCCTTTTCATAATTTTGAGGAATTCATTTACAACATAAAACAAAAACATATGAAAATATACCTATCTTCATGTAGAGTTTCATCCTTTAATAAGTTTCTACCCAAAACTAATCTTTTCTCCAAGCTATGAGCATTCAAAACTACTTGGTCTCATCAAAACACAAGAATCATCTTCATAATCCACAAAATATTAACTATCTATTTCTTCTATCTTTAAACATTATCCCAAAAACAGAAAGGGTAAGGTAAAACAACTCTTCAAAAAGAAAATAAAGAATCCCATAGGAATGGAAACTATTTTTAAATCTTCAAAGTTCCATGGTACTACCCAAAGTTCATCATAGACCATTCCATAAATAACAGTCCTTAAGATTCATCAAAATAAACCAAACTAAGATTGAAACCCAAATACAAGAGGGATTTGATAACATAGTCTTCCAAAATAAACTTCATTGTTCATCTCCAAACAACATCAACCACTCCTAACATCTTATAAAAAAAGTATCTAACATAAACATATTTTACCCAATATAGGTTAATCATTCCCATAAGTAACCTAAATTACTATAAGTCCACCTTAAATTCATCAATTCTTCAAAATATATGTCAACCTTACTCCTCAATGAAAATACCGTAGTAATATATTTACCTCGATCATATAGGGTCCCCAAAATAGTGAACGTCTTCCAAAATACTAATCATCTTTTATTCCCCTAATCATCTCTTTCATATTAATACGGCAATCGTCGCATTTCCTATCACATTGGTTATTGGGACATGTTCTTCCATTTCCCACCATTAACTAAGAATAGAAAGTATAATTAGGGGCTTAAATACTTAGCTAATAATCATGAAAAGGAACTTAAAGCATATAAGGATAACTTGTAGAAGAAAAGTATACCCTAACTTGTGATCCCCTAGATTCTCATCTAGGTTATCCATGATCATATATTCTTATGTGAATCTTTATATTATTTTATCTTTGTTCCTTTAATAATGGTTCATACTAAGCTTATGAATTTACCAAAGCATATCCCCCAGGAGTGTCGTAACCAAGAGTGCAGCAAGGCCCATTGTCGTGTACCAGTTCCCGTTTGAGTCTAGCTCAAAGCGGTGTTTTCGGGTTTTACCCCTATGTACATCTGTGCCAGAGCCACCTCTACCTGCTCGTATCCAGACAGGGATGTATTTTCTTGGCAACCCATTACTCAATACTCACCAAAATACCAGGAAGCTTTCCTATATATAAACTTTTCTATAGGCTTCTTCCTAAAGTTTTTATATCATAATTTCTACAAATAACTAAACCATACTTTGATACCAACTATAGCATCCCACCTTTTTATCACATAAAATTTCATTACATTATACAAAACTAAGGATCTTTAAGGTTTAGTGTCTTGGAAACCAGGAACTTAAAACATGAAAACATAAAACATTCTTCTTAAACACTTGATATTCTTCTCCTCATGTTCATCCTAGGTTCATTACTGCATCTCATAACCTGGGGACATACATCAAATGAAAGGGTGAGCAGAAGGCCCAGTAAGGGAAACAAGGTAAACATTTAACATGTGAACTTGAGATACATCAACTATGTCCTGAAAATGAACTTTAAGGCATGATAAAAAAATCATGTGGCATATCATAATAAAAATAACATTTTTCATAACATTACGATCTGGCTACATTATTTAACATAGACAATCATGAACATATCACCAAGGTCCATCCCCAAGGTGTCATTTGAAAATTACCAAGGTTATTCACCAAGGTATCGTGAAAATTGTAATCTCTAGTGGTTACATCATTACCCAATGCATTGGAGCGCTATCAGGGCGCACCCTTAAATTTTCCTTTATTATCATGTGAGACACATATATCATCATCAAACATTTCATAAATAACTTATATAGCATAAAATAAATGGGTTTCATTTCATAATCACAACGTTTTAAAAACTTCTTTAAAGACATGATCTTTACGTCACTTTAAAACCCACAGAAAAGGAAGGTGGGTCTCAAGTATGTAAATCCCAGAATTTAAAATAGAACATTTTTTGTATATATGTGAATACCCATTTAGAAGAAAGACCTTTTAGTAATCACTTAATAATATAAAATAACTTTAGAAAAAGAGAGAGACATTTTGAGACAGAAATTCTGCAGCATAACGGCTATGTTACGAGGTTTTAGAAGACATTAAAAGAGAGGGAAAATGGGTCAAACATTCATAAATGACCCATAAAACAGTATATGGACAGAATAAGAAGGATACATGATCATGGTAATAAAATTTCAAGGACATACCATTTGAAATGAAAAACATGCAAGGAAGACAAAAATTAGATTTCTTTTATGAAAATTTGGCAGCCTAACGACGTTACTAAAACTTTAACAAAAATGATTTGAAAAGATCAAATAGGGTCTCTCATCATGTGAACATAAGAGTTTAGCATGATATATATAGATATAATGCCCCAACATAATTAAAAAGGAACTTGAAAGACCTGACATGAAAGTAGAACTTTGAAAAGAATGAGAAGGGTGAAAGAATCCCCTAAAAATTCGGCAGCCTAACGGCGCCACTTAAAACTTCAAAATACTGAATTGAAGAGATCAAATGGGGTATCTCATCATATGAACATAAGAGTACAATATGATAGATATAGATATCATACCCCAACATAACAAAAAGGATCTTGAAAGAATTGACATGAAAGTAGAACTTCAAAACGAGAAGGGTGAAGAACCACTTAAAAATTCAGCAGCCTAACGGCGCCACTTAAAACTTCAAAATACTGAATTGAAGAGATAAAATGGGGTCTCTCATCATATTAAAATAAGAGTCCGGTATGATATATATATATATATATCATACCCAAACATAACAAAAAGTAACTTGAAATAATTGACATGAAAGTAGAACTTCAAAACGAGAAGGGTGAAGAACCACTTAAAAATTCGGCAGCCTAACGACGCCACTTAAAACTTCAAAATACTGAATTGAAGAGATCAAATGGGGTCTCTCATCATACGAACATAAGAGTCCAGTATGATAGATATGGAGATCATACCCCAAAATAACAAAAAGGAACTTGAAATAATTTACATGAAAGTAGAACTTCAAAACGAGAAGGGTGAAGAACCACTTAAAAATTCGGCAGCCTAACAGCGCCACTTACAACTTCAAAATACTGAATTGAAGAGATCAAATGGGGTCTCTCATCATATGATCATAAAATATCGGTATGATAAATTTATATATCATACACCAACATAATAAAAAGGAACTTGAAATACTTTACATGAAAATAGATCTTAAAAAATGAGAAGGGAGAAAGAATCCGTTACAAAAATTTCGGCAGCCTAACGGCGCCACTTAAAACATCATAAACGAAATAATGAGAGTAAAAGGGGATCTCTAATTATATGATCATGAAAAGGGAATTAAGAGGAGTATAAAAGAACATCCTCTAACATAAGAACATGGAGCAAAAAAGAAATGACATAAAAGAGATTTCTTGAAAAGAAAGAGAGAGATCAGATCCCTTACCTTAAAACGTAACTCTTAAAACTCATTGGTTGGGACCTTGAGGGCTTGGGGGCACCTGGGGAGGACTCCTTGGGAGGTAATGAGACCAGAACTTCCTTGGGGAAGAGTGGGGAGTCGAAAGGATGGAAGGATTTCTTGGTATTTATAGGGAAAGTGAGGGGAGAAGGCATTAATGGCCAAGGGACACTTCAAAAGTGGTTTTCTCAAAAGCATGGGCCCTCCCATGGTACTTCCCATGGAGTTAGGCCAAATGGGGCCCCCAATACAAAACTTCATCACCTTTGGCTGGCCATCCCTTAAAATATCTCATGACATCATCATGACACAGTTATGAGATCATTAAACATACCGAAACCCTAAAACTATATTTTTACTATTCACTGAAAATTCAACTTTCTCAAAAAAATCCCAAAATTTCACCTTAACCAAATATCAATTCTCTGATTTCAAAAATGAACTCCATTTTATAAAAATAATTTTTTAAATATTTTTAATTTAATTTTTAAATTCATACACTATTCACTGAAAATTCATTTTTTCAGAAAAATCCCCAAAAATTACCATAACATAATATCGACGCTCTGAGTTCAAAAATGAAATCCATTTTATAAAAATAATTTTATAAATATTTTTAATTAAATTATTAATTAAAAAACACTATTCACCCGAAAAAAATAATACTTGAATAATAATTTATGAAACCATTATTTAACCATTTTATTGAATCACATTACTTAATCAAGGTGCCTAGATTATATTAATACTTTCCTTAAGTGAGACTACTAATCCATTTGGACAAATTTCTAATCCTAATCATAAAATCACTATTCATAATTTACTATTCATCAAAAATCAAGTTGATCTTATTAGACTCTAATTTCGTACTGAACATAATTATAGAAGACCATTTTTTGAAAATGATTACACATTTTTAATTATTTAAGGTTTACAAAAACATTTTTAAAATATCCTTTTTCTAAAATTTATCAAAAATATGCATACTATATTTATCCGGTCATTTAAATATTCATAAACTTCATCATAAGAAGAAATCCCAATTTTTATTTAAAACAAAGGATTACACAAGGCAGTTACGGTCTCCTTACATAGCCCCTTATCACACCAGCATAGGACCTAAGTGTAAGGTGTGCTAAGGTGAGAGAATCTAAGGGAGGCTCGACTAACATCACACGAGTAGTAATTTCTATCAGTTTGAACTTCTCGCAGAGGCGATTCCGTTCTAGCTTCACACGATGAAGTTCGGCTTGGGTTTGGTCCAGAGCAAAGCCCAGTGGTGCTACCTCTTTCCCAAGTTCTGTTAGATGGGCTTCAATCGGTCAAAGACTACTGGGTGAGGCCATCGAATCTTCTTTCTATAATAATTAACCATGATTACTTGTATTTAGATACAATAATCAAAACGTTTAGTTTCCAGCAGTCATATTGACCAATTGTCATATAACCGTTTAAACCCAACGGTCTCATTTTAATTATAATCATGTTATCAAATGAAACATTTTTTTTTGAGTATAAAAATAAATAAAATAACACATAAAATTAGGAAACAAGATTTATTCAAAATTTTGGGTCGTTACAGTCCCTCCTGGAAGCGCACCGGGACGCCGCTGCCTCCTGCCGCCGTGCTAGCGACTCGCGCCGCCAGTGTAGTCCGCGGGCCACCGAAGATGCTTCGGTGGCCTGTTTTCATTTCCGTCTATGCCTACGTTCATCTCGGGTCTCGCACTTTACCGCGGAATCGTCAAAATACCTCTACGGCCCGTTCCTTCATCGCTCGTCGATCCGCCGTCAATTAATCAATCCGCGGAGCCTTCGAATCACCGCAATTGTCCCATTTCATCACTGCCCAATGTTCCGCGCATCAAGAACAGAAAAATGATAGGTTCAGACTTGTTCGTTGGTACGCATGCACCATGTTTGTGGTTCAAACGAGTTCCAACAATTTAATTATATGCCGAGGATATAATCTACATAAATTAAATTAAACCAAACCCCCTACCTCTAGGTGTCGTCGAATGAAGGTTCGTCGTGGGAAAGAACGTCGCAGAAGATGGTGTTGCGGAAGAAGGATCGTTGGCGTCGCGGTACACAGCGTCGCGTCGTCGATCTCTGGGGAACTAGCGTTCTTTGTCGTCTTTTGTCGGAGTCTAGCATTCTTCTTCGGCGACGGTGCATTCTTTGCGTTCTTTAAGGAGGGAGATGAGAATTCCAAGACTTGAGCTCTCCTCCTGAAATCCTTCTTGCACAACGAAACAACATAATAAAATGAGGCATTGCCTTATTTTATTACTCATGCCATCTGTTTTTGAAATTCAAAAATAGACCACGATTTAATTAATGTGCGTTGACAAATTAATGAGGCATTTAATAATTAATTAAACTCGAGAGTTGACTTGGCATTTATGAGGGGGGTGCGGGTGAGTTACATAATTAAATGCACGTGGGAGGTAAAGGAAAAAAAAGGGGTTGGGCCCGTTGGGGCCCCACCTCACTAATATCCAACCTTGGAGTTAGGATATCAGTGGGTCCCACTCTAACCGCCATGCCTAGGTTAACACTACCTAGAATAAAATAAAATTGTACCACAAGATTTTATTTTTATTCTTTAGTTAACCTAATTAATTACTAACCTCACCCGAGAAAACACAACTCCAGAAAAGGTTTTCTTAAGCAATTACCGGCGATGCGATTCCATTGGTGCCCTCGTAATTCGATTCCGAGCACCGGTTCAAAAGTTAAGAAAACCCGCTCATTCATTCTCTGAACGTACCCGAGCTAAACTTTGGGAAATGGTTCCGGGAACACCAGGTCTCGGAATCAGGTGTCGTTAGAAACTACGGTCTTGTAAAATCCCAAAGAAGATTAAGAAAAAAAAATTTCCTTGAATTTTATGAGTCTTTACATTACTCTCACCTTAGGGATTTACGTCCCCATAAAGATACATCATAAACTAGGGGAACAAATGTGGATACTGAGCACACATTTGAGCCTCCCGCTCCCAAGTGCTCTCCTGTAGGTTCCCGCGCTACCATGTGATGCACACTAAAGGAATCGACCGCCCATGTAGGACCCACTCTTGTCGATCCTCGATCTCCATCGGGACCTCCGCAAAGGTCTCCCCATCATCAATGTCCAGCTCCCCATGATCGATGATATGAATCGAGTCATGCACGTATCTCCTCAGCTGGGATACGTGGAAGACGTCGGGCACCCGGTGCAACTTAGGTGGTAGAGCCAGGTGATAATCCACCTCGCCTACCCTACTGAGGACCTGAAACGGTCTGATGAAGTTTGGAGATAACTTTCCGCCTCGGCCAAATATCTGTAATCCACGTCGAGGTGAGACCCACAAGAAGACGTGGTTGCCATCCTCAAACTCTAGTGGCCTCCGCCTCCTGTCAGCATAAGACTTTTGCCAGCTCTGAGATGTCCTCATTAGCTCTTGGAGGACCTGGACCTTCTTTGTCGTGGCCTGGATCATCTCTGATCCCACAAGTACTGACTCCTCAGGGTCTGTCCAGTACATAGGTGATCTGCAAGGCCGGCCATACAATGCCTCGTATAGTGCCATCCCGATGGTGGAGTGGTAGCTATTGTTGTATGCGAACTCCACCAAGGGTAGGTGGTCCTCCCAACTGTGAACAAAGTCGAGGACACATGCCCAGAGCATGTCCTCGAGAGTCTGAATGGTCTTCTCCATCTGACCATCCATCTGAGGGTGAAAGGCGGTGCTCAGACGTAGCTGCGTCCCGAATGCATTCTGCAACCCCTTCCAAAGCCGGGAAGTAATGTGAGCATCTCGATCGGAGACGATAGATGATGGCACTCCATGAAGTCGTAAAATCTCCTGGACATAGAGACGCCCCAAGCTCTCTACTGAGCCCTGCTCTCTGATGGGTAAGAAGTGAGCTGACTTGGTGAGTCGGTCGACAATCACCCAAATAGAGTCGTTAACTCTGGAAGTGCGTGAAAGTCCAGTCACGAAATCCATAGATATCTCGTCCCACTTCCACTTCGGGACCTCCAAGGGCTGTACCAAGCCTGCTGGTACCTGGTGCTCTACCTTCACCTACTGGAAGGTGAGGTATCGAAAAACGAACTCTGCCACAGCCTTCTTCATACCTGGCCACCAGTGCTATCATATGAGATCCTGGTACATCTTCTCCATTCTTGGATGTACCGCTAAAGGGGAGGTGTGAAACTCTCTCTGCACCTCCTCCTGCAAAGCAGCTGATACCATGGTGCGTCCTCTGAAAAGGACATTGCGCTCTCCTCCTACGGAGAATCCATCAGGTGCATGTCTTGAGGATACCTGCGCACACCGTGTCTCACAGTCAGCATCCCCACATTGTGCCTCTCTAACCTTCCGCAGTAGTGGATTAGTGACTATGAGTGACTGAAGAAAGGCTGCTCCATCTCTATCCATGAAGGATATCTGCAAAGCGGCTAGCTGCTCTGTCGCCTCCCCGAGTATCTTGACGCCCATCCTCCCACTGAGAGCATCAGCTACTATGTTCCCCTTACCAGGAGTATATACTATCTCAAAGTCATAGTCCTGGAGGAACTCGAGCCATCGACGCTGTCTCAGATTCAGGTCCTTTTGTGAGAAGATGTACCTGATACTCTGGTGGTCAGAGTAGACTGTAAACCACTCGCCCATCAGATAGTTTCACCACATCTTCAGAGCATAGACCACTACTACTAACTCCAGGTCATGGGTAGCGTAATTCTACTCATGCTAACTCAACTGACACGATCCATAGGCGATCATGGCCCACTCCTGCATCAGGACACACCTGAGTCTGGTCCCTAATGCATTGTAGAAGACTACGTACCCTACTCCCTCCTTCGGTAGCCTCAAGATAGGTGCACTGGTCAATCTCTGTCTCAGCTCCTAGAAGCTCTGTTGACATATGTCTGACCACAAGAAGGGTTTCCCCTTCTTCATCAAAGCTGAGAGTGGTGCCGCAACTCTAGAGAATTCTGGCACAAATCTCCGGTAGTACCCAGCTAGACCCAAGAAACTTTGCACCTCCGTCACGCTCCTGGGTGGCTCCCAAGCTAGAATTGCCTCGATCTTCACAGGATCCACCGAAACTCCCACCTCAGAGATGACGTGTCCCAAGAAGTGGACCTCACGTAACTAGAACTGACACATCAAGATATTTCCATAAAGTTGGTGCTCTCGGAGTGTGTCTAGTACAACCTGCAAGTGGTAGGTGTGCTCCTCCTCAGTGGTCGAGTATATCAATATGTCATCGATGAAGACCACGAAAAATAGATCAAGGTATGGCTGAATGATCCAGTTCATGAGACCCATGAACACTGCTGGATCACTAGTTACGCCGAAAGGCATAACCAAGAACTCATAGTGGCCATACCGACATCTGAAGGCCGTCTTCAGCACGTCCTCGTCTCGAACTCTGAGCTGATGATAGCCTGATCTAAGGTCTATCTTTGAGAACCATCGCGCTCCCTTTAGCTGATCGAAGAGGTCATCAATCCTCAGTAGCAGATACTTGTTCCTCACGGTCACTTGGTTCAGGCGACGACAGTCGACACAAAGTCACAAGCTTCCGTCCACCTTTTTGGCGAACAATATCGGGGAAGCCTAGGGTGAAACACTAGGTCGGGTGAATCCCTTTCCCTACAAGTCCTCCAACTGTACCCATAGCTCTCGAAGCTCAGCGGGGGCCATCCGATATACTGGAGTGGATATCAGGGCTGTCCTGTGGTACAGGTCAATATAAAATTCTACCTCTCTACGAGGAGGTAGTCCTGGAACGTCATCAGGGAAAATGTCTGCATACTGATCCACTACTACATGAAATCTAGGACTCTGCACGTCAACTACTCCTAGGATGAGTCTATACAACTGATGAGTGATGGGCTGTCCTCTCCTCTGCGAGAGTCCATTCAGTGCTGCAAAGGCTCCCTTCTCGGCAGTGAAGATGAACCTTCTCCCATTGGTGCGTACACACCACACCTTGCGCCTAATACAGTCGAGCTAAGCATGGATTTTGGATAACCAATCCATGCCCAAGATGATGTCGTAAGGCCTCGACGCCACTACAAGAAGATCCCAACCGAAGATCTCGCCTCCTAGAGTAAGCTCACTCTGCCGGCACCAGTGTGTAATCGTCGAGTCTGCTCCCGTAGGAGTCTATAACCGTAAAGATCGAGCCAACAGCTCTATCGGAATCTCCGAGCTCCGAACAAGGGCAGCGACAATAAAGGAATGAATTTCTCAAGTGTCTATAAGAACTATAGCAAGGGTGGAGTAGACACAGATCGTACCTCGAATCATATTTGGCACACCATGGTTATAGGCCTCTACTACCTGAAGCTAAGCCTGTCTCTACCCGCCATCTCCCTGTGGTCGGGGTGGACCTCCTGGTGGTGGTGGTGGTAAATCCTAAAAGCGTCACCCACCACCTACTGCTCGTCCAGCTCCCCTTCCCTATCCGCCTGCTCTTGGAGGACCTCCATGGTCGACCCTCTGCCTCTGCCTGGGTGGCCCCTCAACCGTCTGCTGCTCCTCTGCACGGGGGGTCGGGCAGTCACGAGCCATGTGGCCCTTCCCGCCGCATGCATATCACTGCCTGCTCCTCGAAAGGATGGATCTACGTCCTATTCCCCGCACCTCTGAGCCAGTGTCATGAGGTCTTCTGCCTGATGGTCCGGTCTGCCTAGACCCCTATGATATCCGTCGACTGCCAGCGACAGACGACCCTGCTACATGCCGCCTTGCGGTAGGTCTCGTTGCTGGCGTAGGCTCGGCAAAAAAAGATCTCTATGAGAAGAGCTCACTCCAGTACTCATGTCTATGTTGGAATGCTGAGGGAGATCATTGATGCCCTGATCTCATGCCTCAGTCCCTGGTCGAAGGTCTGGGACCGGAAGAATGGGTCTCGTACCATGTCTGTCGAATAGCGCGAGAGGTTAGTAAATCTCGCCGAGTACTGGGCGACCGTCACGCTGCCCTGCCGTAGCTGTAGAAGCTTCTAGATGCGCATCGCACAGAGGGTGGCTGGGACGAACTCCGAGCAGAAGAGGCTCTCAAAGTCCGTCCAGAGGAGTGATTCCTTATCATGCACCTGGAGCATCAAGCTCCATCATCTTCCTGCTGCCGCGTGTAGGAGGCTCACTGCGAGGATCCCCATGAGGTCAGATGGTGTCCCCACTAACCTGAAAACTCGAACAACTGCCTCCATCCAATCCTCGGCTGCCTGAGGGTCCGTCTGCCCACAGAACCTAGGCGGTCACTGACACTGAAACTCGTGCAGTGCACTAAGGTGACGTGCACTTTCAGCGGCTGGGGCTGGTAGCATCGGTGGCTCGGTGGGTAGAGGTACCGCCAGTGCCTCCGTTGTCAAAGGGCCCTGCACCGAGGCCTCATCGCTCGGTGGGCTGTCGTCTCGCCAACATTCGGAACCGTAGCTGGTTTCCATCATGGGGCCATCCTGAAAAGAAACAGTTGCGCCATGGTCAAATAGTATACCTGGTGAGCTGACACAATGTAATCACAAAGAAAACTTTTAAAACACACATGCAATCAATGTTTTCATGCATTGAGTCCGAAATTAGAAGTCAGGGTCCGGGTGTATGGATACGTCGGCCGCCACACCAACACTGGACTCCCTGGACTGATAACCACACTCAATACCCTTAACACTATTGCTTCACATAGAAGAAAGATCAGAGTCCATATTTTTGCGGTAGAATCGAACTCCTTTGATACCGATTTTTCATGACCCGTGCTCGGGGCCCGTGTCGTGACTACCCCAAGCCCGCCTCCCATAGGCCAGGGGCCAGCAACTAGCACCATGGCGTAAATCCCGAAAAAGGGGAAGGTATTTCCTTTATAAGTAAAAAAACACCACAGAGTAAGCCAGTAAATGTAAACACTAAGTAAACTGAGAACAAGTAAGTGCGGAAAAGTAAGTGGGCCAGAATACAAACACAAACTGAAAGTAAAGTACAACTGGAATGAAAGTACAACAACTGAAAGTAAAACAGAAATGTCGATCCCTCCACTGGAATTTCCACCTGAAGGGTGGGTATAGATAGCCACCTCAGCTCCTTGGGCCCAGCCGTCCGCTCCGTGTACGTCCCGCCCAGTGGTCCACCTCCAGGTACCGACTGCTCCACTAGCCTCTACCATGATCATTGATGTCCGTAGTCTACATCCAACACAACGTAGTGTGAGCATAGCTCGTGAAGGGGTGAGTATACGCTACTCAGTAGGGACCCCGAGACCCTCGGAGGTCTCCCCGAATCCACAAAGGATAATCCACAAAATAAAGATACAATCATGAAGTAACAACCAACACTACTTAGTTATATGCTCATACATATACCTAAGTCATGAATTCCAGTTCAGCTCCAACACCCGAGCCCAAGTTCGATCACGTCCACACAGGATAGTACAACCCGATCTACATAGGAAAGCAAGTCAATCATATCAAAGATAATGATTGATAGTCAAGACTCCGCTCACACAGGTATACGTCTTCGGTGATAGAGATGATCAGATATAGCCACTGATTCATCTAAGCTGGGACCCACGTAGGATACTAAACCAGCTACTCTACCAGACCCATATAGGATAGCAAGAATAGAGTCAGACACTGCCAGACCCACGTAGGATGCAAGAACAGTAGTCATTGCCGTCGAACCCACATAGGATTTCAGTACGGTCTTCATCACTGCAGAACCCACATAGGATTTCAGTGCACTCTTCATCTCCTTCTAACCCATATAGGATTTCAGTACGGTCTTCTTCGCTGCTGAACCCACATAGGATTTCAGTGCAGTCTTCATCTTTGTCGAAACCACATAGGATTTCAGTACGGTCTTCATCACTGTTGAAACCATATAGGATTTCAGTGTAGTCTTCATCGCTGCTGAACCCACATAGGATTTCAGTGCAGTCTTCATCATCGTCGAACCCACATAGGATTTCAGTACGGTCGTCACAGTCACAGTCAGCTCTAGGGTTCTTGCACACAGCATGCTCGTTCCGGGAGGGTCCACTGCACGAGCCAAGGGGGTCGATACATCAACTGACACATAGTCCGGAGTTGATGTATCTCAATGTTCCGTCTCGACAAGAGGAACTCAACGTGATAGACGACGCGTCAATCGGACCCCTGGTCTGAGAGTTATTGGCCTTTTCATTCTAGGGGCTCGGTTGGTTTTTAAGTCAAAACCAACCCGACCGCACTCCAACTGCATCCAAACCTCTATAAGAGTAAGACAAAAGGTCCGTCTCACTAAGAGGAATCCAAAAAAGTAAAAGGCACGTCAATCGGACGTCCGGAGCTCAAGTTATAAGCGTTTCCACTCCGAGGGCCCGGTTGGTTTCGTGTTCGAACCCACATGGATGTACAAAACGTTCTCCGAAACCTTGATTTTAATATACCGAAACGACCGTCTCGATCCAAGGATCGCGTCACAACTGACGGTGTGTCGATTGGAGGTCTGTAACCCAAGATATGGTAAAAAGACCGGAAGTGGTCTGAAAATGGGGGGTCTGAGCCCGGTCCGACCTGGCCCAACCCCCCATGGGTCGGCCCAAACCGGGTCGACCTGAACCGGGTCTGGGTCCGACCCATTAGGGCGTGGCCTGGCCTGGCGGGCGAGGTTCGGCCCGGCTTGGGCGGCCCGGCCCGGTGCGGCCGGTCCAGCTCGGGGGGGCTCGGCGCTGGCCGAGAGGGGTCGGCTCGGCACTGGCCGAGTGGCCGCGCAAAGGGGGTGGCTTCCCCCTTGATTGAAGTCGCGGCCCCTGTGTGGGGGACACTCCTTGCCAGCGGACGCGACCCAGCGCCGCATCCACCCTCGGTCCCGCGCGGCCGCGGGACCAGTCGCCCACCGCGGCGGTCCCTCCTGGCGGCGCGTCGGGACGCCGCCGCCTCTGAGCGGCCGGCCAGTGCCAACCGCCGCCTCCAGCCACTGGCGCCGCCGTGCCAGCGACCTGCGCCGCTGGTGTAGTCTACGGGCCACCAGAGTTGCTCTGGTGGTCCATTTTCAATTCTGTCTGTGCCGACGTTCATCTCGGGTCTCGCACTTTACTGCGGAATCTGCAAACCACCTCTGCGGCCCGTTCCGTCATTGCCCGTCGATCCGCCGTCAATTAAAAAAACCGCGGAGCCTTCGAATCACCGCAACGGTCCCGTTTTATCGCGGCTGAACGTTACACGCATCAAGAACAGAGAAATGGTGGGTTCAGACTTGTTCGTTGGTCCGCACCCACCGTGTTTGTGGTTCAAATGACTTCCAACAATTTTATGATATACCGAGGTTATAATCCACATAAATTAAATTAAACCAAACCCCCTACCTCAAGGTGTCTTCGAACAATGGTTTGTCGCGGGAAATAATGTCGCGGAAGAAGGCATCACGGAAGGAGGATCGTCGGCGTCGTGGTACACAACGTCGCGTCATCGATCTCCGAGGAACTAGCGTTCTTCGTCGTCTTCCGTCGGAGGCTGGCGTTCTTCATCAGCGATAGTGCGTTCTTCGCGTTCTTCAAGGAGGAAGATGATAATTCCAAGACTTGAGCTCTCCTCCTCAAATCCTTCTCGCACAACGAAACAACATAAAAAAATGAGGTGTTGCCTTATTTTATTACTCATGCCATATATTCTTGAAATTCAAAAACAGATCACGATTTAATTAATGTGCGTTGACAAATTAATGAGGCATTTAATAATTAATTAAATGCGAGAGTTGAGTAGGAATTTATGAGGGGGGTGCAGGTGAGTTACATAATTAAATAAACATGGGAGGTAAAAGAAAAAAATGGGTTGGGGCTCATGTGGGCCCCACCTCACTAATATCCTACCTAAGAGTTAGGATATCAGTGGGTCCCACTCCAACCGCCATGCCTAGGTGAACACTACCTGGAATAATATAAAATTGTACCACAAGATTTTATTTTTATTCTTTAGTTAACCCAATTAATTACTAACTTCACTCGAGCAAACGCAACTCCGGAAAAGGTGTTCTTAAGAAATTATCGGCGCTGCGATTCCATCGGTGCCCTCAGAATTCGATTACGAGCACCGGTTCAAAAGTTAAAAAAACCTCCTCATTCGTTCTCTGAACGTACCCAAACTAAACTATGGAAAATGATTCCGGGTACACCGGGCCTCGGAATCAGGTGCCGTCAGAAACTTCCCTCTTTTAAAATCCCAAAGAAAATTAAGAAAAAAAAATTTCCTTGAAATTTATGGGTCTTTACAACACTGAACTAGATTAACCTTCCATTCCAGCCATGTCTATATCATGAGATATAAATCTTTACCCAATGCATTGGAGGGAGATATAGGTCCCACCCATCTCATAATGAAATATTTCTTACTTGTGCCACAACATAAACATAAATAATTCATCATAATGCAATGAATAAAAATGGGTCTCATAATCATCATCCCATCATAACATAATCCATAAAAAATGGATATCATATCATCAAAAGAAAAGTGAAACCATGTAAATCATAGATACATTATACTTTAATCATACACATATGAAATAATTCCATCTTATATGGAAAATGGTTTTGATAAAACACTTGAAATGAATTCTTGAAGAAAATATCCTTTCTTCTTCAAAATCATTTTCTTTTCACAAAATTCCATGCAATTTTAAAATAAAACGATTTTGTTGAAAATAGTAATTAAATCTTATAGAGTAAGCTTCACAAAAATAAGGTGTTATGAAACCGTAAAAATCCGTTCACGCCGTATATGTTAAAAATAACATTCTTTTTGAACTTTTGTCAGAAAAGTCAAAAAGTACCTCATAAAAGAAAGATTCCTTACATACCATGTAGTAAAAGTTAAAAATGGTTAAAAAGGACATTAAACATACAAGAAAACATTTTTATAAAACTTGGACATGGATGATAAATATAACCCCAGTAAATACTTATGTATAAGCAATCTCGGATAGAAAACAATTGAGATTTCAACATTATCCCTTACCTTAGGTCTGATATGCTTCGTATGTATCCGAAACTCTTGTATAATGATTTAAATAATTTCATTGACTTATTAAAGAATCATATTCATTGTTATGATATCATATATGGTTCACTTGTGACCTTATATTACCCATTATTTTGTAAATTCCATGTTAAAGAGCGTTTTGGGTAAAATCGTTTCATTTGTCGTCCGTGTTTTGACTTGTAATTATTCATATTATTACATAGATCATGATTACTTAATTCCAGAATATAAAACATGATTTATATATAATATATATTCAGAATATACATATATATAATAGATCGATAAATGGAAAGAAATACACCGTTCATGGAGACGGTAGGCCGTACGTACGCATGAACGCTGTTTTCATTTCCTTATTGAATTGAATGGAATTAAGTAGATGACATACATATATATATACCTAAATCAAGTAGAATTATTATGTCATATATTTCATTACTACTTATTATATATACTTTATAATCATTCTTGAATTGTTAACATGGAAAATGAATCTCATCGCATCGTGGAGACGGTAGTCCGTACGTACGCACGAACGATGATATCATTCCCATGATCATGGAATTTTATTGAAGTGTTTGTATAGTATTTCAGAATCATTATAACTTTACAATAATCATATATAGTTATTTATTTACACCACTATACCCATCCAAGTAGGGTGGTGGTGGAAATAGTTTACACCACGG
Source organism: Viscum album (assembly GCA_963277665.1). Lineage (NCBI taxonomy): Eukaryota > Viridiplantae > Streptophyta > Magnoliopsida > Santalales > Viscaceae > Viscum > Viscum album. The sequence goes on along the minus strand of OY728157.1, from coordinate 246,941,324 downwards.
CGTGGTGACGGTATTCCGTACGTACACACGCGCGAAGGTTTTGTTTTCCATAGGATGGATTGAAAGTGAAATAGGGACGTTCCATATATATAATAACATATCGGTATATGAGTGATACTGAGGTTGTTACTTCCTAATGATACAACTAAAGAAGAAGAAGAAGAAGAAGAAGAAATAAATTTGAAAGAATCGGTAATGGGTATTACCTCTTCTTCGACACACCTCTTTGAAACCTCCTCTTAGGGCACTAAGATTCGTCTTTGAAGAAGACCATGACCTCTATAATGTTGATAAGGAGGTTGAAAAGGGAAATGGGCAGGTTTTGGCCGATATTGAAGGCTCAATGTTGTGTAAATATGAGAGGGAGGAGGTGCCCTTTTATAAGGGAGGAGAGGGGCACCTTTGGAATCCTCAAAAATATCAGTTTAATATAAATTCAAAACCCACATCAAAACATCCAGAAATGACTCAATTCGAATATTAGATGATATAGGGTTGTAATCTCATCAACAAATAAAATTTAGACATGTTTTGAATTTATTTTAAACATTATCAACTTGATTTATCCTTATTTAATCTATTTAATTTTATCTGTGGTAATAAGATTCTAAATTTTAAATTGTTATAAAAAATTACTTATGTGTTGAGGATTGTCCATAATTGGATAATTTATGACATTTTGGACCATATAAGTTTTAATTTATAATTTTTAAATACTTTGGTAATTTTTTATCAATGTTATATTATGTTATTTTTATAAAATAACAATAGTGTCAATTTTGACACTATTCATTTATTTGAATTTAAATAAAATCATCACAGAATATATATTCGAACTAAAAGATATAATAGATTCATAACATGTCATATTTATCTAGAAAACTAGTAGAGCACATTAAATAGTTCATATAATATTTATTTCAGCATTTTTAAAACCTTTTATTTCATATATCTCTTAATAAAATAATTACTACAACATTTGTGTATAATTATTTAATATACTTATTTGTTGCATAAAAATTTAAAATAAAATCCTATGATTAAGATAAATATAATAACTTTCAAAATAATATTCGTACTTGAATTTATCATCTTAAAATGACAACATTTAAATTGTTATATTTATAAAATTATGAAGGTGACGTCTTTGACATCATTTAAAATAAAATAATATAAATGTCATAATTGGTTTTTTAATTCTCCAAATGGTCCACAGATCGACCCTTGGATGATTATGGTATAGATATACTCGACCAATAATTTTTGGTCAAGTTTCTGGTCCTTTTGATGGGTATTGTTATTTTAATAAAAACTATATTATTGATTTTTCACTAAATAAATAGTTTTGGCATCACTATTGTGTCACACTTAATGATAATTATTTAATCCCTAAAAATTATAAATAAATTCTCATCATGTAGATATTTTTTTTAGATTTCTGGAGACTATTCATTTTCAATGTTTCATGAAGTTTATCACAAAGTTAAAATTATTATACTTATAAGATTTAAGAGAGTGACATGTTGTCACTTTCTTTGGTTTTAGGAATAATTAAATAATTTTCATGGTCAAAAGTCCATAAAATGAATCTAATCCTACCCTAAGGTGATATGGGTCGACTTTTAGTCATCCAATATAATTTTGTCATGTGTTAGCGTAATTTTATAATCTTAGGTTTACCCTTAATTACCAGATTTATCTTTAATTGAAGTAAAAAAAATTACCGTAGTTACTATTCATAGTGCCCAAAAATATAAAGTATCCTATTAACATAATTTAGAGCTACTAATTCCAAATATGGAATCCATTTTTCAAAATTCAAAACACAGAAGTTGCAGTAATTAATTTAAAATTAATCCCGCTATTAAGAAAACATGTTTTAAAAGATAAAACATTGCAAAAGATTGAAATGATTTAACCTATGAATTCAATGTAAGATAAATTATAATGACATAAATTATATTAAATGGTGATAATATATTCTATTTATACTTTAAAATCATTAAATATTATAATTTAACCATATAAATTATTATGACGAAAAAAGTTGTTTTTAATCAAAATATAGCGTGTTTTTACTATTCATTAAAATATGAAAGTTATTAGAATCATATGAATAATGAAACCAAAGTAAATTTTAATATCCTGATTCTAAAGAAGAAATATATTTTGTCAAATTGAACTTATAAACATATCAAAAACTAGATTTAATGTGGGTGCGCCATCAAAAGGTGGAAAAACAACATTTTTTGAAAAATACTTATTTTACCAGAAAATTTTATTTGGTTCTTATAGCATGTTCTAGAAAATGTTTAAGATGAATAATAATGTTATAGAATTCAAACTTTAGTTAATAATATTCATAATGGCTAGTTCATAAGAATAATATAATAATATATCGTTGTTTAGTGAAACTCGGTATTGCGTACAACACACGCTATCGAGGAAGGTCGCGATTGCGTGTAACACAAGCCAAGTCAGGGTTGTCTATAGTGTATGACTCCTTTTTTGTTGCATATAACAAAATCCAACCATATTTTATTAATACATTGTATATATATATATATACACACTCAATGTTGCGTAGAATAACTACTATCAAACAAACTTGAAATTGTGTGTAACACAATCCAAGATTAGTGTTGCATATACTGCAAGCTAATATGGTGTTGCGAATAGAGAAAGATAATCATGGGGTATCATACAACACAGGACATCAAATAAATTAAAAATAATATTTCTCATAAAATTTCGGGTTGTTACAATGTGGCCCCGTCCGCTGGGAGTTCCAGCATGTCGTGAGGGCCGCGAGGGGTCGCAGAGCCCACGGTTGCCACGGGGCGGCTCAACCATGGGGGCGCTGTGAGGGCACAGGGCCGGTTCATCCAGGGAGCCATGAGGGGAATGGGTCGGTTCGGCTGGGGCACCGTGAGGGGCGTGGGCCAGTTCGTCTGGGGTGTAGAGAGGGGCATGAGCCATTTCGGGAGGCCGATAGGCGGTGTGAGTCCTGGCGGCTCAGCCGACAGACAGCATGGCTGGGGGGCTGCGACTGGCAGAGGGTGCGGTTGGGGGGTGGCGCAGTCGGTGGGAGGCGCGGCTGGAGGGCAGCGGGGCCGGGGGGGGGGGGGGAGGGGGTGGCGGGCACAGGGCCGGTTTGGTCGAGAGGCCAAAGCACCGTAGGGACAGCGTCGGTCGCAGTGGCCGCGGGGGGTGGCACCATTGCCTTCGTCACCTTTGTCTCCTCCCTTCACTCTGAAGAACACCACAATGAAGAATGGTGGAGGGGGGTATGGCCATGTTAGTTTGGTCTAAACCCTCCGCATTTAGAGTGGTAGAATATGGTTCACAAGAACAAAGTAAAGAATGTCAACCATGATCTTTTGTAATTTAAGAATTTCCATTTCCGCACAAGACAAGAAGGGAGTACCTGGAAAGTGATAAACAAATAGCATTAGACCCCTACCTCGGGTTGATAAGTCGATGGAGTCGCAAGGAAGAAGACGAATTGTTGGGAAAAAGATAGACATCAGTGTCATTGGAGTTTTCCTCGATCGTCGGTATGTGCATCGGTTCGTCGTAGTTGAAGATGTCCTACGTCAGAGGAAGTATCAAGGAATAAGGATGAAGTCGAGGTCGGGGTTCTTCATCGGTGTTCTTCATTGGATGAACACATTCTTCATTCGGAGAAATAGGTCTTTGTTGAAGATCTTTTCTCCCAAGGCTCCACCAAAAATAAAATGGCCAACTGATGTGTTTCCCCCAAATTTAATCATTGGAACAAATTCAAAATATTCTAATTAAACACCTAGGATGGCACATTTAAATAAGGTGGGTTGGCGTAATTAATGTGGAGGAAGCTTAAGAGGCTCCTCCACATTAAAGAGTGGGGTTGAGTGGTTTCTTCTCCCTCCGCTAATAGGGGTTGGGTAGTCCCGCCACCTAAATTTCAACATGGGAGGTTATTGAAAACTTGGGTGGTCCCCACCACAATTAAACATGAAGAAGAGGTTTAGTTTTGGTAGACCCACCCATGAACATTCACATGGAGGGTGGTTACAACAAAAAGAAAATAAATCGTGTGTTTATTTTATTTATTATTTCCACGAAAAACCCAAAAACTAACATTCAGCCTCGACCATCTCTCATCGAAGTGAAAGTCTGTTTAAGAGAATATTGGTGCTGTGAGTTCAATAGTCCCATCGGATTTTGATTCCAATCACCGGTTCAAAAGTTAGGAAAACCCACTCGCACGTTTACTGAACGTACTCGAAAAAATGTTCAAAAATTCATTTCGGGCACTCCGGGCCTTAGAATCACATGTCGTAAATTTTGGAAGACTCATAAAATTCCTATATATTTAAAGAAAATTACATGGAAATATGAGTTCTTTACATTCTCCCCACCTCAAGGCTTCACATCCCCATAAGCCACAACTCAAACTAAGGGAACAAGTGGGGGTACTGAGCACACATCAGAGCCTCCCACTCCCATGTGAACTCCGGGAGGTTATCGTGCTACAAAAAAACGTGCACCTGAGGTATCGAACATCCAAGAAGGATCCACTCCTATTGATCCTCATTCTCTACTGGAACCTCTATAAAATTCTTCCCATCGTCGACGTATAGCTCTCCATGGTCAATGATGTGAGAAGTGTCGTGCACGTATCTCCTCAGCTAAGATACGTGGAAGATGTCGTCCACTCGCTTCAACTAAGGTAGAAGAGCTAAGCGGTATGCCACCTTGCCAACTCTGTTGAGGACCTGAAAAGGTCTGATGAACCTCAAATATAACTTGATGCCTCGACAAAATCTCTACTGACCTCATCGGGGTGAGACCTGTAGAAAGACATGGTCGCCATCCTCAAACACTAGAGGTCTCTGTCTCTTGTTGGCATACGAATTCTACTTGCTTTGTACAGTCTTCATACACTCCTGGATAACCTTCACCTTCTCTATGGTAGCCCGTACAATATTTGGTACCCATAGTGCTGACTCCCCTGGGTCAGTCCAGCACAAGGATAATATGCAAGGTCACCCATATAATGCCTAAAAGGTACCATAAAAATGGTGGAGTGATAGCTTTTGTTGTACATAAACTCCACCAAAGGAAGGTGATCCTCCCAAATGTGACTGAATTCGAGGACACAAGAACGTGGAATGTCCTTGAGGGTCTGAATGGTCTGCTCTGTCTGGCCATCCGTCTGAGGATGGAAGGCGATGCTCAAATGAAGTTGCATCCTGAAAGCCTCCTACAACCCCTTCTAATGCCAGAAAGTAAAACGTGTATCACAATCATAAATAATCGTCGTGGGTACTTCATGTAGTCGCACAATCTACTGCACATAGAAGCATCCCAAGATCTCTACTGAACCCTTCTCTCTGATCGGTAGGAAGTGGGCCGACTTGGTGAGTCGGTCGACGATCACCCAAATCGAGTCATATGCCCTGGTTTTATATGGAATACCCATTACAAAGTCCATTGATATCCCATCACACTTACACTCTGGGACCTCTAATGGCTGAACCAAGCCTGTTGGTACCTGAGGCTCCACCTTCACTTGCCGATAGGTGAGGCATCATGAGACAAACTCTGGGAATACTTTCTTCATTCCCAGCCACCCATGCTATCGTTGAAGATCCTAGTACATCTTCTCCACTCCTAGATATACTGCTATGGTGATGTGTGTAACTCCATCAACATTTCCTCATGAAGTGACACTGGTACCATAGTACGTCCTCTGAAGAGGACGACGTGCTCCCCAACTTCAGAAAATCCATCAGGTGCCTGTCCTATGGATATCTGAGAACATCATGCCTGGCAGTTAGTATCCCCACATTTTTCCTTCTGGACTCGTTGAATAAGTGGGGAGTGACTGTAATAGACTATAGAAAGGCTGCTCCATCTCTATCCATAATGAATATCTGCAAATTATCCAGTTGCTCTGTTGCCTCGCCTAGCAGCTGTATACCAGATCTTCTGCTGAGTGCATCTGCAACAACGTTCACCTTCTCAAGAGTATAGACTATCTCAAAGTCATAGTCCTGGAGGAACTCAAGCCAATGTCACTATCTTAGGTTCAGGTCCTTCTGGGAGAAAATATACCTGAGAATCCTATTCTCAGAGTACACGGTAAAGCGCTCGCCCATAATATATTGTCGCCAGATCATCAATGCGAAGACCACTACTGCTAACTCCATGTCATGGGTAGCATAGTTTTTCTATTGTTGTCTTTGATGTCGAGAACCATAAGCAATCACTACTCACTCCTGAATCAGGACACATCCGAGTCTGATCCCTGATGCTTCGTAGTAGACTGTGTACCCTACACCTTCCTCTAGAAGCCTCATGATGGGGGAGCTAGTCAGCCTCTGCCTCTGCTCTTGAAATCTCTGCTGGCATCTCTATGACCACACAAAGGGTTTCCCCTTCTTCGTCAAGAATTATATTGGTGCTGCAACTCAGGAGAAGTCTAGCACAAATCTCTAGTAGTACCCAACCAAACCCAAAAAACTCTATACCTCGATCACACTTCTGGGTGGATCCCAAGCAAGTACCGTCTCAATATTTTCTAGATCCACTGCAACTGTAGCCTCTGAGATGACATTTCCCAGAATGTGAACCTATATAATCTATAAATGGAACTTTGAGAGCTTACCATAAAGCTGGTGCTATCAGAGTGTGTCCAATACTACCCACAAATGATCAACATGCTCCTCCTCAGTAGTCGAGTAGATTAAAATGTCTTCGATGAAGACTATGACAAAGCGATCAAAATATTGATTAAATATCCTATTCATGAGTCCCATGAACACAATTAGAGGGTTGGTTACACCAAATGGAATAACCATGAACTCGTAGTGGCCATACCGACACCTGAAGGTTGTCTTATGCATATCCTCATCTCGTAATCTGAGCTAGTGATAACCTGATCTAAGGTCTATCTTCGAGAACCATTGTGCTCCCTTCACCTGATCAAAGAGGTCATAAATCCTCAAGAGTTGGTACTTGTTCTTCACAATCACCTAGTTTAGGCACCGATAGTCAACACAAAGCCTCAGGCTCTCATCCTCTTTCTTGGCAAACAGAATAGGGGCAGCCCAGGGAGAAACACTGGGCCGAATGAATCCCTTCCCCTACAAGTCCTCCAGCTATACCCGTAGATCACGAAGCTCTGCAGAAGCCATCCGATATGCTGGTGTATATATCGGTTCCATCCCAGGGTACAAGTCAATGTAAAAGTCCACCTCTTTTCAAGGAGGTAGACATGGTACATCATCAGGGAAAACATCGCTGTATTAGTCAACCACTACAGGATAACATGAACTCTCCGCATAAACAAATCTGAGGGTAAGGATATCCAACTGATGAGTGATCAGCTGCAATCTTCTCCGAGCGAGTCAATCCTCTGCTTCAAAGGCTCCCCTCTCACCGATGAAGCTAAAAATATTCCCATTCGTGCAGACAGACCACACTTTGCGCCTAATACAGTTAATTTGAGCATAGACTGTAGATAACCAGTCCATACCCAATATGACATCGTAAGGCCTAGATGCTGCTACTAGGAGATCCCAACCGAAACTCTCACCCCATATAGTAAGCTCACATAGTCGGCACTAGTGTATAGTCATCGAATCTTCTCTCGTGTGAGTCTTTAGCTGTAAGAATCGAGCCAATGGCTTCGTCAGAATCTCTGAGCTCTGAACGAGGGAAGTGGAAATAAAAGAATGATTGGAACCTATGTCTATAAGTACTACAACTATGGTGGAGCAGACACAGATCATACCTCGTATCATCTATGGAGTTTCGTGGTCGTAGGCCTCAGCTACCTTGAGCTGAGCTCTCCCCTTTCCACCTACTCCCTACGGTCGGGGTGGACCTCCTAGTGGTGATGGCAATAATATCTCGAATCATCGCCCACCACTAGCTGCATGACTAGCTCCACTGCCAAATCCACCTACTCCCTGTGGACCACCTTGATCGAATCTATGTCTCTACCTTGGCGGTCCGTCGATCGTCTGCAGATCATCCGAACGGAAGGTCGGACAGTCATGAGCCATGTGTCCTTGCCCGCTGCATGTGAAAGACTGCACGCTCTTGGCATGTCTGTCTCCTCTTTGGGTTCCCCGCACAACTGATCTTGAGTCATGTGATCATCCACCTATAGGTATGGTCCTCTTGGAGCTCTGTGATGTCTATCTTCTTCCAGCTACAGAAGACTCCGCAATGTGATGACTGGTAGTAGGTCTTGCTGTTGGTGTCTTTTCAGCAAGGAAGATCTCCACCAAGAGGGATCTCTCTAACACCCTCTCCTTTGTCGGGATGATGAGTGAGATCACTGAAGCTCTGATATCCTTTCTGAGACCTTGATCGATGGTCTGGTCCCTGAAGAATGGGTTCTGCACCATATCGGTGGAGTAACGTGAGAGGTCAGTGAACCTCACTGAGTACGGAGGCACAATCATGTTGCCCTACTACAGATGAAGTTTCTCCTGAATGTGAACTGAACGAAGAGTATTTGGAACAAACTCCAACCAAAATAGGCTCTCAAAGTCTACCTAGAGAAGATCACCTCGTCATGGACCTAGAGCATCAAACTCCACCATCTGCCCGCTGCTTCCTATAGAAGGCTGGCAGCAACAATCACCATGAGATCAGATGGTGTCCCTACTAGTCATAAAACTCTCAGCACAGCGTCCAGCCAATCCTCAGTTTCCTGTGGGTTTGTCTTTCCCCTAAACATGGGTTTCCTCAGGTGCTGGAACTCGTGCAACGTGCTCAAGTGGCATGGACCATCTACTGCTAGGGATGGTGGCATTAGTGGCCCAACGTGTAATGGTACCGCTGGTGCCTCTACCGGTGCCTCTTCTGGAAGAGGGTCCTACACCGAGGCCTCTTTACATGGTGGGATATCAGTGCATACAACTCTCAGAAGTCTAGTCGGCTATTTACATGGAGGCATTCTGAAAAGAAACAGGTGCACTATAGTTAAAAGTTATACCAGATGATCTAACATAATGAAAACATTTGAAAACACACACGCAATCAGTGTTTTTGTGCACTGAGTTGAAAATCAGTAGTCAGGGTCCTGGTGTATAAATATGTTGGCCGCCACACCAACAATAGACTCCCTAAACTAAAACCCACACTCACTACAACTAACACTATTGATTCAGAGAAAATATCAGTGTCTTATATTCTGTGGTAGAACTGACTCCTCTGATACTAATTTTTCATGACTCGTACCCCAGGGATCGTGCCGTGACTACCCCAAGACTGCCTTCCATAGGCCAGGGGCTAACGACAATCACCAAAGGCATATTTCCCTAAAACTGGGAATGAATTTCCTTTATAACCTATACACACTCACAACTATGTACATATCCAGATACCAACACAAGTAAACTATATAAAAAAAGAGTGTTGAAAAGTAAAACAGGCCAGAATACAAGACCAACAGTAAAGGTACAAGGAACTGGAATTACAAGTACAACTGAGAAACATGAAGAAACCAGTACTAGGTCGTCCTCCGAGGTTACTACCTGAAGGGTAGGTATAGATCGCCTCCTCAGCACTCTTCTTCTGTCTGTATCCTCTGTGTACCGACTTGTCGTAAGGTCAACCTCTGGGTACGGACCAGTCCTGGAGATCTTAGCCTCAGTTAGCGTTGTTCATCGTATGCATCTAACACAAAAAGGTGCAGGCATATCCCATGCAGGGGTGAGTATAAAGATACTTAGTAGGGACCCTGAGATCCTCAAGGTCTCAAAAAAACCAACAAGGATAAACCAGAAAGTATTAAATCAACAGATAACCATACTTAGATATATTCCCATATATATACCTAAGTTATCAAGTGATCCATCTCAATCCTGAGGAAAAGATCGAAAGACTGACTCATCTCAACTAGGATTTTATTGTAGGGGTAGTATATAGTAACATCCCTAGTCACATTGTCGAAACCTTGGCTATTGGAGAACCCCTCCTTTATTGAGTACAGTGGGCCTTCGGCGACACCATGTGAGCTTCCCACTAACCTTGGATTGCTGAGGTACTCCACTTGTTGAGTACCATAGATATGTGACGTCACCAAGCTTGCTCCCCGCCGTGGGTCTGCCGCGTCATCAAGCACGATCCCCCTCATAGACAGCTAAGGTACTCCTCCAGTCGAGTACCGTGGGTCTGTCGTGACACCATGGTGCTCCCCACTGTGGGTCTGCCATGACACCAAGGCGCTCCCCACTAGGCTACTAGAGTCACTCCGAGTCAAAATGGTCAGCAGTCGCCAGGTCTCATCTATATACTAGGTCTCCACACTATGGTCGCTCGTATCGGGGAGGATCCACTCCACAAGCTGCTGGTTGATACTCCAACTATCATGAAGTCCCATTAAGAAGTATTAGAAAGGTCTTCCACATCATAGGGGCCTCAACATAATAGACGACGCGTCAAACGGACACCCAGTCGGTTTGTTATCAGCCTTTAAGTCCTGAGGGCCCGGTTGGATTTGTGCTCGACCCAACCGAACCGTAGCCCATCTCAATCCAAAACTCAGTGGGTTATCACTTAATGGGACCATCTTTCTCCAAGGTTCCCAACTTTGCTGAATGTTCGTCAAATAGACGTCTGGTGCCAAATTTATGTCCAATAGAAGTATACGGGTTGTAGTGGGCCTCGGTCCAGTCCGACCCTACCCGACCCGCATGGTCAGGCCTGATCTGTAATGCGGCCTGGTCCACAGGGACATCTATCAGGCCACGAGGGACACAAGGGAATGTGGAGCCCACAGTTTTTGCGGGGCAGCTCGGCTGCAGGGGTGCGGCGAGGGCGCGATGCCAGTTTTACTAGGGCACCACGAGGGGCGTAGGCCGGTTCGATCAGGGCATCTTGGGGGGTGCGGCTGAGGCTGTCGGGGCACCGCATGGGGCGCGGGCCGGTTCGAGCGGGGCACCACAAGGGGTGTGGGCCGGTTCGGTCAGGGCTCTGCAAGGGATGCGGGCCGGTTCAGACGGGGCGCCGTGAGGGGCATGTGTCGTTTATGTCGGGGCACCACGAGGGGTGCAGGCCGGTTCGGCCGGGGCACCGTAAGGGTCGTGGGCCGGTTCAGCTAGGTTGTCATGAGGGCTACGAACCAGTTTAACTGGGCTGCCGTGAGGGGTGCGTGCCATTTCGGGAGGCCGGTGGGTGGCGTGAGTTGGGGCGTCCCGGCCGGCGAACGACGCGGCCGGGTTGGCGCGACCGACTGGGGGAGCAGCTGGGGGGCGTCGCGGCAGGCGGGTGGCTAGTCCAGCGGGCGGTGCGGCCGGGGTAGCTCGGTCGGAGGGCGTGGGGCCGGTTTTGTTCGAAGGCCGGAGCGCCGCGGGGGCGGCGCAGGTCGCAGTGGTTGTGGGTGGCGGCATCGTTGTCGTCATCACCTTCGTCACCTTCCTTCATTCCAAAGGACACCACAAAGAAGAACAACAGAGGGGGGTCAGGCCTTGTTAGTTTGGCCAGCACCCTCCGTGTTTAGAGTGGTAGCATACAGTTCACAAAGAACGAAGAAAAGAACGTCAACCATGATCTTCCATAATTTAATCATTCCTAATCCCGAACAAGAGAAGTGGGGATTACCTGTAATGTGATAATCAAATATCATTAAACCCCTACCTCGGGTTTATACGTCGATGGAGTCATGAGGAAGAAGACGAATCGTTGGGAAAAAGACGGGCGCCAGTGTCGTCGGTGTTTTCCTTGATCGTCGGTTTGTGTGTCAGTTTGTCATAGTAGAAGATGTCTTACATCGGAAGAAGTCTCTAGTAAGAAGTCCGAAGTCGGGGTCTACATTCTTCATCATAGGAATTCATTCTTCTTTTGGAGAAATAGTTCTTCGTTGGAGAGCTTTTCTCCCAAGGCTCTACCAAAAAGAAAATGGCCAACTGATGTGTTTCCCCCAACTTTAATTGTTTGAAAAAATTAAAAAAATCCTTATTAAACACTTTAGTGGGTACATTTAATTAAGGTGGATTGGAATAATTAATTTGTAGGAATCTCAAGAGTCTCCTCCACATTAAAGAGGGGGTTGAGTGGTTTCTTCTCCCCCCATTAAGAGGGGTCAGGTGGTCCCTTCCCCTAAATTTTAATTAGGTAGGTTATTGAAAACATGGGTGGTCCCCACCATAATTAAACATGAATTGGATGTTTCATTTTGGTGGAACCCACCCCTGAACATCCACATGGATGGTGGTTACAACAAAAATAAAACAAATCATCTATTTATTTTATTTATTTTTTCCACAAAAAACCCAAAAATTAACTTTCACCCTCGACCATCTATCGTCGAGGTGAAAGTCCCTTTAAGTGAATACCAGCGCTACAAGTTCAATGGTGCCCTTTGATTTCAATTCCGAGCACTACATCAAAAGTTAGAAAAACACGCTCGCACTTTTACTAAACGTACCTTAAAAAAAGTTTAGAAATTTATTGCGGGCACTCCGGGCCTCAAAAGCAGACACCGTAAATTTTCGCGGACTCGTAAAATTACAATATTTTTAAAAACAAATTTACATGGAAAATCTGAGTATTTACATAATATATCATCATTGGAGAGATAATCATAAACAATATGGATAAACAAGGAAATTGTAACACAAAATCACTACCACATTGCAAACATATAAATCATAAGACCCGTTAAATAATAAAATTAATAAAAATTATATATCTTGAAAACAATTAATGTTATTATAAAAAATTATAAAGGGACATTATATACACCTCAAAATTATAACCGGAGAATGACATGACTTATGTCCCAATGAATAAAATTTGGGACCAAAATCGCTTACCTTAAGTCTTAAATTAATTCCCAAACATTAAAAATGACATTATATTAAATATTAGTTCATTTTAAATCTATTATATAACCATAATAATGTGTATCATACCATATATAATTTACTTATGACTTTTAATTACCATTTCTTTTACCATTCCTTGTCAAAATCACGTACAGGTTTATAACTGCTTCATTTTTTATATATGTTTAACATTAGTCGTTTTTGGGTCCATTAACATTTATCATGGTTTTGTAATATTTTTAATGTTAAAAATGGTAAAAATACACTATATACTCATTTTTTATGTATTTAAATTAATACATTAAATTTTGACATAGAAAATGAATTACATTGTTCATTGAGATTGTAGGTCGTACGTATGAAAGAACACAGTTTTTATTTCATTGATGGATGAAATGAAATAATGGTAAATAATAAATGAAAATTTTAAAATAATATTTATTATATATATATCACATATTTTCATTAAAACTATCCTCACAAACTTCTATGTAAAGCGTTAGTGGAGAAAGAATCACATCATTTCATAAGGCCATAGTTCATCAAACATGCGAGAAACATTATTGTATTCCTACAAAATCTAATGTAAGAAAGTATAAGTGATATTATAATTTTACTAGTTTAATTATTCCATAGGTATCATAAAAAAATGAAAAATTAATCATTATATCCATACTTTAGAGTTAGTGATGGTAAAACAAATTCAACTGTTTGTGAGGTGGTAGTCCATCTTACAGACGATATACTATTTTGTATCCTACTTGATGGAAGAGGAGTTATAATTATGTCATGGAATTAACATAATAATATCATAGTATATGGGATATACATATTTTATTATATAATCCTACTTCTGGAATATTTTACGGAGTCATAGGATTAAATAAAATGATAATTCCTGGTTATAGACTTTAAAAATTATTTGGAAACCCCTTTAGGTTTATACCCAAAGCCTTTATAGGAGTATTTACTTATAATTCCTCAAACTAGCTAAATATTAAATTGGTTTCGGGATTGTTGGGTCATATGGCCTGAAGCATGCCTCATTGTATGCCAATGGATACCAACTAGAATTTTCGGACTAAGGAGGTCATACTGGGGTGACTATACCCTCATGATTTGAGTAGAAAATTAGTGTATCAAATCATAAATAAAATAAAATTGTTGAAGTAGTAATAAACTAAATATAGAGTAGAAAAATAATAATAATAAACATATATAAAATAGGGAAAACACCAATATGAAATGATAAATTCATGTCAAGATGATGATACATTACTTAAATAGTAAAAACACAACAAGCAACAAGATTCAAGGAAGTACATGGATATTGAAAAGAATTAAAAATCCTCAATGGAAACTCCACATGTAGCCAGAGCTCCTACTATGTCATTTTCACCAAATTCCTATGTATAATAAAATCATCAAGAAATATTCCATGGAGCTATAATCATTGATCTACCAAGGTAACATAGGGAAAAGGAGGCCCAAGAAGGGTTTGATTTATAAATCCTAGTAGGTTACCAGCCATGTTGTCTATGACTAATTTTAGACCATGAATAAAAGTGGTGTGAAGGGATAAATAAACAAATAACTAATTCTGAAATAGTAAATAACACTAGTTAGATTAGGTTTTAATAGGACACCTAACTCACTCTACTTTATTTTGTTCACTACTGAAATGTGTTTCCAATTGGTAACTATATATATAGTAATAATATAAATATATATATAGTATTGTATAGTTCTATATTTTATCCACCAATATGAACCAAGTACATGTAGACATAAGTTAAAATATACCAGGAATAATAGGTGTTGTCTAGAATAGGTGATAAGTTAGTAATCCATAAGAAATTGGAACGATCCCATAATCATAATCAAATGTGTACAGGACCTACATGTCATAATGAGTGGGACACATCATGATCATTACTCAATATGTTGATTCTACCATCATGTTAACATTTAAATAGTAGTGAGTGTTCTTTCATGTAAACACTCAATAGAGTACATGGTGCTTCATTCCCAGAATTTATATATTATCACTAGAGTGAGATGTCATACTCAATATTCAACGTAATAAGGAGTGATACCACCATGATAAAAAACTCCTACCATCATTCCATATCCTATGTATAAGGTGAATTCATATTCATAATAATATTTATAAGGCATTACCTCTCATGACATAGATTTACTAAACCCATTTTAAACAAGGGAATTCCATTTATTACAATCTGAATTAAGCATTTAATTAAACACACAATAAATAGTTCTGCCTTTCCACCCCTTAAAAGTAATTTATTTTAAACAGTCCAATTCTTTTAGGTAAGAAAATAATTCATGAATCAAGACCTCCAATATAAAGAAGTCATGTCATTTTAACTATTCAAAACATTCAATGAAGTATTTCCATCATGACTATCCATTACATTAAATAGTATTCCATTTAGTCTATTAAAGTATTGAAATAAATTTTTCCATGTTAAATGATCCACATTAAAGATGCTTCAATTATTGCGAAATTACCTACATGGGTAATGTCATATATAAATCAGACGATGCCCTTGAGAGGTTATTGATTCAGTTAAACATGTATATATATAAATATATTAAGAGGTAAAATCAATTTCAACACAACATAAAAGGTCCTGTAAAATCATTACATCTATCTAGAAAATCAAAATAATTAGAAGAAACCAATAAAATATGGCCA
Organism: Viscum album; assembly: GCA_963277665.1. NCBI lineage: Eukaryota > Viridiplantae > Streptophyta > Magnoliopsida > Santalales > Viscaceae > Viscum > Viscum album. Next base: position 246,925,772 of record OY728157.1, on the reverse strand, counting down.
AGAATATCCAATCACTAATCATCACTTTGTAATTTTGAAGACATCACACCTCATCTAAGGGATTTTAATATAAAAAAATGACATTGGTAATAAAAAAATTCATTTATACCAATTAATAATCACACTATCAATAAACTAAAATATTCATTTTAGGAAAGAAACCACCAAACATGTCCCAAATGTACAAGGTTTTACATTGCACTTTGGAGGTGCCATAATCAATTGGTCATTTGATTAAAAGGGGAGTTCCATTTAAAATCTAATCCAAAAACATAGAATGAAATCATGTAATTTAAATAATTAATTAATATGGGTGAAAATAGATGGTACACCCAAGAGGTGTCCTAAATCGAGGTTGAAAACCTCAAACCACTAAATAGGGATAAACAACTGTAATACAAGGTTCATACAAAATTTACATTGAAGAAATAATTTTTAAAGAAATTCACAATAATGGATGGCATGCGGCATACCAACACTACATATAAAATGTTGGAAACCTGAAGAAAGTGCTATAGATGTAACACCCCAGGATTTCATAGTGTGTTATTTCTTAAAAATAATTCAATAACTTGCACTACACGCAACACCGAGTTCAATCACACCATGACGTACAAAAAAAAAGCCATTAAAAGTGGTCATGAATAGTATTAACTACATTTTGAACTTTATATAATCCTTATAATTTTAGAATCCCTATTATGAGTTTCTTAGTCATAATGTAAGAACAGATTCATTTTCAGTATTGCACATTTATCAACTTTTAATAGTGAAACCTTTTTAAATAAAATATTTTAAACTATCTGAATAAATTGGGACATCAAAAAAATTTAAAATAAAACATCCCAAGCTTCCACGGTACGCTTTCCTTTGAATAAAATAGTAGCGTGTGTTGTACGCAACCTTGACTTTTAACACACGCCACAATCAATCAAACTAGCCGTTATGAATAGTAATACCTAAATATTGAAATTATATATATTTTATATTTTAAAATGGACTTCATTTTTGGATTCGGAATATCGAATTTAGCCTAAGGTGAAATTTTCGTACTTTTCGGATAACTTTCATATTTTGATGAATAGTGAAAATTACGAAATTTTAATTAAAAACAACTTTTTTAATCAAAATAGTTAATAGTGATAAATTGTGAATTTGAGTGGTTTTAAAGTATATTTAGAATATATTTTTACCATTTAATATAATGTTGGTCATTGGACAAAACTTTACAATTAAACCGAACATAAACAAGTGTCAATCTTTTGATAGTTATTACCTCTTAAAAACACGCTTTTTGTTTTGACAGCGGGAATTAATTTTAAATTAATTTCTGCCACTTCTGTGTTTTGAATTTAGAAAAATGGATTCCATATTTGGAATCAGGATGTCCAAATTGTGTAAATAGGTAACTTTTATTTTTAGACATTTTGAATAATTACTGTGGTAAATATTTTATTTACCATGGTTAAGGGTAAATCCGGTAAATAAGGGTTAAAAATAATATTATAATAATACAAAATTACCCTAAAACGTGTCCTAACCTTATTGGTGGACACATAACCGACCATGGTCATCCTTGGGTCGATTTGGGGACCCCTTGGAGCCACTTGTATGTGGTAGGGACACATTATATTAACAAAGTAAAAATAAAAATAAAAATGGCATAAGCTTACATCTTTTAGAAGAACAATTTTTACATAGGGTTATCCATGTTGGATTTTCGATTATAAATATTCATTAGAAAGCTAAAACGATTTCCTACATAATGATATTTTATTTATAACTTTTAGACATCAAATAATTTAAATTATTAATGACACAATAATGATGCAATGTTTACCCCATTAATAAATCATTTAAATAAATAAGATTATAATGATTAAAATATTATCTAAAACCTGACCAATTCTTATTGGATGATGTTATTTAGAATATGAGTCATCTTATATTCGACCTCAAAGATTTTTGGACCATTATAAACCGAATATAATTATATTATAAAGTAATACTTTCATTCTTTCCTAAAGAGCCCCTCCTCTCCCTTATAAAAGGAGACCACTTCTACTCATTCCTCACACCTCTCAAGCCACTTGGCTCGTCCAAACCCTGCCCAAATAAGCTCCCCACATCCCTCTCCACCTCCTTGAAGCTTCCCCATAGGAAGAAAGCATTTCAAGAAGTCCTTTGGTTCCATCCAAAGTGAGTTACCTAAATTAAAGGTAACGATTTCTCTTAAATTATTTTCATTTATTTTTCTTCTCCAACCCCCAAACTCTTTTTATTTCCTTTATTTTGTAACAACAAAAGTATCCTCAATATACTAGTATGTTTTTATAAGAGGGATTCGAACTACACATACACACACCTCCATCTAATGGATGATGAACATAATGTTTCTGTGAATGGAAAACTAACGCCTCACGAAACGATGATTGTTCAAATACATATTACCGCCTCTCATGGTGGCCATTATGATGGAACTGTAATTAAGTGTGATATTAATGATACATATTTTATATATAACCTTCTGTAATTCCATTTTATTTCATACCATTATTTGTTTCATGTTGTATATACGTACGATAATTTCATTTGAGGAAGTGCGGACTACCGCCCCCTTAAAATGATATGACTCGTTCATACCACACATGGAACGTATAAAGAATGGTGTTAATGAACATAAGTAACATATATAAAATATTATATTATACTGGAATTATAATATACCTATGTATCATTTGGATTCAATTCTTTTAAAATGAAAAATTAAATGGAAGTAGCGTTCGTGCGTACGTACGGACTACCGTCTCCACGAACACGATGAGATCCATCCTCCATCGTATCCATTCAAGTATTATTCTCATTTTAGGGATAAAAATAATGTTAATATCATTCTGATTATGAATAAGATATAATATATCCATTACAAACATGTCTTACGTAACCAAACATTTAAGAAGAACGAATCGATTATCACCCGAAACGATGATAATACTAAGATATTATTAATAAAGCAATGTTAAAAGATCATATATGATATCATATTGATGTATATGATTATTGTATAATTTAATAAATGCTTTAATTATTATACAGGAGGTTAACATACCAACGACTAAGGGAAAGTTCAAGGTAAGGGATTCTCTTATCTCACTTTCAATTCCGTGAGATTTCCATTGTTCGCCACTAAATTATTGAAAGTGGTGTATTGTGTACGGCCATTTGATATATATTATCATGATTCTCTTATATTAATGTTATTCTGTAAATCATTTGGTGGTTATTAACTTTTGGCCATACGACTCAGTTGATTAACATGGTAAGGGGTTTCTTATGTCACTTTTAATTTCGTGAGATTTCCATTATTCACCACTTAATTATTGCATGTGGGGTATGTGTACTGCCCATGATTTCATTCATTGTGTAATATACTTTAATTTATGGGTATTTACATCATCAGGGTATGATACTTCTTTCATGGGTGTATGTTTCGTAAGTTACCTAATCGATAAGGGAATTTGAAATTTCAATTTCCACTCATTTGGCTTTACGCATATTTCATTGATTATATTACCCCAAGATTATGTGTGGAATCACTATTCATTTGATTATGTCATAATTTCCACTCCCCTTCCTATGGATATAAGTTTGATACACATAATCACTCCATTGATAATTCTCAAGTCATTGATATGAATTTGATAAGAGTAATTTTAACTCATTCTCCATTTGTTGAGTTAAACATCCAATTCGTTGGTATTGTTTTTACAAGAATATGTGTGAATGTCCTTTGATTGTTTTACACTGAATATCCAATCATATTTAGTGTATTTATATTTGTCACACATAACTATGTCATTTATTTATCCTTAACCTAAGGATACAATCTTTATGAGAGATTTCATCTCAATTTACATTCCATTGAGACTTCTTTGATGATATACACCAAATCACTTTTATGTGGTGTATATAATGTACTTTGACATAGTATATCATGATTCCCTTTATTCTCATGATATTACAAAGTTTTTATTACCTCAATTATTTGTATTCAAGTGTCTCTTTTGGTTAGAATCTCTAACTAAAATACCATTTTTAAATGTTTTAAAGACTTATTCATCTAAACCTTTCTCATTAATGTCCATGTTTTAAAAATGGTTTTAAGGATTTATTTATATGGACATTAAAGTTTAGAAATCAAAACTACTTTTAAAAAGTTTCAAAGTGGCATGGGACACTTTGATTCAAAAATCTACTTTTAAATGGCTTCTTGACAAATAGTGTGACTTTTAAATGTTTTCAAGAAAAGGGGGATATTTCTCTCAAATAGTTTTGATGATTATTTTCATCTATGTTATCATCCTTCATTATTCTTGATTGAGGTTAATGTGATACAATACAATCTTCCATATTGTATCGAATGAGTTATGTTTGACTGTGGATGTGCTGTTTTTATACCATTCATGGTTTGTGGTAAAAGTATTGACATTTCGTATGCTAGTTTTAATACGAATGTTTATGTTATGTTTAAAAATGTTCATATGAGGAATGCATTGGACTTAATAAGTGACGGGTGGAGCCCACTATAGCTCCTCGATGCATCGGTAGGTCTCATGAGACAAACTAGTGTCTTGGCACAAGGCCTTGGCAAAATCTTATTTGTAGTCTTGACACGAGGCCTTGGATATGTGGTTATAATAGTCTGGAATTATGCATTCCATCATTATGAAAGTGGATATTGATATTGTATGTGATCATTCGACTAGTAGAATATCCATGTGAGTAAGTAAATGGAATTATTTCATTTTACCTTTTCCATTTTATACTGAAGTTCAAGTTTAAAAGGCTTTTGTTTTAGTTATAAATTGCCTTAAGTGTTTATGCTTATTTATGAAAGCTTCTGCTATAATGTTATCCTTACTGAGCATCTGAGCTCACCCCTTTCAATGTTTTATATTTTTCCCAGGATTATGAAGAAGTAATTTATGAATGACCTGCAGGGATAGTATGAGGGGATATGAAGACAAGATGTTTTTTTATGATGTAATGTAAAAATTTATGGATGTATCTAGTTATTCCAAGGCTACTAAACTAATTGGTCTTTCAAGACTTGATCTTTCTCGTGATCATGCCAATGTTATGTAACTAATGCACCGACTCTGGGTACCTGGGGTCGGGGCGTTACAATAGACCACCTAACATATTATTAGGACACTGTACTCATCCAATATCAAAGCCTGATTTGGTTCGATTTAGAAGAAAATGAAGAAATATACATCCTCCATGAAGATAGGGAAATTGAGATCACACTATGACAACATGGATGATAGGACATGAAATGGATAAATATTTAAAAGGAATAAAGATATTATGAAGAGGAATCCGTGGGGACTATCAAAGATCAGTTACGATGATGGATGGAGGAGTTATCATCATGCCTAGCATATAGATGAGGAGAAACCCACAGTTCCATAGAGGAGAGATCATGAGGATGGTGTAAGATAAAACCGGAAGATAAATTAGGATTAAAAACATTAAGGAAAATTTCATTTCACCCTAAAAAACTAGACCACATGATTTTGCCTCACAATTTGGCCAAACCATGTACCAACCATAGGGCTCCAGTTTCTTAGGAACCGTCCTTTCATGGTTGTCCCATAATGTTTTTTCTAATTGTATTCCAACCATGTGGTGAATAGTTTTTACATACTAGCCTAATTAAACTATGTGTATAGGCCACATGCACATTCAAGGAAACTATTCACATCATGTGTGGGGAAATTATTCTCTCCCGAGCAACAATATTTTTTTCACTAGTAGGATGCACAATTTTAAGAAAACTGTGATCCCCTATTATTTCCCTTCCATTTTTTTGTTTATGCTATTCGGAACTCCAGAAACCTGAAGATAGACCTGAATCTCTATTTTATCCTTCAGAAAAGTCTAAAAATAACAATTTGAAGTGTTCCAAATCTCTGAATTAGGTTTTGAATCTCGGTTTTATTAACAGTAGTTCCATTGAATGCCAAAATTCAAATTCCCTTAGAATTCTAATATGGATAAAATATATAGGTCGTTACAACTTCTGAAACATAAAGAACCATGTCCCTGAGTATCCTTGTCGAAACAATGAAAAAATCTTCCAACCTACGAGGGTTTTGAAGTCTCATTCAAATGGTTGTGTTGATTTTCCAAACACATAATGAACCTCAAATCATTACTAATGTATATGACACATAAGTTGTCAAAAACTGATCCAACGATCACTTTACAACTAAGATACTAAAATTGTGCTTACATGACCCTGTTTCTCTAGAAAAACAACCATGTCTTCATCTCTATAAACAAATAAAAATGCTTCTCCCCACCATATATCTTTGTTCTCACCAAATTCCACTAGAGGCCATGGATTTGAATATTTTAGAGACCCAAATACATATTCTAATTCCGTGGAAAATATTGAGGATATCATGGGAGATGCATGAATGATTCATAGCTTACGTGCATGAATAAAATTAGTGTGCAACCCAATTTCTCACCTGGTACGACATCAAAGGGGTTCTTTCACTATAATAAATCAAAAATTTCCAAGGTAGGTTTTATAAAGAATCGAAGGTTGTTTGAAAAAATGAAATCCGCATGAAAACCTATTGCACGCGTGGTACAACATCATATAGACCCTTTCACACATCCCAAATTGTGTGATGCCTCTAATATTTTTATATATAAATATAAGGGTGCTCCCTTTTTTAGGGGTAAAGCTCCGGATGTCAAACTATTTCTCCCACATGAGAAAGTTGAATCCGTCCACGACTATGTGAAATTAATCATGTCAAGGTACTGGATCTTTCATGATAGGCCTCCCATGGTTCCCCCCTTGGGTGGCCATTAGGCTTGACCCTCACCCATTTAAATTTTTCTTGAGTCCAGAGCCTTGAAAAGATCACTCCATTATTCAAGGCTTACCCATGTAAAACACATCTTGTGCTCGAACCCTTCCCTTTGTGAGATTTTCTCAAAACATGCTTGCAACCTTTGACTATGCGTGAATGCATTAAATCTTGGATTCACCCCTTAAAATGTTCCACTCATGTAGTCTCTACCCTAAGGAATCATGTTCGACCTTTTCTTAAACGCAACATCCCTCCCTTTATCATACATCTTCTTCGTGTCCCTCTAGGCTTATGCACTATGATTTCTGGGTTCCCTAAGCGGTGATCTATGTTGTTCTTCCATACATAATGCTTCTTTTCATAGGTATTCTAAAATATCTTGCATCTTCACATTGATATGATAATATGGACCTGTCGATCAACCACTCCTCCACCTCCTTAAGACCTCATATTGCTTGTGCCTTCCCCTCCCCATGTGTGGGTCAGTAAAAGTTATGTATGTGCAAGGGGTGTGGAGTGAGTCCTCATCATCTGAATAGAAAGACATTAAACTAGAAAGCATCCCTCATCCACAAAACATGATGTTAAATTGTGAAAATTTCATGTGTGAGGAGATTGGGAGGATTTGAAGGAGACTGAGCATCAGAGATCTCCAAACTCTCACTCCTTTGTTCTTTATTGTTTTATGTACCTTGGGTAGTCTACATGTATGAACTGACACACCTTGACCAGGTTATCCTCATACAGTTTCCATATCCTCCACCTATATTGGTTTTCCCTCCTCGAGATTCATTCATGGAGTAAATATCCAATATTCTCCCTCCTTCATGGACACACCTTTCATGACATGATATTTAGCTCTGTTTTTGCTTCTTGTTTCTCACATCGAGCATGAATTACATGGGATTAGAGTAATCAATGACCATTATATCCTCTTTGGGATGCTAAACAAGTGTAACCCCATTCTCCTCTTCCCACATGACATTAAATTGTATGCCTCATACCAAACTGTGTGGAATTTTATCCCTATCATCAAAATAGGGTATATAGAAAACCTCTTCGAGGTTCAAGCCCAACACTCCTCATAACCCATATTTCCCATATACTTCACGTTAGTTAATTCGTCCTAAATGACATCAAACTTCACCCTCCAAACTATGTGGGTTTTGATCACTTTCGGGTATGTAGGATGCCTCTTTGAGTCTCAATCCTAATAAATGGTAACTCTGGTGCTCCCTCATAGGGACATACCCTCCTGATGTGACATATTCCACTTTTTGGACACATAAGATAGACTCTCCTCATTGATGTGTTTTGATTCATTCATATGGGCAACTAACTATGGTTAACACTCATAATTTTGAAGGTTTTTTATCCTTTATGTGCACCCCAACCACATGTCCTATCTTTCCCAGGCTTCTAACCTTGCATAATCCTCACACTTCACCATACTCCTCCAACCAAGAGTTTACCTCTAGCGATAGACTGATAACCATGTGTAAACCCCAAAATGTCTATGAGTTTATATCCTTTGTATACAACCATATTCTATACCCCATCCTGTACTACATGGACTCTGATTCACAACCACATGGATACTTTGGAAGCCTCCCTAATTTTTAAATCCATCATCCATGTCCCATCTAAGAAATTCCCTCAATCATTTTTGTTTTTGTAAGATCAAGCTATAACCCGAATGTTCTACTTCTTTAGGGTCCATATCCATGTGCTTCATTCTCATGGGGATCTTCTTAGATGTCTTATCACCCACCAAACTATGTGGTCTTTGATTCAAATCCATAAGGATATGTAGGAAACTCATTGAGGTTCATTCCAAATACCACTATCATCCCCATATCCATTCCATCCCATTCATCTCATCCACTTCATTAAATCACCGGTTATTTATCCTGATTCATACCTAGACCACCACATCCCAATGGGATCGTTCCACTCATATGGGAAGCTAACCATGTGTAATCCCCAAATCCCTCCCTTTATAACTACATGGGTTTTGATATTTGCCTTCTACATAGGGTACATAAGACACCTCTCTAAGGTTCAATCCCAGGTAATTGTAAACATTTGTGTCCCCTCCCATGGGTGGACCCTCTCTTATCCAACACCAGTGGTGTCCAGATCAGCCTCTATGGTGTAAAACCATCCGTTTTTGGTACACACCATCTTGTATCCATCCTCATTGGGCATTTTGATCTACCCATTCAGTAATCCTTCTAGGTGCTCCCTCCTATGGATGTATGCACCTGATCCACTCTCATCAATTTTTTAATTCATCTGATCTATTTATAATAGATGTTAAATTTTTGGCATGCCACGTGTAAAACATGGGAACTCATGGAAAACCATGGATTCATTTATATGGAATAATATTCCCCACGATCATTGTGGGAATAGTCTGGTTTCTCTTCCCTTGAGAAACACTCTGATGAGGAAGAATACATGTGTTTTAGTGTTCCAGCGTCATGACAAACCATAGATTCTTTATTATGACTACTCACCTAACTGATGGTTTATACCTTGACATGACCCCTTGGAATGTCCTGATAGAATCAACATAATTAACTATCATTCACAATGAGATTACATTGGGAAAAAGTTTCATGAATGTCTTAATCTATGAGGGAGACTCGGACTAGGCAATGACTTATGAGGAGGAATCCACAGAAGGAAGAACTACCATCCCATAATCCCATTTAAATAAAGGAAAAAACATCCTTGGTGAGGTGTAGGATTATTCCTGCGTTTTGAAAGAAGGAATGCGGGGAGCACTGCGACCGTCAGTGAACATCAACACACTCATGTGGCATGCCCCCCATGGAAAGCGTCAGAAACAGAAATGGTTAACTCAATGTGAACTACTTCTTCTTCAACTATGGTAATTATTAGGACTTGAGGAATCAATAGATAATCATTCCACTGAATTCAGATATCTGGTGCCATGAACCACTAATAAAATAGTGGCATTGGTGTAAAAATTCACTGGAATTCGGGGTAGATGATTGTGGGACATTCTGGTCTGTGACATTGTTAGAATAGAAATTTATCTCTAAACATAGAAGATTGAATGGAATTGGGGCATTGGGAATTTTATTACAAACATATGTGTTGATGGATAAATCTTCTTTTAATGGAGGACCAAATCTACAACTGTAGGAAACTAGTCACCTCCCATCTGTAGATGCAGGGGTATGAGAAATGATAATGCGGAAAATATGCATGGCTCCACCACTGCTAGAAAAACTTCTACTACTACAGCTATAGGGTTCCCACATCCCATCTCACCCTCCAAGATCATCCAGAAGAGGGTGATTGATACTATCATTTGAGGATATGAATAGAAAGGGGTTATCCCAACAAGGTATATGGACCACTGATATCTAGAGGTCTCTATTCCTCAACATCACCGCCTCCCCCAAGTACCGTGCATGGACCAACTTCTCCCCACACCGACATCCAACCATTTTGGGAGTATCTTATTAGAATGATCCTATGATTACCTCCATTGAGAATATGTGGTGAAGGATTCTCATGCCATCCCAGCTTTGACTACAGACAGGCAACCTCCACATGATGTTGACGCTATGTTAGGTGGACTGGGGCTGATAGATTAGGCATGCGGACCTACTACTCCTCCCATTCCATCACTGATACACATCATCATTACCCTATTATTACATATTAGGGGAACATCTACACCCAATCAAGATTCAGATCCCAACCACCCCATGGTTAGGATTGGCCAACTATTCTAGTGACTGGCATAACTAACAACCATCATGGGCCGACCCATGGTGATGGAATTCATTATGGAGGTCCTCCCCGTACCATCCTCAGCTAGAGTGGAGATCCTCCTGCTCCCACGCTCAGCATGGAGGTCCTCCACATGCCACCAACACCAATCCAAGAGGAGGCTTCCCCCGTCTCATTGACACACATCACTGATTTCCTCCCCATGCTTATAATCCCATGTATGGATATATTCCATGTATTTATGATTATCTATTCATAGGTCCTCCTCACATCATTACCCACTTCAGTGAAGATCCCCCCTACATTGTCAATGGTTAGAATGGAGGTCCTCCCATTGTATTGTTTGATCATTACAAAGTCCCTCCTGGTGCTATCACAAAAAACCAGCATGGAGGTCTTATATATGCTTCCACTAGCTCTAGTGGAGGCCCTCCCCACTCCAACACTCTATACCATGGGATTCCTCACCGCACATCAGGAAAAAAACTCAAAGGTCCTCCCTGCATTCGTTTCGACATATTCCTAGGTGCTCCTCACACACTAGAATATCAATGTAGGGGTCATCCCCACGTCAATGATCTCCCTTTCCTTGAAGAGACATCTTAGGGTAGGATGGTGAACCATCGCTGCCAATGGAACAAGCATGTGAAATGCCATGTCATAGTCAACCTAGTCCACTTTTCATATTCTAAAGAGGAATGCGACATGATGATGGATCCTTCAACCCAATCCCTTGTATTAGGGTCTGGGGAAGGAACATGACATGTCATATTCATTATCATAGAAAGAGAGATGCACCTGATCCCTAAATCACCTTGTGGGAATATGAAGGAAGAGTTAGATTTTTCTCCCTTCCAAGGTATTGTTGTGCAGTCTTCTCTCCCATTGCTGAACTCACTCTCAATCTTAACATGTGATCACATGGAGTTGTTATGGGGTTTAGAAGATGAGGAACACCAGTTTAACCTATCACTGATGATCTCCACCCATGTATGGAAAATATTATTTGATATCCCATCCTATATAGATGTGGCGATGCAATCAGTATCATCTCTATGTGATAGACCAATATGCAGTGGCTTGTCAGCTCACACACTATTTTCTCCATGAGCCATTCCTCCACCAAAATAGTCTGTATCAGTTCCATGTGTGGTCTTGTAGCCACCGCCAGCCATAGAATGGGGAAACCAAATTCCATATCACACTTATTAATGGAGAAGATTATGGGATATCCTTGTAGTAGGCCAGTACCATGATATGTTCTATCTGAATGACACACCAGACATCTACACTCTATAGTCCCTTTACTAGGACGACGTAACATGTTTCCTAAAGACTCTTTGGATGATGAATTTATTTCTTCATCATTATTGGCTGGTTTATCTGATAATCTAGGATAATTATGATTATATTATCTAGTAATATCAAATGGTTGACCTGGTCACGCTTCTTGTTGCTCAACACCATGCATCATCCAGCTATTATTGGATCCTCAAGAAATGATGCATCCAGAGGTTCACCTTGCTCTGCCAAATTATTGTTGAGGCATCCAAACATATTTAGATCAATGGACGGGGGAAGTATACTTCTCTACACATTATCCTAATCCGGAATCATCCCGATCAGCTAGGAAATATAGTTGATACTCCTATAAGTGCAGTCATGGTAAAACTTTTTGAGCTCTTAGAGAAGGTGGTTGACATAGAGATCATTCAATAAAACATATCCCATGGGGAGTACCACCTCTGTCGGAACCTCTAGGAATTATTACTTTACAACAGAGAGACTTTCTTCGGCTCATTGCGCCCAATGATTCATCACCTTTCGATCCTGATCCCAAAAAGGGTAAATTCCCCCCTAGGACCATTAACCCCTCTAACCCATCTAGTTTAGTGGAGAAAATAGAGGATGATCCTGAGAAGTCAGTGCTACTCCAACAACTCAAAAAATAGAAGAATGTCATTGATTATCTCCTTACTGAGTGTGTTTCATGGTGACATCTAGATTATTGTGATCCCTAATATAATTCCATCCATCTTCCACTAGTGTAGAAGGGGCATCAACAAGTTATCCTGGTCGAGTTTCATCTTGCTAATCCCACCAACCCCGATAATCCAGATAAGGTAGAGGATGAAGCCTATAGAAAGAGGCCATGGTATGCATCACTGAACCTGCCTAATCTATGTGAGAACCATCTATAGGCCACTCTTCATGTTATTCATATAGCTACTCTACAGGTCAATCCTATAGAAGTTCCTTAGGTTGTTTCACCAGTCGCTGCACAAGTTATTGGGCCGATATTTTATGTTGAAGAACTAGAAAAAACACTAGTTTTTATAAATCCTCAACAATATAAAAATCCCCCATCAGTTGATATGATGGTCACATTTAATTCCCACCCTAAGGACCTCGATAGGAGACTCATGGAAACCTTGCCTGGTGAAAATCCATATACGACAGGGGAAGAAGACATGTCAGCACCCCTGGATTTTGGAAATCATACCCCTCTACCCTTTCAACAGGAAGGTTGATCCACCATAGCACCTGTCACACTTCATCTCTATGTGTGTACCCATTCTAGTAACTCCAGCGTATTAGGAAGGCAAAAAGATCTTGTGCTTTGTAAAAACATTGAAAGGGCCTACATTTGTCTAGTATAGAAAACTAGCCATCGAGGTCTGTAGCCTATTGGGAGGAACTCCGCCAGAAATTCATATATTAGTTTTTCTCCAAAAATCATAAGAATAGTATTTATAACCTGTTAAAGTGAAAGAAAATTATAGATAAGTGAGTCACAGAATTAATTTCCTGATGGAATAGACTCACATATTCACTTGACATTTTGATGACTTAAGAGAAGTAGCTGACGATGTACATGGGGAATTTGAAGACTGAACTGGTCCCCTCTAACATCACTCAGAATTTACATGATGGATTCCAAGACTTCTCTACCAAGGATCAACACCTAGAGGAAGCCTTGTAGTAATCAAATAAGGAATGTTTGTTACCTCCCATTGCACCTACAAGAAGATCTTCCAAAGCTAATACAACTGCAATTACACACATTGAGTCCCCTAGGCCATTAGAATTTTTATTGGAAGAACCTCTTCTATAGCCTCACTGAGGAAAATAGACATTGGATCAGACTTAGTGTTATCATTTCCTGCCTTAGAATTAGGAAGCACCAACCCATCAACCCCCACCACCTAGGAAAGATAATCATGTTCCTACCCCTCAAAAGAATCAAGCCCCTCATTAGGGACAAGTTCCCAGAGTCCCTTTCCCAAATATATGAAATCATACCTACTCCTTTGAAGAGGATCAGGTCCCTAGTTACTTTTAATGTACATTGGATTAGAGAATCTTGAGATCTCATGTATGAAAGAACCCCGAGGAGGGTGTTCTCTTTTATCATACCAACTTTTTATTTTATCACCGGTTTCTAGGACGTACACCCAAGCAGTGCTATGTGTTCAAGGACTGGCTCCAGGACTAGGTCAAAAATAACATAGTTCAATTGGATCTAAACCCAAGATATGTTGTGTGTGTTTCTTGAAATTCAGATAGTGATGGGGAGGGTGAATGGAAGTAAGATTCAAGCAGTGGGTCTTAGAAGTATGATGACTGGATGACTCACAAGGCATTCACTCATGATCACAATATTATCCAAGCCCTTTTGAATCATCTTGAGAATTATGAAGCCATTTTTCATCATCTAACCGCCCCTTCTATATATAGTTCTTAGTCTTCCACCTCCCACCAGTGCAAGAATATATGACGTAATGGAATGCAAAGTCCCCTACTGGTATTGAAGATGTCCCGTACAGTTGGTGACTTTAGGCCCCTGGAGATAGGGAATACCCCCATAATATTCCTAGTAATGTAAATTTATTAACATGATAATCGAGAGTATCTCTTAGTGAATACTATTGAGCTGGTGGACCCTTATATGGTTCCCAACAATGAGGAATGCTAGGAAGACCCTCTTAATGTCCCCAGTCAGCACAATGGTCGATGAAATCACATTTATGGGAAGAAAAAGAATTCATAGAGAAGCGCTTTCATCCATGCCATGAATTCCTTTGAAATAAGAAAAAAAATAGCGAATAGATAATCACATATAGTCCTCCTATCCTGTCTTCTCAGATTCACACCACTACATTTTGTGATGCTCGATTATGTAGAGCCACTAAAATCATGCTATGGTCATCCACATTTGGATGTGGGATGATCATTGTCATCCGACCCTTAACCAGTACTCATTTTCCATCGTTAGAGTAGTGAGAAGTGGGATATCACAAGAACTATCCAGAATCCATTAGTTTGACAAGAAGTTCCCATAATACATCCCTCCACAGAGCAACCTACTAATAAAATAAATACACTCCTAGAGTAGAAGTATGAAGTGATTATGAACTTCGCCATTATTCCTGTGAAT
The DNA here is from genome assembly GCA_963277665.1 of Viscum album. Lineage (NCBI taxonomy): Eukaryota > Viridiplantae > Streptophyta > Magnoliopsida > Santalales > Viscaceae > Viscum > Viscum album. The sequence goes on along the minus strand of OY728157.1, from coordinate 246,910,670 downwards.
ATCTTAAATCTTGAGGTTCTCCTATCATTGGAATAAATGTGTGGGGCCTATGTAGAGGGTTTGAGAATCCCCCTCTAGTTCAAAATAGTGGTAGTGGACACATATTTTTTAGTGCTAAAGAAATTGATAATGCAATGTGCCAATCCATTGTCTCATTCTCAAGAGAATATGAAGGTTCTTCTATACAGGGGCACATCCACTCATTGTATATTACTGAACAATTTAATGGTGTAAGGGTTAGTCATTGTCTCTTCGACATAAATTCTGGGATCAATATCATTCTGACCCTAACACTTCACAAACTAGGAATTGATGAACTAGATCTGAGTCCCTCTGAACTAAAGATTATCATTTATGATAGGACATACCAGATGTCGGTTGGTGGGAACTTACTAAAGACCCAATTTGGTGTCCTGATTACTATTACTGAGTTCATGGTTGTCTCACATGACCCCACCTACAATGCATTGATGGGTAGACCCTGGCTACGTAATCATGCAATGGTCTCCTCCTTGTATCAACAGTTCCTCATGGAATCCCTTAATGGTTGAGTGAGTGTACTTTAAGGTGATGTGTCTCTATTTTCCTCCTATAAATTTCACTAATTAGATGCTGACTATTACAAGTGCAAGGAGAAGTAGGTTCAGTCTAATGAGGTTGGGCGTACCACCATTGGGGAAGATTCATGGATAGACTTGGACAATGATTTTATCCTCCTGATTCACTGGTTGGAGGCCCAACCGTAGACTTAGGAAACTATATTATTTTCTCAAGATGTACTAAGAAGCACATTACTAGGCATAAGGATCACTGAAATATCACTTTGTATTCCTTCAATAATTATTCCCAAGTGATAATAGATCCCCTTACCCATTTAAGTTACTGATATGTTTTCCCCATAACAATAGAAATACAAAAAACATGCATCTTACATGTGGTTGGGGTGAACCAACTCAAGAAAACACACCACTTCTACTATGATATTAAAAATTCTCAACCCTGTGGTCGAACGCCTGATGGAATTGGGTAAATATCTTTTTTCATTAATATTTCTGCAGCACAATATTCTTTTAATGATGATTCCCCAGCCGGTCCAACTAGAACCATCATTCTATCTGGGTTAGTAGATTCAAAACAGATGCCTCTTACTGAATATCCTCTCACCATGGATAATGAAGAGGATTTGGAGGATTCTCCTCCTATATTTGAGGAGGGTGTCTCCCCCACTATTGATGAGTTAGTACAGGTGAATCTTAGAACCAAAGTAGATCTGATACTGATGTTGATCAGTACAACTATTCCTACTAAATAAAAATGGATGTTAGAGGATTTCATGAAGAAGAATTGGGATATGTTTTACTAGAGATATGATGAGATGCTAGGACTAGAATACTAGGTCACCTTCCACCACCTTGGTCTATAGGGTAAACCATTTTGGGTTTGAACAACCTCCTAGAATGATGCACTCCTGTCATGGTGGCCTGGTCGAGGCTGAAGTTGATATGGTAATAAATTCCAACTAAATCATGGAAGCTCAATACCCTAGGTGGTCATCCAACATCATTACATTCATGAATAAAAACATATATTTTAGAGTCTTCATAGATTTTCAGGATCCTAACCGTCATTTTCTGATGGATGGTTTTCCCATTCCCATGATAGAGATGTTGATCGATTCAACTGTTGGATTCCAGACTCTCTCTTTCATAGACGGGTATTCTGGGTAGAGTCAGATCCGAATGGACCCTAAAGGCGATGATTCCACCACCTTTAGATCACCACAAGGTACGTTTTTTACCAATTAATGCCTCTATGTTTGAATAATAAAAAAGATAACTTTTAGAGTTCTATACACCATATATTCAATCCGATCCTCAGGACACTAGTGGAATGCTATGTGGATGTTTGTTAGTCAAAACCCTCTAGCGTTAGGACTATCTCAGAGATCTTAAGAAGGTTTTCGACTTCCTCTACTCCCACTATCAGAATATGAACCACTTTAAGTGATATTATGGGGTTACCCCTAGAATTTTTCTTGACTTTATTATAAAATATTTAGGAATTGAGATCGATTAGAAGAAGTTCAAGGCCATCAGTTAGATGTCTCCTCAAAGAAACTTGTGAGAGCCTCGAGGATTTAAAGGCCACTTATCCTATGTAAAAAAGATCAATTTAAAATTTGGCTGAGAATTGTAAGACCATTTCTCGAATCCTGAAGACATGTTTCATCTACTAATGGGATGTAGAATGCTACACCAATTTTGAGGAGATTAATCAGTATTTTCTCCAGCCTCCAATGCTGATGCCAGCAGTATCTGGAGAGCCATTGGTTCATTATGTGACTTCACTAGAATGATTTTGTGATTCCCTTCTCATCTAGAAGAATAATGAAAGAAAATTTAATATTATATACTATCTCAATCACATTCTTCTTGACACCAAAGTTAGATATTCCTCCATCAAGAAAAGCTACCTCGCACAAGTATTTACATTACAGAAACTACTAATTTATCTATAGAATCATGAGATACATCTGGTGTCCCACATAGATCCACTAAATTATATTTTGAATCTCCTTGTGTTTATTGGTTTTCTAGCTCAGTGGGAAGCAATCCTCTAGTAGTTTGACATCAGGTTTATTCTTCATAAAGTTGTCAAGGGTTAGGCATTAGTTGATTTTCTAGCTGCACATACAGCCCCTACAGAGCAATATTTGGATCTTGGTTTCTTAGATGAGTCCATCCTCTCAGTGGATCAAACTGCCCCATGTTGGAAGATTCACATTTATGGAGCTTGCCATAGTCTAATTGGAAGATGACTTAATGACCCCATACTTAATAGAGTGGGCCTGGTTATCATCTTCAACACACCTACAAGGTTGTCTTTCCATATTTATTCATATTTTCAGAATGTTACACCAATAATGTGGTAGTGAATTGTCCTTAATCAATGGTAATTAGAGAGATATTGATATTGGTGTTACCCACTTAAATGTGAAAGGGGACTTTGATATGTTAATATTGAAAATCAATGGTAACTATGTCTTGAGGAATCCGAAGCACATTCCCCTCTTGGAGCGTAATCACTAGTTAATGTCTGGGTTATTTTATCCAATAGAGGTCACTCATGTCCCTTGATCACATCATGGTTTATCTAATGCATTGGATTTCCTTTCTACTTATTTTGTAATGTATGATCAAGATGACATCATTATCCGTGTGGTTTATCGAAGATTCATCTCTCCCGTCACTCTGGTCGATGATGACAGTCTGTAGGTAAGTCATATTACTACCAATGACTCTACATCAGGACCACCAAATCAAAATTCCATAGTATAAAATTCCGTTATTTGGATGGTTTTGTATGTTTTGTACCTCCAACACAATCATCTCTCGACAGACAAGGCCGAACGAGCGAGAATCTGTCAGCATGTAGTACAGTTCACCTTCCAGAGCATTCACATCCTTAAGAAGATCATGTACAAATATATCATTGATGGATTTCCACACTATTTCATTAAAGGGGATGAGATTCCCTAGGTTATGCATAAATTTCATGTCAGTTCCTACGAAGCTCATATAGAAGGTCCAAAACTCTCTCATTAGATCTGAAGTATAGGCTACTTCTAGAACACCATGGTAAATGACTGTATTGATTATGCTAAGAGATGTCACGCATACCATATCTACCCCATCGTTTTTCATCGACCACCAGATACCCTCCATACTACCAAGTACTCCTGAAATTTTGTGGTATGGGGACTTGATGTCATAAGACCATACCCATCAGTGATAGCTCGCCAGTGATAGTTTATCTTGACCACCAATAATTTATTTTCCTTGTGGGTAGAAGTAATATTTCTCAAGGAATTAAATTCATACTCTATCATTTAGTTTATGTGCTCCAACATCATTCACCAACTCAGAGTCCCTCACATAATTCTCACACATAATGGCACTAACTTTTGAGAGGCAAAGCCGACGAAACAATATACCAAGTAGAGTGTTTGGTATAACCACACTTTTCTCTATCATGCATAAGAAAATGAGAAGATTGAGGATTTCAACAATACCCGTTTTAATATTTTTCTGAATATGGTTGGTGAGAACAAGTAAAGCTAGCTGAAAAAACTCCCCAACACTCTCTGGGATTACTAGATGACAACCCAAAATTATACCTAGGTGACCCCATATTCTCGGGTGTACAGAAAAAAGGTAGTCATTTACATTGAGATCTAGTTTCCATATCATTGTATGGATATTTATGATCAATAGAAATTAGATAAAGTAGCGATAATAGATTTGGATAAGCTATAATCCCTTGAAGAGAATAGGCTTTGGGACATGAATAATCTGGAGAGACACAAAAACATGATATCCATATAATCTAAGAAGAAAGTGCAACTTCCCTCTTTCCATGTAACGACCCAAAGTTTCATTAATGGAAGTCCATAATGATCTAATTAAATGTCTATTTATGTAAAATGTTTATATAAAATGGAAAATTCTTTGGTTTTATGTTAAGAATTGTGACCGTTGCTTTTATAGTCGTTGAACAGTGATCACACGATTAGTATAAATATAGGGCTTCAACAAATCCAATTTACTCAGACAAAGGAAGTGATGGCCTCATCTAGTAGAATTGCTCAAAATGAAGCCCATTTGTTGAAGCTCGGAAAAGTGGTGGCGTCTTTGGGCTTCACTCTTTACCATGCACAAGCTGGGCTTAATCATGTCAAGCTAGATCGGGACCATATACGGCAAAAGTGACATTTGATAGAGATTACCACTCGAGCGATGTTATCGAACCCACCCCCAAGAGTCTGTCACCATCGCACACCTTACCCTTAGGTACTATGTGGTTGTTTTAAGGGGTTATGTAACAAATCACTATAACAATGTTCATGTACATTATTTTTGTATATAGTAATGAATATACTTTCTTGTCATTATTGATACATTGTAAATAATCTTTAACGTACAAATAGTGTTTTTAGTTATTATTTAATTAAGAATTATATTTTATTAAATTTAGTGATTTTTGAATTAAATAATATTTTAATAAAATATTATTATTATTATTATTAAATTAATTTTATTATATATAAATGATAATATAATTTTATGAATGTAATTATAATTTTTATTAAGGTTTAAAATCCATTTCTGTCAAAACCCGTGAATTTTCGATAATTGTCGGTTTTTATTTTAAAAGTGAAAATTAGAATATTTATAAAATTATTTAAATAAAATAAATGATATCTATGGAATCAGGACGTCAAAATTATCCAACGGTGAATTTTTCATAATTTTCTGAGACAGTCAAATTTTTGGGTAAATGTTAAATACCGTTTAAATATATAATGTGTTTTATGGCATAATAATGACCCAATAGTGATGTAATAAAATACAATAAGCATTATGTTCGGACAATTTATGTTTTACCATTAAAATAATGTGATTTTGGGTTTGTTTGACTTACTTTTCAAAGCATTAATGGACCCCTCAATACTTATTAAACATGTTGTCTTTTTAAATTATTTTTCCATGGGAGTGTGACTCACATCCACATAAGCAACCCCATTATTTTAAGAAGTTCAGACTTTCTCCTTATAAAATATTGTTTTCCTCTCCCCTTTTCCAAAAACCATGGTCAAAAACCAAGAGCTGATTTGTGTTTTGGATTAGTTTAATGTAAGGTGTCCCAAACCTAAATAATAAAGAATTCACTCACCTTTCCTATATAAACCCTCCCAAGCTCCAACTTCCTCCTCAATCAATGCCTTTGGAGTTCATCCAAACTCTGACCTACTCTCTCTATAATTCTCCCAAGGTGACCCAAGCTCCCAAGAAGCCTCTCTCAAGCCTCTGTCAAGCCTTTGGAAGCACACTTCCAAGTAAGGATTTTTTTCATCCTTTCACATTTTTTGTCCAATTTTCTTTAAGTTGTTTTTCCATTTTAATTTAAATTATGAATGTTGGGGTATGGTTTCTCACATCCCTAATACAGACCTCTTTATGTTTTAATTATGGGAGACCCCTTTCTATCTCATTAAATTCCTCCCATGTACACCCGTTACTATGCCGAAATTCCGAAAGGAACTTCTCTCTCCTCATTTACATTCAAGCAATAATTTTGTACCATGAATCTAAATTCCACTACAATTTTTGGGACAAGTATCTATATGACCTCCTTACTGTCCATTACATGTAAATATGATGATGAACCCCCTTTTCTCTCATTAAATTCCTCCCATGTACACCCGTTACTATGCCGAAATTCTGAAAGGAACTTCTCTCTCCTCATTTACATTCAAGCAATACTTTTGTATCCTGAATCTAAATTACATTACAATTATTGGGACATGTATGTATACGACCTCCTTAATTTCCATTACATGTAAATATGATGAGGAACCCCTTTCTCTCTCATCGACCATTTTTATGAATTCTTATGTCACGCCGTTACGCTGCCGAAATCGCATCGATTTTCTAAGCCAATGCCATTGTGTAGTGAATACCATGCCCATTTCACCATCAAGGATATTCATCTTTATCCACATTTACATATTGATTATAAAGTTTCATGTATAAATTCCACATTCCTTTATCACGGAATAAATGATTATGTTTTATGAATCCATGTTTTGTGATCCATGTGGCACACTTATGCGTGAAAAGAAATGTTTAAGAAGGGTGCGCTCTTATAGCGCTCCAATGCATTAGGTAAAGTATAGTATCATGATAGGTCATGTTCAATGAGTGTTGACTCGTGCTAATTCATGTGCAATGAGGGTTTACTCGTCCTTCATTTTCATTAAGGATTTACTCATGCTTCATGTGCAATGGTCCATGGATCATGATAATTCCATGTTAAGTGTTGCTACCACATTTCCATGTTATGATTATCATTATTTATCATGCCATTATGTCCATGTTTCTCTTTTGATCTATTGATATTCCTATTGTCTAACATATATTGTACTCCTCATGTATTCCATGTTTATTCCCTTATTGGGCTTTATAGCTCACCCTTTTCTTATACATGTCCTCAGGTTATCCCCTACAATGCTATGTACGAGGGAATGTAGTGGTCACGTAAAAGAAGTTTTCAATAAAGATTTTTTAGTTCATGTTTTATGTTGTTATGTAATGATCGTAAGCCCCAAAGACACAAGACCTCTCTATCTTTCATGTTGTATCAAGTTAATAGTTTATTTAATAAATCATGTTTATGTTTTTAATAAAATCAGGGTTTTCATATTCCACTAATGTGACATGGTACATTCCCTAAGGGTGTTGATGATACCCAAGAGGAAGTAGTCAAAGTTAGAGCCCAAATGGGAGGGACCCTAAATTATTCAAAAGGTATATCCCAATGGTTCACACTCCATGATCACCATTGATAGATAGAATATAAATCCTACCACCAATGATAAATTCATTAACCAGTACTTTACATTAGGATCTCTTACCATAACACACAACATTAAACTACTTTGTACGGGTTTAAAGATGTAAAACTAATGAACCTCATCATCTCACATGATGATAAACTACATCAAATGTTATGTATGAAATTAAACAGAAAGCCCTATTTTCCTTGAGCCTATCCCATATGACATTAATATATCACAACCATCCTTACTACATGACATTAAATCTCATGACATTCAAGAACTATGTGTGGTTTGATTATCATTCTCATGGGGTGCATAGAAACACCCAGACAGTTTTTCTTCTAGTCCACCCCCAGGTATTATAGATCATTTCATCCATTCAGAACCATGGCTTGAGTGTCCCCAGATTATGTGGTGTGGAAAAGGCCACCTTGTCTCTCATTTACATTGGGTTCACAATTTTATCACCATGTATTTTCTCCTGTAGGGATCTCCCCGTTTTCTTGTCTAGGTTGGAAGACCTAAAACTAACTAGCTTCACTGTCCAACATGAAATTTAACTGTACTTACATCATTACCACATAACATTAAACTTCATGACATTCTATAACTACGTTTGGCTTGATTCATACCCATGATGGAAACATAGGAACACCATAACATTTTGTCTTCAGGTCCGCCCCATGTTCTCCGTTTTTGGGCTCATGGACCGTGGATTCTCTTAGGAGCACGTGTTATGGTATGAGACCCCTTTAGTACTCATTCAAATTATGTTTGAGACATCTATAGGTTCAGCCACACTCAATAATACTAATTCTTCCACTGACGGCCTTGCCGCATGAAGATAAACTGCACGACATTCTCAGAACTATGTATGGCTTGATTCCTATTCTTATGTGACCTATAGGATGTACTAGACATTTTGCCTGAGAGTCCAACCCCAAGATCCATGTTTTTCGTCTTATGGAATGAGGTTCCTTTTGGTGGTGCAATTTTTTTTAATGGACCTCATTCACAGGGGTTCACAACTACCACACCATGTTCCTCCCACAAGAATACCTCCTTTATTGGCATCAGATCTCTCTTAAAACTACGAATGATGTAGTGTGCATACTTCTTTTTTTTCATTAATGTTAGAATATTATTCCACTCCACACACATTCCACATTTAAAATACTTATAATTACTTATTTCATTACTTCATGATGTTAAACTTTATGGCATTCAAGAACTAGGTGTGGCTTGATTCCCATTATCTTGGGATATGTTGGAACACCCATGAATTTTTTCTTCGGGTCCAACCATAGATCTTTTCATCTATTTGGACCCATGTAATGAGGGTGTTAGGATTAAGTTCTGTGGCACGAGGACTCCTTAGATCTCATTAACATTGGGTGTACAATATCTGCACCATGTATTTTACCCTCTAGGGACCTCCCCTTTTTCTTATATGGGATTCAAGACATAAAATAACCAGTAGAATTGTCCTATATGATGTGAAACTGTATATAAATACTCACCTCATGATGTTAAACTATAAAACATTTTATAAATATGTGTGGCTTGATTCTTACCCATGTAGGATACAAAGAAATACCCAAACATTTTTTCTTTGGGTCTAGACTCAAGTTATCTGTTTTCAGCCTCATGGCCCAAAGTTTCCCCTTAGAGTGCATGGTGTGGTATGAGACCCCTTTGTTACTTGATCAAATTAGGTTTTTAAAAGTTTTACTATGTTACTCCCTTAAGAATACTTCATCCACATACTTCCTTAACATATGATGTTAAATTTCACAAAATTCTCAGAATTTTGTATGGCTTGATTCTCATCCTTATGGGATATGTAGGAATTCCCAGAAATTTTGTCATTGGGTTCAGCACCAAGTTCCCATTTTTGGACTTATAGCCAAAGGTTCCTTTTGGTGGTGCGATGAGACATCTTATACCTCATTCACAAGGGTTCAAAATAGCCACACCATGCATCTCCATTATGAATACCATAATTCTTGTCCTGATGTCTCTTTTAAAAGTGTTAATGATGTGGTGTGCATACTTCTTTTGTCCTCATTCACATTGGGCTATTTTTTTCGTTTCCACACACATTTTTATTTTGAAAAATGTATACTTACAGCCATCCTTACTGCATGACATTAACCTACACGGTATGTCATGAACTACATGTGGCTCTATTATTTTCTTTACATGATATATAGGAATTTTTAGACATTAACCTCTAGGTCCAACCCTAGGTATATATACCTATTTTTACTCTTTCATCTACTCGTCCTCTCAAGTCAGATACCCCTAATTGGATTTCTCCATATTATTTTCCTAATTACTTTGATCAGATGCATTTCGGTATGATACATACAGTGTTAGATTCTACATGTAAATTCTATCATTCCACCACCATTCTATACATGCCCTTTGTTTGGGTTTCCATCATCTTTCACTTCTAAAAGGACCCCCAAATGGTATGGATGCTCAGCCTTAATGATTACCTACCATTGAAGGACAACATCCCATAGGATCATGAATGTGATATTGATATAGGTTCCACTTATATTTCAAAAATGGCCAGTGGTTGACACTTAGTTATCTTTTCCCATATTAGGTTACATGATATGGATGATGTGTTTCAAATATGGTCTGCAATCATCCTTCATATTTATGTCATTACCTATTACGTCACATGTGTTGGTCTCATGATTAACCTTCCTTATCACATCCTTATGTCATGATGGAACTTATATACTCTCATTTCCATCCCTCCGTTCACATTAATACATTTAGGGGCATGATCAGTGTCATAGGGTTTCCTTGTGCTCCACTCCCCTATTCCCCTATTGTGTGTTTCTGTGTGTGGTAATGATATTTTCCACCCCCTGTTTCCCACACCAATCATAGATCACATTGTCCTAGGTTTCCTTGAGATGGTTTATACTTTTTTAGAAGATTCTCACACCTTATCGTCCAAGACTTATGACCTTAAACTGTGAGCGGGTTTCCCCCAGGAAGGAGTGATATGATGTGGAATTCTATCCCCAGTCATATCAGGTATACTTTATGAAACCATGTTCAATGTTTATTCTTTGGGGATATTATTCTCATGGTCAAAACTATATGAACATAAATTAATATACTCACTATTCATGTTTACATCACAATAAACAACATAGAAACATATATTTCCTAATTTCAAAGGATATCGCCCATCTTTGGTGTTGTCCAATTTCCAAATATTCCTTCAAGAACTACACGTGGATTGATTTATACCTTCTTGGGATATATAATGATTCTTGGAAATCTTTTTACCTAGCCCAACTATAGAATCAACCATTCTCCCTTTCTATCCCTTCTTAGTTAGGGTTTCCCGTTGAAGATGTGTGGGGTGTGTGCAAAATTCTTTTTTCATAATTCAGGTCATATTTTTCACCTCACCATGTATTTCACTCAAATCCCACTCGCATGATGAAAAAATGTGTGACATCATCGTACACACCACATGATGTTAGACAACATTTGTATGTCCCATGGGCATGACATTAAACTGGGCACCCACAGTCCACACTATACGACCATAAAACTAAGATCTCCTGTTCGAAGAAACACGAACTTTAAACTTCTCGTAGAACCCCTCAAGTGCATGATTCTCAAGGGAGGGTCTGATTCTACCTACCGATGTTCCACACCGGTGTTCTTGAATGTGTGGTGATGCAGAACATGGAGCGTTGGATTTCAAAGGGACACATTCCCACCATCACCTCTATGCTTCGTGTATCCCTTTATTTGTTCCATACTCATCATTTATATTTGAAAGGACCCCTGAATGGTATGTATACTCATCCTTAAAGATCAACTACTATTTTGGTCCAACAACCTAGAGGATCTGGAACATCATCAAGATACATGTTTCACCCGCATTTCGAATATGGTCAGTGGTTTACCCTCAGTTGTTTGTTCCCATATAAGGCTACATGACATGGATGATATGTTTCGAATATGGTCAGAAGTTATCCTCTATAATTATGTAACTCCCATTGTGACCTAAATATCAGGCACTAAAATTCATATTTTTCCGACCCTTTCATGTTCATGTGGATTTAAAATTCCCACAGCGTTTCCCTTTCGAGCATTCATACATGTTGATTATGACTGCAGGCATAGTTGAATTCTCCCACCAGGGGCTTTAATTCCTATTTTGTGAACTCTCATATATGGGGAAATCTCATCATATCTTATTGTTTCCCACACCATGAATAGATCAGGTAGTCTTAAGAGTCTTTATAGGGTTATACCCACATATGAAGGTTGTGAGGCATTATGATCCAAATTCTATGACCTTAAACTAAGATCTCTTTCCTTCAAAGCAAATTGATATTAAACTATGATGCCTCTTCCCTCATGAAATTACACTCTTATGTCCTTACTGTAAAACATTAAAATGAATGGGTTGGATATGTTATACGACCCTAAACTATGACACCATCGTCTTGGATACATGATGAAAAACCACACCACATTGTTGTGTTTTCACTCAATTGGAGATCACCTTTGGTACTACTCATCCCCCATGCCACTTGTCAAGATCCACATATGTCTTGATTCTAGTAGAGGCACCCATATTTTTCATCTAGAGATTTCAAATAAATAAATAAATATATATATATATATACATATACACTACAACTAAAAGGGAAAACAAGATATATCCAATGTCTCTTATTAACGTGCATCATTCAGACATGCACACCCCCAAGAACTATGTGTGGCTTCATTCCTTCCCTTATAGGATACGTAGTGACACCTAGGTAATTGGGTCCAGCATCATCAGTATTTCCCCTTTTTCATCACCCTTGGTACATAAAGTTAAACTACAACCATACCCTAAAAAAATTCATGATGGCTAATGATAATTGAAGGATTATTTAACGTCCACACTATAAAAGTGTATTTCCACAACTATTTTTGGTTTGTAATCACACTATTTTTAATGAACTATGTTCATATTGATACCCATATTTATGGGATACGTAGTGAATCCCAGAAATTTTTTCTTCAGACCCAGCCTGGTTGATTAACCCATAGGGCCCTTCATCCATGACAATAGTCCAAACTCTATGACCTTAAACTAGGAGCCTTAATTCTGTGCAACATGACTTTAAACTATTATACTTTGTCCTGACAGTATACCCTTTAAAATATGTTTTCTATCCTGGTCATATGATGTAAAAATATTCCATGCACCATCCTCACTGTATGGTGTTAAACTATGTATCCATCATCTTCATCCAAGAGGATTTCTGGGTCTATTCTGGAGGGGTCATTTCTGGAAATAGGTTAGATCATAGTTCAGACCAATGTGCTCACCCAAAGTTCTTTGTCTATAGTTGAATGATTTCAAGAGTGTTAGACTCCACTTGAACATCCCATAACTCCATCTCCACATATTTTGTACCTTTTTTTGGATCTTTGTTAACTTTAACATCCAAAAGAACCCCCTAATGACATGGATTCTCATCCTTAATGCATTCCGTCTATCATGTGACAACTTTTCAGAAAACATTGGTTGAAACTTAAATTTGGGATCCATGTTACAAATTCAGTCAATGGTTTTCCCTCATTTGTTTGTACCCATTTTAGGTTACCTCAATATTGATGATGCGTTTCTAATATGGTCAAAGGTTATCCTCCAACGCCATGCTGCTCCCATTATGCTCCAAAATTTGGGTATCATGATTTACTCTCCTCATTTCCCTTTGTTCGGATTGAATCAAATAACCCTAGAATTATCCCAGCCATGCACTAGAGTGTGTTAGGAGAGACAAGTTGGATATTTTGATATCGTTATCCTCCAGTCACAACCCACCTCTTTGCCTAGATATTATGGGTGGTTAGTTAACGATATTAGAACCTAAGTATTCAATGTCTAGATTACCCTCTTATACACAACGTGGATAATTTTGTGGTCATCCATTTTTTATAGTAGGTATGACCCATGTGAGATGAGGGATCGATCACTGGTTTCTTCATAGTTTCTATTGAGATACTAAGATTAAGGAAAATAAGAAAATAGTAAATCCATGCACACAGTTCAAAATACGAAAACAATTAAGAAGATATGTTTCATGAGTTCTTCTAAAACACAACCGTTATAGATCATGACCTCCAATGTACTTATTCAATTATGATAACTTATGGTATGTAGCTCATTGGGATTCCTCACACTCCCTAATCTCCATTTTTTCATCAGAAGCTTTGTAGAGAAGCTCATTATCTTAGATCTTCATTAATCTCCACTCGGCATGAAGCTCATCCGTATGATAGATCTCCTACACTACCTTCTTCTAAGACTCCACAAGTTGTGCTTTTAATAATTCAATAAGCTCATATTGGGTTAAAAAAATGTGACCCTTTCATTTATTTCTCTTCGATATGTCATATTTACTTATCATCCTCAAGAAGTATCTGAATATTCATATATTTATTCCGTCACCAATAGAATTCAATGTGTTTTTTATTTTCACTCTTTTTCATAGTTAGATAATCGTGGATCTTTATGTAGAGTTGGAAAGCATCCACCCATCAAGAATAGAGAAAGAACATCCAGGTAAAAAGTGTTCCCATTTAGCTCATCCATTCCACATATAGTTTCTCAAGGCATAGATTGATATATTTTCATTTCTTGTGCCATGTAATGTGACTCTCCTATTTTACATCATTGTCAAAATAATTCAGCTCTTCAGGATCTATGGGTATGTATTCATGAAAGATGATGCAATGTTTAGTAGTATGGTGTTCCTCTTTCATCCATTCTAAAGTACTAGGCTCTATAAAATATGGATGAACATAATCACTCATTTACTCTTATTCTCTTCCTTTCACATCTTTGGGATCCTCCCTAGCTGTAGAGTTACCCATAGAGTCAACTTACATCCCCCTGGATTCCAAACTGGATCTTTATGAATGAAATGTTCTTCATGAATTTGTATAATCATCAGTGGGACACCTGCAAATGTCATATAATCTATCGTTTGTCGAGCATCTAGTCTTGTTATCACTATATAGAGAATAAATAATTTGATCAACTGAGTTTGAAGATTGTAGATATGGGTCTATTAAGAGTGACACATACAAGAGATAAGTGCAATAGGGTCAAGTTCTTGAGTCACTATAGAAGATTCCACCATAGGATAACCCTCAGTACTTTTCAATTTGATAATTAGCACCAACACCTTTTAGAGAGTGGGAATATACTAGGTTATTTGGTTGGTCACTTTATCCCCTCTTGTTGGTCTATTATAGACCACTTCAGCTATGCTTGGTCCTCCTTCTTTCTTTACATCAGATACAGGCTTAGGGAGATGTCCTTCCATGTCAATCAATAGGACTTCACCCCCTACAATAGGAGCTCCCTGACCATCACTATCAGTTCTCTCTTAAATAGGGTAGGGATTGGTTAGTGGATCCATGTTATGGAATGAAAAGGAACCACGAGATATGGAAATTAGGTCGGACATTGAGATGTTCAGACAATTTGCACCAGATCCTGCAATTTCACTTCTCTCACATGTGATTATTTATGGGGCCTCCATTCTATTTGGAAACAAATCCCTCATGTTTTCTTCTCAGAGTGTTTTGGGTGTGATTGTGTTTGTTGAAAAAACCAGACAATCGTGAATAAAAATGGTTGGTGTTTTCTGAAGACAGGTTTTTAAGGTGGTGATGTTTCCCAGTGTTTGCCAAATTCTTGGGCCTCAAAATCGTGAGTTTAATGTTTGAATGGGAAGGATTTATTAATATGAGTGAATGGTATGAAAAACATTGAATAATATTTAAAAATTATGAGAAGTTTGTACCATAAATTATAGGCCATGTACTATGTTTTGGGAATGGTACGCAGAGAAAAGAAAACTATACGCAGAGCAGTGGGAAGGGTAAGTCGGAGCAGTCCGCAAAACCAAAAACGGTTCACGGTAAAAGGTGATGTGGAACGTGGATGGAATTTCATTGAAGGAGTATATCAAATTAATAGGATAAAATGTAGTACATAGACAACGTTTAATAAATGGTTCACCGGTGGCTTGTGGTCCATGGTAGTGGAAGGATATGTATGCATTGATGGCTTGATTGAAGATTTTGTAAATCATAGATTAGTGGATTTTGCAGGTATATTTTCATATATAATAATCTATAAAACCACTAGTTACATTTGAGACCAAATATCCTTAGAGAAAATATTTTTTTGGTTAGGATTTCAGCAAATTCAGAATGTGGTTTGCGAGGAAGAATTATCTTATAGCTGAAGTGGTTCACACAGAAGAAATTCTGCCAAAGGAGTTTGTGGGGATTCATAACCTTAAAAGGAAGACTTGATATGTGGAGGAGGAATCTCCAGTATGTGATAGAGAGAGATAATTACACAAGAGGTACACAGAGGGGGAGCTCCGATACATGGAAGTGAAGATAGTCCATGAACAAAGAATAGTTCGTGGACAAAAGGTAGTTCAGAGAGGCAAAATGAATGTAGCGATATGCGGGCAGTTAGTGATGGTAGTCTGTAGAAGAAGGAATGTTTTCAATGGTGGAAAAAGTATGTGGAATAGGTGTTCCGCATACCAAACCCAATACTCAACACACGATAGGGGAAGGAGGTTCGGGTTTTGCACAAGGAATCTTGTGAAAGCTTCAAATTAGTGTGCGAAAGTATTTTTGGTGCCTAGAAGTACTCGGGAAGGAGGATTTCATCTAGAGTTGAAAAAGGAACTTCACCCGAGCATCTAACTATATAAGAGGATGTAGGAATTCATGAAATTGTAGGGAATTATATTTCTATAAATTTTTTTTGACCTATACGTCCAAAAACTATTTTTGGAATCCTTTCTAAGAGAAGTGAGCGAATGAAGATGAATACAATGACCCTTTCCACCAGCAATGATCTTGAGAAAGAGTCCAAGAGAGTTACCCTTCGAAATTCAATGAGATGAACCTAAAATTTTTAAATTTAGTGATCCTGGGCATGGTAGATCTATCCTAAACATTTTTCTCATTATTTGTAGTGAGCCTTAGTGAATTTGGTAAACTGGAACATTATCATTGTATGATCATTGGATGTATCCTAGTAAGGGTGAACTAAGTAAAAATCATTGTGTCCTGTGAATGATTTCATATTAGTTCATATATTTATATGGTATGAAGAGAGAATTAAGTTTTATTTCTATCAATGAAAAAAGATCCGAACAGAAAAATGATTTAACTTTTCAAACCCTAATTCACCCCCTCTCTTAGGGTATTAGACCTAGTGAATCTAACAATTCCCTAGGGGTCCTCACCTCTAGGCCCCACATCCTTGACCTCCTCCTCTTCATCTTACTATTCCTCCTCCTCCTTCTCATCTTCTTCTTCACCATCATCTTAATACTCAGGTGTCACATCCTCTAGTTCATGCTATTGGTCAAGAATTACTTTCACCAAGAGATGCAGTTCATCATACCTCCCCCTTTGGTATGCATAAACAACCATGGATGTTAGGTATGAATGTTTGTGATGAAACTCCACCTTTTCCACCACCTGGATATGACCGAAATCTGGCACGTCGAGTCCAGTGCAGACTAGTTTTTTCCACAGGGATTTCGGACATAGTGATTGTTTCAATTTCCTCCAAGCCAACCACAAGGATGAGAAAATGCCATCATCAGTCAACTGTAGGAGGTATCTGAGTTTCTTCCCATGGAGTTACCTAATCAGTCCCTGAGGTCTCTTGTGGGACCACACATATTCAGAGGCAAGAAAAACAACCACACTTTGCAAAACTCTTATAACCAATGTTCCAGCTAGTGTTGTCCAAGTAGCATATTTCCTGCTCTCTCACTATACAGAATCTATGATTTCCACCTTTAATTTATGAATGTGTTTATGTAGAATCTTCTATGGATACGATTCCACCTAATGGTCATCATATTTTATTTATAGGCCTGTGTCAACATCAGGGGGAAGGTAATTGATTCACTAAATCTAGAATTTGTGAACATGAGCCATAGTTGAAAAATAAGTTTGGAATGAATCTCTTCCCTAACATCAATATACACTTTTTTCTATTCGATGCATGCACCCAAAATACCTTGAAAATCATGATGGTGCATAGGATTTGTAGGAAATCTTCCAGTCTATTTGAGCTACTAATGCACCACCTCCAATACTGTGAAAATACTCGATCTAATCCAGTAAACCTTTCATATTATCCACCATATGGCCTACCAGGTCTCAAAATAGGTGGAAGATGAAGTTTGTGTGATTATTGATTTTGAGCTTAATCTTCTCCTCATTAAGCGTCATCATTCAATCCCCCAATGATATTCAGTAGATATGGTCAGATACCATCACCTGGAGGACGGATGGAATTTGGTAAATCATACCCCTCATAATCATCTTCAACCCTACCTTGAAGTATCTAGAAAGGGCCCTAGATTATCCATGAAATACTCCCCCTTGAAATACACCTCATAATTTTGTAAAACATAACCAACATAGGCACCTCCATATTGACCTTATGGTTGGATTCCCTGATCCCAAACATCACCAATGTCCTTGGACAAACCCCCCATAATCATTTCACTTATAGAAAGTAGCCACCCACTTAGGAATGCAGTAATAAACCTAGTATATAGCACATTTGGGTCTCAGATTTCATTCACACTAAAGCCTCCTAATTGTTATTGGCTAGCTTTCATGGTCACCCAGTATGATCCAGCCTTTCCCCTCTACGATGAGTATATGAACTATTTGTCTCAATATGGAATCCTCACCGCCTTATAATTTTTTAGAAACAGAATAAATCATGATGAATAAATTATATCTTCCAGGATATTTTTGATCTTCAGCCTCACCTTTTCCAAGTCCAGTAAATTCCATGTCATAATGGGGTTTTTTTCCTATCTCCATAGATTTTCTTTATCAGTAAGAACTCATCAAAATAGTACCCATATTGGGGAATGCATCCAAAACAATGTATGCCCAAAATAGTGATTCTAATACCCCCATGGTTGAGGTGGAATGTGTTTGTATCATGGGCCCATCGACTGAATAACTATGTTACCAGGTCTTACTAAGGGTAGAAATGGAAGTGTGATGTCCACACAGCCTCAAACATCCGAATGTGTTGAAGTTCCACCCAGAACTCCTTGCAGGTCTGGTGTACACAATACGCTGATTCCCATTCACTAGTAATGCTTTCTCCAGACCTCATATCCCAGTATTTCTACCATCTATTAATGTTATTAGTGATACTACTCTTGAATGTGCATGAATTGGTGGATCAGAAGTCTTCAAAAACTTGTTCACCCCTTGTATCTGTTCTGGTTTCTGGGATTAGGATGTAAATATCCATATCCCTAGTTTCCCTAGCAGGAATACCATTGCTTGTTATGTTGAACCATGGAATATCATCTTCGTACTGACCAAAAAACATGACATGTTGGTTTCAAAGGCTGGCATCAGTACTTCCTCTAGAATGATGAAGTTCCATAGTGGAAGGCCATCGCTTAAGAAATAATTATTTTGAGCCTCTTTCATCTTTCCTAGATGCATCTGATTGTTGGATAGAACCCTTATCACATGAATAATTTTGGGGTTTTCATCCATCTCTACCCACTGAACATCATATAAAACCTCAACAACCTCCCTCTTAGCATCATTCTGATTGTGAGACATCTTTTTTAGGTCATAGATAAATGATTGAATTTGTAAAACAGATGGGGTTTTGGAACACAAGATAGGTGGTTTCATACAATATTGGTGACAACCATGTTAGAAAATTCATCCAAGTAAGAAGTGTTCATGATCCAACAGTTGCGCGTAAGGTACCAAATGAATTTGGGTTATATTTCACATATTAGAGAAACTATTACCCATGAGAGTAGATTGTCTATCATACATGGATTCAAGGAAAATTATTGGGACCCTAGACATATTTATTGGTACAGATACAATATTTCAGAGATGCGCAATGCATCTTCCATGACATGTCATCCATTTTACATGCACCACTGGAAACATTTTATGATCACTGTCATTACCCAGAATACCAAACCTTATGGTTCCCATTCATCTTAGATTAATGATTAGAGGAATTTTTTGGTGCTAAATTCCACTAGAGGCCATGGATTGGCATATTTTACCGACCTAAGGGCCCATTCTAATTATGAGGAAAATATAGAGGATAACATGGGAGATGTGTGCAAGATCTAAATCTTGCGCATATGAATAAAATCAGCATGAAACCCTCTTGAACACTCGATATGATGTCAAATGGGGTTTTTTTCTCTAATCCCTTGAGAATGGACAATTAAGGTGCACTAAAGAAGACAAGGCAACACAAAAGAATGAAATCATCATAAAAATCTCTTGCATTCCCAATACGATGTCAAAAGGCCCCTAGTGCATAGCCCATAGTGCGCTCCGCCACTGATATTTTCACATATAAAAATAACAGTAGCACCCACATTATGGGTAAAACTCTAGAAGAAGAAATTTCACTCCCACACGTGAATGTTAAGCCCTTTCATAACCACGTGAAGGTCATCATGTCAAGGTACTGGATCATGCATGACAGGTCTCCCATAGGTTCCCCTATGGGTGGTCCCATTAGGGATTGACCCTCAACCATTTCTATTTTGTGCAAGTTTGGTGTGTGAAAAATAACCCTCTTGCACACAAGTCCGACCCTTGTGCAACACATCTTTCAATCGGACCCTTCCATTTGTGTTCTTGTCTCCAAACTTGCGCATAGCCTTTGAATTTTTATACAAGCCTTAAATATTGGGAGAAACCATTCCTATGTGATTCATATGTTGAATTTACCCTAAGGATCCATGTTTGAGCTTATATTGAACATAAAATACCTCTATTGTATGCACCTCTTCGGCGTGGACCTCTAGGATTGTGCGTAGTGACTTATGCGTTTCTCAAGAGGTTATCCACGTTGCGTTTCCATACATCATGATTCTTTTCATATATAGACTAGTAAATATTGATTATTCACATATCTATGCTAACATGGACCCATCAATCGACCACTTCTCCACCTCTTTATGACCACATTTTTTTTGGGACTTCTCCTCCCCAAGTGAGGGCCAGTACAAGTTATGTAAGTACAATGGGTGAGGAGTGGGTCCTCACCATCTGATCAACCTGACGTTAAGCTACCAAACACACCAATTCCTTAACACATGATGTTATATTGTGATCATTGTATGTGTGATGATCTTGGGAGGATACGAAGGAGAATGTGCATCAGAGCTCGTTCACCTTCTCTTTCTTTTGTTCTTTGTCACTGTGTGCACCTTGGGGAGTATCCACGTAATCCTTGACACACCTTGATTGAGTGTTCCTCGTATGATGGGAATATTCTCTTCATACATCAGGTCACCCTCCTCAGGATTCCCTCTTGGTGTAATTACAAACCTTCACACTCCATCGTGGACACACCATTTGTGAAATGATCATCAGGTCTGTTATTACCAATTTTTCTCAAACTGAGAATGACTCACGTGGTCCTAGAGTAAACATCGACCATTAAATCATCTTTGGGCTACTAACCATGTGTAAGACCCATTCCCCTTATCCTACATGATTTTAAACTATATTCCCCATCCCGAACATCATGGAATTTGGTCCCTATCCTATAAACACGGTACATAGGAATCATCTCTAAGGTACACTCCCATCACTCGTAATAACCCATTTTTACTGACTACATCATTTTGGTTCATTCAAATTTCATGACATTATACTACGCACTCTAAACTAAGAAGGGTTTGACCCCTTTCAACTATGTAGGATTCCAATTTTATTCTCAATCCAAATCAATGATAAATATAATGCTCCCTGATAGAGATATACCCTCATGATGTGACATCTTCCCCTTTTGGGAAACAACATCTGGATGCACCTCTCTAAGGTGTTATGATCCATCCATTTGGGCTCTTAACCATGCTTAATACCTAGCATATCGAATGGTTATTGTCATTTGTGTACACACCAACCATATGTCAAATCTTTCCCAAGATTATGACCATGCATAATCCACAAAATTCATCATACTCCTCCAACTAAGATTATCCCTTTAGCAATGGGATGCTAACCATGCATAAGACCAAGCATGTTTTTGGCTTTCTTCCCTTTCTATACAGCCCAATTCTATGCCTCATCCTAAACTATATGGACATTGATTACCTACCATAGGGATACATAAGAAGAATCCCTATGGTTCAAGCCCATCATCCATGTAACATACTTGCCTTTACCTCGAGAATTTGTGTTTCAAAAAGATAATTCCCTATCTTGTAGGTTCTACTTTTTTTGGGTACCCATCCATGTTCTCCATTCTCACAGGATACCTTCTATGGTGTACTATCTCCCACCAAACAACATGGATTTTGATTCCCATTCACAGGGACATGTAAGCAGCCTCCCTAATGTTCAATCCAAACAGAACTATCATCCTCACATTCATTCCATCCCATTAATCTCATTCACTTCATTAAATTTCCCACTATTCATCCTGATTCCTTCCCAAGCCACCATATCCAGGTGGGATCATTCCATTCATATGGGTATCTAACCATGTGTAATCCCTAAATCCCCATTTTTAGTGTACATGTGTTTTGATCTATGCCTTCTACATAGGGCACTAAGGACACCTCCTTGAGGTTTAATCCCAACCAATGGTAAAAATTGGTGTCCCATCCCTAGGGTACACCCTCCCTGATCCACCCTTAGTGGTGTCTAGGTCAGCCTCCATGGTGTGAAACCTTCCATTTTGGGACACACCATCATTGATCCATCCTCATTGGGCATTCTAACGAATCCATTCTGTAAACCTTCTAGGTGCTCCCACATCGGGATCTACCTGCCTGATACACTCTCATAAATTTTCCAAATTGTCTGATCCATTTATGTTAGATGTTAAACTCATGGAATTCACCATGTTAAACATGGGAAGAGGAAGAAAACCTCTGAGACATTACTTGGGAATAATAATCCCCACAATCACAATGAGATTCCTCAGGTTTATATGCCCTTGAGAATCCCTATAACGAGGAAGAATACATGTGTTTTAGTGTTCCAACATCAAGACAAGCTACAAATGCCTCAGTGTTACTAATCTCACGACCGAATGATGCTTCTTTAACATGACCCTTTTAAATTTCATAAAAGATGAAGTGTAATTAACTATCATTCACAAAGTGATGGCATGAGGAATGAGTTTCATGAACAATGTATTAATCTACGAGGGAGACACAGACTAATAAAAAAGTTTCAAGGAGGAAACAATGGAAAGAGGAACTGATATCCCATAATTCTATTTTGATCAAGGAGAAAAAATTCCTAGAAAGGTGGTGGATGCCACCAACCTTTGGAAATATGGAATGCAGGGAATAGTACAACAATCAGTGAATGACAACACACTCGGGTGTTACACCCTGAAATAAATCATCGGAGACACCCATATCAAATAAAGGTGGTAAATTCTGATCCATCGTACCTCCACCTTTAGAATTACCTTACAATTAATGACTCTAAGAATTATGTCAATTCTCCTTCAATTATTTCAGTAGTTGGGAAAACCCAATTATATTTGTGGTCATATCAGGGAACTCATCAAAAGAAATAGTAAAATCTAAATCGATATAACCAAAACTAGTCATACATGATTATCTGGAAGGAACTTCTAACCCATGAACCATACCATCCATAACATGATTTTTTTCCTAAAATGGTTTCTTTTTGACCATAAACATCAAAAACGTGGGATTGAATGTTTATCCCCATCTAACTGACAATTATCAATATTCTCAGTATAGATTGTCAGAATTTTGGACACTGAACCACAATGACTTCTACCAAGGAATCTTACATTAACCGTGATCATGTTCACTAAATCCTACTAGGATTCCGGTGAAGTTTCTTGGTAAAACCATCACATGACTATTTAATTCTTCTTATATCATCATGAAAAATTGTATAACCCAGATTGAGACCACTATAATCTTCATCGTTTAAATATCACCCCAAGCCTACTATCCAGTGCGGGATAACCTTGGGTTCATCATGATGGTGGTCAAGAAACTAACACATGGTAGTCCATAATCCATGTCTATAAGTGGCACAATGGTACCAGACCACAAAATATACACAAGATCATTGATTGATCCAAAAGAGCCATCCTCCTAGTGGTCAAATCAAAGAAAAACTAATGGTGTCCATGATTCCATCAAAGGTATTCCTCCATGGTAACCCAAGTATCACCCATAACTAAACATTCCTCTTTAGAAACCATGCATATTCCATGAAACTCTGATATAGCTTTTCTATTAAAACATAAGAACATTTGACACCTTTAACATGGCCTTTAACCAATACTCACTTAGTGCATCTAGTATATTTTTAAGATAAGATTCATTACAATATATTAAAGAAGAACACACTAATAGGGTATCGAGGAGATTCAAGACACTTATATCACATTAATATTAATTTCTCCCAATAGTTTCTAACCAACCAATCACAAAAATAGGAAAGAGAGTATCCGAACCACTACTAGACTAGTTCCTAGAAGATTCTTAGATTCCCCTACAATCATAAAATCATTAGAAAAACCATGATTCCTTCAATAACTAAGGCATCCCATTACTGCTTAAGATTTACCACCAAATCTGATCCATGACCAATGGGTTTTCTCAATGGTTTCATACATAGCCAACCATAATAATGATGTGCCTCAAAGCTAGAAGTGACATGTATACTTGAACCAATACGACACTATTCACCTTAGGAGTGTCATAGTCATTTAACGAAGAAATAGAAAATCTCCTCATAATAATTCTATATAATATTAAAAATAAACACATGCGCGATACTCCTCCAAGTCACACTCACAACATCCAAGCATTTTCCAGGAAAACCAAAACCAACCTGACCAGCATTTGAAAACAACCAATCCTCTTAAAACCCCATATCATGCATTGGGATGAGTTAATTAATTTAATAAATAGGTCACTCTAGTTCCCAGATGACCTAACAACATACTCAATAGCCCAAGGCATAGAAATTTCACCAAACTCAACCAGTTTGTTACACCATTTATGAACTTGATGACTTCTACATATGTGAATGCACACTACCCCATGGTTTCAAAATAAAGAAGAAACACCCCTGATAACATCCATTAGTTATCCACACTATGAATAAAAGTATCATGTGTTCTATTTTAGAGATTATCCTAAATTTATATTTCCCCAAATTACCATTAACAAGGATGATGACATATCGATTCGTCCAAAACTGAGGAAGAATGAAGGGTCTTGAGACCTACTAAGCGGCTAACAATTACCTAGGCATTTATAACCTACTAAAAATAAGCATTAAATGATGGCCATGAACCTAACAATAGTCAAGGATATAATGAATAACCATCAAAACAATGGTGTAATTTAAATGAAACGTGACCTACATGGGACAACGACAACAAAACAACACCAAATATTTGAAAACCAACAACATTTAGCAAGGAATTTAAGCACTAAGGGTTCTACTTACCTCAAGAATTCCCCTTATAAAAGAGTAAGAATTGACCCTATCACTAGGTCAACCAAAACAGATCTCACTAGGCCATTAGGATATCTTTTATTCCCATTCTAAAAAGGAGAAATTACCATGGAAAATGTTCATGTTTCCATTCCAAAGAAACTCAACGGGATGATTAAACTACACATATAGAAGGGTTCAAACCAAAGAAAACGCATTTGGTTCCTTTTTTATATATTTACATTTATTCATATTCAAACATTAAGCATTTTAATGATTTAAGTCAGAACATCATGTACCCATTTTAAGAAAAAAGTACTTGGTAAATGGTGAGGTGACCTATCAGGGTCCCATTAAGCTAACATGAGTACATCAGAAGGAAACCCAATTGAATTTTATTATTTACTAATGTTTCTAAACACCCATAGAGGGTTATATCATAATAAATGTTCCCCAACTAACATAGTTGGGACTAATTGTGCATTTATGATTGTTAATCATATGGATCTCTATGCCTGTGTGATAGAGTCATAAGTATTTATAGAGAAAACTACATCATTTCTGGTCAAAATAAAAAATTTGTTTTATTTGTAACTATTTCAAAATAAACAATGCCCTAAAATAATAGTTTGATTATATGGGATTCCATATCCAATTTATAAAGGTCACATACACTTTATAAATTACATAATAACTCCTATTTAATCAAGATCAATTAATTTTTTAACTTTTTAACTTTAGCATATTTCATATTTTTGACAAATGTCTCTAGATATACATAAGGTTCCATATATGGTTCAAGTACACGAGTTACCTTTTCATAATTTTAATGCACCCATACATAGTACAACATAAAACTAGATACCTTTTTAAGAAAAACAAATTATATTCTTCCCTTATAACCAATTAAATATGAATAAAAACAAATAGGCCTATCATCACATATATTAAACACCAAAACATCAAAAAAAATCACAGAAGCATGATACGTAGTAAGGACTTGAAAATAGTCAAAAAACATTTAATTATATTAACCAAACAAGGAAAACATTTAAATCCATAAATATATCACCCAATATTGTTATACAAGAAGGTATTCTAAAGAAAAAAATCATTGTATAACACATAGGGAACACAATCAAAATTAGAAATTTTCTTTACAAATGAAACTAGAAGGAATCTTATATTCATGGAATTTGAATATCTATGTGCCTACAATAATTCATGGAATTACACTTCCTTTACATAGTAGAACAATAGAAAAGTTCCATAAATTTCATAAATCAATATGTAGTGAAATATACACCTTTCACTCATAGTAAAATAATGTCAATTGTAAAATCAAAAAACATGAAGAACGATCTCATCCCTAAAAAAATAGACTTTTCCCCATGCATGGTTTTATACCTAATAGGGAAAACTATTTATCAAGACCCAACACATTACTAGTCTCATATCTACCATCAAAAAATATTTAGACAAATGAAAGAGCCCTCTGATACCCCTTGGGAACATCCTAGATTGGATGCCGATTAAATCGTTAGCTAGACCGGTGGATCACATGGCCTACATTGTGTCTCTCTATATGATATAGGTTTCTTTCTAGTAGAGAGGGTCTAAGGAGGTGATAGTAGGGAGATTATACCCTCATTATTTGAGTAGAACAACGATGTATCAGATTATAAATAATAAAAAATAGTTGATGTAGTAAAAAAGAAAAGACATAACTTTAAATAAATATGATAAATTAAATATAAAAGAGGCCCAATGACAATATAAAATGATGAAAAATTTAAAGACGATGAAACATATCAAAAATAGTAGAAATACAATAAGAATCATGATATATGTTAGTACATGAATTAATAAAAGAAGTAAAAATCTCTTAGGGAAACTCCACAAGCATTCTAATATCCTACTCAGTACTGTACTCCAAACTTATAGGTACATGAAAAAATGAACAAGCAATAATCCATGGTCTTACAAACATGAGATAAACTCATGTACCCCATTGCAATGGTGTCCTGATCTGGGTGTGAGATATAAATCCTAGTAGGTTACCAAACATGATGTCTTTGGATAAATCTAGTCCATGAAAATAATTTAAAGAAGTGTGAAGGTATAAATGAACTAATATCCAACGATGATATAATAAATAAGTACCATTTGAATTAAGTTTCAATATGAAACAATACTAGAAAAATAAATTTAACAGCACTATAATAGGCATTTATTAGCGCTAAAAAATCCCTGATAATGTGAGTGTGGTTAAAAGAATGAAACTTTTATCTGTTCTAAAAAATAACATTTAAAGTCCCCCTTTAACCGTGCTAATTTTTTTTAAATGGGTCCTTTATTAGATCATTTTGTATCACTGCTAAAGGGCCCTTTTAAAACTGATTTTTCTGCGCTATTAAAGAGGTCCCTTAACAGGGATTTTGTAGCCCTAATAATAGAAGAGTTTTTAAAGGGGGTAAAAAAATTTGGATGTCCATCAGGGTCTGTCCCCTTTATCAACGCTTCCAGAACCCCTTTAATAGTGATTTTAACCCATCCCCATTTATCAGCACTTTTCAAATTTCTAGCTTCATGTGCACCATCATAGATTTGAACCCCGCACCTCTCCTTTTAAGATGGAACACCTTTACCACTATACCATGTTGTTTTTCTTTTTGTTTAATGATACACATTTTTATTTATATATATATATATATATTTACATATATTTTTACATATATTTATATAATTAATTTTAAATATATTTTTACAATACAAGTCTGTGTCTGATATATATATATATATATATATTTGTTTAAATATATTTTATATTATATTTATTTACATATACTAGAATACAATATACATATATATCTATTTATTAATAAAAACATATATGTATATTTATCTATATTTATAAAATGGTTAGATAAAATTTTAAATAAATTTTTAGAAGAAGTATTTATTTAAATATATTAAAATACACATTTTTAATTTAATATGTTTATATATGTCTTTATATGACTGATTTATTTTAAGTAAATATAAGAAAAAATAAATATATTTAATTGTAAAAGAAAATAGGTTATAAAAAAGGATGAAAAATAAAATCCATAATATTAATATGAATGTAATCCCCATAAATAATTGCAATCCCCAAAGAAAAAAGAAAAATATACCCCTTAAATGAGACATAAAATCCATCAAATTTAAAAGAAATGTGGTACCCACCATAGAAACTCAGTTTCAGAGGCCTTAGGAGGGTTTTGAGCTCTAAAAACATGATGTAGGTTTTACCCTGAGTCACTAAGGCATAAATCTCTTCACAAGCTTCAATTTGATATGTGGTAGATCCTAAACCGACACCGGATCAAAAGTTATGGCTATTTATAGTTTGAGTTATATTTAAAAATTATTTTATATATTTTCTAAATATTTTGATAACTGTTATCTTTAAATTAATATTAAATGAATACTTTTTGTTAATAATAAGAATATTATTAATTAAAAATACCTTATTTATTTTTCAATATATTTTCACTAAATATCTTATATATAAAGTGTCAATTCCTATTGAACTTATATATAAAATATTTAATATATATATATATATATTATATTTATATTAGTATAAATATATATTATATATTAATATATTTTTGTGAATGAAATATATATTTTTTAGTATAATTATTTTAGTGCTTCTAAAAAACATCTTATTAAGGGGAGTCTTTATCATCACTTCTATAAAAAGTGATGATAACAAACCGCCCTCTTTATCGATTCTATTTTACAAGGGCTTCTAAATGAACCCATTTTCAATGTTTTTTAATAGTACTGATAAATGGTAGGTCTTTACTTGTTCTTGTAAAAAATCACTGGTATAAGTCCCCCTTTAATAGAAATTTTTTACCTCTTATAATAACCCCTTTAACTTTGTTTTTTTAGTGCTTACAAAGGGGGTCTTTAACAAAATGTTTAGCTAGTGATGTTACATCCCTAGTGCATGATACATCCAATTTTGTAGTTGTGATAGATGGATAAATCTAGATACTTCAAATCAATGATGGAATTAGTTTAGGATTGGTAACTATATATATAGCAAAAATATATACATTGTATAGTTATATATTTTATCTTCCTACATTAACCATGTACATAAAGACAAAAGTGGCTATATACCATGAATACTAGGTGCTGGATAGATCGGGGATTAAATTAGTCAACCATAAATAGTCTGAATGATCCCATAAGCTCAATCCAAAGTGTACATTCCATATATCTCATAATGAGTGGGAGAAATCATGCTCATCACTCGAGATAGTGACTATGTCAGCATGTCAACGCTCACACTGTAGTGAGTCAACCGTCATGTCCCCATTGAACAATGGAAGTGGTGTGTCATGCCCTCCATGCACATAATATCAATGGTGTAAGACATCATTCTCAACACTTGATGTAAGGTGGTGTGATATAACCATGCGTAACATAACCAATACCATCATTCCATAGCCTATGTATAAGGCATATTAATATTCATAATAACATCCATGAGGCATTACCTCTAATGATTTATAATTACAAAGACCATTATAATCAAGGGTGTTCTATTTATTATAATCCCAATTAATCATATACTTAAGGATGCAATGAATTCCATGTCCTTACCACCTTATAAAATTAATTTAATTTAAACCGTTCAATTCATTTATGAAATAAAATTATCTAAGAAGCATGTTCTCTAATATAAACATGTAATATCATTTAAAATATTAAAAAAATTCATTGAAGGAATTAATTCATGGATTTCCATTCCAGTAAAAAATAATACCATTTAATCTAATAAAACATGTAAATTAATTTTTCCATGTTAAAGTAGGATTGTAGAATATGACTTTAATGATTGATCAATTTATTAAATGGGAAATGTCATTTATAATTCAATCCAATCCCTCTTGTGGTGATTAGTTTAATTAAAAATTTATATATATAATGAGGGAAACTCCATTTTAGAACAACAGAAAAGTGAATGTACATAAATTCAACATATCAAAATATCAAAAAAATAAAAAAACCCAAGAAATATATAAAATCATGCATTAAATCACTAATCATCACATTTTAATTTTGAATACACCAAACCTCATTCAAGGGTTTTTATTATAAAAACATGAAACTATTTATTA
The DNA here is from genome assembly GCA_963277665.1 of Viscum album. Taxonomy (NCBI): domain Eukaryota; kingdom Viridiplantae; phylum Streptophyta; class Magnoliopsida; order Santalales; family Viscaceae; genus Viscum; species Viscum album. The sequence continues at coordinate 246,880,502 of OY728157.1, read as the reverse complement.
TAAAGTTAATTTATCCTAATTAATCATCACATTAAGTAATCAAATGTCTATTCACTAAAATATTCATTCTTAGAAAAGAAACAACCAAACATGTCCAAACAATACAAGGTTTTACATGGAACATAGGTGGTGCCATTATCAATTGGGCTTTTGATAAAAAGGATAAATTACATTCAAAATCATATTCAATCACTTAGAAGGAAACATGGTCATTTAAATAATTAATTAATATAGGTAAAATAAGAAAACAAACCCAATGGGGGTGTCCATGATCGATGATGACAACATTAAAATAGTAAAAAAGGCTCAACAAGAGTAAAGAAAGGTTCATAATTTAATTTTTGTTGATGAATAAATTTTTAGGGAAACATACAACAAAGGACATAATGTAGTGTTATTTATAAAATTCCTTAAACTTGAGGAAAAGATTATAAACCACTTACATTATGCATCTATATGTCCAATATCAAGGTATGATATGGATTGCTTTTGGAGAAAATGAATAAACCATAATTTGGCTTAAAAATAGAAAAAAATATATTTCACTATGATAAATCAGATTTAAAGACATAAAATAGTGAAATAATAAAAAGGAAATGATGTTTTTATAGAGGAATCTATACGGATTGATAGTGCTCAATTCTGATGATGGATGGATGAGTTATCATCATGCCTAAAATTGGGAGGAGGAAGAACTCATAGTCCCGTAGAGGAGAGATCATGTGACTGGGATGGGGGGGGGGGAGAATAATGAAATATAAATGATGATATAACCTCTTTAAGGGGAAGAAGTTCATTTCACCTTGAAAACTGGGTTGCATATTTTGTCCACATGGTTTTTCCAAATCATGTTCCAATTGTGGACTCATTCTTCTTAAGAACACTGCACTCATGGTTTTCCCAAATTTTTTCCCTAATGATTTACTAACCATATGATTAATAGTGTATACATACTTCATAAATAGCACTAAGAAAGTGAGATAGGTGTACGGTTCAGAAAACCGTACATAGGCCACACAAAATCTATTGATCAGCTACTGTAGCCACATAGTTTGTGTGGGTACGCCACATAGTTTCAGAAAAACCATGTGCCAATGTCATTCCACTTACATTTTCAGTTTTTGGGGTTTGATTCTACCAAAACATGATGGAGTGCTAGAGGTGTCTTTTAGGCCTTCAACCTAGTATAAAAAAACACTTTGAGGTTATCCATATCTCAAAATGAAATTCCAAATATTTATTTTAAGAATAAACCATATAGTAAATGTAAATTTTTTTAGGAGTTAGAGGATGTAATAAAAAATAAAATGGTTGGTTAAGAACTATACCTCTAATTCATGGAATACCATTAGGTTTATACTCAAATCCTTATTAAGAGGATTTACAAATAAAAATATTAAATATAGAAAGTGGATAAAGAAGTATAGAATTGATTTTGGTAGTTATTTTCTTAAAAAAAGTGTTTATGAATTTTTGATAAGATATAAGAGGAGAGGTCCCTTTATATGTTCTGAAAATAACCTACAAGGAAACAATATAGAAATTTATAAAAATATTCCTTAATAATAGAGTCATTAAAATAAAAAATGATCAAAAATGAAGAAATATTCTATCTTAGGATGGATAATATTAAAATATTTACAAACAATAGTAATTATAAATATTTTATTGGAAATATTACCCATAACATTTTAGTTTAACCCATGGTAATCCCATTTTAACCTTAACTACAGTAATTATTTTTTACTTTTTAACTATTTATTTTTACCAAGAATTATTTTTTTCATTATTATATAACATTAGTTATTCTTATTTCAAAAAATAATCAATTTTTAAAAATTCTATTTGTCGATGTGGGAAAATCAAATTTAAAATTAAACATGAAAACACGATGAAAAACCCATTTTTTAACAAGAATATTTTCAAAATTATAAAAAGGTTTAATATAAAAATTAAATATAAAATTAAATCCATTGAAAAAATTTGATGAATAATTATATAATAAGACTAATTTTAATTTTAAATCATTCTTTAAAAAACCGGGCATGTAAATTATTTAAACTAAATTTATTTTTAAATAAAATAATGTATTTTTTACAATTTATAAAAAAGAATTCTTTTTAGAAAAATTTTAAAAAAAATTTCAATAGATAGACGTGAGGTTTATTTTAATAAATAAATTTAATTTTTAAAAAATTATTTTATTAAAATAAGAAAAAATAAATTTTAAAATATGTGTGAAAAATGTGACTTTTTTTTGAAAAAAACAGTTTTTAAGAACAAAAATATCTTTATTCTTATCTCATACCTAATAGACTATTAAAATTATGGTAAAAATTATTTATATAATATATAATATATAAATTTAGTTAAAATCATTCCTAAAAATTTATTTATATAATTTATGGAGATAAAATGTGTTTGGGCACATTTAAATAGTTGTTTAGAAGAAGTTTTTCATATTATCAAATGGTATTTATTTCCATTATAAATTTACACGTAAAAAATAATTTATTTTATATAAGTGTAAAAAAAACTTTTATATTTTATTCAATTTAATTCATACCCACCATTAAAATGGACATGAGATAATTATCATATTAATTAATAATATTTAATAGTATGATTTATTTTACCTGAACTCAGTTTTGTGTGTAACATAAGCTATAAGAGAAAATAAATTTACATGAAGAGAAAATTGATAAAATTTTGCAGTGTTAAATTACAGACCCACTAAAATGATCATTTAAATTGAAATTATATTACTCTGATATAAACAACTGAGTGAAATTTTTGTTTTTACGTCCTTAGGTTTCCATGTAGCTTCCTAAAATCATGGTTTCACTAAAAAAAATTAACCATGTTAGTGATATTATTTCGTGAAACATTATTTATATGATCAGGGATATCTACTATTTGTCCCCGATAATAAATATCATGCTCCATTAGTATGAACATTGAGTTCAATACATGTTATGGATCTGGTATGTACATCATTAGAAGAGATAATGAAACACATCGTGAACTTGCGAGAGGTTTGGTGGAAGCGAAAAAAGATAAGAAACCATCCCTACTCGACCTAGAATCTTGAAAGGGAAAATATAACTAGGTATTATCATTCCATTACTCCCAAATATCATAACCTCATTCCATGGATAAATTCATAGAAACCTAGTAGCACCAACATCAAATTCAAGATCATGTCAGCGATTATATGTATAACGTTAATTTTGAATTTTTGATGCCCTTATGTATTGATGATTTGAACCAATATTCTCTTCCATTTTAGTATGTAACTTTGTTATTAATATATTTATTTCTATAATTTCATTCTAGAATATTGTATCTCTATAATTGTTTCTACAATTGGATTTATAAGGAGCTATATAAATGCTTAATTGTAAACAATTATTTTAATAACATTTTATTAGGGAATCGTGTAGATCCCAAACACCATTAAAATCCATAAAATTTATCTTAATGCAACCTCTAGGGTATGAATTTTTCTCTTAGATGATCCATACATTTTAAGGATGATACACATTGTTGAAAACCAACTCTCTATCAAGGTATTGCTGAAGGCTTCAGCAAAACATCAAAGTAAACTGTAGATATCAATAAGATATAATAGAATGTTTTACTCCATTAAACTTAACTACCACCATTATAAATATCCTAGAAATATTATCCAAAGGGAAATATTATATAGTATCAATGAAGTGTGATAAATTAGTGAGGTGATCGACTATAAGCCATGTATAATGATACTCTTGAGACATTTTGGAGGTTCACATGAAAAAATCAATGGTGATGTTTTCTAATTTCTATTAGGATATGGGGAATTATTTTAACATATATTTTTTATTTTTTCTCTTAACCTTGAATTACTCACATACTAATAAATAAGTTACAAATTATATTATATTTATCTTCATTCCATTCCACCAAAAACACTGTTTGAAATCTCTATAAATCATTTTATTTATAGGATGAATTGATAACGTATTATTATGACCATCTTACAACAACACATTCTTAAAATCAGGTATGGGAAGAACCCATACACTATTATTGAACATTATCATTCTTTAAAAACCAGTATTATACCAAGAGACATTTCTCACTTTTATTTTTAGTTCCATATCTTCTTTTTACACCAATTTAATTTTAACTTAGATAGGTTGTTGAACATTCATTTAAGAAAGATAATATTTCTACCCTTCCATCATGATTTCTATATTCATCATTTCCCAAATATAAAAACATAGGTTTTTTTATGATCCCCATTAGGGATAAGCTAGCATGATAATTTCAAATTAAAGCATCTTTTACCACACTCTATTTTTGTAGGTGTAAATATATTGAGAAACTATATTCACTAATTACCTATAACCCCGTTCTATGGTAAAATATCAACTCCTATGTGAATATATACTTTAAAATTACTGTATTTTTATATATATCAAATTTTTTTCCACAATGATAATTCCTTATTATAATTAGTTAAAAAATTACCATAGTTAACTTTGAATAATGAGTCTGTAAATTTTTTTATGAACCCTAATTTTTCATGAGGAAAATATCTATCCATGTTATTATACATGAGAATACATACAATATCTTCTTTCCATTTGGGTATATAGAAGTTTCATCTATGAATATTTAAAAAAACTGATCAGGGAAATCTATAAATAATATATTCATTAAATTAATGAAGTTAGTAAGGGAATTTTTCAGACCAAATTATGTCACTATATATTAATAATTTATATAACTTGTACAAAATACTATCTGGTGAATATCTTCCAAATATATAACTAAAACATATAAAAAAGGGTTTTATTTCAATAAATGTCCCCCAAAATAACTTTAGAACATGAAAAACTACCATTGAATAAAACCTCAAATATTGTATCTAATAATTAGAAAATCTGATCAAACGTAAACTCATAAACCCATGAATGCATAATAAAATCATAATTTAATACTACATGGATTCAAATTTGTTTCCAAAATTGACAAGATCCTTATATTTTTCATGACTCTTAAAACCAAAGTTCCATTTTGAAACATAATTCTAAAACATAATCCTTGAATCTAAATATATAATTACTTCAATACATACATTTTAATGATTGATATTAAATAGGTATTTCCATGGTTTAGAAGTTAAATATTAGATCAGGTCCGTGACATAGATAATTTCTAGGTTCTCCATACATAATACCATTATATCATATAAAATTAATCACCCAATGTATTTAATTTTCATATAGAAAACCTCTTCCACTCCATTTGAGATATTATTCTTGGTTGTTTTTCCCACCTTCATAATATGTAGTGAGCTAAATCTTGGCCCCTTGTTTTTAATTTTCACATAAACTTTCATAAAAGTCCATATTACTTTTACATTCCACATTTAGAATACCATATAAGTTAATATTTTCAATCATATATTGTGATAGATAATTGGGAATAATCATAATATCTTTCTTTCTAGTAATCATCCAATATTATTGTGCATATTCACCAAATTTCCACTGGATTTCATGTTAACATGTTTCTTTATAGTTCTAACTAATGAATGAATCTAAAAATAATAGTGTGAGAAACACTAATCATAGTGAAAAACAACATAATTAGAAAAAATTATTTATTGGATACCTAAATCATAAAACATTCTTTTTAATCTATAAAACATTTGGTTTTACTGAGTTCATTCATCATTACCATCTTTTTCAAATCCTCACGATAGTTAATAAACAAAATGATAATTTTCTGATGAATATCCCATGAGGTTATCATTCCAGGTGCAAAATAAAGTCATTTTTGGGTATTCTAGGTAATTATTATGTCAATCCCAATTCACCTTTTTCAGAGTAATTACCCCATGATACATCTGTTTCTAAATAATGTCCACTTATAGTATCTAGATAGTGATGTATTTATAGTTACACCTCATAATCTATTCCATACAAAAACTCAACGATGTTATCCTATAATGAGGATTATCTTAATGGTTCTCACAAATGTTTTCCCATTAGATTTTATAAAATTTAACTAAACTTGGTTCTGATAACAAAAAAATGACTTTGTATTTTCATACATAGATATCACAACATTTTAGATTAATATCTAATACATTTTTCAAATATATCCCTAAGGATAATAATGGTTTAGTTTCATTGGATACTAGGTACACAATATTATTATTTAATTTATGATATTTAGCATTTCCCATAATGATATCCCCCTTTTATTCTATTTATAAACCTACCATAGTTAAAACCGTTATTTATAACCAAGGGAAGGGATACATACGAAAGGGTGAAATTTGATAGAAAGTAAGGGTAAATGTGGGATATATTATTCCTTGATCAAATGAAAGTGTAATATATGATTAAGGGTATGATATCATGAATGTAACTTATAAATATCACAACCAACTTGTCATATATTGTAAACATGAGTAATGGAATAAAGCGTTATCATTCCAAAAGATGTGATTCATAAGATTACGAAATCATAATAATTCATGAACCATAAGATCATATCATAGAAGTGGGACACAAAACTGGGAATAGAAAACATTTAATTTTACATGGATAACTACCAAGACAATAAATCATAGTTGATCGGACCTCATCATTAGTTTCCCATTATAGATCATGCACATCAACCAATTTGTCATTATGGATCACGATCGTTAACTTCCCCTCCATTATTATCTCATGATATATAAATAAATACCCAATACATTGAAGATAGATATAGGTCCCACCCATAGCATAATTAAAAGCATACATATGTGTTCTACAAAATCATAAAATAATCTGTATATCAGAACCGATGAAAAGAAATTGATTTCATAAACCTTTCATCATATGATAACCCATTAAAATGGAATGGTTTTCATAATAATTTAATTATCATAATCATACTACATTTAAAGTAATAATAATAATGGTATCCATGTATCATATATCCAGTAAATAATGAGTACCATTAATTGACATCATCCTAAATGGAAAACGATTTTTTAAGATCAGTTGGAACATTTCTTGGGTAAAATATCTTTCCACTTTGAAAATAAAATTATAAAACTAATTATTTATTGATTATGTTTGATTAAATTTGATGAAAATAGCCTTGTAAATTTATAATATTACCCTTAAATAATTTATTGGTCAGGACGGTAGAAAATAACGCCCATCCCATACACATTTAAATAAAATATTCCATTTACATTTTCGGTAGAATGTCAAAAGAACCTCATTTAGATTAAAAATAATATTATTTTAATTTTTTTAAAGTGAACCATTATAATAAATTAAATTATAAAATAATTGTAGAATATTAAAAACCTTCTTTAAAATATTTTTATAAAATAGGTACATTGAAGAAAAATCATTTTCAACCGAATTGATAAATAACGAATTTTTTTCCTTAAAAACATAATTTTGATATCATGAGAGCTTAAAATGAGTAAAATGAATGGAAACCATGAATTATTAAGAAATAAATATATGAGAATAAAATCCAAGATTTTTTTGAGTGACAGATCATAAGATATCATTATTGGGAATATAATCCTAAACAATCTTGATAAACAATGAAATTATAACATAAAATAACCGCCACTTTGGTGATATTTGTATCGTAAAACCCATGAAAATTATCTTTATTACCACCCTATAGGGTGATGTATTTTAATTTAAATTTGGTTCTAGGAGATGAACATATGGTTACCAAAGAAATTTATAAATATTATTACATTCTTTTAACAAAAATATTCTTTAAATAAAACCAAAGGATCGAGAGGCATACTATTTTTGATTGGCTATGTCCATAATATAAAAATAATAAAAGAAAAAAATATTTATTAAATTCTTAATATTGATCTCTTAAATCCATTTTATTACATAATAATGTATAGGATAGTCGATATAATGTAAAAAATAATGAGATGAGATAAAAATCCTAGTTAGGGAACATACATGATAATGAGTCATAACATGTGAGTCAAATGACATTATAAGATATCATAACAGAGAAGGATCATGTATAATATCATAGGAGAATAAAATAATAAATATTTTATCATATGAAAATGGGGACATAGGAAATTGGAAAAAAATAAAACATTACATAATCCTATGTCAATTCTGACAACCAATGGTGGACAAAGTCCCATCATGGATTAATCTCACACCCTCATCCATACACAATATACATTGAGTCAAACATTTATCCCATAAAATAGAGAACCATATGAGTATAACCATTACAACATGTAAATTCTTATTATATTTATAAAATCAAATAAATCAGAAGTCATAAAATAATAATAACATGTGGAGGGAAATGGGTTGTATAATATTGCTGCATGTCATAATAAAAGAGATTTCTTAAAGAAGGCATTTGGGAAATGAACATAAGCCATGTGTTAAACAAAAAATGGAATAGATAATAAGATAGGTATTTATTTGAGATACATATATACATAACTTATAATCATTCAATAACATTAAATAGATAAGGAGAGTGGGCTAGATAGAGAAAGGTAAAAACCTAATGAAAAAGGTTGGTTCAGATAGATATCTTGCCTTATGTTCCTGAATCAATTCATGATTTCATATAACATTCTTGATATTAATATTATATTCATTAAATATATAATTTATAATAATTCCATAACACTAAATAGATATATAATGTTTGTTTGAGTGAGAAATGTTTTAACCTAATGAAAAAGTGTGCTTCAGAGAGATCCCTTATGTTATGTTCCAAAATAATTATAGTCTTGCACTTAAAATCCTAGAAAATAATATTAGATTCATTAATTACTTAATTAAGAACCATTTTCATCTATATATTATTTAACATTATATTATTAGGTTCATTTATAACAATTTATAAGAGATATAGGGTTTAATTTTACTATTCTAAGGTCCTTAATTTTATAGTTCAAAGGTCTATCCACTCACACATAAGTATTAATGTTGTTGTAAAATGGGAATAGAAATAAAAAAAGTGAGATGATATCATATTGACGATATTCTTGAAATTTAAATAGTCCAACATATCAGAATGTTTTATCACTTAGGGGAAAATAATTGATTGAAAATGATAATGTTACATGGTTAGTTCTTTTAGGTGGTTTTGCAGAACATCAATAACTAAATTCATTTTAATTAATACTTTAGACTTCTATTAATTACAAAATATGAAATATGTTATAATATACTTATTATAATTTTATTCAAAAAAAATTATAACTTTAGGACCATCCTTGAAGGCGGTGGAGAAAAATAAAGTGAGTTCTCATGGAGGAGGAAAACCATCCATATTATAAATAAAAAATTCATTTAAAAACATAAACTAGGGACATTTTAAGAAATACTTTTCACCATAATAATATCATAATAGAATATTTAGGATAAATATTAACTATCTTTTGGTGGATGGATGTAACACACCATGATTTTAAAAGCGGGACATCATGTTTGATTGTATGTATGAAACACAACACCAGGACTTGAAGAGAATATAACACCCCAATACATTAATAAATATTTCTTTTAAAATCAATAAAATCTATTAGATATTTTGAGATATATGCAACAACAGGTAAAAACACAATTCTCAATTAAAATATTATTATTTAAATATGACCATTATAACCAAGCCATTAAGTGAGTGGATATGAATAAGAATAACTATAATATGGAAATTATATGTTTTAAAAATGTATAAAATAATTTAAATGGTTTTATATTGATTATTATTAAATAATAACCATTTTAAAGAGAATGAAATGTTTTTAGAAAAAATAGTATTTTTCTGAAAGGTTGTTTATTGTGACTTTCAAACATAATTTAAAATTACCTTTTTCCAATTAGATATAATTTATTTTAAAATATAAACTTCATTTTTTAAATATAAATTTCATTAATTATATTTGGTTGATTTTTTTTAAAAAAATATTAATTTTTTTGATTAATAATGAAAATACTAATTTTTATTGAAGGATACCTTATCATTTAAATAATTTTAGAAGTTAAATTATATTTTAAATTGATTTTAAACTAAAATTTTACCAAGTATATTAAAATATATCAAATTTGTTCATAGTAATCAATTTTATATATAATTCTGTTGTTAAAAAATTCTATATTTATGAGAATTTTCTCTTTAAAAAATTTCTCTTTACTTACATATGTAGTTTAATTCTAAATTGAATTATTATAATTATGTGAATTGTATTCAGAAAAATGTATTACATATATAGAATAAGAAAACATTATATTGTGATATTTTTTCAACATATTTTTTTTAAAATAGTGAATATTGAAAATAGTAAATATTAATTATCATTGTAATGGTAAATATGGGTTTACTAGGGGTTTAACTAAGAATATAAGGGTTAATAATGACCTAAAAATTGTACAAGAAATAATTTTATGGAAATATTTAGACCCTATAATCTCGGAGGATCTAAAATTACTTATTTTAGAGGCTTTTTTCATGTTAAAAACATTGGAATCACTTTATCTTTTACAAATTTTCATTTGTGTCCTCTCCCCCATTTATAAAATCCCACCCACACTCCTCCCCTGTTCACAGTTCTAAAACAAATTGGTTCAAAAAATACCTAATAGTATATATTAATTAATTTCCACATGAAATCCTAGATACCTTATATTGATAAGTAATCCCTTTTATGATGACTTTAGGAATAATCCTAAAGAGGCACTATGAAGAAGAGGAAAAATTATTTAAAGTGTGTATTTGTTTAATTTATTCTTCCATCCCATTAAAACCTTATAAAATTATGATAACATGATAAAAAAAATTTATAATATATTCTGATATGTTTTTTTGTTAATTTCCTAATCCATATCCATATACACTTCTATAAAAATGGAAATGAAATCATCGGTCATGTGTTCAATGGACAACTGCATCATGAACTAATGTAATTCATTTTCAATCTGAAACTTTCAAGGAAGGATATAATGATGGATTTAAAATATTTATATTATATTTATGACATTATAATATATTCTTAAGTATTGTATCACATATAATTTCTTACATTCCATTTTGTGGGGGATACGATAACGTCACTCATGTGTACGGTGGAAAACTGCCTTACGAAGAGATGCGATTTGTTTTTCTCTTACGATTTAATAGAAAGGAAGAAATGTTATAGTAAGTGAATATATATGATATATATTATAAATCCATAATTATTGAAATATAATATCACATATAAATTCTTACCTTCAAATTCATTGGAAAATGACAATGTCACTCATGCATACGTGTGGACTACCGCCTTCATGCAACGATGCGATTTTTTCACATGAATGATAATAAGATGTATTTGATTAATATAAATGATATAAATTAAATAATAATGTTTCTATAAATATATATTATAATTAATTTCCTTTTCTTCTATCCATTAATAAAAAATGAAACATCATTATGCACACGTTCAACCAACCATTTCAATGAACAGTTTAATCCATTTTATGTATCTAACTTTTATATAGTGGTATAAGTACATATATAATGAATATATAATATATTCATATATTGGTTAACATTTTAAGAATTATTCAACCTTGATAAAATTAAAAGTACAAAAACTACCAAACTAAAACATACATGAAAAATGATGCAATTATCGCCTGAAAAGTGAATTTAACAAAGAGTTGTTAATAAACAAGTTATAAAATAATATAAGTAAATAATATCTGGAATTATATATAGGATTATAGTTATATAATATATTTATAATAGTACTATATTTATTAAACATGAGGTTCAAACACATATGAAAATTTTGAATATGATTTAAGGGTTTCTCGTTTCATTTTTTAATTCTGTGAGACATATCCCATATTCACCTTTTATTTTTTATGTGGGGTATATAACTACACTTTTAAAATTTATATCCCGAATATATTTTTCTTCTTGTTATTTATATCATCATTTCATGATTGATTTTTTATAGGTGATATGATTCATATTATACCAATGTTGTAAATATTTATTTCAAAATCTCATTATTATTAAGGATTGTGTTTATTTATGTCTCCATTTGGAAAATTATTTTATATTCTTATCTCAAAATAAATCTATTTTATTCTAATATGTTTATTAATTATCTTTTTTTTGGTAATATAATCATTCATGAACTCTTTTTTACTTAACATTATTGAGACAATATTTTTTATATGAATACTTAACTTTATTTCTATATTTGGTCCAAAATCCAATTTCATCAAAATAAGTGATTTCTAGAAAAAATTTTAAAAATGTTTTTAAACATTTAAAAATAATTTATTCATAAAAGTGCTAAAAATGTTAACATTTTAGAATGTTTTTGAAAGAAATATTTATTCAAATTTAAAAATACTTCCATTTTTATTTTACCAAAAATGTGAAAAAAGTATTTTTTTTATTGTGTAAGACTTGAAAAAATTAACTATTTCCTAAAAAATCATGCTTGAAAGTATTATTTTACAATTTTATTAGGTTATTTTCAATATTTTTTTTTAATATTTTTTTTTCAATGTAAAAATATTATTCTCCATATAAATGTTTTTAATGACATATTTATGGTATTTATATTCATCAATGACACTAAAACTTTATTATAATTGTGATATACCAAGTATATGTAGTATTGATAGCATTGTTTTTCTTTATTAGGATTGTTTATGATCATTTTTTATAAGGATGTACAATTTTATTAAAATTCACAATATCACTCTGGAAGAATTATGATTATGTTTCTTTGGATGGGTAAGTATTAAATACTTATATTTTAGTTTTTAATATGATATTTTATGTTGATTATGTTTTACACCTTTCATATTAGTAATTTATTAAGACTAATTATAGTTGGGTATGTCTTAGTTATAGATTTCCCCTCGATGGATTTACAAGTCTCATGAGGCAAATTAGTTGGCCGAATTTGATGGGTTTCTACCTAAAAATTTATACAATATTGTGAATGGTCATCAAAGGTTTAGACATCCAATATAATGAATTCCCTCTATAGAAAATCAATTATTTCAATTTATAGCCTAATTAGTTAAAATACCCATAGAAAAGTTTCAATATTATGTGATTATTTATTTTTGTTTATTTGATAATCATTTATTTATTCTATATTATGATCATTTTATTTATTAAGTGGAATGATTTTCACTTATTTAACATGTAATATTGATTATGATTATTTATTCATGATATCTACCACTATTTCCTTACCCATATTGTGTATCTACGTTTAACCATTTCTTATGTATTTTTCCCTTGGATACGAATATGTTTTTTTGAATAATATAGAAGGAAAAACTATAAGGAATAAAGGATTTCACAATGAAAACACATTGCATAATTTTTGTTTGAAAATATATGTAAAATTGTAGTATGTATATAGTCTACCAACACTAAAATACAAATCATTCCTTTGGTATATGTTAAATTGTGTCTGGTGAAAATGTAATAATTTAGAAAGAGGATCTGTGTTACTAGAGTCATAGTTATTACAGTTAGTATAGAAAAACATTTTTTCGGAATATTGTTTACTAGATTTATAAAAAATAGACTAGATAAGAGAACCATATGATATAAATTAAGAATAATTATAGAATAACATGAGTAAGTTTTTATAATATAGGGATTATGTGGTTTTCCATGAAATAAATCTCTATCTGGATACTACTAGTAGACGTTGTTCTAGAACAGATGTACCTAAGAGTGATAACTCTTAAAATGGCATGTCAGGCTTGACTCAAGAATTACATGGTACACAACAATGGGTGTTACTATGCACCTAGTTTGACACTGTAATGGTTTATGGTTAGGATAATTAAAAGTTTCATTACAAACCATTTTGAAGAGTTTCAAAGTATTTTTTTATTTGATGAATTTCCCAAAGATACCATTTTTATCAGAATAATATTATCCATGCATAATGTTTTATATTTATGTTAAATTTTTTTAATAGTAATAGAATTATAAATTATGTTTCATAATGTTATGATCTAATCTAGAGAATTAAATTTTTTATAAAAAACACACATTGGAAGTAATGGGAACCATATCAATTCACATACCCATGTAGGTATTTAACAAATAGTAAATACAATTAATTTTGAGATAAAGTTATAGTTATAATTTAATTAATAATAACCATATTGGGGAATCTGACATGGGTTATGAGATATAACCATTTTTGTATAGAGTATCTTTCTGATCCACCATGTAGTGAAATAATCTTCTTAAAAATTCATTCATTATCAACCCTCATCATTCAACAAGACTAAAAATAAATTTTTTATGAAAAAGGATTTTTTATTTAGAGAATATATTTATTTATTTGGGAACAAATTAATGAGGCAATGTTTTCATGGTATTTTTTCTTCTCTAAGTAGATAGATATCAATGGTGGTCAATGATTAAAAAAACCAAGGATGAAGAAGAAATAAAAAACATAGGATGAAATGATTTTAAGGTACCCTTATTGGAAATGTATTTTCCTCATCAACAATGATAAGATATAGATAGATAATATCTGAATCTAATACAAAAGGAAGATAATAATGGTTATATAAATGAATCTAAATATAAAAGGTTATAAAGACGTGGTCAAACTATGTACATAATCCAAAAAGTAATATTGATAATTGTTTTGATGGGTTAATGATAATACTTTAAAGGGAATTATTCTCCTAATCATTCCCCTCACACGACGACATGTAGTCATATTATTTCAAGATAGAGAAATAATTCTCCATGTATTATGTATTCAATGGAATGAATGATAATTATAGGAAAATGGATAAAAAGGTAGATAAAGGGATGAAGTGATATATAGATTTTTCCACATAAGATCATTATAGAAAGAAACACCCTGTTAATTTCATGAAGGGCATGAAATATTTTTATTAGTGTATGGAAAAAATATACAATGATCATGATTTCAAGGACAAGAAATAATTAACAATGTTCAATGATTTAATTGTATAGATATATGGAACTACACAAATGAATGTCCCATGAATCACATGAATATACTATAGAAGAGGCGAAGGGATCAATTTCAAGCTTATGTTATTGATAAAAAACGTGTATTGATTAAAGTTAATGAATTTGGATTCATGAAATATATTTTAGAAGTAGTTTATAAATGATATTATCATTACAATATTCCTCAAATTTATAAATAATTTACTATGGTAATACTTATTAAGAGATTTGATCAAATATGTTGAATGGTACATGTGACAAAGAAAAGAGTTTCAGTGACCAGTTTAACTTTCTAGAAAACACATGATTGAGGTAATATAAACCTTAACATGAGATTTATTTTGAGATAATAATGATAATTAGTTATTTATGATATAGTATTAGTGACCATGAAATTGGTTAGTGATTTGATGTCATAGGTTATCTTGGATGGAGTTTACTTTATCTTTAGATATAGGGAATATATTTGACAACCTGATATTTTTATTTTTGATGAATTTATGTTTTCAATAAGGTTTAATGTTTATTATGGTATTCACCCAATTGGAATGTGACATTAATAAACAATTTATATTATATGAGGGAAAATATGGTTGATTTAGAGACTTTCCATCTATATTTTTGTACATTGAATTTGTTCAAAGATGTTTTGGAAGAGTATTAAGGTTAAAAAATTATGAAATGCACTAATTATAATTTTTGTATTACCAATTCAAATATTAGTGACTAATATATTATAGTGGATAATTTTCTCAATCCATCTAGGATTTTTTAAAGAGATGATAAATATCTTATTACTCTTTTATGGATATTATGATGCGTTAAATATTAATTGTATTTCTTTAGGCATAAAAATACATCTTAAATATTAATTTCATAGATAAGGAAATAAAGTACAACCAAAGCGTGAAATTATTCTTTAAATGGTTTTATGTAAGTATATTTTTTGTTATCATCAGTCATGATAGTGAAATATGTCCTCAACTTTATGAAAATGATATTGAAAGAAAACAATTATCATATTAACTTCATATATGATGAATAAAATATCCTTTTAACTCATCACAAATTTATAGTTTTTAGGTTCATAAAATTACATTGATAACTCACATTCTTGTGATAAATAATTTATATCTCTCTCTATAATTATTTACATTTTCCTTCCATGACCTTATCATCACTTCCCAAAAGTTTCCTCTTACTTGTAAACCTAGTTTTTGTTATTATACCGGAACTTTTCAGTTACCTTTATCCCATATAAAGAATAATTTTCTTTCCTTTTATAAGATGGAGATATAAAAAAGATATTTTAAATTTTCAACCCCTTAATTTTTGAGATCAAGATTAAATTGTGAGGGAACAATTTATATATGGGGGAAGAAGGTAAGACCCCAGGATTTCAAAAGGGGAACATCATGTTAGATATCATTTATGACACACAACACAAAAAATATAAGATAATATATAACCCCAAGATATTAGAATATATTTATTTTATAATAATTCCAATCTCATCGATAACATGTGATGCACACAACATCAGGTTTAAATAAAACACAATAATGAATTAATATATTGTTTTTTAAACATGAATATTATAGCCTGCCTATTAAGATAGCGAGTATGAATAGAAATGAATAATTTATGAATATTTATGGTTTAAAATTTTATGAAATAAATTCAAAGATTATTTAATAATTTGAAATATAATGCAAACCATTTTAAACATAAAAGAATGTCTCCTGAAAAATTTTACATTCCAACTAGGTTGGGTAACAACCAAATTTTAATGAATTTATTGATCATTGTTCTTCCATTCTAATTTTTTTTATCGATTTAAATGTGACCTAAGTCACATGTAATGTCTTGGGAGTGTATGGGGTTTGTTAATACCATAGATCTCCAAAAATTGGAGAGGCAGACTGAGCTAAAGAGTTAGCACATGCTTAGTTCTAACTTTGATAATCAACACCATGGAGAACTCAATGAACAATATGATTCCAAAAGGTTTATCCTAGCCATGAATGCCAGGGTAAATTGCAATGAAATTTGTATTAGACAAATTAAAAGGAATCCTTTCATGGGATATGAATGGTTTGTCAAAATGTGCATCTAACCCATGTAATGGGGTTACATGGATAGTTATGGGTGCATGGTTGGTGCAAAATTTGGACAACCATTTAGCCAAACTATTCAACCCCTTAAATGAAGAGGAATTTACTATTATTATATTTTTTTCCTCTACCAAAAAAAACATGTTTGTCCTCCCATCATGTTGGAAGCCCTCCCTTATCCACTATTAGGTATTTTGATAAATCCCTCATTCAATATACATTTTTATCACCGTAAAAAAGAATTGAATCCATAATTGAATGACCATTAAAACTATTTCTTCCTTTAATCATTTATATTTCCATCACTTGTGCTGTTTAATTGGTATAAATGTTTCCCTATTTCCACATAATTTGGTTTTTATAATGTTTTCTCTGGTTCTAGCTCGATTCAAGGGAGAAAACTAGATGATGAGAGTTATATGGGCCAATGGTTGGTGGAATCACAATTTAACCTAAATGTTTTTGTGTTTTATAACTATTTTCTACTATACTGCATATTGAAATTATTTATTCATTTCTTAAAATGTTATTCCTATTTTTAAATTACGTTATGAATTTTATAATACTGTTTAGATCCTTATTAAATTGTTATAGGATGTATACCTCATTTGATGAAACCCCTTTGGGCGTGCTTTATTTTTTTACCTTACTAATGTAAATTATTTATTAACCAACCACATACTATGTGCTTTGGTTTGACATTAAAATGGAATTTCTATTATTTATATTTTAAATAATATGATTTAATTAAATTGAAGTGGGTAGATATGCCACACCAAAAGTAGAAAATTTATATATATGAGTTAAAAAAATATGATACCCTTTGTTAAAATGGGTTAAATTATTATAATCACTTAAGAGGTGATTCCTCTTTATTATTACTATGATTGGACCTTGGTTATTGATAGTTGGAAAATGGTTAAAGGAGTTGTTGAGCATGGAATTTCATGCTCCTTTATATTGTGTAATGGGCATAATGTCTCACATAGTTAAATTTTATCTGGATGATGGGAATGACGTTCCACAATCCCATGCATCAGGTGATGGGTTTGATGACTCACCCCACCATCTCAAGTGATGAGTATGAAATCCCAGAGTCATATGATATTTAGGGATTGTACCCATTATTGGAATCTATATCTCATTATAATATTCATGGATGTTTGAGTTACACCCTTGTTCCAACTAACACATAGTATATAGGTATCCTCCTATATATTTTCTTATATATATAGTGTATATACATGTATACATATCATATATGGTTATTTATGTATATGCTAAACTAATTGGAATTATATTGGAATATACCAAAGTAGGTAGTGTATACTTGGTTTTCTTTAGGAACCAGAGTCGATGGTTATTTACCTTTAATATTGTTTATTAGTTCTTATACGTGCATAATAAAATTATATATACACTAAATGGATTATTCTAGACACCATTGGTGGTGGAATATTGAGTTTATCTAACATCATACCTGGGATTCCATTTGTATTCGAGAAGACATCATGATTGTCGGTGTCGATATGGGAAATCACCCTTCCATGGATGCTTGATCAGTTTTTATTATAGCATGGAACATGGAATAGAAGAATGATCCTATGATCATGATACTACAAGAGATTTATTTTAGTCTATTTTTATTTTTTATTGAAGGATGTAGATCACTATGCATTGTATCCCCTATGTCCCCATTTTTTACATCAATATTAAATGATATCATTTTACATATGACACAACCTTTTTCATTTCATTATTATTGCATCTTGGATTTTTCCTTTTCTATTGTTCATATATATGGTATCTATTTCCTTTTTGATGTATTTTATGTAATTATTCCTTTATTCAGTATCTCTTTTTATATCCAATGTAGCTCTCTGATAAGATGATATCATCTCCCCACCATACCACATTGGACCCTTACTGTGAGTCAACAAGCTACAACATTTTAGGATCCATGAATTAGGCCATTTGACCCACTAGCTATAGGAAAAATTTAATGGATCCCAGGATAAGAGATTAAATTTTATTATAAGAGGATTTTTATTTTTCTTTGGCTTACTATGTTTTGTATTAGATATGATACAAGGATGTAATGAAAATTGGTGATGAGCTTGTGCATGGGAGTAGCTAACCCACATATAAGAGAAACCCAAATTAAAGTGATGGGATATTGCTTGTATAGATTATTCTTGTTTTAGTGTATAACATTTCACCATTAAGTGATGCACATGTTTTGTGATATTATTATCTTAGATGTTACTGATACAGACTTCTTTTACCCTTTTCTGGTGTTACAAGGAGGTAGTTTCTCATACATCATTATAGGATCCTTAAGTCTTGTATTCTATTAATTTTGTTGTTCCACATTTACATACTGCATGCATTTACTCATATATATATATTTTGGTTCTTTTTACTATATTTGAAATGTGTTAATTATTCTTATAGGATGAAATAAGTTGATTAATTTAAGTGTTTGCATAAATAGAAAAGGTGTTTTACCAATATATATTGATCATGAAACCTTAATTGGTCAACTAGAACACGTTATGGCAACAGGGCATACAGGTTCCATGTATAGAAACAACATTCTATAATTTTATTTTCTGAATAAAAATGATAATTTTTGAATAAATTACTTATATCAATCAAAAAATGGAATTTCACATTATCAAATTAGTTTATATGACATGTTACATCCTAAAACCAGATGTAATGGCAAGATCATAATTACAATAGGTTCCAATAGAAATTTATAAGAAAATTATTTTCAAAAATTTTAAATAGTGGCATATTTAACTAGACTGTGATATATATATATATATGTAAAAGAGTATTAACTTAAAATAAATTAAATTTATCCTCTTAATGGAAATGTTTATCACTAAATGTGATTTCAATTTCAATTTAAATGGTGTTTTCCTCTACACAATATAGTTGACACTCCAAATATCAGAACCTGAAACATAGAGTATGAGACCTAGACACAAAACCATCCTTATTAGTTGGTAGTTTCGGGGTGTCTCTTATATTTATTTATGGTCTCTTATGGTCTTCCCATATCACGTAGACATAGATTCTGGACTAGGAATAGAGGTCTAATCTATTCCATAGGAAGGCTATGTACCTATCCAATTATATATCTATGATCCTTTTTTACTATGTTCTATTCTAAAGAATGTGTTTAGAATTGTGGAATCATTCCTCCACCAAATCATTGAGTCATATAATGGGAGGGTAGTGATGACCATGATCTATAAGTAGTCGACCATAATCTGCCAGTTTAACCTCATGTGGTTCCACCAAACAAACAACATACTATTTTTAGAATGAGCACTAACACCAATCTTAGAGAGGGTTTCCTTAAAATGAGTCATCAGATGAATGGTGTTTCATGACCTACCTTGAATATGGATGAGTTGAATCCATAATTATAGTAGTATAATGCTCCCATTTTATTAGGGGTGGGGGATGATGAACCATATGATGTGGATTCATGTCTAGATCTTTCTATATTTGAAAATCTAAATAGACAATCAGAGAAGAGGGTCATGATTTCTTATTATATAATACATTGTTGTGGAAATCAATGGTGGGAAGTCATTAACCAGAAAAAATGACATAATGATATGATATGGAGGGATTTATATATGGTCTTATATGATTACTTCTTTACAAAAATTCAAGGGTCGACCAAGCTATATTTTTCAGGAACTTGAAGTGTCGTGCTGTGTAAGTAACTGATTACTCTTCCTGTTTTACTGATCTTCAAGGATTCAAAATGACTCCAGTGGGTGATGAAATTATGGTAGAAATACAATTAATGTATGGTATAATATACACCATATGATGAAAGGTTAATTTATTCTTGTTGATTACTATTTCTATGATAGTCAATCTAGACCTCATTACTAAATTGAATTTGAGGGAATTCCATGGTGTGATCTAGTGTTGTTCAACATGCAGACCTACTAGTGGTTCTTATAGCTAGTGGATGTAGTGATTTGAGGTTTCTCATAGTGGTTGTAGTAGTCAAAAAACTCGTACTAATAATTTTGTTATATGTAATCAGTGAGGGAAGCTAGTTCACATGAAACCCAAGTGTATGTAAGATATAGTGGAGTTTTGAGACTACATAAGGATGGGTCATTTCTAGATCATCTATACGACCTTATTATAAGTTCATATTGAGGGAGGATATACACCAAATCCACATTCCAGAGTAGGGCCAGTAGTATCTCTCTAGGGTGGCAGCTCAAATACCACAGACCACTCTAGCGGATGAGGTAGACCAGGTAGAGGGAATTAGTCTCATGATTCAGGTTTCTTGTAGACTGGGCCTACTCAATGAATTTGGGATTTCATTTAGGGCAGTGGTATAGATCTATTAAATTTTGTAAAACATATGTTGGAAGAGGAGAGAACAAGAACATATACTCTTTGAGGTACTATTCTAGTAGCCTCTATTGTAGTACAAACTTTATTTAAAATAGATGAATAACACCTTTTTATATCAATGAAAAATACGGAGAGTTTGTGACTTTAAATATAGTACGTTATGTGGTGATGATAATGGATACCATATTATGTATCCACTTAGAGAGTGTTCACTATTATAAGGAGTGTGACCGTGAGATAGGTGGATATCTACTCTTGTGTAATATTTTAATCCTTGACATGACATGTCCTGATGCAATTATTGGTACGAATTGGTTTATTTCTAATTATTCCCACATTGACTATTATTGCTAAAGTATGAAGTTTACATCACCATAGGGAGGTTGAAATTTTAAAAATGTATAATGGTATGTCCATCTGTGTTGATCTATACATGAGAAGTAGGGTCAAGTTAGATTGATAGGCTAGATACCTAGTGTATTTTTTGGATGATCCGGGAATACATCTTACTATTATCCCTCTTGTGGTAAATGGTTTTATATATGTATTCCTTATTGAAGTTTATACGATACCATCAGTGAGAGCGGTAGAATTAACCATCGTGCTAGTTCCTAGAGTTGAACTAGTGTCCATTTCTTCTTATATGATGGAACCAATAAAGTTTTTGGAACTCAAAAAGTAGTTGTAGGACCTGTAGTATAAAGGTTTTATCTGTCCTAGTACATTGCCTTGGGGTTCACTGGTCATTTATTCCATGAAGGTGGACGGTACCCTTAGACTCTGCATTTTTTAAGAACGATTACACAAACTCAAAATAATGAATTGGTATCCAATGACTTGAATAGATGGCCTCTTTTGTTATCTCCTAGGAGAAAGAGTGTTTCAAAATATTTATTT
Organism: Viscum album; assembly: GCA_963277665.1. Lineage (NCBI taxonomy): Eukaryota > Viridiplantae > Streptophyta > Magnoliopsida > Santalales > Viscaceae > Viscum > Viscum album. The sequence goes on along the minus strand of OY728157.1, from coordinate 246,858,033 downwards.
AAAGTTGGGGTACCATTAGGTGTGTTTCATGCCTTCATATATACCTTGTAAAATATTCTAGCGTAGGTATGGTCTTTATGAGTATCTGGTAATGTCTATTGGTATCATGAATGTTCTATCTATTTTCACAGCTTTTATGAATAGTTTTTTCAACTCATATTTGGATTCATTAATTCTAGTGTTTGTGGATTACATCTTAATGCATTCTCACTCTCAAAAAAACCATGACAAATAAATTGAGATCATGATGAATACACTGAGAGGGCACCAAATTTATGAAAAGGTCACCAATATCCACTTTTGGATCAACAGAGTCCACATTATGGGAAATATTGTCTCAAAGTCAAGAGTATCAGTAGAACTAGTGAAGAAGAGAGTTTTAGTTTCATAGGAGAATCCTAATAATTCCTTTGATAGACAGAGTTTCATTGGCCTATTTCAGTATTACAAAAGAATCATCCAGTATTTTACGTGCTATCAGTTCCTTTTATAGGATTGAATAGGATGGGTGTCAAATATTTATGGTTAGAATCCAATGAAATAATTTTTTTGAAGTTTAATGGGTGGTTGACTTCAGTAGTGATACAAACTCTTCCAGAGATAGGAAGGAGACATAATGTCTATTGTGAATCATCAAGTATCATGATTATTGTAGTTATTATATATGATTAGTGAGTCATTCCATATAGGTGTCATCAACTGAGGCCACACAAGTGGTATTACCTAAGGAATGATATCGATCCTGTAGAAATTGTTTATGCTTTAGGATATTGATGAATTATTTTCTTATTTATATTTTTATGGTATTTATTGATAAAAAATATTCAAGTATATATTCACATATCATGATCTAAATTTTATATATAATAGGTTATTTGAATACCTCTAGTAATTTTTTTGACATTACCTATAAGAATGGAAAAAGAAATCAGCGGTTGATGATATGATATAGAAGACTCATGCATAGATAGTTTAGGAGGTTAGGGGTTGTTAGTCCTACTAGTTAAAATACCCTGAGAGGGGGGTGAATCATGGTATGATAGATTAAAAACATTTTTGGATCTTTTTTTTATTGTTAGAAAAAATCAATTCTTTCATTTCCATAGAAATATACAAACATATATAAAATCATTCACACGACACAATGTTTTTTTTACTTTTTTCACCCTCACTAGGCTACGTTCAAGGAGTATACAATGGAAATGTGCTGATTTACCAAATTCACTAAGGCTCAATGCCAAAAATAAGTACAATTTTCAGACTAGATCTTCTATGTCCAAGATCTCAACATTTACAAAGTGTAGGTAATGCTCACGAAATTCCCAAGGGTCACTCACTATGCCTCTTTCTCCGGCTCAATACAGGTGGAAAGGGTCACTGTCTGCCTCTTCCTTCACTCAATGCTCTTGGAAAGAAATCCACTCACAGTTTAGTGACTTGTAGTTCAAACATAGTTTATAGACATTTGGTTCCTTCATTACCATGAAATACTATATCCTCAACTATAGGTATATGCTCTATTGATGTCCCTTTTTTACCCACAGATGAATTACACCTTCCTGGGTACTTCTAGGTCCTGAAAAGTACTTTCGAAAACTGAATTGAAGCCTCTTCAAGATTCCTTGAGAATACCGTAAACCGCCTTATTCTCTCACGTACTAAGTACCAGGTTTGTTATGTGGACCACTTACTCCATGTACTATTTCCTCTTCTATGGACCTCCTCTATCCACAAACTTCCTCTTCCTTCATTTTTGTGCACCGCCACTGCATACTGATCCCACAAACCTTCACTAAAAATTACCCTATATCTATGAACTATTCTCGGTTCATGGATTTCCTTGACTTCTACGTACCAAAGGTATCCCTCCACGTACCTCTTGTGGAATTCACTCTCTCACATATCATAGAATCCTCTTCCATGTATCGAGTCTTAAGTGGACACAATATTCTGCTGAAATCCTTTGGAGGAATTTTTTCTGCGCGGACCACTTTAACCATCACAAGATTATCCCTCGTAAACCACCTTCCGACATTGCCAAAATCCTGGATCAAAAAGAAGTTCTAATGATATTCGATCTCCATAGTAATCATTGGTATTAGAGATTCTTATAGAAGAAAATATATCTGCAAGACCTAGTAATCAAATTTTTAACATATCTTCAATCCATCCTTCAACACATACCGATAATTATTCCACCGTGAACTGCAAGCCACCTGCGAATCATTTTTTATACGCACTCTTCTTACTACCTTTTCTCCTATATAGTTGATCTCCATCAATGAAATCAAGCCACATGCGTTCCACAACACCTTCTTTCGCAAATCGTTTTTGGTTTTCACGAATCGGTCCAATATACCATTCCTACCGCTCCATGTACCATTCTCGGAACATGGTACGTAGCCCATGAAATATGGTACGTGGTTCTTACTCTTTTCTAATTTTCATCCACATTCTTCTTATAGTTCATTCCAATGAAGAAATCATTCCTTTTCTATTATCAAAATCCCAATTTTAAGGCTCAAAAATTTGGAAAAACTGGGAATCTGAGCCACCTTAAAAACATATCTTCAGAAAACACCAACCATTCTCATTAGTGATCATATGGATTTTTCAATAAACACAATCACACCCAAAACATTCCATGGGTACACCTTGAGGGATTTTTTCCCAATAGGGGTGAATGGAAGGTTTTGGCCTTTTTTATTGACTCATGCATATATTCATGAGAATCATGGTAAAAAAGTCCTCTCATATTTAATAGTTTCATCTAACCTTCTATAAAGGGGAAAGATGAGGCAACATTTCAATTCCAAGGGACTAGTCCAAAGGGAATGCATTTCAGATTTGGAGACATATCCATGGTAGGCCATTGATGAAGATGAGATCTTATACATACATGGGAATTTCATGGTTCCAGAAGGCATTCCAGAGAAGTTTATGTGGGAATATCCTTCCATTATTTTGGAAGTACAATTCGTTGTCACCAATATGTAACAAGACTTATGAAATTATTATTGGTGTTCTGGAAGGAAATGAGAGATAAACAACTCTATTACATAGTGTTATACCTTTCAAGACATGATAAAAGAACAACAGTTACCAGAAGGACTCTTATAGCCGTGTCCATTCCTAATTGAAAATGATATGTTGTCATCATGGACATTGTGGTAGGTTTTCCTCAATCATATTGAGATAGGGACACCATTTTGGTAGTTTTTAATCTACTTATAAAGGTCACCAACATCTTACACGATTGTGATACCTTCTCAGTAGATAATATCGAGAGGTTATACATTTGAGAGGTCTCATGTCTTCATAAATCTCCACATTCTATTATATCTAATAGGGACACTTGTTTCAGGTCATGCTTTTAGATGGGTTTATCCAAGGCCTTGGGTATACTAGTTCCTCTGATCTTGCTCTATCCACCTTAGATAGATGGAGCATATGATTCATGTGGTAGAGGACATTCTATATTCATGTCCCCTTAACATTGGGTATTCCTAGGTGAAAGATATAACACTATTTGTGTTCACATAAAATAATTTATTTTAAGATACCATCCATATAGATTCTTTTGTGGACATATATGGTAGGTCATTACGATCAACTCTATTATAGTTTTATATATGAGAGGTAGTATTTATTGGACCAGGTTTTATTTAGGAGACTTCGGAGAAGGTCTGGGTAATCATGAAGTTCATATTAATGACTCAGTCTAAGGAGCATTCCTATTAGAATTATCATTGAAAACCTTGTGAGCATGAGATTTGGGATTTGGTTTTCTTAAACGATTCACCAAGGATGGTAAATTGACGATTTTAGAAGTAGGGTAATATATTTCCTAGATTCATGCGTTCCTTTTGAGATCATATAGAATATTGGACTAGTGGATCACCAGAATGTACATCCTTTGAGATACCATTTTATGCACAATGTCTTTATCAAGTCTCATCTCTTTTAGTATTACCTAGACCTATTACATGTATTGTATCCTAGAGAGGTTATTTTAGAAGATGATTCTTTGTTAATGAGTATCCAGTTCATATTTTAGATCAGAGCATGAAAAAACTCCATGGAAGGTTAGTTCATTTAGTGTGGGTGTTATAATAGCATGATCAAGTAAATTATGGGTCCTAAGTGTAAGAGGCCGACGTACATGCCTAGTATATAGAGATTTTCTAAAATGATTCATTTTTAAACTCAGAAGAACTACTAAAGGAAGAGTTTCTATAAGAAGAGGAGTTTATAATCATCTAACATTTCATAAAGGTACAAATCATTGTTCATCAGTTTTAGATCATGTTTTATCTAGGTAAACATTTTCTATGGCCTGAAGAAGGTATCAGGAGCTTCTAGGGCCTTTTGAGAGACTGAGGATCCAAAAAATTGGAGAGAAAGACTAATATTCATGGTTATCACATGGATAGTGAAAACCATGCAAATCAACCATGAAGGGAACTCAGTGTATTGTTGGAGGCCACATAGTATTCTCTAACTATGCTATTTAGGCTGAATGGATATGCAATTTTTCTCAAAGAAATTGAAGATCCAATTTTAGTGGGATATTTATGGTTAATAATAACTTTACACCATATCTCAAAAACTGTGAAAGGGAGGATGGGAGTCCCTAGGTAGGAACACGATTAGTGAATAGTTTAGTCAAACCATTGGAATGCCTAGGGGGACTGGGAAAAAGGACAAAGAGGTAAAAGCACATTTGGTGCATGATTTTTAAAAATGTGAGATCCAACCATATGGAGTGTTTTCATGAGATAGTAGAAGAAAATGATTAAATTTTTTTTCCAAATAAATATGTTGCTAAATTTTTTTATACCTCTGGACTATATATAGTTGCATATGCATGGTTGGTGAATGGTTTTAAAAATCATGTGATGTATAGTTAATGCCCTTATTTTTATATTTTAATCAGAATTACCTACTAGAAGAAACATTAACCACATATCTTTTATTTTTCTAAACTCACCTTCATCCCAAGGCTCCTTTTTTGATTCCGTTTGATTTGGATCCATATTATTGAAAATCAATGTGCGTTGGATATTTGAATTCACTGGTAATTCATCATTTTTTCTATCTTATTAGATCTCATTCTTCCTCCCACCTGGAGTATTATATGTAGTTGAAAATTGATATACATACATTTACTTTAGGATACATTGATGATATCTTGATATATATATTTAAGGAAATAATATCCAAGCCTAAATCAAGAAGATCTTAGTACTATTCTCCGATTTTCACCATTTATTGAGTGGTTGGTAGATTATCTCTCATCTATACTATTCTATAATTTCATGGTTTAGTTTTGTAAAATTCTTCACATGATATTTTTATATAAACATGTTGTAATTCATGATGTAAAACCATTTTACCTTTATGTTTTTTTATTGAAAAAATAAGATTTCATTTGGAAAAAAACTTTTTTATAATTTTAAATTAATGATTCTAAAATTATAGTATTGTTTTAATTCATTAATATTTTTTACTAAAATATTTACAAGAAATAATTTTTTACCGTGAAATGGTTATACATGGAATTTTGAATACATTGTTTTCAGGTGTTAATTTCATGGATGTGACCCCTGATAATGGGAATGTTCATTTTGGGCACCTGGATATTGGAAACCATGTAATGAATTTGTGGATCGATGATAGATTTCTCACGAGTAAGGAACTTTTAGTTGGAATGATTTTGTGTATGTGTGTGGAATCATGAGAATGAATATGAAAAATGATGATAAATGGTTTTAAGAAATAATTATTGTTTTTATGGATATTTTATTATAGGGTTGATTTAAACTATTTAAACTAATTGTAAATAATTTTATATAAAACATGATAACAAGTCCCTTCCATGTGGATAGTGTTGGGAAGTCTTTGAGGAATTCATACTATGTTTATACTCACCCAATGGTTAGGAACTTCAGTACATTTATAGATTTCATCTACTAGGATACAAGGGAAAGAAAAATATCATAATTATTTATCTATAAATATTTATTATTTGGAAAAAGTTAAGTGGAGTTGAATGTTTTTGAAATGGGATTGTGTCTTTTGATATTTTTGGTCTTGTTTTCCCTTTGTTATTGTTAGTTTTTTATCATGATTCTGTTATCACTAAGATACTTTTATTTTACTGGATTTATTTTGGGTTGTATTTATTTTAGTCATGTATAATATAAGAAAACAATATTCATAATTTATAGCATGGAAATAATGGTTTATATCTTATAAGAAAATATTCCCCCATTGTTTTTCAGAAACATTTAAATTTATTGATAGCCTTTGGTTTTTGGGGGATGTCACTTAAGGCTAGTTGCATTCTTTCATCCTCTCATGATAATGATATGAAGAGGAATTTAAAAAATAGTATTAGTATTGGTTGGTTCAACTATATTTTGGGATGATAACAAGGAGGTAGGATTTTTAGAACTTGAAATATATTATATACAAAAACATATCTAACCTTTTTATATTGAAATTAAAGTTACTAGGGTGGCCTCTGTACACATGTTTTTTAAGAAAGTTCTAGGTAAGTTATCACCATATCATAAGAAGTTTAGCCGATGAGTATTTCTTATCATGAGTTGATAGTGTTAATTCCCATTATTATGAAATTGGTCCTCAATGTTTTTATGATTTATGAAAAATTATTATAATTCATAGAATGTTTGGATTTCAAAATCAATTTTTGTTGTATTAGTTGATATGGTAATTTGGAATTTCTAATCATTAAATTTATAGGGATTGATACTAAGTGGATTTTGTATTGATTATAGAAAATTATACCAGGTAGATGTCATTAGAATCAACCAAAATATTTATAAAAAAAGTGGTTTCACTTGAGTTATAGGTGAACGAATAGTGTTTCTAAAGAATTATTCAAGATTTTCAAGTTGTAGAAGGAGGAAATAATAATGAAGAAACTCAACTGTTTGTCCACTAAGATTAGTTTAAAAATAATAATCCACTAATATTTTGGTGTTATTTTGAGACTAAAAAGAATAGGTGTGACTTTATCAAATTAAAATATATTTTAATTCATAGGAACACTATCCAAGATGAATATCTAGTTGTCAACGTACATGCTTGTGTATCTGGCATGAAAATAGTAGTATTTAAATTTTCAAGATAAAGTGAAAAAAATTTCATGAGAATATTTTGAATAATTGTTCACCAAGTAATTCTATACATACACCTTTTAGATAACTATAATGAAAATTTTATCAAATTAAATAAATAAAATACATCGATGATAGAGTATGTGGCCGATTTTATGCACTTAATTTTCATTTCAGAAGATGTAAATGAATGTGTATCCATAATGGAACACATTTATGAGTCAGAGATGTGATCATAAATTTTCTCAAATATTTTCATCCTTCATATTATATACTATACCAAGAGAGTAAATAAATAAATTATAATTTAAAAGAAATATTTCAAGAATTTCGACTAGAGGGAGTATGTTTATCAACATGGGAACATTTTGGTACTCAAACAATAGGAATAAGAGGAAGATGGGAAACTAAATATAAAGTGGTAGAGTATATCACAATAAAACCTTAGGGTTAGTAAAATTTCTTCCATTTCCTATGAGTAGGATTGGGTGTTATCATTGTGGTTCAAATGATTATATAAAGAGATTATGTAAGACACCACATATAGCATGTTGTAACTATAACTATATGGGACATCTTCAACTCTTTTTTTATAGTGATCCAATGTATTGTTGTAGAAATGAATATTATGTGTCTCATATATCTTATGTTTTCAATATATGATATCATTATAAATACTCTCATCCTCAAAAACGAGAGATATATATTGATTATAGAAACAATATAACTCTTAAACATATGAAATCTCAATATGGAAACACAATGAAAGAGACAATGTGTAAGAAATTGTATATTGCCGATCAAGTGGTCACATATGATCAATATGGACCTAAGATGGTTTTATTTTTTGACTAATTTTAATTTTACTCTTATGCGAGCCTTGTTTGATATGGGTTCTTCCCACTATTTTATTGCTTCACATGAGTATGATCTTATGGATTTTAATGTTTAGGTGGTTCCATATATTTTAAGACTAAAAACTCCTTTTGACCAATAATACTATCAATATTTTAATTTTGAAGAAAATATATTTCTACATATAGGATTAAATTAGATTGGTACTCTTCAGTTATTGAAATTGACATCTATGATTTTATTTTGGGAATATATTGGTTAACAACATCCAAATCCCATATCGACTATTACGTTTGGTAAGTGAGTTTCATATCTGTGGATAATGTTAAAAATATATTTAAATGAAATTTGGAAGTGGATAAATGTATAGAAATTTCATTATTTTTTCTGGTTGGTACCATCTTTTACCTATTTCTATGGGTTACATTAGAATGGGTTGAAGAGATCAGAGATAGAGAGTTTCCAAACCCAGATAAAAATATTTTTGATTTTATTTCCTAATAAATTCAATGTGTTTCCACTAAAAAGATAAGTGGGGTTTATGATTGATCTCCCACCAATGATCTTCCCAATTACCCCTACTTCTTATATAACTTTACTAATAGAATCTAGGTAATTGAATATCCAAAAGAAATAATTATAAATAAATGGTTTCATTTCATTGAGCATGTCCCCGTGTACATCAACGATTGTTTTTTAAATGAATATAGCCGAAACAATCATACTTTGTGTAGATTATCATAATATTAACCCTATTATATGAAATAACTGGTACCCACTTCCAACAATTGATTATATTTTGATCAATTTATTGTATTATAATGGTTCTCTAATATTGAAATAGATTCATGGTATCACTAACTTTAATTTTAGAAGGAAATTCCAAATATAGCCTTCAGAAGAAGATATGGCCATTATGAATAAGTTGTTATTCATTTTGGTCATAGGAATTCATGATCAATACTTATGATATTGATGAAGAAAATGTTTTATATGCATTCTAATTTCTTTTTAGTGGTTTTTATTATTGATATACTGGTTTATTCAAGGAAAAAGGAAAAACATGAGAAACACTAGAATATAGCATTCAGTATCCTTCGAGAACATCTACTTTTATGCTAAAATTTATGAATGATATTTTTGGAAACATGATAAATTTTTAAATGTTTATTCCATTTATAAAAAACATGTTTCTATAGATTCTTAAAATGCTAAAGATGTTATCTCCTGGAAACCACCATATAATTTCATTGAGATACACAATTTTCTTGGATTAATGGTATAATGTTGATGGTTTTTGTGATTTTTATGTCTTTCTTCAATGATGATGAATTTAAAAAGAAAAGGAATTAAATTCCAAAATAAACATTATTTATAGAAATTTTACTAGGATCATAATATTCATATAACATTAGAACCAATCCAAACCTTTTGATAGTCCTAACAGGGCTATGTAGTATTTTGTGATGCATCATTATTTGAGTTGGGTTTTGTTCTCATGTCAAGAGATCATGTCATTTTTATGGTTTAAGGATGTTATGGGTTCATGACAATAATTACACAACACATGATTTAAAATTGTTAACTATTATTTATTCTTTCATTATATGGTGTTTTTACCTTTTTTTGAGAAATTTTTAGAGTTTATGGATCAAAAGTGTTTGAGACAAATTTTCTCAAAAGGGGATTTGTGTCCAAGGGAATGAAGATGGATGAACTATCTTCAAATGTTATAATTCAACTTGATGTATACACTAGGTAAAGGGAAACCCATGGATGATGTATTAAGTAAGAATTCATATAATCATATTGGTAATATAGATTCAAATAAGTGGATTCTATTCTCTCTCATAACATATATCCATATAGAGTCTACTGAGTGAGGTGGAATTATAAATTTATTTCAATTCCAAATATTTAATTATTTTATTGAGTAAGTGGATGAGGCTTAGATATCTGATCCTGAATGTGATACTATAATTTTGAAACATATTAATGGGTCGAAGATTAAAGGACATAAGCTATATGGGATATCTATTGTAAATTTTAGATATCATATAATATTTCCTCCAAACTATCAAGAACAAATTGTATATTCCATCCACCATTCAAGAAATATTTTTATCTGAGAATGAAAAATGTGTATAATGAAATGGAGGAATAGTTTCGATGGGATGATATTGAAAGGAGAGTGATAGAGTTTGTGTCAAGATAGCTCAACTTCTAGAACATCAATCCATTGTGTCAACATTGAGCTAGTATGTTTCACTCATTATAAAAACATATGTTGAAATGGGACCAAATAGCTATGGATTTATTTAATGGTCTTCCAAGAATGTTTTAGAAATATGATTCCATATGGGTGATTGTGGATCGACTCAAGATGTTGGCTCACTTTATCCATATTCATGAATGAAATATTGTTTAGGTTTTTTTGAGAAATCTATATTAGAAAAGTGGAAAGGATACATGGACTTATAGTGTCAATAGTTTTTGGATAAGATCCCATGTTTTCATCTCAGTTTCTGTTGTTCTTGTATCAAACCATTAGAACTCATTTTACTATGAGAATAACATATCATCCTCAAATGGATGGAAATTCCAAATGGAAGATATAGATGTTGGAGGATATTATTAGGTATTGTGTTATAGATTTTTTGGATCATAGGAGGATAATATACCATTTTGGGAGCTCTTAGACAATAACATATACCATACCTTGAGATATATGCATCAGTTCGATGTGTATTATGATCTTCCTTGTCATTAACCACTTTATTTAGTGGAAATAGGTGAAAATTAACTTATCATACATAATATTATGTAAGAAACTAAAAATAAGATATATATGGTCATAAAGATAATGGATATAACATAAGGTGATTATAAAACGTAGTTAGACCACCATCAATGACAGTGATTTCTTGAGGAATCTCATCATGTTTTCTTGAAAATCTATCCGAGGATATGGAATCATATTCTTTTTGTAAGAATGAAATGTTATATCCATGGTAAAATGACCCTTTTTTTTCAATTTAACTAGTTGGTGATGTACCTTTTCAGTTATCATAACTATCAATGTTCATTTTACTGAATAGTGTGTATCATGTATCTCATTTAAATAAGTACCGACCTAATCCCAACTGTGTGATTTGATGGGACTATTTTGATCTTCAAATGGATAATATGTTGATTCATGTGTTGATATAGATTTTGGATTGGAAAATAATCCACTTTCAAGGTAAAAGTTTTAGATAAGTATAAGCTATATGTTTGTAAGGTCATATCCATGAAAATATAGGGGATTATGAAAAAGAAATGTTAAAGAAGTACCCATAACTCTTTAAGAGAAACATTGCTTTTCCAATCTCTATGGTTGGAAAGACCAATGTTTGGAGAATGTGACACTACCAGTTTTAGGTACATCACCAATTCTTCTATAATTTGTGCTCATATAATGATTGAACTCAGTTTTAAGAGGTTTAGAGAGGCATTGTCATGTTTTGGAGGTGTTTATAGAGGTTCCCAATTTGTGAATGGTTAATAAAAACCATGTACCATCTCTTGGTAACTTTTAAATGGATGATGGGAGTCAATAGGGCGTAATGTTTTTTTGGAAAAAACATATGAGTTCCTTGGGTAACCCATCAAAAGGAAAATATATGGAAACATATGGTTGTTTGATGGTTTTTATAAATGTCTGAACCAACTATACTGGGTGTTATCTTGAGACAGTAGCACACTATGGTTGGGGAATCGTTTTCCAACCTATGCGGGTCTTTCAATATTGTCCAGTAGTGAATTCATGGATGGAATAGAGTTTTAAAAACCATTCAACATATAGTAAAATATATTAAACACGTATTTTTTACTCGAATTAATGTCTTAAATCCTCATTAGTCTCTTAATATTATATGGTTTTGAACTCTCCTTCTTTGAATGGTTCCTGTAGTGATTTCCTTTGATCCAGTTCCATATTTTGGGAAATTAATGTGCATTTGAGTTCTAAATACATCAGTATGTCAACATTATCTCTCTATACTTAGATCCAATTGGTCATATCAGCTTTTTTATTAGATTTTTTTTCATACATGGATATATATATATTCCCTATGAAAGATTGTGATCATATTTTTTAGATCTTTTGAAGGAAAAAAGATACAAGGATAGATCTATAAGTTCTTAGTATAATTCTATATTTTTCAAAATCCATTAAGAATCAGGTGGAGTTTTTATCCTCTTGAATATTCTAAAAATGATGTTTTTAACTGTTTTTTATGATTTTTCTATGAAAAAATGGTGTCATTCTTAAAGGGAAACAATACTTTTTTATTATTTTTTAATTGGAATTTTTTTGGTATTTTTTTAAACCCCTTATTTATAATTTAAAAATTATTATATTAAAATTATGGTTTATTTTTCATGCAATCATGGCGTTTGATGAAATGTTTCCATGAAATAATGGTGTATTTTGAAATGGTTTTCATGTAATTTTACATAAATGGTTGGATTTTTCTCATTACATGGATGTGGCCCTAGATAAAGGGTTTGTGATATTTGGTAACATGGATATTCTTCACCTTATAATTACTTGGAAGATCAATGATAGATAACTCATGGTTATGGAACTATCACTTAGAATTACTAGGGGTGTGTATATTGATACATGAGAATGTGTATGATAAATGATTAAGAATGGTTTTAAGACAAATTTATTACTTTTCAGGTAAATTCCTTCTGGTTTTGAGATAGAATTTTAAAACTAGTTCTAAACTATTTCATATAAATTATTCTAGCATGTTTTTTCCTATAGGTAAGTGTTGGGAAGTCTATGGGTAATTCCTAATGATTTTATACTAACCCCATTTTGGGGAATATTGGTGAATTTTTAGATGTCATCTACCAAGAAACATGGAATTGTATGATATTATATTTACTTAGTGATTAATACTAATACACTAGGAATTTTATATAGAGTTTAATATTAGTGTTATTTGATAGTTTTGATGATGCTATCTTTTTAAGAATTTGGTCTTGTTTTTCCTTATGTTTTCTTAGTTTCTTTTCACGTTTCTATTTTCAATCTGATATTTTCCATATAATACATTTTTCTAGGATGCATAATTTTTACTCATAAATCATATAAGAGGATTGGATGTTTATATTTCTATTGAAATGTTGGTTTATCACTAATTAAGAAATCATCCCCTAGTATTTTTTTATGACTGTGAAATTTATTTATGGACTTTAGTGTCGAGGGGATGTAACTTAAGGCTTGTAGAATTTTTACCTCCACTCAAAACAATAATATTTACTGAGATGATACACACCCTACTTTTATTTCCATTGAGTAATGTATCAACATGCCTTATAGTTTTTGGATAGTCTAATTAGATTGACCATTTGTTTAGAGGTGATGATTCATACTAATGTCCCACTCAGTGTTCAGATCATATCATTGACTATTCCAAAACATATAGGTTAACATTGGATCTTGATTGGAAAAAAAATCAATAGTGGTGTTCTATATATCCTCAACACTTCTTTGATGTAGATCCTTTCAAGATAATTGAGTGATAATCCATATATAATCTAAATTTAGTGAGAGGTATTTTTATGATGATACAACACAACCTATATATCACTATTTTCACTTGATATCTTCAAAATAACACTAACCAAGTCTATGGTGATGGTTTTCTATTTCTATATATGTACGAGAAATGGTTTGATCATACCATTGGATTTTTTTCTTATCATCCTTCTCTTATTCACATAACATTCACTTTGATGTATATTCTATGATATCCATCTCCATATTGTCCCACCAATAGTTCCCTCAAAGATCTTGATAAATATTTTTTCTCCTTGGGTAGATGGATAAGGTTGAACATTGTGAATTATTCAAAAAAAACATTTATTTTATGATTTTATGTTATACATAGTTAGGAAATAGTTCTTATAACACCTTATTCATCAATTATGAAATCTATGTATTTTTATTTTCTTATATCTTCTACCTTCCTGTATATTTCCTCAACATCTCTTTAAGAATATTTTATCTTCTTCATAAGGGAAGGTTGAGAAATTATTTGAGAAATTAATGATGATTTACCTTAAATTATTATCAATATTTAAATCATTTTCAAGTATGTGAAGATTATGATCTTATCAATTCTCATCAATGATAAGGTTTTATTCTCCTCTCTATATATAGAATCTACCACATTATTAACTTTTGTATGATGATAGTGGATTGATAATTTAGAGTCATTGATAAAATTATCCATATTTTTAGTTTCATATTAATTTATTTATATGTGAATATATATTTAATGATCTTATTATATGCTTTTACATATTCACACTTCTCCCCATATAGATAATTCCACTATATTTTCAATGTGATGATCACTGTGTCCAATATGACATCATGGGATAGATAATTATTATCATGAACATGTTACTGCATTGAGGAGTATACTATTACATTATATATCTACATTAGTAAATAGTCTAATTATTTATTCGAATCATAACTATATGACATGAAATATTCCCTACTTGAAGGAATCATGAGAACTCTTGCATTGATAATACTCTTTTTCAATTCCCTAAGGCTATCTTGACATTCATAATTATTTAAATTCATTAATAACTTCTAATTTATATTTGTTAGTGGGTTGTAAAAACATAAAATGATACTTAAAAATCTTTTCTAATACCCTAATAGACCATGTAAACTATGGTCCTCTATTATAGATGAATGTTTAGGCCACTCCTCAATTCCATTTTCCAAAGAATAGTCCATATATATCACTTAACGGGTGATAACATGCCCCAAGAATGATACTTACTCTATCCAAAACACACATTTACACTAATTTTCTTATTTATTCTCCATCACAATGTCTTTATCATAGGAATAGTGTGGCTCCTATCTTTTAGAGTTCGTCAAAATACCATATATAAAAACAACTACAAATTTTTTCAGATAATCTCTAAAGACTCTATTCATTATGTTCATGAATAATTTAAGAGAATTAATGAGTCATAATTAAATCACTATTAATTCATAATTTTCATAGCTTATTTTAATTTTAGTCTTATGAATATAGTCTTCACTCACCATTAATCAGTTATATCTTGACTAAAGGTCCACATTAGTGAAATATTGGCCTTATATATTTGATTGTAAAAGTAATTTATCAATGCTAAGAGATAAATTTTTTTTTTGGTGAATTTTTGAGAGCATGAAAATTAATATAAAGATGTATTGATATATCCTTCTAAATGAAGTGGACTAACATACATCACAAGGAAGCACTTAGAAATAACACTTTTCTAATTCTCATATAATTTCTTTTTCATTTTTCCAACTTCATAGTGACCATTATGTAGGGATTCGTGGATATTGGAAAAGATATTGGTGTAAGTGTAAATGAAAACTCAACTTTTAAGTTTGGAGGAATGCCATAAAACTCTCTGGGAAATACATCAGTGTAATCCCTCATAATGGGAATCTCTTTGAGCATGATTTTCTCTTATATATCAATCATTTAGACCAGTTATTATTTCTCATAAGGCAATAATATAGAAACTTGAGAAGAGGATTTCTAAAATAGATTAAATATCCTCTATACACTTGTAAAAAATTATAGGATGAGTTGGGGTGTGAAGAGTGACCCCCTCTCCTAAAATTCGATGTTGGATGTATATAAGGATAACCAACCCATGCCCAATATAGCATCAAACTCTACTAATGGATATAGAACAATATTTTATAGGTGGTTCAGTCTTCAAAAAATGACCAAGAGGAGTCATATAAATGAGTTACAATGAGTTATCTATTTATAATTCTCACATATAGCTCAAATACCATATTTTTAGGTGTCATTAAAATAGTTGTACTAGTAATACATGATATGGAAGAATTCAAAGAATCAGAATCAAAAAATACATTCACTATTCATTAAAGAATAACCAACATATCTATCCCCACATAATTTTTGATATCAACCATAGTAGTAGGGGTAGAATATTCCCTTACTTTCTATCTAGGCCTTAGGGGTGGTTAACATTGATTTTCTACAAAACCACTAGGCTTAAGGAATTGGTTCACATAATTCTCATATTCTTTGTAGCTGAAACACTAGACCATAGAAAGAGGATTGATTAGAACATTTGTTTCATCCATAATATTACTGAGAATATTAATGTCCCATTAAAATTTATTATACTTATTCCCTTATTTTACACACAAAAAAACATCTCATGGTCTCCTAGAGATAGTTTTTGATATGCTTTTTACCACAATTTTTGACATGTGGTAAGTTGAGTTTTCTTTGCAGAATGAGATTTATCCATTGATCATCCAGAAAAAAATATATTTTATTATTTTTATCTCTAGGATCATGAGACCATTTTGAGTCACCAATCTCCATATCAACCTTAAGGGTAGAATAAAAAATCACTTAATATATTTTAATGTATCTATTATCAAAATATTTCTATAAAATTAAAATTAACCCACTAAATAAATGTATCACCATACATTTGGTTTTAAGGATATCGCTAGAGGTGTATTCTGAAATAATATTTAATTTTTCCTCACGCACCTTGATATAGTCAACTTTCTTTTATTTCACTCTAGTGAACTACCTCTCATTTTTATGATGGAGAGTTTGAAGCTAATATTTACTGAAAAATGACTCCTTAAATCCTTCTAATTATATAGAATCAATATACTCTTTGGAAATCTTATTCTTGATCATTTTCCACCACTGATCAACTTCCCATTTAATAAAATAGTTTTCCAGCATGAAATTATCTTATTCTGAGCATTGGGGGATTGAGAATATGTTATCAATGGATTTAACCCACTATTTTGTGATAATTATATCACTAATGGTAGGAGGAATTTTTCCCAAAAAGGACATAAGTACAACTTTCTAAATAATAGGATACAGATGGAGTTCCAAATGATTAATATTATTATTCATATCATGAGGTAGCTGATCTTGTACTTCATTGATGCTCCCATAAAGTTAAACATATCATTTGGGAAATCATCATATTACCTATCATGTTGGTTATTGGAATGTTCACTTTTATTTACCTCCATTAACTAAAATAAAAAAACGTAATTGAATAAATAACTACTAAAAACATAAAATTGAAACTATGAACATTGAAGGAATAATTTTAATCTCTATGTAAATCCTAAATGATATGTCAAACATGGTGCACAATAAGGAACCATTAACTGTGCACCAGGATGATGACTCAAATATACTCAAAGAAGATTTAGAATTATTACCCCTAGAATAATTTGATAAAAATCAATGTCCACATGTAGTATCCAGAGTAGGATGTATTTTATTAGGGACTCTTTAATATATTGTTTCCCAAAATTTCAATATATTCTCATATATGTAGAAATATTACTTGGGTTATTACAATAGTTTTATATTAATATTTTCTAAAAATAACTAGAACATATTATTATACCAACTTTAGTTATATAAGTATTTTACACATATTATTACATTTTTTTAACTTAAATATACATTAAATACAGCCAATAGATAGAGAGGCCCTATGCCTTTTGTGAATTAGGTTCATAATACATTGAAAGAGACTAAAAAATGAATTTATTTAACTCTCCATAATTGAATCCGAAATAATTTTTATTTCAAGAAACTAAATATAATAATGTATGTAAAACATAAAATAATGGGGTGAGATAAAACCAACAAAGGGAATAAACTTGACAATGTATCATAACATGGGACTTCAGTAACATAAAAAGACATTATAAAATATAAGGATAGTCTATAATCACATAGGATCATAACATAATAAACATTGTACCATATGACAGTGGATGAAAAGGAAAGATTCCTAGAAATAAACCATGATATAAGTATATTTAATGGATAATTACCAAGACAATATCAAATGGTAGACAGAGCCCCATTATGGATTTGGTTCACTCTCAATCCCATTCATAACTTATCATAAGAGAAATGAAATTGCCCATTGAATTTTTCCACTATCTGGGTAAAACCATCATAACATTAACATGATTATATGTTCCAAATAAGGAACTCTATCATAATTCATATATATAATAATTCCCCATGGAATAAAATGGATTTCATAATCTAGAATCATATAAAAATCAAAATAGATTTCTTAAAAAAAGACTTTTTTAAATAAACATAAGGCAAGTATTACCCCATTAAATTTAAGGGTAATAAGATAAGTATATATGGGAGAGAAATATGTATATACTTTTTATGAATTATATAACATTAAATTGAGATACATATAGAGTTATAGAGAGAAACTTCATAACTTTACAAAAAAGGGTGGCTCAGAGAGTTCACTTACCTTATCTTATATAATCATTGTGTGTTTTTACTTAACAACCTAAATAATCAAATTAGATAACTTAATCATGTAATTATTATGCTTTTCCAGATATATTTTATTTTTCATAATCTTATTATCTTCATTTATAAGCTTTTCAATGAGATGTAATTTTTAACATAATTGTTCTGAGGGAATTTGTTACATGGTTCCGTGGTCGGATCAGTCATGGATAATTAATAAATATCCTATAAAATTAGATTAAAATTGGAAAATTGAGATGAAATAGTATTCATGACCTTCTATAAATTGAAATCATATCATTTATCTATCTGTGTTCTAATATATGGAAAAATCATTGATTAAAACCTTAACAATACATGGTTGGTACCTTTCGGAGATTTTACTAACCATCCAAAACATGATACATTTTAATTAATAATATATACATATATTCATTATATAATACGAAATAAGTAATAATATACATATTTTAATCTTATTTAACTATAATAATAGTTTTATTACATTCCTTGATGTCGGTGGAGGAAATTGATGTGCCATGTTCATGGCGGAAGTGAACCCACATTATTGTAAACAATTCTTCCATTTTAGAAATGAATTAAGGGAGGTTTTAAGATGGAAATTACTTCATAATAATAACATATCATTATATTTAAGATACTTATTTTACTATTTTTTGGTTGATGGATATTATATGTGGTGGTGGAAGAAGAATTAAATTTAAAGAGATTGGTCAAGAATCATAACTCTTACTTTAGCCTGTCCCTCATAAAATACCCTTTAATTCTCCTTGGATGGGAATTTGGATGAGAAAAGTAGTACTAGGATAGGGGGTGAGGATTGGGAATATAATTAGTAAAAAATATGGAAATATTCAAGGTTTATAAGGTGTGAGGAGAAGGGGTGGAGTTTATATGAAGAGGATAGGGGTTTTCTGAATATTTTATTCATTAGTCTATTATGTAGGCACATAGATATCTATAGTTTTTAGTGACTTGTTTTGATGTGAAATAGATGACTACTAAGCACATTTGTTTCAACCTGATGGATGATTTTGGTTGGAGGTTCATTTATTGCATAATCATTGATATCGAGTAACCATTGTCATTCTTAATGGAAACTCCCAACTGTTCCGTCATCTATAACTTGGCACAAAAAGAATTAAAAAGGAAGGTGTTCAATTGGTGTTTCAGACCCAACAACACTTATGAATATTCATTGGTCAAGATGATGTAAGGCTGGTCTCATCAAACCCTATTGCAGGGAATTTTTTCCTACTGTGGGACTCTCTTATATATTTTATTATATATCATCAAATCTATTCATTATCCGATTATAGTAACGGTTACCCTAACAAAATGATTGTGGGAAAAGTGTCTCTATGTAAAAAATATGGGGATATCATCTTTGGATCACTTTGTATGTATCATGTGCTCATCATCCATTTATTGGTAATGAATAGCTGCATATGTGATTAATCCATATAAGAAGGACCTTCATAATTTTCTTCCACATATGGAGGTGGTTAATATTATAATGAGGGGAGTGATATATTATAAGGAATCTGATATATCCTAGTTATTAATGGAATAAAAAACCACATAGTTTGTTATACCAATTCATTTAAACATCATATAGAAATGATATATATTTGTACTCTGAGGCACCATATATTTAAGATTGAGTGTTGGGGAGGACTTTTATTTATATCGATTATGGAAAGAATTGGATTTGTTATAGTTCATTTAGTTTATCATTCCACTAAAAAATGAGGAAGTATGATTATCCCATGGAAATTGTTTGGTCCCTATTGTTGAAATTTCAGAGACATGGTGGATCCTTCACCACAATGGATGCTTACTTGAGATTGATCATTATAAAGGAATACTAAATATTCTTTGTTATTATAGGAATCCGTGTTCTCATCATTTTTCAAACTATTGGGGCTAGACACATGGTATGTTACATCATATGGGGGAGGTTTATATCATTACACTTATTGGGGATTGTATACTAGAATTTCCATAGATGGTGGGAATCCTTGATGTGAGTGATATGACTATTCAAATCCCCTAATCTCGCATGATCTATGATTGATGTGGTAAATAAGGGATGATAATAAATTGATCTCACTACATATGGATGTGAGGAATGTGTATTTTTACTACCCTTAGAATGTTAAATATGAATATCATGCCACATGGAGGTTTCATACATGTCTTGGTTATGGTAGGAATCATAGTCATCTTAGTTCAATTGATTGGGGCTTACACACTAATGTTTCCCTGGTCTTTGTGTGGGGTTATGGTGAAGATGATTTGATTTTTTCAACTCCATAATCCCCCATGATCTATGTTCATTGTTATAGCCAAGGGATAGAAAGTAATCAATGTCATTTCATGTGGATGTGAGACTTATGTTCTAAGACTACCAATATAAGATTAATATAGAGATCAAACATTGGTTAGGTGTCCTAGATATCATAGTTATGGAAGGAACCAGAGTTGTTGGAGTTACCTTGATCAAGGATTAAATAATGATGGTTACCTTATTATCGGGACATATCGTATTATGTCATTTATCATGGAATACACTCTGAGGTTTCCCTATTAATCGGGATATACACACTAAGGACAAACAAGTTTGTAAAATCCTATGATGCTCTATTGACCTAGCATGCATACCTGCCTGACTTGTGTCGATTGTCTTGTCATTATGCTTTGATTTCCTACATGAAATATCATAGTGTTTTCTTGATATATCCAATAATAATTTTATGATCTTATAAACATATCTAAATGTATTTTCACAACCAGGATAACAAATATGAAGGTTGTCGTGTGATCAAGGATGGCTTTTCTGTAGGACATCGCAATACCTAGATGGTTGGTCTTGAAAACCATTGCATGACATGACTGACTTATCTATATGGTGTCTCTTGATTCAACTGACTTAACCAAGTGTCATCACAAGAGAGAGATGACACACATAGATGGAGTTGCAACAGTTAATTCAACATATCTTAGAGGGTGTCATAGGTCCTGAATGGTATTTTTGGGGGGTATTGTGAGACATTGCTGGCATGCTCGAAGGGCATCGTGAGAGAAATTTGACATGACCGAATGCTACCATGAGACTTAGATGACATGAATCTGTGTTTAAATATGTATCATATTACAAATCTGATGAACATTTTGAGGCTTGAATGGGGATACCATAGAGTTTCATGAGTCATGGGAGGAATTCCCAATCGGTTCCATGTGATTTTCTCTAAAATGTTTAGATAAATTCACAATACATAAAAAGAGTAATGATGGATCATCAAGAGATCTAAGTGACATTTCCTGCTATTTTCGTATGTCTTGGAATGTTTATATGAAGAAGATGAGGGTTAGTGTATATTTTCATTCCTTTAATCTCACAAAATTAGTCTTTTTTGTATCATTTATATCTTTAATTCCTTAGATTCATTCAGGGTTATTTTGTATTATAGATCATATGATCTAGAAGGTGTGTGGTATGTTAATCACATGCCTTGATAAAAGGTCATCACATGACCTATGAGTGATCACGCAAAGAACATATACATGTTTCTTGGTTTCCCTAGTTACTTGCTGGTATCTTACCTGATGGAAAACCTACCGGTCTGGAGATCCACCACTCTGAGAAATCCTCTCTTGTGCTTGGATGCAAAAGGGAAAAATTCTCATCCATAGAGTCATGTAAATCATTATAGGCCCTTCCCTTTTTTCATGATGGGGTGGGATATTTATAGTAATCTCCACCCTAGTAGTTTTTCACTTTTCATGGAGCTAATCAAATGGGTACAAAATGGAGTTAGTAAAGGATTATATGGCACATGTCATCATAATTCCCTATAATGGATCTCTCTAATGTAATTGCCTTGTTTTCAGACACCATGTGTCTATCCAATAAATGCCTAGTTTTTTGATTTTTTACAATTGATGGGAATATGGTGAGTTATCCAGGCATTCCTATGGTCTTATATAGCATCATATTGACATATTCAAGTGACTTCATGAGATTTGGATTCTTGATGAATGTTGTTTGTGTGATATTATGTGAAATTTTGGGAATTTTCATGAGAAAAGGATAATTTTTTTGGGTTCCTTCCAGAGATTAGACCATCTTATCAAGGAGTCTCAGGATACTCTGTTACAGATGGCCTTAGAGCACCACTAGGTTTTTATGTCTATGATATGTTCTCACCATCAATTATTTTTATTTCAATTGTTTGAATTTACAAAGGTTAGAATTCATGAAATATTACTTGAGTATTGTAAAATAAAAATTCCTTACCTAATTGTGATGAATCATAGGACAAATAAAGTTCTTATGAAGATTTAAGAGCATTTCATGTGAAATTCAATCCATTTTTTCCATAGGGAGCCAAAGGGGGAGTGAGAGATCTACTGGACATACTTGATGCTCTTCCTATGATGTGGATGACATGCCTGTAGTCTTTCATGGTTGAGGTTGACAAGATTCAGGGGACTTTTAGTTTCTTTCGGATCACTAGGGGAACATCATGTGACGTTTATGACCACAAGTGTCTCCTATCCACCCCCTTTGTTTCCATTGTTTTTATTTTACAAAGGATTGGGGGTATTATGAGTTTGATTGAATTATATTATGGAAAAACATTATCCCCCATGGTGATACATCATGTGAGATTTACAACCACTATAGGCCCCCACCTTTGGGATATTTTCATCCAATTTCAATAGAATTTCAGATGGGTCTTCACGAGCTTGCATGTTGAAAAACTGCATGACCTGGTGGAGCTCATCCCGTTTCCAATGCATGACCACTGGTTGTCCACAGAACCATAAAAAGTGTATAAGTACTTTTCTATGGGAATTCATGGGATCCTTCATATTCTATAGATGCACATAGTTCCTTCACATGACTTTATGATGGTCACGTGATCATGCTTCTCTTAGTGTGTAACTTGATCCATGACTCTTGAAATTCTTCTCTGTATTTTTAATTTAGATGGAAAATAATACCCATATAAAAGTATTTATACTTTTATTAAAATTAAGATGATCATTTGGAGTGTATAAACAAATCCCCCCACTTTAGGAGAGACATCTGTAGAGACAAGGTCTTTTTTAAGAATACAGTAAATTCCCAACTACGTCTTTAACATTATCACAAATCAGTGTCTGGGATCATGTTGTGTCTACTAGGATAGTTGGGAAATGGGTGATATATATCATAACCCAAATGTTTGAGTATGTGAATATGGGATGGAGAAGAAACGATGAAGAAGTCATGTAACACTATGAGGTGACGTGTTTCATTGCAGTGATGCTAGGGATCAAAATGATTAAATATTCTCTATTATGAGGAGATTCCTTTAGTTTGTGGGTCAATTCCATTATGCATCAGTATCATGGTCAATAAAAATATGATCACCACTACACTCCAAGGAGCATAAATTATTTTTGATGTCACAAATGTCCATATGTTAAGGTTTGGTATGGGCATTTGAGTTATCTAAGAAGGATTATAGAACCCTATGGAAATTTTTCTCTTTTATTATAATGCTCGATTCCTACACCATGTTGTTTCAAGTCATGATGCATGGGACATCAATGGTTCAGGAATGGAGTGCCACATTTAATAATTTAGAAAGGGTACAAAATACCGTGACCTATCATTGAGGATGTCAAATAATCTTGGATAGATTGGTTCATATATTGTAAATCATGTTCTGAAATGATCAGGTCAAGAGCATGATATGGGAAAATCGTACTCCAAATGACTCGAAACACACTCAGGTTTTGGGTTCTTCTGAAGTGATTTATGGGAACATAAGGACCACAAATATATTTTTACACAGTTATACAATTTTTATGAAATTATAGTCACATATACAAGATCTATATGCATACACACATAGTCAAGAAAATGGTCCTTCAATTTGGGTATTCCTTGTGAGGGCCTTTGAAGATTTCATTAATCCAGGAAACTCAAATCCTGAAGTGTGGATTATAGATATCATAATATTCATGATGGGTTTGAGAACCCTAAATGTTTTTTCACCTCCTATTGATCATATTCTCATGGAAAGGACATGTGACAAATAATTACTCTAATTTTTTCATGAACCAGGTGGTCCATTGAGCATAAATTTGATTTCAATAGATCTAAAAATTATTCCCTATCAGATTTATTATTTATTCATTTTCACCCTAATTTTTACTAAACTCTAGAGATGAAGTTTTTAGCGAGTGAATACTTTCCCTTTTCATAGACTTCCCTTTACAGGGTTTGGAACTAAAATGTTTTATTTCACTTTTATTGTATGTTTAAATAATTTCAATTTGAACCATTATAGGGTGGATTTTACATTCTTACAACTTTTACAAATGTGAAGGTAGTTTAGGGTTGTGATGCACATGGAAATAATATAAAGGATGAATGAAATGAGCCTAATTAAAATATGCATGGTCATGTGTACCCCATATTCATTTCCAGTGGGTGATTAATATTTTTTAAATCATGGATCAAGGTTCCCAAATAATGTGTACTGATATGGAAAAATCATACTTGGGGCATTTCATATCACGCTAAGGTGTTGAGTTCTTCCGAAGTGATGCCAGTGTTAAAATTGATTTTCTACGAAGGTCTGGTGAGTTTGGCTTTGGGTCCAAGTTTTACATCTTGGCGTCAGATCTGGTGTGATTCTGAGTTAAGGTGTCATCCCTGGTAGAGGTTTGGCATCGGCGAGGTCTGTGACGGTCCTTGTGCGCCTCAGCTCATCTGCAGTTTCGGAAGGGTTGTTTGGCTTCATCTCTAGTAGGACTCTGATGGGGGAGGTTTTGGTCTATGTTCTATTATGGGGTTTTACAGATTGGGGTTGGGTGTTTCTTATGCAGGTTTTAAATTTTGTTAGTGTGGATGGTGTTTTTTCAGTTTTTTCACTATAGGTGAACCCCCTCTTTGTTGGTGCTTTTGCTTCCAGTGGTTCGACCGGTTTGGAATCTGGTGAGGGTTCTTCTAAAGTTTAGAGATTATTGGCTTCATGCCAAGAGTGGCGCTTCTAGATATGATCATATCAAACCCCCTCAATGGAGACAATACATTAATGTACTGGTGGGTCTTCTAGTCCTGGGTGGTGAATACTCGGCTTTGCATTCATGGTTTGTCATCCTATTCGGGTTTCTATGTGTGGTGTTGGAGGTTATATGTGGATCAATGGGTTTCTATGGATTTGATTCCATCATTTCATTTCTCATTTCACTGTTGATGATGTTTTGTCTGCAATGGTTCTATATGGGGTCTATTGGAATGGAGATGCACCCAATCCCTCCCTCATGGCGCGTCCTTGAGGAGGTTTCAGAGCTTTCCTTTCATTGTTACAACCCTTTATGGATTTGGAAGTTGAGAGGGTATGGAGTCAACCATCAGATTGGGTGTGTGCTTTGACACAGGACACTGGCTTGCTGTACAATGATGTGATGGTGGAAGGATTTTCATGGTCAAATTCTAGGGAGGGGTAGCTTCATGTTGTCAGGTTGGGTTGTATCTCCTAACCTTCGGGTTATGATTGCCCCATGTCCTTGATGTATGTTTGTGTTTCTCCCTACATCCCTTAAATGGGGGTTTTGTTTAAAATAAAAATTTGAAGGCATTTGGGAATTTGGGTGGATAGTCAATAAAAGGGTACATAAAGCCAAACATCCTTTCATGTAGCCTTGTAAGATTTTGGTGATCCGAGCTACTCAAATCATGAGGTGTAGTTTATGGATTGATGTGATTTTAAATTACGATACAAGAACCCTATACTATGGATAATCGGGGTAAGTCTATTTTGGTACATTTATAAGGGATAAATAATGGGTGTTAACATTCATAGTTTATCATCATGTAGTGGGGAAGTCTTCCATGCAGTTTATTCTCATGTAGTAATGAAATAGGCCATATAGTTTATCATTTTGTGGTCAGGAAACATGTTGTGCAATTTTAATATCATGTGACTTGGAAGTTTTCATGGAGGTTTAATGGAATGCGGTAAGGACATGGGAACTAGTATAATAAAATTGTGCCTGAATTATTACTCACACAAGAAATCTATACATAGATCTAGCTTGTATATAGGAAAAATTATCTCGTGTGACTTGGAACTTATGAAGTCATGGTGATTTTTTATCATTTGATACAGCTAGACTTAGAATTGGAGGTATTGATATCACAACATATTCTGTTATGATAGGAACCAAGGAACAAAATGTTCTTGAATGAGAATTACTCTATAAGTATGGATTGTGCATAGAGGTTGGAAGTGTTTTCAAGGATTTTTGTAGTTGGGACCATGATTGATGTTATAGAAATCACTACATATCTAGTTTTGACTGGAATCAAGAAACATTTAGTTCTTGAAGAACCACACAGTTTAACTTCATGAGAAATGGACATGGGATTCTCGACATGAAAAGGGTAATTTTGGATCAACCCGAAGACGGAAATCTAGGTGTCACTACAAATCCTATATAAATAATAATAAAGAAAAAAGATATTCATAAAGACCCATGTAGTTTAATGTCATGTGGTGAGGATAAATATGATCTATCATTAAATAATGGGAATGTTACAGCTAGAACCAAGGGTGGAAGTCTTGGAGTCACAATGTATCTCCTGATAATGAGAATCAATACACACATATTTCCTGGAGAATGAACTTCTTACACAAGTCTGGACTATAATTAGAGAGGGAAAATTTTTATGTTTTTCATGACTGAACCCAGGAATGAAGATACGGGCATCACTAAATGTCTTTATATATCAATAATCCAGTCACAAGTAGTTCTTGAATGTTTTTTTGGAATGATACCAACACCATCAATGGTGTTCCTCCTATGAAAGGTCTATATGAGTGTGTAGTTTTATGTCTTACAAGGGACATAAACCACTTAGTTTTACATCATGTGGTGGAAAATCATGGTACGAATTTCATGTTCATTCATTCTGGACCTTTATGAGCCTATTGTAAACTTCCATGATTTTTTTTTGTGGGGAATCCCATACTATATTTCTAATCTCATATGGAATATGCTCAATATTAGAAGTAAGGAACAAAGAGGGTTCCTATCACTATGGAGAGGTAATTAAGGATAATATATGGGTGTTTTGCATCATATGGT
Organism: Viscum album; assembly: GCA_963277665.1. Taxonomy (NCBI): domain Eukaryota; kingdom Viridiplantae; phylum Streptophyta; class Magnoliopsida; order Santalales; family Viscaceae; genus Viscum; species Viscum album. Next base: position 246,830,462 of record OY728157.1, on the reverse strand, counting down.
ATATGAAATAAGATATAGGATACATGCATCCCAATGTATCACATTGAAAATGATAATCATTCAATTTGTCATTCTATTAATCATGTGTAGTTAAATTTCACATGGAACTTAAATTGACTGTGTAGTTTAACAACTTTTTGTAAGGAAAAATATCTACTAACATGATGGAAGAAAAAAACATAGTGGATTCATATTATTTTATTCTATGTGGTAATGAGGATGGTCTTCTGATGTAAAAGAAAAGTAATCTTGTAGTTGGGCCCATGATCGGATATTGGTGTGTCACTACATATCCTATAACGGAAGGAATCAAGACACATGTAGCTCAAAAAACCCATTTAGTTTTGATTTCATGCAGTCAAGAAATCATCCATTCAGTTTAATATCATGTTTTAAGGATGTGCTTGTATTGTTTAACATAATGTGACTAGGATGATATTTGTAAAGTTTAACGTCATGTAACCTGGATAACTGGTCGGACCTACACCGATGTGGATTCCCATTTGATGAAAACTATTCAAAGTATTTATTGATAAATCTCACATTGGTGGGAGGTTTGACACATTCTCCATCCATGGTGTCCAATTAGTAGGCTCCATAATGATAGACCTTATGTAAGAAATTATTTCCTTCCTATTTAGGTTTCATCTTTGGAGTATTCTTAACTGATGTCATTGTGGTCCTGAGAGAAAACACTCGTTGTCCTTGGGGGAATGAATAATGGAGAACCATCTTAATAAAGGCTTCTACTATCTGATTAAGATTGACCTCTAGGATATGTAATGTTTTAAACTTTCTATCATCGATTTTCTCTAATTCATCCATAGGTTTTTTCAAATTTTCATAATCTGAGATCTATCCAAAAATGGATAGTCATAGTAGAGGTAGATAGAACTCTATGGGCATCACGTGTTTGGTCTTATACACCAATGAGTATGCCATTTCATATGTAGTAGTACACAAGGTGGTACGGTAGTCCCATAAGGCACGAAGAAGACTGTCTATACATAAATTTTATACTTTCTCAATGCTTTCAAAAGTATATTTGATAGATTCTTGTTGAGGACCGCTATCTATATATTTTCTACTTAATGATAGAGATATGAGTGATTGAACTCGATATTGTAGTCCGGTATAGTTTCATCAACTCTTTAGAAAAAATGGGTTTTTTTGTCTGTCAATATTTAGGGAGGGACCCCAAACCATGGGGTGACATAAGACTTTACAAACATGATAATGTTCTTCATCCCAAATTCTTTGAGGGGTATTGACATAACCCATTTGTAGAAGAAATTGGTAGAATTAAGTATGTACATGAACTTTTTATATATGATAGAGGAATATAGAAACACAACATTCATTCTCAAAATAGAAAACAGTTGGGAATATTTAGTTTTATATAGAAATTACTGCAGTTGATGGATGGTTTTTTCATGGATCCATCTTCCATGAAATTTCTTGGTGTATTTCAAATATTACTATATAATTTTTTTCTAGTAATATACCAACCTCTTAATTTGGAAGGAGAGCATAGACCCATATTGATGTGTGTTTCCAGAGCCTACAAAAATATCCTCTATGATGAAAAAAATATTAATTATGCTATGAATATGAGGAGGATTATATCAAATCCATGTTTATATAGGAATTTTTGTTCATTTGGACTGTACTTTTGGGTGAAGTTTTCTACATAGCGTTGAATCTGTTCCCAACTAACTTGTTTTGTTTAGAGATTCCCGTTTTCGAGATAATTGATTATGGTCTCCATTTATCCAGGTGCATTCCTTAGTTTTTCAAGCCTAAGGGAATTATTAACATTATTTATTTATTTTCTATCGCATACGATGAATTATGTGACCACACATCAATGTGTGATATGAAATATTGCTTTGTCCTGATCAAGGTCAACCAGAATGGTGGCTGCATAAGACAAAGCATTGGTGATGGAATTCTGTGACCAAGGAACATGATGAAACATTAGCTCAAAAGGGAATTCTTCCATTAGTCCTCTAATGTAGCTGCTAAGAGGGGACAATTATTCATTTTTAATGTAATATTAATCATTGATCTACTTTATCACTAGTTCTTATTCAACTTTTATATTTATGTAGGCTATGTGAAGCTATATGGATATTTCCAACCAAGTGATGAGGGATTACTATTATAACACATTATTTTTGAAGCCTTCAAATAGTGAGAATGTGTAGGGAAAAAATTATTTTTATAGAGAGAAAAATACAATCCCTAGAATAACTTTATTTAGCCTCATGTATTCAATTATTTTGCTGATAAGACACTGGGAGGTTCTATCAAAATACATCTCCCACATTCGGGGAGTATCATGGGCATATAAAACACCCTCATATGAAAGATCAGTGTTCAATGGTGTATTTTCTTGGATATCATATACTGTGAGGAAATCTTCCCATGATTTCCCATTCATTGAATTTTGTAATATAAATTGAATGATGTATTTATGTAGAATGTCCGCCCATCCATCCAAGAACGTATTCTACATAGGATGGCTGGCGATATACTTGAGTCGGTTGATAAGAGAAACCAGATGGACTTCATGGTGTTGTAAGTAAGGCTTTAATCTCTTCACTATGAAGATGAGTGAAAGGATATTATTCACGACATTAGAGTATCTGGCCTTATAACCTAGATTTTTTATGTTGAGCTAGTAGAGACTGTTCTCACTTCCCACGTCATTTTTATGCATGAGGAGGGCTCCTAATGATCATTACATGATGACCACATACAGGATGTGTGGACTCCCTTCCATGGGAGGCATAAAAACTATGGATGAAGTAATCAATGCATGAGACAATTGAAGTCTTCTTGGTAGTAATCATCCCATTTATAGGTGATTCCCATATTCCTTAGCCATGTGAAGGGGAGAGCTTTGCCACGTAGGTTGGATATGAATTTCCAAATGGAGGAAAGGTTCCCTTATAGACAATATAGTTATTTGACAGTTCTAGGGGGTAAAATTGAAAAAATAAAAGTAGTATTATCTGGGTCAATCTTGATGCATAGTGAAAAACCAAAAATCCAAGGAACTTTATTGATGTTACCCTAAAAGTTTATTTCTGTGGATTCATCATCAGAATATGATGGCACAACTTATTGATGACTATTTGAAGATCATTATATGAATCAAATAATAAAAGGGATTTAAAAACTAGGTTTTTGATATAGAATTTAACTATCCTTCCATATAATGGCTAAAATATATGATTTTTGGTGCCTTGGTATGTGCCTCTAGTGGTTCTTATCCAAAAGGGAATGACCTGATAGTAGAAGATCTTCTAAGGAGCTCTAAAGGCAGTGGATTCCCCATATTCAGGGGTTATACTTATTTTATTTTACTCGGAATAAAAATCCAACAAATAATAGTCTTGGAATCCATTAGTTTCATCGATCAATAGTTTTTATATTAGAAATGTTAAATTGTTCTTTGGGAAACACTGACTAAGTTCTTTGAAATTGATGTAGTCCCGAATTTTTCCATTATTTTTCATAACATGGATGCTGTTTTTATTCCATATTGGGTATTTCACCTCTGAAAAAAAGAATTCTTTGAACAATATTTCATCTTAAACCTCTACATATGTGTAATTAGAGTGTTGAATTCACCTAACTACCTGCCTGAAGCCTCTACTCTCATCGGGTATGAAGGGATGGTATGTATCCACATATGGGTTCTTTTTATGAATTATTGTTTAATTTTATGTGAACACATATTGATTTTTCTTGAGAAATTTTATTTACATCTCTTGGTATTTTATGGGAATCAATGAAATAATAAGTTTAGCCCATAATCCTTCTTTTATTCTCATACTTTTCTATATGAGGTCATCGATGGTGGTGGAGAAACCTTCCTTGATGGGTAGAGGGGAGTTCTAGAGGTCATCCTCATCTTTCTATGACTCTAATTATACAGAGATATTTTCAAAAAAATATGGAAATATGGTGTCATCTCCATCACAATTGGGAATAGGGGGCTATGAGAACAGATATTATTATCTTATTCCACTTGATTCGCCATTGACCGATGCAAGAGTTTATTGTTTTTACACTGTTGATGCAGACCATAGGAGCTTTGATCTATGAGACCAAGTCGATTAACTCACATAGATTTATGGGGAGCACATTGTATCTTTTGAGGATACTCTAGGGTTTTGTATGGGCTATTCGTTCGCTATTAGGATCCACAACCAATTTTTCACCATCCATTATTCATTGTATACCTCCCTTTTTGATGATGTTTTCTTCAACATATAAGGCTTCAAATGTATCAATGGGGGGACTATCACCATGTATTATGTAGAAATTTCCATCAATTGGGTATTTTATGCATTGCTGAAATGTTGATGTTACTTCCACGGAGTAAGGGGATTCCTAGAAAGACATTTTATGCATTTTCTTAGTGGATTACCATAAACTCAGCTTCAGATGTGATATCCAAAAAATAAGTTTTGATTTTGATCTTCCCAATAGGACTATACTCATTCTTATTGTTCATAGTCACATTTGAGGGATACCAATACCCTTATCTCTATCCCAAAGATTAACGATTTTTAATCAGGATGAGATTGATCTTTAAGACATTTTTATTCAGATCCCTTTGGATTTTTACATTAATGAGTCTTACCAAACATATAGGGGTATGATATTAATATGAATGACCTCGTCTTGATCATGCTCTATGATTGAGATGGAGACATGTCACTCTACTGACATGGTATCCTTCAATATACCTCAACAAAAATAGATTCTCTCTCAAATTCCTATGGGATATGGTGGGATTTAACTACTTCCTTCTAGAGTTCCTTTAAATGATGAAGCACATAAAGGATTGGGATCTTTGTTGGGACAATCTTCATCTTCATCAAAATTTCTTACTTTTGTGCCGGAGGGAAGCTCTTCCTGATATGAGGTTTCTCCTAGAAATTTTTCTCTAGAACATGGGAATTTTAGGTAGATGGACCTAGTGCTTGTGAAAAGGTTGTAGGACCATGTGCTATCACTATCATGGGTTAGGATTGGCTCCCCTTTTTCTAGTTTTATTTTATAATCGAACCCCTACGAGGCAGTCAGGCATTACAATTGGGTGAAGATGACCAATGGAAGTTTCTGAGAAAAATCCAAGTATTTTCTAGGCTCTTCAGTGCTCCTTTCTATGGGTCTCTAGGGTATATATGTCTTATATGGGGACACAACCATAATATTGGGTTTGAACATGCATGTTTTATCAAATTTAACCTCATTTCCTAGGAATTAGCCCTCATGATCTAGGTTTATATCTAGGGAACTTGAATATTGAGGAATATTCGTCATTATAGTAGGGGTTTGCCAAGTGTATCAAGTTTATATAACCAAATAGGATCTCTTCTTCGGATGAGGATTTTATTTCTTGGGGTGGTTCTCATATTTTGGATGTTTTAGGGATGATATTTTCAAAATCCAGAGTTTGCGTTGGATCAGAATATGACTCCTCCTTTTTTTTCTTATTACTTCTGGTAGTCGTGCTTAATATTGGATGAAATATCTAATGTTACCCCTTAGTTGGTGGGGATATTGTTGGTGTATGCATCTATTCTCTTTGCGTGGAATGAGCTTTGAAACTATTATTTTATTCATCCTGTTCTCAAACATCCATGCATTCTTGGACATGACTATCTTCCAACCATCCTCTTCCATAGACTGTACAATGGTTATGCCATTCACCTACTCTAAGTAATTATGTAACACCACCTATCCAGGGTCAAATATGACATGAAGAATATATTTGAAGAAAAATAAGTCATAGATATTATGACCCAACCTTCTATGGAAGGAGAAGAAGTCAAGATAGTTGGTGAGGATGTCCTCATCAAGATTCCTAGGATGTGTTAGCTTGATCTTAATATTGTCCATGGATTATGGAAAATAAAAAACAACTCATTCATTTAAAAATATATATGATTTATATATCCATTCATCAAATATGGGGAGACCCATATTTCTATGTGCTTTAGGATGAGGGTAATTTTGTGGTTTTTCTCACTTGACAAGAGGTGCTGGATGGTTCATGACCTACTTCGGTGCCTAGATGGTCACCCTTCTTGGATTGAGTGTGGTAGCTGCAGCTTCTACTTTTCAAAGAATTTTCCCCTATGCTGATAGAAATAATTAATATTTAGATCAGGTTCACTAAATTATGTCTCCGAGATGTTGTGCAGTTTCTATGAAATCATGAAAACCACCTAGACATTTCATTTGGATCAAAGGCTTCTAAAAATTTTCAATAATGATTTTCTAAACAAATATCCAGTAATTGTTCCTTCAAGAGTGGGATGCTAAGTGAGTTGGTTAAACCTCTACACCTAGTTATGAAGTCACAAACACTCTCATTTTCACATTACTTACAATTCTTCAGGTAAAAAATTGTCCTCTTCCTCATCGTGGTGCTTAATTGATAATGGAAATGATGACTAAGATCATCCCATCTTACAGCAATCCTAGATGGAAAGTTGTTGTACCAAAATATGGCAGTCCCTATCAATTTTTGAACACATCACCCCATCACTATTGCCTATTTTTTTCTCAAGCACCAATCATCATTCTGGATTAGGATAAAAAGTGTGTGAGATGTTGTTCAAGATACCATGCACAGTCAAAGGTAAATAATGTAGGATTTTTAAAATTTGGTGGAGGGAATGTTTCCTCCACCCATCAAGGATATATCTTAATCTCAGTTTACATCGTTTCACTTTTCCCATACTGGAATTCAACTAAATTATACATTGAATCAATGAAATTATGTAACATAAGGGGTATGACTATTTAAGCCACATCCTATCCACAGGGAGCAGGTGAGGGTAGTTGAGGCTCACCCACCTTCATTTCTTTTGGATTATCAATTCATCCTAGGATTGATTGATTTCCCTTGATAAGGAGAGGTGATTGTCACACTAGACAGAAGTCATTAGCATTTTCGTCTTCCATGTCTATGTAGACTAGATTCCTAGATCCAAATCTAGATTGGAACTAAGATGCTAAATTTTTGGCTGGATTATATCTAATGGGAAGAGGGATATTCGCCATAGTCTAAAGATGAAACCCAGCGGGGTTATTTTTTCTTAAGTAGTTTATCATTGAGTTGTGAGAGAGTTTTTATTTCATTATCTTATTGTGAAAATTGTTGTTCCATGAGAGGAATCTTAAATCATCTAGGTGGTGATTGGGCTGTGGTCACACATTTATATTTTTTCTTTGGTAGTGTTCCATAGTGGGGGTGGAAACTTGTTATATTTAGCTTCCATATTTTGGATCCTTCTCTAGTTGCATGTGTGTTCATCCTCGATTGGTACATCCAAATCACCCTCCTCTCAGGGTATGTTTTCTATGTTGCACCCCTATGAATTTGTTCCTTGTTCATCAATATCTACCATATTGAAAATAACAACATTCATAGAAGCATATCAGTTAATAGTTGTTGTTCCATCACATTCAACGAAAACTGATGATTCAGAAATTCCATCATAAGGGTACTTATTTAAACCAGTTGACATATTAGAAAATTGTGTCTTATGGTCCTAGTGGTTTATTATTTCCTTTTATATACATTCCTCCCATATTATACTATGAACAATGACATTTAGGGAGTTTTCTATCATGATTTCCAAATGAGCCTCAACCAGTAGAGGTTTGTTTTTCTGTGAGAGGAACAATTTGGATGTTGACTGTTTATTTTATCCTCCCAACTAAGAGAATGCTGATTCCTTCTATAGTGATGATGATAATCAAAATAAACCCAGAACAGTGTGTGGGAGTTATCTAGAGACTCAATTGGATTATATTGGCCTAGTTGTGGAGGATCCAATGATTCCATTCAAGGATTTGATGATTCCCAATACATATATAGAGATATAAATTCCCCCATCCCAATAAAATGTGGTGATCTAGAATCACAATTGATGCCCCCAATAACCTCTCAGATGATGATGAAAATATTAATATCCATTGAGATATAAATTCCTTTATCCCAGTAGGTGGGGTGTTTTTTGCAGTTGCTAATGTTATATCCTAAATCCTAACAAGAATTTATGATATAACAACTAGATGTGGTAGTATATATTTCTCCGGCTCAGTGGATTTGGTCTAATCATGGATGACTGCCATGGTATCTACTAAAATGGTCTATTTGATATTGCACAATTGTGTTCTCATAGGAGCTAGCTATGATTGAAACCCATGATGAAAACCACTAATTACAAGATTTTGTCTTGATGAACACAACTTTGGTAACCTTTTTTGAAAAGAACAATCATTACATTGAGCTTCCTTGTTTTAAGACATATTTCCTATCCTATCCCTTTGTTCATAATGCCTGGAAATTATTGAAGTAGGGCAATTTTGTTGTATTGAAAAACTAGCTCGAGCGTTAACGAGTCCCCATATTTCTCCATAGGCTATAACATTATAGGACTCTAAGTCTAATGGATTCTATTTTTACTGGTGTGTAGAAAAGTATAACACTCCACGCTCTCCAAATCCTTGAATATCGATGAATGATGTGGATTTCTAGATCATTTACGAATGTTTTATGATGAAATAGAGGAAATCATGTTTCTAATTGGTATTGTAATTTTTCATTTTTGGATCCTGGTCCATAGAGATAATGTTCAGGTCAAGATAGAAATATCTTATCTTAATTTTTTGAAGGTGAAACACTTATCTAGGATAAGAGAGATTTAGAGACTTTAGTATCTATTTATTACCCCATAAATTTTTTCATAGATCATTAATCCACTCTTCTAGACCATTTGAAATATCATAGTAAGAGTCTTCTTGGAGATTGAACATGATGGAGAGGTTTTTTATGGATAACTATCTCTATATTTAAATGTTGACTTCCTCTACATCATACATAAGTGGCTTCATCTGATTAGACCATATAATATTCTTCTTAGAGGCTCTTGATGACTAGAGTGGAGTTGTTATAGAAGTATATTAGGAACTATATGCAGTTGACCTTGATGTTTCAAATATCACTCTATATGAAGGTGTTATATTTTTGAAATCCTCTATATATGGAGGTGTCCGAGAAATGGAAATATTTCATTTTCCATGGGAAATATCTTTGTGGGGAGGTTGACTATGGTGGATGTTATAAGTATAGTCCCATATATTGAATCTCCACACTACCACGAGGAGGAATATCATAGTAATGATCATCTTATAATTTGGCTAAAGATTTGATAGACCCTTTTGGTGTTTGGAATGTGTCATGAATGACCTCGGGGACATGGGTATTGAAAATATTAGAAATATGGGTAATGTTATGTTCTTTGATTGGAATATTCCTACCTACCTAATGAAATTTTGAAAGGATGTGGGAATGTTGTATGAAGGTTTCTAGAACTATATTATAACCATATGATGTTTCGGGAATTTGAACCCACTTCTGAGAAGCTACTAGAGTATTCTATTGAGATATCACATTATTAATTGGAATATGGGAATTTTCCCAAGGAATGTACCATTATAACATGGTTATCCTCAGTCTAGACTAGTGTATGAGCACAATCTTGAGCCTTTGGTATATACAGTTGTTCCTTCCTAGAATTGATATGAGACTAACTCGAGGAATGTGTTACTCTTACTTAGTGAGCACTGGTTGGAGCTGAAATTTGATGTAGTTTTGGATATGAATTCCCCTTAAGAATATACTAATGGACTGTTGGAATGAGAGAAGGGATATGAGCGTATGCATATATTTCTTCAGAATGATGCTGGTACAATCATTAGTTGATGAATGTATAAATATGCACCTGGATTCTATGATCTGCTAGAATATTATAGACAGATTCATTAAGAAGAAAATGATCCTATCATGAGGATTGTGTCATAATAACTTAGTTATACCTAGTTATAATGGGGATATATTCCTTTTCAAGGCCATTTGGAGTATCTTTTTTGACTTATTTGATAGGAATATGATCTTGTCATAGAGAATGTGCCTCACTCAATTAGTGAGCCCCGACTAGAATAGTGATATGAATTCGATCTTGTGCCTTTGGAATATATCTCTACACTTTTTTCACAGGAATGTGTTGCTCTCGCCTAGTGATCCCTAGATGTAATGGTAGTATGAGCCCAGTCTGATGTGTCAACATATGTTAGAATATGTTGATAATCATCATGGAATGGGAAAATATTGTTCACATGCTCCAGAGAAACCACTTATTCATTATGATCAATGTTTTGAGTTGTGATAGCTATATAGATAGAAATATGCACCGATCCCTACATCTAAACCTTTACTAGAATTTTCTAGTCGATTTATTCAATAGATTTTAAAATATATTGTCATTTTATCAATGTGTCTATTAGGATACAAACCTGTATATTTTACATATCCATTTTTTACTAGTATATTTATTCGATTGAAGCAGGGATATGAACCCAATTCTATCCTCCTAATACCACAAGAATATGTTGTGGTAATTTATGCACATGGGAGGGGATAAAAACCTCCCCCACACCTACTGTAGGAGAATTCTCACATACTATTTTCAACTGGGCAAGGATAAGATCCTACTCACTATTTACCACATGAATACGCCAGAAGACTTTGTCAGTGGGAGTGAGGATATGGGCCCATTCACAGATATCCAGAGCCTTCATCACCTGATGTATCTTCCTCTATTCTTCTTAATAGGTTTCTGATGTGGAATCATGTCAGGTGGTACCCTTAGAAAGTGACTTTTGGGTACCTATGAGGTTATGGTGGTGATAGTGATAGGAATGTGACATCCTCAGTGGAACCCAAAATAATAGGAATCTTTATTTAACCACCTAGTAATCATACATAATATATTCATGGTGGTAGTTGTCACACTCTTAGAATAATCTTGAAATCTATTATTTTTTGTGATAAGGGCCACTGAATTAGCTATAGATTTCAATGGTCAATGAAGACTCATCAGTTTCCATGCTTGGAAAAACTCACGAGAAGCTTACTGGTCATGATTGTACCATATTGAAGGTAATCTTGAAACATTTTGTTCTCTATTGAAAAAAATTCAACAATCTTCAAGCAATTATATATTTCTTGTTTTTTCAGACCAATTATCATGCATCTGATGTAGTTTATCAGTGTCAACCTATGTCTGATAGACTAGTCTCTTTTTCACTTTGATAAATAGTTTCATCACTAGTATGATGGATCTTGATCCAATTGTAAACATATCACAGTTATTCATTTTCACTACCCTCATGTAAATTAAAAAAACATTCCCACATGAAAAATAATCAAAAATTTATCTGGATGAAAATGGTTTACTGTATTGTTGATAGGTCTTAGACATTATTCCTCACATCATTCAAAAAAAACCACAATTATTTTCTTCGTCAATGGTCTCAAATACTCTCAAAACAATTGATTTTTTACTCTAATGATTGGTGGAACAATGTGTTTTATAGATGGGTATCATCACCTTTGACTAAATAATTTTTTTCTTTTTTTATTACAATAAACTTGTTTAGTTCTACAACGATTTATCTCATTTAGATTGTTGGAATAACTGAAAATCATAAAATTCATCTTCTCACATTACAATCAACCTTATCACCCTTCAATTAAATATTTTCTGGTGATCTCACACCAATGAAAAAAGATTGTAAATCTTTATCTTGAATACCTTCTTTCATCCACGAACTTCTACTTGTATCCTCACTTCCTCATAACATTGATTGACATTAAGATTATATTTAAAGTAATTTGAACTATATTGGCATGTATTAAAAAATCCCATACACCATAAAAATATTTCTTTCCAACAAACCTCATCTAGATCACATGTATATTTTCTCCTCATTTCCTTTATCAATCTTTCATTACAAGTTTTACACAATTATATTTTATGAGAATTGAAAGTTTAGATATCATTATTAGATTTTCCTCACATCCATAAATAATTAAATTAACTTGCTTATTATTATCAAAACCACTTTCCAAAACCAACGTGATTATGCTGAGACTTTTCTTCCAAAAAATATCTTCCCCATCCAATGGACTTTCAAAAGAATTGTGAGTCTGATATTCTAAATATGATGATCAGCCTTATTTTCAAATATTACATATTTGATTTCATTTGCAATGAAATTTCATTGAAGAAAAGTATGACACTAAACATCTTCCAGCTTCCAAATACAAATTTCAGCTAACTAGATCCCAACAATTATTGTTTGATATATTCACAAATTCTATGACTTTAGTTAAAAAAATTAAATATTCACCTAAAAATAAATTTTTATTAAAAAAATCCCAAAAAACATTTGTAAGATTATATTATTATTCTAAATCTAAAATTGGAATTAATTTATTAAAAATAAAAGTTGAAAAGTTGAAAATAGAAGGCATAAAAATATAATGAAAACTCTTTTCATAGGAAAATTGATTTTTAAACATTTTTTTTTCACATTCTCATTTCATATTGATTAGTAAATAGAAAATTGTTAATATATTTTTCATATAAAAAATATTTTTTATCAATAATATATTTATTATATTAAATAACTTTATAATGTCTATTTTTTAAAAGGTTTTATTTTTAACAATAAACATCTTTACTATATTTTCAGCTATACTAATTGAAATTTACAAATTTCATTGTATTAAAAATTATCTTTATATAAATTTCGTCATATATTTTAAAATTTTATTTCCTTTATTTTACCCTCCAATTCCTTTATTATATTTTAATTATTATATTCCATGTCATGTTTCTTTGGTTTGGTGTTTCATGTATCACATTATTTTGAAATAATTTTGACTTAAAGGAATATATAATTTAAAATCTCAGGGTATTGGAAACTTCTAACTCATTGAAAATGGTCCATCACAATATGATGAATTTATCATAGTGAATGATCATTGAATACCTTTGAATATGTTCATAGATCATATCCATTTATGCCTGGTCAACACGTTGTGTAATCATATTATATAGTTATTCTGATAATAATGAACTATGTATTAATCTAGATGAATTAATTGAGATAAATAGTAGTGGGATTTCACACTACTATTGTGCCTTCAATTGAAAATTTTACATAATAAAGAAGATTAAACCAATTTTTATAAATATTTAGAGTAGAATTAAAATCCCTCCCTAGTTAGGTGTTATTACATTGATTTATATGATTCTAATTTCTTTTAAATGTTTCATTTCTTATCAGATTCATAAAATAATTATTAGGGATTTTAAAGGAGAAAGTGATACTTGGGAATGGGATTGAACTAATCCTGAATAATATTAATCACAATAAGTATGTTAGTGATTCAAGAAACCCACTAAATTCTGTGAAAGATACAAAGATTATTCAATTCACATTCATGGGCGAAAGAAAATAAAATCCTTTTATTATTTTTCTTCAATTAATTACATAAGTTTTTGGAATTATTGTTTTGCTTTAATTGGATCATTTTTTAATTATAAAAATAGACCAAAATCATTATAAACAGTTTCAACAAATATAATTTTAAAATATATGAAAACCCTAATTCACCCAACCCACATAGTGATTCCATCATATTGGGAACCATTATTATTTCAAATGGTATCAAAGATAAAATATTATTGATAAATAAATTTTTCATGATGATATCTTTATTTTCTTAAAAAAAATTGGATAAAATTCTCAAAAAAATAATGAGCGTAAAAAATAGGAAATAAGGAAACATCCATGTTCTATATAAAAAATTATAACATACAAATATTCATAAAAATCAAAAAAAAAACTAATGATATTTTTAATCAAATCATCAATATGGGTGTCTCAATGATTGTTCTTATAAAACATATAATTGATTTTTAAATTCTAAAATAGTATATTTGAATGTTTTGATCGATCTATAATGAAAATATCATTATGATACAAAGAATTTATCACAATCCAGTTATGTTTATTGATTTTAAATGGTTCATAGTTGCATATGATGTGGGGTTTGATATAAATAGAACATAAAAAAATACATAATAAATATAAATTAATTTTAAGGCCTTAAATAATAAAAATTGATGATCATAATATAGACACATGTGGAGACATTAGTAGATATTTTATAAAACATCATGAATGTTAGTTGAAATGGTGATATGCAATAAATTTAGTTAAAATAAAATATAGTGAAAATAAAATTATGAATATTTAAAAAATTTAGTGGTATATGAAATTAAAATAAAAGAAAAAAATTGAATACCCTAAAGAAGGAATTGTGTCATTAATAGTTAAGATTCAATTTACACCTAAAGCGCATAAAATTTAGAGAAATATATGCATGAAATTATAAAATAGTACATTGAATATATTCATAGATCACTAAGATTGAGAATGTGGTAAATGAGAAATTAATAGTGTAAAGAAAATTCATTAAAAATGGATGATGATAAGTTTAATATTTTGGAATCTATAATTATTAATGAAATCACAACTTGTTCTTAAAAAATAGAAGGGATTACCATGTATTTTGAAAAAATGGTTACTATAAAGACTATTTCTAAACGTAAATTAAAACATTCTCCAATGTTTAAGAAATTTATATTTTGGGTATATCAAGGTTTTATTACTTAAGAAAAATAATTTTACTCAATAAACATATAAAAGGATTATTTTTTATGAAAATGACTTTTTATATGAGATACAATGTGATTAGATATGATGCTAAAACTATTGGTCATGAAGAGAAGCAAAAGCAGCAGTGAAATTTATAATTTAGGGTTTTCATTAAATATAATTGTTAAATCCCAAGAAAACTGATGAGAAAAATGGTATAAGCTTCCAAAAATGATATTTCACATTTAACATATAGTTAATTTTAAACAAGAATTACCTCTAATATTATAATTATTTTTAAAAAATTCCAATTATTCTCTTATTATGTAACTTATATGGTGGAAAATCCAAAAGGGATATCTATGACTCTATCCGAATGCAATCCATTGATCTCCACACAATATTTTTTTTATTCTAATTGCCAGCATAAAAGAACCATGAGCATTACAACAATTTATGTTTATCATAAAAAAGAATTATTTTGTTCTATTGTGGTTATTAAGAGTGAAAATGAAGGATTTTACATCTTGGTATTGAGAGAATTATCTAGAGTTTATTCATTTATCAAAATTATAAAAAAATATCCTTTCAGTAAAGTCATTAATATGGTATGTCAATCCTATTCAAAATTTATTGAACCATTAATAAAAAATATTATTTAATATAGTTTAATATCAAATGTTGAATACATAAATAAATATTATATTCACTCAATTCAGTAATAAATTTTTATTTTGATATTCATGAAACTAACTAAAAATTTATAAATATCTATTCACTAAATATTTAAATAATAAAATATTTACTTATTTTCATTTGAATAAAAAAAAGTGATAAAATTGAACTCAAAAATTCAAAACTCAAATATCATGTATGTTAATTTATACGATTAAAAATTAATTAATAATTATTATTCCATAAGATGAAAATAATATTTAACCTAATATTATATTAAATAAAATTTAATATGAGATTTTGGATACACTTAATGTAAAACCCCCTATGAATCTTTCCAAGTGGAATTAGTTGAACTTTCCTAATGTAAAATATCGGTGTCTAGAAGCTCACCAACATAGTCATAGATAAAGAAGTTAAAGTGACAATGAAAATAAAAATCCTACAAATTATAGTGTTATATAATCTCATTGTCTCAATATCTCATCATGCTGGAAAAATAATTTTGTGATCCCCTTATATTCTTGATTTATCTTTCATTGAATTTCTGAAATACACTCATTTATGAACTAAAATGACTATGAATTTTATCATAATGTTCAAATTTTATCAAAAGGAAACATATATATTCTTCTTATAATTCAAAAAAGAAAAATCCTTTATATACTTATAAAATTAATATAATATCACTTATGATGTACCCAACATTAACTACATCTTCTCAAGCGCCTGTCATTCATGTTATTTTCTATAGGAAAATTTACTTTATTCATAATATACAATAAAAATAATCTCATGTATTAGGAACAATATAAATTTTCACATATAGGAAGTTCCAATGACACATGAACATGTGGAATTTCTATTCGCGGGGTTGTTTTATTACCTACCTTCTTAATGATTACTAAATTTGATCTTTATAAGAATTTGTTTAAATGTCAAAGGATTTGAAAAAATATTATTGTCAAACATCATATTTGTTTTTTCTGAAAATGTTTTCTAGTCCATAATAAATATGCTTAACAATTTTATCATTGCATTTTTAGGTTCCCAAAATAGAGTGGAACTTTTATTAACTTTTTATATGAGAAATAGTCTAATAAAATTATCACAATAATGGAACACAAATGTATAATCATTATATGATATATGTTTATAAATATTCTAGTAATCTAATATAAATATTCATTTGGTTCTAGAAAACCCACAATAATAGACATACATTTGTACACAAGATTGATTCTAAAAACTTTTAGTCCACTAGTTATGATATGATATTGATTCTTCTGCTCAAATAAGGTTTTAGTTAATAGGTATTTTATATTATTATCTATAGACACTATAATTATTATGATTTTATCCCATTGAAAAATATAACACAAGAGGTAATACTTCTAATTTATATGATTTATCCATTGATGTGACCGAGACTCTTTGAAAAGATTCAATATTGCATAATTTTTACAATAGTGAGTGATAAGAACTTTATTTTAGGTAAATAACCAATATGACATATGAAATATAATACAAAAAATACATATTTAGCTCTATAAAAAAATTAATTCACCCAAAATCTACTTTAGAATTAGGGAACAATATTTTTTTAGAGCTCTTCCAGCTCACAAAATCTTCATTAACTGAAAAAAAAAATTCGTGACATTGATTTTAGATCATTATAATATGTTTGTAAAATATCATCTAGGTATTTCTTCAAAAGAAGTTCTTAATATCTTCTATAAACCATTAAAATATTCTTATTACAACTATGGTTCTTCATGAATGTATTTAGAGATGATTAATGTGGTTCACCTGGGTCTACATGATATCTATTGACCACGATTAAGGCATAGAAAACATAATCTATGGTACATAACATTAAATACACTATAGATCCAACCTAGAAGAAAAAGGTATTATAATCATTATCTCTCTCCTAATATATCTGAATATTTTTTCAGAGATATATATATGATGTGACATTGGAAAAAATATTGTCTTATAATATTACATATTGAATATCCACAATTACTTGTGATTGTATGTACCTTCACATAGTCCAACTAACCTCTTAGATATATCTGGATGGATATGGATCCCTAAAAGATAGCCACTTCAACATAGGCTTTCATAGAGTAGTATTTATTAAACAGTGATTAAATTGATTGGAAGACTAGTGTCGCTTTTTCCATAAAAAATGTATCATCAATATACACAACTAGAAAAACTTATACACTCACAAAACCACTTATTAGATCATGGACCATATTCATTCTTGATGACCTAAAATTCTCAAATATGTTCATAAATATTAATTTTCAATGCTCTTGATCCTTACATCAACCCATAAATTGATATTTTCGACATGTAATCATTATTAGTATCCATATGTGTCATTAACCCTTTTATTTTTTTTTCTTATAGACCTTATGAAAAATGTTTCTATTCACGAATGATTCCATGAAATCCATTTTATTATTTTCATAATCATGGAAAAATAACATGGTAAGTTTATTTACAATGTATTTCAACATATGAATTTGTAAAAGACATTGATCATAGTTTATTCTTATATATTTCTTGAACCCTTTAATAAAAATTCATTAATTATGGGTACTAACATTTAAATAATATTCTAGACTGTTTTAAAATATCCATTTTCTACCAACATGATTTACATCAACTAGTTTATCCAAAAAAACCCAAACATTGTTTTTGGAAATGGAATCCCTTTTAGAATTCATAGATTTATTCAAATTTTCCACTTATGAGCTGTTTACTACCTCATTGTAGGATAATGGTTCAAGATATTAAACTAAAAAAATTTCACCTTCCTTGGTGACTAGAAAATCATATCTCAATTTTTATATAACCTCTATGGTCCTCCAACCTCTATGGTTCTCCAATATAATACTTGTGTCTTCGGAATAACTTCTTCCAGTAGGATGTGTGGAATCATTTCTTATGCCGACTCTTGTATGTCTAGAGCTTCAAATTCTTCAATGTTTACCTTGATCCCAAATTCACTTTTATGGATATGTTTTTACAGAATAATAGAATGTTTTTTTGACTATAATCATTTTATCTAATGAATTATATATATATAACTTTAATTTCATTAGTATATCCTAAAAAGATGAACTTTATTCTTCATAATTATAGTTTTCATATATTTTTATCCTCAAAAAATAAATCACATACCAAAACATGAATATATGAAAAAATTTATTTCGTCACATACCATAAATCATGTGGAATTTTACTTATCCCCTTAGTTAGTAATCAGTTTAATATTTATGGTGAAATATTTAATGAATATAACAAAATAG
Organism: Viscum album; assembly: GCA_963277665.1. NCBI lineage: Eukaryota > Viridiplantae > Streptophyta > Magnoliopsida > Santalales > Viscaceae > Viscum > Viscum album. Next base: position 246,811,851 of record OY728157.1, on the reverse strand, counting down.
ATCATAAAAGATCTACATGACTCATAAAAAGGCATTTCGCCTTATTTTAAGGATACTAATACATATGGTGTATATTATTAGTTATTTTGGATAGTATTAGAACATATTTAAACAATTAATGGATTATTTGTCCAGATACTCCCAACCTATTTTTGAGCATAATTAATTAATCCTCTTATTATGATTATTCTCAAATTAATTCTTATATTCCTTGAATTTTTCAATGGAATCAAACTCATACCTAATTAAGTATATATATACATGCTATAGTTATTGGTAAACAATATGAATTAGAAGTATCCACCTCTAACATCTACTGGAAGTGGTCCACACACATATTTATGAACAAATTCTATAATCTCTATAGATCATTCTCCATTTACACTAAATGTATTTTTTTTTCATTTTCCTTGAAAAAAGAAACTTATATGTTAAATAATTTAATTTTAAATGTATATAAATATTCCTACTAATTTTTTTTTCAGATTACACCCATTTACATTACTAATTTCATCATTCCACAACTAGGTGTGATTTGATTCATGTGAAATTGATTCATTATATATTGGTGAAGATTATTTCGGTTTATTTTAAAAAATTTATTGTATTTTTTTAAATGTATTTATTTTGAATATTATTATGTTTCTTATGGAATTTAGTTTCATTATGTTAGAATAAGTTTGAATTAATTCTATTACAAAAATAGATTATTTTTTCCTTTTCCTCAATGCTTCCAAAAATAATGAAGATATTCACGGGTCTAGAAGATTTTCTGTAAGAGTTGATGTTATAAATAGTTAAAAATAATGAATTCTGAATGATTTTTGAGTTATATTATTTGAATTGTGGCTGTCAAAAGTTCAAGATATAATGTGGTGAAGTTAAAAATAATTCCCCAATGGAGAAGTATGATGGTTACCAGATAAATTATATTAATAATTCAGTTATCATACATATTCTTTTTATCATTTGAATAAGAAGAGTTTGTAAGGAGTATTATCTAAAGATTTTCTAGATAGAGAAGGATTTGAAGTTTTACAAAATACATTAGTCCATTTCTATTGGAGAAAATTTTCAAATCTCACCATGCATAGAATGTTGAAGTCCATTTGATGGTTTTTTCAAAATATCATAAATATAATTGGTCAAATTATATCATATATAATGTTACAAATTATATTTGATATAATTTAAGAAATTCTATCAAAATGATAGTTACAAATTCCATTGTATATAGATTTAAACATTCTATCATATAGACCATTATAATGATCATCATATGAAGTATGTTAACGTTTTTTAGATATTTACCAGATAAAAAAACATTAGTCCACTAATAAAATATTTTTGGACTTTATTTTCTATGATGTGGTTACCAGACCGATGGTATCAAAATTATTTTAATAAAAACAGGTTTCCATATTGTTTTTCCATATGAATATTTCTATATAGAGGATATCTGTATGAAGTGATAGTAGATAAAATCTTGAGGATCGTTATAAAAAATATAATCCCAATAATTTTTAGGATTTTTATATATCATTTAAATGATAAAAAATGTATCCATGATTTGCGTAATATTGGTAGAAATTAGAAATACCAATATTTGATGGAATTCATTTAAATAATGATGTGTCCAACTTTTTCGGAGGCTTCAAAGGTAGTAAAATTAAATTTTAGTTGAGTAGGTATTTTAAAACTGGATCCCATATCTCTACCTTGATATTTTGATTTAGTATTTTTAAATAAAGGGATTAAGGGTCATTATTAGAACTTCAATTATTTCAATAGAGAATTTTTGATCATTTAAGTGAGCACCTTGAATAAAAGAATCATGAGAAGACCAGAACAAAATGGTTTTAGGAAATTTAGTGAGTTATGAATAAAGTGTATCAGAGGAATAATCAAAATATAGTGTTGTTACAAACATAGTTTCATTAGATATAGTATCATCATATAGAGGTACTAGACATACATGTACCAGATGGAGGAACTCCAAATAGAGGTACAATTAAATTGGCAGTACCCGATAGAAAATTTATGGATATAAATTTTAGTGAGAATCTTTCAATGTGTTAATATTTCACTAGATTAAAATTTTAGGAAATCATTAAACATAGTGGAAACCACTATAACATAATATCAAGATTTATAAAGAGCTTTATGGGAGTTGGATCATCTATATTCACATAATTATATTTTGTATATTTATGGATCGATTGGAGTCAAAAAGAAAAGGACTAGGTGCCCACATTGGGAAAAAACATTGACAAAAAAAGGTGGATTTCTTTATTTACTTATATTTTCATAAGAGTGAGGTTATATTTTATTGTTGTGAGGATTTAATCTTTAAAAAATTTAGAGGTTAATTTCATAAGAAAGAAAAATTTAAGATATCTCCACGTATTTACCCCCCCCATTATAGAGGTAAAAAATTATTAAGAATATAAAATGGCATTAGAGTAGGATACATCTATAATATTTTTATATTATTTCTCATGGATAATCTCGATATAATCAATAGTATATCTATTCAAACATTTTATGACAAAAATTATCAAAAATTGAAAATTAGAATGACATATCATTTTTATCTCTTGTCTTGAAGGTGATTGATGTAGCTACAATTTTTGTTAACCAAGTAGATAAATATTATCATATCTCATTAATTTTAAATGAAATATTATGGTTAACGGAATAGAATATAATTTTAATATAATTTACTTATGTGAAATGTTTTATATATGAGTTATAGTTCCTTAAAAAAATAAATATGGGACAAACTCAAAAGAATCTTCATGGTAAATTTAATGGTGATGAAATAAATGTTTAATATATATATATAAGTAATATTGATAATAAAATTTTATATTAAGATGAATATATAGATTACTACTTCACCCAAGTTAATGAAATTTTTAGTAACATTATAGTATTAGTGATGTCACTGAAGATTCCCCTATTGTTAAAATTTGATAAAGGACATTGTGAATATTTTTAATGATAATATTACTACATTAGATGATATATTTTATATTCCAAGTATTAATTAAATAACATTACTATTTCATGTGAAATTATGAAAGCACTATCATTCAAAAGAATGATTAAGGAAGAGATGGATTTTGAAACTCTATGAAAGATAAAAATCTTATAACTGGAGCATGATATAATCACTCACAATAAATTAGAAGATAATAAATATGATTATTATGTTAATGTTATAATTATATCCCCTATATCTAGTAACTACTAAATGTTTATAGGAAATTTTAATGACAAACTCTTAAATAAAATTTTTGAGTGTGGATGCATCAAAAAATTTGAAATAAATCATACAAATAAGAAAAATAGAGAAAATTAAAATGATGATTCTCATGAAAAACCATGGAGGAATAAGTGGGAAACATTGAAGGAAATTAATAAATCCACCATGAGTTAGAAAATTTTCACTAGAATAAATAAAATAAGTATTTTGATAAAAATGGATGATTATGACTCTACTGAAAGCATTTCATTTAAAGATAAAATTATTGATATGTTAATAACCTTTACAGATCACATTTAAATAAATAAAGATAATTCAAAATGAGAATAATAAGAAGGTAAATACACTAATAATAAATTTTAGATGAGATATAAACTAAATTAGTGTATAGAGAAAAATTTAAAATTCAAAAAAATAATATAGGGTCTTAAATAAGGAAAGTGAAAATTAGAATAAAGGAAAATATTAATTTCTAAAAATATATATATAAAAAAAATTATAAACATTAACTGAAATTTATAGAATAAGTGAAAATAGAAATATTTCATGATGAAAAATATCCCAATAATTTAGAAGAGATATGTAATACTCAATTAAGATGAATCAAGGATGAAAATAACATAATGTAAATGAACAATAATTTCAATAAAGGTTTAGAGGTAAAGGATCAATTTTATCAAGGAATAAGAAGAAATCCTCATAAAAATTAGTTGAATCTATATTCCTTAAAAATAAAGGATGGATAAATTATAAAAATGATGTTCTTTTAAAAATACATAATGAAATATAATGATTTAATAAAAGATAAGAAATATTCACCACATTAATAAAAGTTGAAAATAACTTCTAAAATAATGCTTCCCCATGATAATGGAAATAAAATATTATCAAGTTTTTTTATGATCAACAAAATTATATTTGTAAAAAACCATACTTTTATATAATATCAATGTTTAGTATAGAATATTGTTATTGAGTTATATAAATAAATAAGGGGTATTATTTTGTGTACAACATGTTTTCCCAAGGAGTTATCATGAACCGAGGGGGGGGGGGACAACAGATAGAAAGGAAAGTAACATTCTTAAGTAAAAGAGAAGAAAAAACTAAAACTAATCCAAATTTAAAAGGTTATAAAGGGAAAACTATTTTTAAATCTTAGAAGAATTTTTTTAAATTTGTGAGAAACAAGTTATCTATTATATATATTTTCTAAAAACACTTTTGAATAAGTAAATTTTATTAGAAAATAACAAGAATATAGGGAAGAAAATATTAGAGGCCTATATTTTGTTTTCGATATTTCTTTAAAAGATAACATAAGGAATAAATCATAGAATCTTAACAGTCGTTGTTCCTCACAGATGATTGGATTTGTGAAAATCTGGAAAAATATTGATGGTTTTGTGGGAGAAATAATCACATTTTATAATGATAATTCTTATAAAATAAGAGTAATTTGTATGGATAATATTGAATATTATAAGATAAATTTAAAGGAATATCTATTTTTTATAGATTTAAAAAACCATAATTCCATGTTGATGGTAAAATGTTATCATTGGAAAATATTCATATATCATATGATGTTCAAAATATAGGAAAAATTATTAAGGGAGAAAGACCCAATATAAATCTATTCTAGATTATAGATCCTAGAAATTCATTATATTTATGTTATGCGAATAAAAACAAACTATGTCACCAAAACATGGGATTCTTGGCCTAAATAGTATAAGGAAAATATAAAAAAAATGTAGGTTTTAATAAGTTTTCAAAAACAAAAAAAATAAATAGGGTAATATTTATGTAATTTTACAGGGAGGAAAGAGGTTTATTGGAAGTCATAATAAAGTTGAAATTAAATCCCCAAGATCTCTTGATATCATGGACCATGATCTATGTGTTATGATGATACATCAACAAAAAGGGTGACTTATTCTTTATTGCATTCATTATTTTTTCACTCATATAGACAATTTAACATTCATAAAACATAAATCAGTGGATAGAAAGATATTCTGAATTTTTATAAAAAATGTTGAGAAGGATCTTGGTGTATATATATTTAAACTGATCATAGAAAATTGAAAATAATACCAAAGTAACTCTTTTCAGTCATACCTAAAGATATATTGAATAAAAAATAGAAATCACCTCATACTTCTCAATAAAACGTAGTAGAATAAATGTGACAATGAAATTTATTTTATGTAGGAATAAAAACTCTCCATGAATATAAGCATTAAAAAATTTTATATAGAGATTCTATAAGTACATCTATATATGTTCAAAATAAATTTTTTCTTTGACAAGAATAAAAATGAATCTGTATGAGATAGAATATAAGAAATATTATATTGTGAAATACTTTATGGTTTTAGAATACATTTCTCAATAATGATAAAATAATATTGTTTTAAAAATGTTTTATTTAAATTATAAGAATATGTTTTAATGTGTTATTCAAAAAACGGAATAATATTTAAGTTTTGGAAAAATGAAATGCCTAATTATATTAATCCCTTTGATCTAAAATTCATTGAAAATGAGTCCACCATAACAACATCTGTTGAAGATGACGATGATGTAACATATTATAGAATGGTGACTTTCAAAAAAGTTAATGAGATTGATGTTGATTAAAATCATAATATTTTACATGTTGATTAAAATCAGTCTAGTGCTAAGGAATATATGATCACAAGAAAAACCTCGAAATTATGGCCATCACAAAAAAAGTTTAATTTGATAAAATTATCATATTTTTGGATGGTCTAGTTCAGATAAAATTAAAATTATTATTTGGGATTCATAAATAACATATCTCATAGGTAGAATCATACACTATTTCAGAAGTATATGATTATATAGAATCGAAAAAATTTATGAGTGAAGAGTTGGACAAACTTTAGATAAATAATACATGGGATATAATTCCTCAACCAAAAGGAAATATTGTAATAGGATAAAAATGTATGTTTAGAATGAAACTCAATAAATAGGGATAAATTATAAGAAATAATATGCATTTGTAAAGGATAATAATACGTGGATAATGTTTTTTATGAAGAAATAATTTCTTTTATTGTAAGACATGAAACTATAAAAATGTTTTTAGATGTTTCAACTCATAAAAATTTAAAAAATATATCTAAGGGATGTTAAGTTGGTATTTCTAAATGGGTAAATTAATGAATAATTTTATATTGAGAAACCAAGTTGGTTTATACATGATAATGATGGAACAATAATGTGTAAACATAATAAATCCTTGCATAGATGGAAATAGGAAACTTGTTCCTGGTATTTACTGTTTGATAGTATCATAATGAGGTTGAACATTTCGAAAGGAAAAGATGATAAAAGCATATATGTGAAAAATATTAGTACAGGAACCCAATTTTTCATTATTTATGTTGATAATATATATTTTTTCTAGTTAAGGGATAAATATTTTAAAAACAATTCTAAAAAAATTGTGGTGGGCTTTGAGAGGTTTATTTTTGGATCTTTTATATTCATTATGGGATAAAAAGCTTGGCAAAAATAATGATATATCTTCCTATCACAAGAAACTTATGCAATGGAGCTACTAAAGATGTTGGGAATTGTAGCCTCAACAGATGTTTCTAAACAAATCATCCATTGTTATGAAGATGACTAACGATTATGCTAGCCAATGTATGAATCAAAAGGATTTCTAGAAGTTGATAGATTGTTTACCTGATTAATATTTTTCATGATCAAACATGTGTATATTGTAACATTTTGTGTAAGATTTCATAGTGATCTTAAAGAATCGCATATTATGTAAGAAAAATGAATCATCGTATATGATAAATGTACATGAAATTATAATGCAATTTTTAGATATTGTAATGAGTTAACATTTATTGGTTTCACTAGTGCGAATTCTGTAAGATATTTAAATTTTGAAAAATCAACAACAAGAGAAACATTATTCATGGGATAATTTTATGTGATATATCATAGTAATAAAAAATATCTAATATGTTTAGTACACTAGATGAAAAATATGTTTTCTCTACCCAGTAATGTATGAAAATGATATTTATATAAGTTAATTTGGATGATTAGATGGTGAATTTTGAAGAAAATTGAAGATTATTTGTGATAATTGGATTTCCATTGATCACTTTAAAAATATTTTTCATCATTTCATATAAGATAACCTTGATATAAAATTTTATTTCATTAAATATAATTTTTAATGTGTTCATGTAATTCATAATTATATGATAAAATATATCAAATTGCTTATGTTTCCCAAAATCTATACTAAGGGAAATATTTGAATAATTGAGGTAAATTCTACATGATCAACCTACACCACTAATAAATAATGTTCATGAATTATCCTCTATGATCATTTGGATTTTTTGACAAAGGGGGAAAATAACCATAACTATTTAATCAATATTTTGTGAATCTGAAACGGATGTTATCAAAAAATAGGTAGAGTGACCCAAATTCTCAATTATAGAAGTTGAGATGATTAAGTTAGAGTTCATCAATAACATGGGAAAAAAATTAATTGTCATTATAATATGTAAGACCTTTAAAGAAATTAATTAATCTAATAGTGTTGTGTCCAGATACTCTATATGATAAACACTGTGATTTGAGGGAATTTGAGAAAAGAGTTTTTGATAGTGTTTCCAAAAAAATACAAAGGGAAGATAAGAGATCCATTGGTTGATTTTGAAATGATTTTTTATTTTGTTTAATATAATTCTTGTTATTTTTTTCATGTTTGAGTTGGAGTGAGTTATATTTATCCTAAAAAGGTTTAATTTATTCTCTTACTAATCTAGATGATGCCTTAGTGTTCATTAATGCTTCAATAAATCATGAAGACATTCATAGTACTAGATAATTCTGTTAAAAGTTTGATGTTATTAAAATTTTGATGTTTTTAAGTCTCTATGATGTTTTTTTAATAAATATAGAGTTGAGTATGTACAAATATCATGCTATGAGGTAGTGAAGTTATATATATTGATTAGATATTAAAGTATGAAGGTTCTTGAAATGTTCCATAAGATGGAAATTTGGGATGTTAGAAAAATGATTATATCAAACACGAAATGATCAGATAAACACTTTTTACTCAAGAATAAGTCGAGGTTGGATGGTAATATCTATGATGTTTTATTTAATATAGAAATATATGAAGTTTCATCAAATAGATAAATTCATTTCGATGGGAAAAATTGTTTTTATATCACTAGAAAAAGAAAGTTTAAGTATATTAGACATATTTTAAAAAAGGTCATTAGATATATGTTTTCAAATTCTATCAAATATAATATTATAAATAAATCTTATATAATTTTAAAAATTCAATCACACATACTGATAAAAGGACCTCTACATATAATTTCTAGGATTTCTATCAGGTTTTTTACAAATATCATGAAAATAAGTAACATAAGGTGGTTTTGAAGTTGATAAGGTGATAAATTGTTATTTCATTGAATACATATTTCTAGAATGAAATTTTTTTAAATGAGTTTACCTGAGTGAGTGTAACCAATTGAGTTTACAGAAATAATTTTTTCAGAATGATGTTTCAAGATATAGGTATATGGATATTAGAGATATGTCAAGTGTTTTAAAAGATGATGGTTTGACTATATTTATAAAATTTATAAAATTCAATTATTTTGATGATGTAGAGGTGTAAATTTAGTGGTAATAATTCAAGATAATATTTGATGAATATTTGATGCAATATTTGACCCTAATATTTGAGGAATGTCTTATGAATAATGTTGACTTCAAATTGTTTCAAGGCTTTAAAGATGGTCAAATAAAATATTAGTTGTGTGAGTAATTCAAATTCTGGTTAAGAATTTCCTCCATGATTTGTGGAGAGAGTATGAGTATATAATGTGAAACTCGTTTATTATGAACTAAAATTAATATGATAGAGATTTTTGATCATTTGAGATCCCATTAAATGAAAGAAGGTTGATAATATTTAAACAACCTACTATGAGGAAAGATTGTTAATTCCAAAAAAAGTGGATAGATGCTAATGCACCATATAGATGTTTACCGAATACCAGTGTATCAAATAGAGAATCATTATATAATGGTTCCAGACCGACACATATCTGATGATGGTGCACTAGAAAGAGGTTCAACAAGCTGAGTAATACGAGAGATAAATTTTTTTGACAAAGGTTATAGTGAGAAACATTATATTTCATAATATTACATTATATCAAAAGAATAATGAACCCGTCAAAAATTGTGCGAACTAGTAAAATTTCCAAATATGAGACAAAATGATCTTGGAATGAGTTTTATAATTTATATTAAATATATTATATAGTGTACATATATGGATTTATGATAGTTTACATGATGTGTAATAGAAACCAGTATTGAACCTTGTAATGACCTGTATGCTATTATTTATTTACTTTTGTTTTAATATGAGGTAGGATTTGTTTTAATGCGGATATGATCAAAAATTTAACAAGGTACAAAGGATAATATTGGGGGAATGGATATAAAAAAATATCACCATTGATATGAAACCTCCTCTTCTCAATGGTCTACATATTCTTGGTAACATTAATTTATACTAGTGTAGGTTCCCTATGTAAGATGCATATAGTATATATCATGGATAATATCAACATGGTAAATAGTATAGTTATTCCTACTTTTGGCAAGAAAAAATTATCCCGCATATTAACAAATAATTATAATCTATCTTTTATCTCTTTCAAGGAAGGTGATTGATGTAGCTACTATAGGGTTTCCACCCATAAAAAAGACTCCCCCATGTCAGTTACTAAAAAAAGGTATCTCAAGGTTTATAGAAATGATTGGATTGATATTATTATGTTATTTTTTTGAAAATGTTTACATAAATGTGATGAGTCGAAAACCAACAAAGGAAAATTAGAACAACCTTGAAAGCATATTCCATGGAAATATAAAAGTGAAGGAATAAAATTATCAAATTTGGAGAAGAAAATTTGAAGCTATCAAATTGGAGAAAGATGATGATTTTGACAACTAATTTTAAATATAAAATTAAACTGTATGTACTATCAAGGGATTCAAAGAAATATTATATGATTCTACTATTGTTAAAAAATTGAGGAGTTAATTTCTATACAGTTTTGATCTTAAAGTCTCTATATTAGAAGATAAAGATTATTTATCCATTGATGAATTACATAACATTATTTCTTATGAAAATTGGAAATCTAAATCATTCAAAAATAAGTGTAAGGATGAAATAGATATTATAGCTATGAAGTAGCTAAATATATATGAAACAGAGCGTGAGGTAATGGGTCATAATAAGTTAGAAGATAAGGAATATGATGTTAAACTGAATGATATAATTATTTATCTTATGTCTATAAATGTACTAATTGGTATATGTATGTAAAAAATGAAAGAATAACATATGAATGTTTTGGGTGTGAAGGCATTAGTCATTTTGTAATGAATTTTCATAAGAATAATGATAATTAATATGATAATGATGATTCTGAATAAGTACATCAAGAAAAAATATTGGTTAAACCATCTAAGGAATTTAATAAATCTATTAAGAGAAAGAAAAATATCTCCAGAAGAAACAAAAGAAGCATGTTTAGAGAAATTGAATAATATAAATCTACTGAAAATAGTTAATCAAAATATGGAATTTCACATAAGGTTAGAACATTCATGGATCATATTTAAATAATGGATGACGATTCAAACAATGAAGAATAATGAGATTAAAACTATAAGGAATATCGACTGAGATCAAGACTTGAGGCACATCTTAAGAATCAATAAAAATTTAAAAGGAAATATAGGGTCATAAAGAAGAATTTGAAAAAAAACAATAGTGGAAAATAATAATTAAAAAAAAGAAGATTTATACATATAAATAATTACAATGTTCAAGACGAAAGTAATAAAACAAGGGAAAATGGTGAATGATACTGAATAAAAACATACTTACAAGGAAGAATATGCTTATAAGAATTGGTCAATATATATGAAAATTAAAAATACATGGAAAAAATTGGTGACAATATCAACAAATCCTCAGAGGTAAATAATGAAACATCTCAAAAAATAGATTGAACTCGTACTAAAAAGTAGGTTAAATCTTCATTTACTGTACTTAAAAATATCACCTATCTATACTGACCATAAAGGATTGAGAAGAAACAATGAAATTTTATGGGTTGATAAATGGTGTGTAAATGGAATAAAACCAATATAAGTTAGAATTAACTTATGGGATAATGATTCCTCATGCTAAGGGAAATCAATTACTGTAAATTATACAGATGTACAACCAAATTATCCCAGAGAAAAAATATACTTTTATAGAAGGTATAGTATAATGGATATTTTTGGTATTATAGGATCTTCAGTTATATTTAAAATAATATTTTTTAAAAACATGTAACTCCTTTGTAGTAAGTATTAACTAGTTGGGAGAAAAAAGGAATAAAATAAATCAACTTCCATAATTAAAAACATTAAATATAAGAAAACTTATAGGGTTGAAAATAATCTCAAAAAAAAAATTTATTTATAGGAGTAAATTTATGGATGTTGTAAAAAAACTAGGACACTATGATAATAATTGAAAGAAAAAACATATATAAAATTTTACTTCAAATGGAAAACAAAAGGATGGTGTTAAAGGAATATCGAAGACAAATATAATGTTTTTCGTATTTATCTAAAAGATAGAAAAAAGGAATAGACCATGGATTACTATTTTTTTTCATCAAATATGAAAGGTGTTGTTAAAATGTTAAAAAACATTTATTAATGTAATGGATGAATAATCAAATTAGAAAATTATAGCTACTTAAAAATAATAGTAATTGGTATGTCTGTGACTGAATCAAAGAATCTAAATTCAAAGGAGTTCTTTTTTTTGGATTAATAACAACTTAATGATTGTTATGAAACTTTATTATGATGGTATATAAATTATATATATAAATAATACCTATATAATCAAATGTTTAAAAATGGAATGATTATTACTAAGAGATAAAAAACTATTAAAAATTTATTTCAAATTGGTGATCCTTTTAATTATTTATACTTATGTTCCGCAAATATAAATAAGATGAATCATTATGTATCTTGCAATTATGGACATAAGAATATAATTAAAATTTCAATGGAACATTTTTCAAGATATTTACTGAAAAATAATATGAAAAATGGTGTTATTTATAAAACTTTCTCAAATGGACGGATGGCTAGTCGATGTCATAAGAATGTTAAAATACAATCTACCAAACTACTGAAGCTTATAAACTCTAATCAAAGAGGGTTTATGAAACATATAAAAACAAAGATGACTTATAATTTATTATTTTTCATTAATGATTCAACATGGATGACTAAAATAATTTCTGTGAAACAATAATTAGATGCTATGGAGTTGCTTTGATGTTTTAGAAAGAAATGTGGGGATGATCTGTGTGTATATATATTGATGTTGAGAACTAAAAATTTAAATGATTACATATGAAATTATTTTTATTACTTCTTGAAGAATCATAAAATCTTACTTTAATATAGTTGTCCTTACCCTTCTCAGCAAAATAGAGTAGAAGGAAATAATAATAGACGATCAGTTGATATGGTAAGTAATATGCTATAATAATATAAAATTTCAAACATTATTTTGGGGAGAGGATGTAAATGAAACTTCACATGTTTGAAACAAATGTTTTCATCATCATAAATTATAAATTACTCCCTATGCGAATTTTTTTAATAAAAATTCTACAGTGAAAAACTTCATGGTTTTTAAAATTCATTACTTAATAATGATTAAAAAATAGATTTAATAATGGTTCATTAAAAGTTTGATGAAGGTTTGTTCATGGGATATCCGTCTATTTTAAAATGTTATAAGTGATCGAATAAACAACCATGTATGTCATTTGATTCTGTTGATGTAAAAGAAATTGAAACTAACTAACATTAAAAAATAATGAATATGAAATAAATGGTTTATGAAAAGTTCAAATGAATAATTTTTGAGATATTAATCAAAATGAAGATTATAACAATAATTATATGTAAAGTTACATTCCAATCACTATAGTGATTAATAAAATAAAGTCAAAAAAGAAAAAAACCTCACATTATGAAAACATGTTGAATCAAATAATATAATAAAATGTTAATCTGTTCCGGTTCATTTCACTTGGAAATTATTATTTGGAAATAAAAAATCACTTTTGTCATATGTATTGCCACAATATATTTTGGAAGAATATGGAAATATAGAATATCTAAATACGATGGATGGAAACTTGAATGAAATTTATAAAAATAAACTATGGGATCTCATTCATTGACCAAAACAACATAACGTTATGGAAAAAATGGGTGTTAAGAAAAATTGTAATCAATAGTGATAAATTTAAATAAATAAATCAGGACTTGTTTGGAAGGGATATTCACTGGTGTAAGCTTTTGATTTTGAAGAATATTTTTCCTCTATTACAGGAGATGCAGCACTCATATTCTTTTTGGATATTACTACACATCTAAATTATAATTTTAAAGAAAATATATTAATTCATCAGTCATGAGAGGATAAATTATAGATTATTTTTATTTTCAGCATCCTTGTAGGTCTATAGATGATAATTATGGAACCATGGAGTGTAAACTAAAGGAATCCTTTTACTAATTTAATGATACCCCTTATGCAATATATTCAAATATTGTCAGTTTCTTGATGTATTTGATCTTTTATAATGGAAAGTCTTATTGAATCATAAATGGGAAGGATATAAGTACAAATTATTTTATTTATTTTTTTTATGTTGATGAAATATTTTTTATGCTAATGGGGATAAATATTGTTAATAGTTTTTAAAAAAAATGATGAAATGTATTTGGATGTTATTATTTGGTGAGTTGAACCCATTTTTGAGATTACATGTTTAATAAAAAGGATGATACATCATAATCTCATTAGAATTTTTTTTCAAAGTAGATTCTATAAATTAATTTCATGGTCAAGAAAATGAAGATTTTATAACAAACACTGTCGGTATGAAGATATGAAAAAATGAACAATACCAAAGTATGAAAAAAGGTCTGATGGAAGTTGATCAGAAGATTACTTATATCATTATATCAAGGACATGCATTGTGTATGTATTAACTTTTTAAAAAAAATATTAGAATTATGAAAAGGAATTACATATACTGACGATAAAAATAATCCCCATATATCATAAATAAACATCAATTTATGTATTTAGGTATAAATGGATAGATGATATGACCTTTCCTAGTCTTAGGGATGCTGATTTGGCCCATGATTTATATTATTGAAAATAAATATGAGGTGGAAAAACCTAGGTATGAATGAAAATTATTTCTATAAATGATAATCTAGAATATCTGTGGATTAATGTTGAAAACCATTGATGAATATTTGTGATAATCACAGTTTTATCGTTCTCTCAAAAATTCCTATGCAACATTCCATATTGAAAAACATAAATTATAAATTTCATTTCATCAAGGAGAATTTTTCTAGTAGGAATTTAAATCCTGAGTATATTTTGAAAAAATATATTATTTTCATTTTTTCACCAAATCGATGATGAGGGAAGGATTTGAGGAATTAAGGATGGGACTATATATTCATCATCAACCATTGAAATAAGAAAGGTCATGAGTGATCCCCTACGATCCATTATATTCTTTTTACAAAGGGGTATAAGTAGTTGAATTTTGTATTAATGCTCTTATGAATGTGATGAAGATGTTATCATTTAAAGGGTGAGTGACCTGATGTTACAATTAATAAAGTTGAGATGATTAAGAGAATTTTACAATATTACGAGCACAAATATTTTTATCACTGAGTGATGAAATTCATTTAAAAATATTTCTTAATCTAGAAGTGTGGTGCCTATTTACTCTTTATAATAAGGTATGTGTTATCCTTAAATTTGAGAAAATTTATATTCATAGTGACTAGAACAAATCGAAAGGGGGATATTGAAGATCCATTGTGTTGATTTTTTAATGATTATTGCATTTGTTTTCAAAATATTAATATTTTTTGTATATTTATAAATGAAGTTAGTTTCTTCTTATCAGAAGATTTTTCAATTACATCTCTTACCAAGTTATATGATGATTTTTTTCTCAATGCTTTCATGCATTGTGAAAATATTCATTGTTCGAAATGAGGTTTTTCAATGGATTAAGGTGTATAAAGGTTAATGTTATCTATTCTATATAAATTTTGACGTAAAGAATTTGAATTGCAGCTATAAAATTTGAAGGACATGATATGTTGATGTAATTAATAATGATAAAATAATAAAGTATGAAGGTTACAAGAATGACTGATTCATATGATTATTTATAAAGTTGTCAGAATGAGTCCATCAATCTCAAAATGATCAGATATAGAATATATGAATCTAGTAGAAAAAGAGTTTAGTTGGAGAAATATATGATGTTTTACTAGTTGGAGTAAAACATAAATTTGAAAAAGATAACAAAATTCATTTCAATCAGAAAAAACATGATGTTTAGCATATAAAGAAATTTAAATTCCATTATACAGTTGTTTGTACCGATCATAAAATTGATTTTTTCAATGTCCATCAGGTTGAATATAATAATATCCATAAAATATACTTTTGAAAATTCTATCTGATATACTGTTAAAAATTCAACCAAATATAATTTTACAAATTCTATCAGACATACCTTTACTAAGACCATATGATGATGTAATTTAAGGAGTTTTGGAATTTTACTAGATGAAAAATAGTGAGTCCATCAAAAAAAGTTTCTAGAATACTTATTCTGAAGTAAGGTTACCAAATTGGGGGTAGAGAAAAGAATTTACTAAATGTTGTTTTTCTAGAAATATGTTTTCAGATGAATGTTTTTGGAAATAGGAGTTCTGTATGAAGTTTTATTAGATGGAGGTTTAAGGATTATTACAAAACATTATAAACTCAATAATTATAGTCATTCTATGATATTGATTAAAAAAATTATATATGACATTTCAAGAAACATTGAAGAAGTCATTGAATCAGATATTTTAAAAAATTATTACAAATAATGTTGACTTAGAGTTTTTCAAATTATTGGATGGCGATGAGATGAAATTTGAGTTAAGAAGGTAATTTAAAAATTGATCTCACATTTCTTCATGATTCTTGTAATAAGTATAAGTATATATAAGTGAGAAAGGTCATTATGTGTTTTTTTGGGATATAGATTTATAATGTTTTTGTATATCCCATAGAAGGTATAAGGTTTTGAAGACTGAAAAAAACACATTTTGATGAAATCTGTTGAGTTATGAATGTGTTGGATTAGAAAAAGATGCACCAGAAAAAGGTATTCTAGACAAAGGTGCCGTATATATAGCATTATCTTATAGAGATACTAGATAGATGTGTACTAGATGGAGGTCAACCTGATAGAGGTATAATAGACTGAGTAGTACTGGACTTTGAATTTACATATTGACATTTTATTAAGTATCATTTAATGATTTAATATTTCATTGGCTCTAAATCCTAAGAAAACATTATAACTAGAAATAATTAGTGTGACTTTTTGTTAGTATAAATAATAATCTTAATGGGAGTTAGATACTTTTTATACACTTCATTATATAGTGTATATCCATGTATCCATAAGTGTCCACACGGTAAGGACTAGATACCCACATTGGAGCCATACCTTATAAAAACTATTGTGAATTTTGTTATTTAATTATCTTTTCATATGGGTGAGGATATGTTTTATTTTTTGGAGGATAAAAACATTAAAAAATTGTTAATCTTAAATTCCGAAGAATAAAAATTATTAATGATCACCACAAATTAAACCCCTCATTCTCATTGGTTTACACATTCTTAGGAACATCAATTGACATGACTGGATTTTCATATTCTATTTTGTAATTAATGTTATTAAAATGTTTCATCCTTTAAAATATACAAACATTTTTGAAAAGATACATTATTTATTTCTGTAATTGAAAATAAAACAATCTATTTCTAAACTAGACACATATACTATGTCATTGGTCACACTAGTAACCTTATAATAATTCATTAATAGTAGAAAAAATCATGATATTAATCTAAAATTGTAATCTATAAAAGCCATGAGAACTAGTGATACTTCATTAGAAAATTGATGAACCCCATAACCTCTTGTAATCATTTATAATCTACTTGGTTCCTGTATTTAAATAAAAAAAGGGAGAAACAAAATCTATAACTAATTAAAATTTTGTAGAAATAGAATGCTTACACAAAATAAAAAGCATTCTAAGAGCATATTATTGATTATTTACAATTTAATAGTTCTTCCTCCCCGTGATATTGTTTATATATGTCAAATAACCTATATCCAACTCTTTAGCCTCTATTTAGATATTTATCCTTCTGGATGGGTGGTGTATTGGACATAAATATTTTGTTAGATATTTTCAATATACAATTTATCTTATTCAAATTAAAGAAATAATATTTTACCTAATTAATTCCATTATATACTTGGAAAAAAATATTCAAGAGATCCATGATTATATTTTATAAAATTTTCATGTTAAAATTAAAAAAATTACAAAATATTAGAGGAAGTGAGGTATGTATGTGGTATCTGCATAATAATTTGGGAATCATATATCACAATATTTCAAAATTCTCAAAGTATACAATCATCGTATTGACATGAGGTTTATTTATAAATCCTTCTATTAGATTCCATATAAATAGTAACTTGAAAATTTTATAATTATCTCATCTTACTTTTTCCCAAAAAATGATCAAAGAGAATATACAACATGAAGCATGAATCCTTATATTCATAATGGTTTTAGAGACAACTAGTCATTGATGATAACATATATCATTAGAAATCTAATTCATCATCTCAATGTTTCATAAAATGTTTTTTACTTCCTCACTTAGCTATTTATAAGGATAAAAACGAATTGGGAACTCTATTATATAAAACACCCACCTTTTAATAGTACACTGCACAAGTTCATGTAACATTCTTAGAAGTTATAACTAGTTATAATATTATATTTACATAAGATAGATCATAAGGATAATCCATGATACAATGGGTTTTATTATTCTACAAAAAATAAATACAGTATTTTGTAGTTTATCTGTATCACTGGTTATGAGATCATAAGTTAATTTTATTAATCTCCTACTATTAAATAACATCATATCAACTAATACATTTAAATTTATAATATCTTATAACTTCAATATTCATGTGTTAAGGATCTATATTCCCATTTTCATAACACATAATATTTCAATGGAAACAACTAAAATGGATTTAGGTAGAATCTTATTTTCATACTACAATAATTGTTTATTCATTGTTCTATTGATTAGAATCCATAATCCTAAAATCATATACTTGGATCTCCACAATTCATATCTATAAATTTTAATAATAAGAATATGGTCATCATTATTAATAAAAATTTGGTTATGTTAACACATTATCATTGTTATGACTCACTACTAATTTAAAATTTCATGTAACAATGGCTTGGTTAGAATATAACTATGGTTTTATATTAACAAAGAATATAGAAGGTTCTTTTGAATATAATAAATTATTTAAGATATTTTTAAAATTATTCATAAATATTACCAGTTTAATTCATCAATTTATTGTTAATATTATATATAATTTATTAAATTAATTAACTATGTCTGAAAAAATGATATATATATATATATAATATTTTTTTTATTTCATAATAGAATTATTATTAATTTATCTACATTTTAAATTCATATTTAATAATTTAAATAAATATTCCATTTCTTAAATATATAAATAAAAATTACTAGAAAAATAATATAAATTTCAGTTATGGTCTTGAGATTTCAACTATTTGTTAGTTTCTTGAGTGTTGATAAACCAACCTAGAATCTAATAAAAATAACTCCATGAGCCCAGGCATATCCTGAGTTATTCATTCACCCATTAAAATATATTTTCTTTGTTTTGTTTCACCTCATATCATATAGTGATCTATCTCCTTTCACTATAAGGTGCATCCTTTAGAAATTTTCACAGACTCTCAAGTGAGTGGTACCAATGATTTATGGTTACATAAAATTAACAATGAACAAAGGAGACTATAAATAATAAAAGAGGGTTAGATGAATCATTGGTCACTATATTTAATTTAATAATAAAATATCATATGAAATTATAAAAAATAAAATATAATAAAATCAATTAACCCAACAAATTTATAGGTTGGTTTATATCATGATTAGCCACAACATTCAAAAACTACACATTTAGAATTAAATGCGTTAATTTCATTCCATTCTAATGAATATAAATTTACATTAATTAATTAATTAATTAAATTTTCTTTCTTAATATTGTTTCTAAAATATCCTTGAGATATTATACGATTCCCATCAGACATTATTATATGTCTGTTAAGTAATTTTAATTTTAATTTAAAAAATTTAATAGATGATATAGACATTCAAGGCCACAAGGCGTGTAGATTTTTGTGTCAAATTAAATCAAAAAAATAAACATAACAAAAAACATAGTGTATACATTGGGGGAAATATTAATTATACATTCCATGTCTGTATAAATCCATTTTTATGAATTAATACTCACACACCCTATTTTATCACTCGACATGTCATTTGATAGAAATTTTGTCTGATCTTTTTTAAGTATTGTATAATTATATGATAGGTATTAAAAAATATTGTGTCATAATATAAATGTTATTTTTTTATTACCCCCTTGGTTTGTGTTATGCACTTATTACTATATTGAATTATATAATATATTGCTTTCTTTTGGATTCAAGAAGCATTTAAGGAATGATGGGTGAAGGAGGTACTATATTGGATTTCTAGATATCACCAAACCATCAGACCAGTCACGATAAATGTAATGGTACTGATAATATTTCACTCTAGAAATTGATGTTTTTAGGTGATAACGATTTCACCATGCCATAGCACGTGATTTTTAGTGGATGTGGTGTCTGGGAGGCTCATATATGATAAATAATTAAACCATATTCTTATGGAGTGGGAATGAAAGCTGGGTGTGGTCATATATGAATATAAAAAAACAACATGGAAAAATGAACTATATCTTGTTGTTGTCTTATAAAGGTATCCTAATGTGGATTGGTGGAGTGCACCACCACATGGTTTAGTGAATAGTGTCAGTTTCTTAGGTTTCTAAAATAGTTTACATGGTATTCGATCAATGAGGGGATCACATCGTAGTGGGAAATCCATGGAGAGATTTTTTTTGATATTAAATATAATATTCAACCTACTCCACCATATAATACCATTTATTCTCCCTCCCATATTTTTTTGATCCTAAACCAGTAACATTCGAAGGTGTTTTGGGCTAATTCCATTCCTTAGGAAGTTCTTCCCCTTGGTCTCTATTATTTGATCATACTCAAGGTAGTTTGATTTATTCTAACTATACTCTTTAAAAAAACTAGAATGATTGAATTTTTTAAATTCAAAATATTATTTTAGGAATTTTATTTCTGGGAAAATTGGTTTTGGAAGACCCTTTATTTTATATCTTCGAATATAATCATTTTTGGGAATCACCAAATTTTTTTTGATAAATTTCAAGAATGTTTATTTTTTTCATAGTACTATTTGGGTGTGTGTGTTTTCATGGGATGATTATAATTTTTTCATGACGCCTATGGAAGGGGCCATTTATGAATAGAATTGGTCATAAGGAAAATTTGGACCCAAGTATTAGTGTTTTTTTGTAAAAGATATAAATGTTCATCATAGTGTTAGACTTATTTGAGTGTTTAATTTTAGACTGATGGGATTTAACCATTAGAAACTAATTAGGTCTAGGGGGATGGGTATCGCTCTAGATTGTGAGATGTATAAGGGGCATTCTTTAATATTGATTGTATTGGGTGTGTGAGTTGCATAGGAGTACTTTATTGAGATGGGATACCTTCATAGTGCACATTTTATCACTACTATCACAATTATTTCATTTATATCCCTATTACATTCTTCTAGTTTTGATTTTTAAATTTACATATCATGACATTATTTTTTCTTGGATTAGTAGTATTTGTGGAAATCCTCTAGAATATTACCTACTGAGTTGATATACCCACCCCTTCCATATACACCTTAGTGTGTATGAAGAAAATTTTTATCAGGATACAATTAAAGGGTAGGATTTTTACTTCAATATTGGAGCACTGTGATGTGCAATCTTGGTTGATGGAATTTTGATCTTAGTTGTAAATTGAGGGTTGGATTTTGGATTGGTTCTACATTAGTTCCATGGAACCATAATTTCTTGGCATTATATTTTCATATTTCTTATTTTATTTATATGCATATTTATTTATAATAATTTAATTTGATTAGATTTCAATTAATTTTAACATCACACATTATTTTTAAATTATTTGGTTATATTTTTCCACTACAGGGTGTTTGATTCAATTATAAATTTTCACCAAATAATTTTCTAAACCCTTGGTATTGTATGGTGTGTTGGGAATGATACATAATATAAGTGATAATATAACACTACCCATGCTAATGGGTTAGGGTTTGGAAGTTAAAAATAGTATAATTTTGGTATGGTCTATCATTTTGGATGGTAGAAGTAAAGATAGGATGCGTCATGAATTGAAATGTAGAGCATAAAAAAAATAACTAACAATTTTGTGTTGAACTTCAATTTACCTGGGTAGTCTAGGTATAAAACGTGTCATTAAGAACTTATAGGTTTCTTATCACCTAATTATCATGAATTTAACAAATGATAATTTTTTATATTTAATAAGTATAAAGACTTACCAGTAGGACTCCACAACTCATGTGATATTTTTTGGGTTATGTATTGTCAAATAGTAAATGATTACAATTTATTGACTCAAATTTCCAGGTGTGGATTGTAATAAAAAAGATATATTGAAGGAATTATTCCCAAAATATGGTAAATATAGTATTATTTTTGGTATGTGATTATTCATTATAGAATTAAATTTTGTAAATTACTTCTTTATGTTTTGTAGATCAGGGGAACTAAAAATTATAATGGATTGGGAAAATAAATTGGCAATGAATTTGGTTATATGTAATTTGAAAAAATTTAATGAAAATCCATTTTATTATAACAATGTCTTAAAAATTTTAGAATTAGTACATTAATGTGTAATTAAATATTAATTTTCTTTCATTCTTAATTATTTTTTCGATGCCAAAATTTTAGTAAAACCCTTACATATGAATGAGTGATATTTTATAGCCTAATATTTTAATGTCTTCAGTAAATTCCATGTGTTAATTTAAATTTAATGATATAATTATTGGTCAATATTGGCTCTTATTAAACCAGAGCATGATAGAACGTTGAGTTATTTTTTCCTTGGTTATTTTCATGATATGTTAAAAATAGTAATATGTGTTATTCCATGTCATGTATGTATTTAGTGAATCATGTCTTATATAATTATTAGAATAGAATTTATAATACTAAAAATTTAAAAACAATTACTGTATTATAATGTATAATCTATAATTATATCCTTATAAATTTTAGTTTACTGATCAAGTTTTCATAATAAAAATATAAACATGTTTTAATTTTCAATTAGTTTTTGGTTTAAATTAATTAAAAATTCATGATTGGTAAATTATTATTTTATGAAAATGTGTAATTTTGGAACAAAATGGTTTGAAATATTCTAGTAAAAAAAATTTAAAAAAAATTGTTTATTTTTGGCCGAGAAATTTTTTACATAGTTAAGATTATAGAAACATGGTGTAACTGGACCTTTTCTTTAATTGGTTTAATTCTAATTTTTTTGATAAGAAATTATAATCTTTTTCATGTATAAAAAATGATCAGTGTTTATTTCTCATGTTTGGATTCTTGGTGGTTACATGGTTTGTTTGATAATGTTTATATAGTCATCTTTGATAATCCATGTTTTGACGGAAAAATGTTTTCAAATTAACGAATATCATTAAAATTTTGGTTTGTAAAATGATTTGTATATTTAAAATAGGTTTTAAATGAATATTTCGTAGATTGACTGATTAAAATTTTTAGTTATTCAAAAATAAAAAAAATATTAAAAGGATCTATTATAAAAAAAACAATCTTTAGATAGAACCATTGGGAAAATAATAACTCAATGGAAACCTTTTATTTGTTTGGAATCTAAAATTGTCAATATTTTTTCAATTATTTTTATAAATGTGTTATTTTTTCATTCCAATTTTAATTATACCCTTAAAAAATATTTCAAAATAATTTTCACTAGTTCTCAAACTCTATGAATGGTTTAAAGATATATTTAACTGTATTTGTGTGTAATAAATTCTTTTCCTTAAGTAACATTGTTTTTTTTGGGATTCAAAAATTTGGCATGTGCTTTTTTTGGATTATTTTGCTTGATGAATGGACGAATGGGAAACTTAGTGTCCCCCACTATGATATATTTTACTATAGGTATGATGCCTATGAAATATTAATCTACATATTTACTGGGTGTAGTTGTGGTATTGACCAGTATTTCTGACAAAGATATATTTATTGCACTTTTTTATCTAGTTGGAGTTTTCATAATTAAGTACATATTATGCTTGATGTCCTTCTTATACTTCTATTACAGTTCTAATTTTTTTTGGTTATTATTGTTGTTTTTTTTCATGATATTTAATATATATGTGAAGGTATGTTTTTTGTCATAGGATGAGCCTCAAAATAGCTCCTGGGAAGTGCTATATTTTGATATCTAGATTGGCAACCATGCACAATTACGATAGACATTAACTATATTTGGACTAAATCATTACATTATAAATATCATTTATATAATATTTGGGAATATAATGGTTATTAGCATTCAATAACATGTTTATTGTTGTGATTGGTGATAAATTGCCACATCTTTTGATTTCGCTTATCATATTTTCAACTATGTGGGGACATGAATCAAGAGCGAGTAGCTAAGGCAGTTTATGAACTATCTATTGTCTATATAAAATCAATATAGGTATAATTATTATGTTAGTTGTCTGTATTTGAGATTATTATTTGATGTGTATATTCTTTTGATGTTTCATTGGTAGGAGTACATGTATGATCTTTTTGTTGTCTTTAGAATAGAGAGATATTATTTTTTAGATACCTTAATGAATCATATCTTCTAAGATGTTTTTTTATTTGAAAATACATGATCCTATTTTCAAATTCCTAGTCTCACTAAGGAATTTTCTTCTAAGGTATCATAGTTCATGATCAATTAGACATTGGATATCTTATCTCAAAATTCGCTAGGTGCGGTTTTCGTAAAATGTGGGATAATTGATTATTCATTCTTTATATCATTGATAAAATTCATGTTCTTTTAGAAAAATATGTTTTAATGGTTTTTATTCAGTATTCTTCATTCATATCATGTTCTAATCTTAGTTCCTCCTAGTGATGGAAAAGTCTCAAGTGGATAATCCATTCAGATATCAGGTTCAGTACACAGGGCAATGAATTCTGAACGCTGATTGGATATAATTAAGTGACTGTGAATTATACATATATAATAGTTTCAGTAAATTTTAATAGTATTTATAACCATTTTTTCTTAAAAAGACTGATTTTATAGAGGTGGTAATGGATGACTATTTAAGACCACGTTGTTTATTCCTTTTTAGGGGATAATGTCTTTAAAGTCCAAGTAGTGGGGTATGTTTACAATGTTCTACCCATTCATTTTATTATATTTATCAAAATATGTAATTGAGACATAGAATTAATTTATGGTTTAGGGGCTTATTTATTTAACTTTGGGATATAGGTTATCTATGTAACTCCGCTAACCTAGTTACCCAGATTATGTGCATTATTACTTAACATTTGCATGATCACAAGGAAATTATGTACCTAAAGACTGATTAGTTTAGTATTATTTGAAACAAGATTCATACATAAGTTCAACATTACAACTTGAAAAGAGATAAAACACTAATATATTCCATTAGGAACATCCAAGCCTCCTAGATTATGCCTGAAAGTCACTCATAAAAAACTTCTTTATATCCTGGAAAAATGAAACATAAGAATGGGGTGAGCTCAAATGCTTAGTAAGGGTAAGCAATACAGTGGAAGATAACATAAATATTAAGCATGGTGAATAATTGACGGCACAAGCCTTTACAAATAATAAACATGAACACTTTTATGGTAGGATTGTGAGCTAAGTAAAAATGCCATA
The DNA here is from genome assembly GCA_963277665.1 of Viscum album. NCBI lineage: Eukaryota > Viridiplantae > Streptophyta > Magnoliopsida > Santalales > Viscaceae > Viscum > Viscum album. Next base: position 246,786,226 of record OY728157.1, on the reverse strand, counting down.
ATAAAACATAATCACGGGTATTCTACTACTCGAATGACCATATGAGCCATCAATATTATTTTCATAATGAGGGAATGTATAATTCCATTCATTTTGAAAAATTTTGTCAAGGCCTCTGCCAAGACGTCTAAAAACTATTACGGCCTTGGCCAAAACCATATATCAAATTGGGAAAGGCGTCAACCAATTCCACGTCTAGTTGTCTCATGAGACCTACCAATCCATCGAGGAGCTTTAGTTGGCTCCACCCATCACTTACTAAGTCCAATACATTATTCATATGAAAATGTTGAAATATAACATAAACATTCATATAAAAAATAGCTTAAAAATGTCAATACCTTAACTATAAACAATGAATGGTATAAAAATAACACATCCACAATAAAACATATCACAAAAACATAAATAAAATATTAAAGATTTGTCTCATAATGAACCTACTTTAAAGAAGTATAAAATCCATCAAAGGATGTTGACATAGGTGAAATCGAAACAATTTGAGATAAATATATATTTCTTTAGATAAAATAATTTAAAGTTACATAATTATAAAAGAAAACATTTATATTGAAAATATTCATATAAGCTTGTTAGGGATGCTTTGATGATGTTATAACGGCGGAGAATAACTACACCTACCTTATAAGTTAAAAAAGACATTTTTACCTTAATTTTGTCAAAAAGGTCATAAAGTACATTGTTTTGAAAACAATGGAAATATTCCTTTCAAATCATATAAGTTCAAATAAGGGTATAAATTACATTAACCCATTGTCTATTAAATAGTAATTTTTTTGAAGTACTTTCTTAAGAAACCTGGATCTGGATGTTAAAGAGGTCCCAGTTGATACTTACATAAAAACAACCTCGGATAATAAAGAGATTTTTGAACTAACCCTTACCTTGTACTTTTACTTGGTCTAGGGTAGGTTCACCTCCTATATATTGGTGAAATAATTGTTATTAAATTATGAGAAACCATATACATTAATATGATATAATATATGATTTTCTAATATTTCTATGTTAATAATATTTTAGTATTATCGTCTTTTTGGGTGTTAACTGATTCATTTTCCTTTATATTCTTTGTTACATAATTAATGTTTGTTAGGTACAGGATGTATCTTATTAATACTTATAATGATATTATGTTTTTAAACATTATTTTTAATCATCAAATGAATATTAGTCTGGAATGGATACGATGGGGAATGAATCTCATCGTGTTCGTGGAGATGGTAATCCGTACTTATGCACGAGGGACAATATCATTCATTTGATATTAAAATCATATATAATTGGATGGTATATCATATAGAAAAAATAATTATCATGTTATATTTATTATTTACATCAATCATAATTCATTATACTTCCCATCCAAATAATAATGAATTGAATAACAACTACACCACGACGTGGGGATGATAAGCCGTACGCACGCACGTATGGTGACATGTCAATAAAAGGATGGATTGAATAATAAATATGGTTTTACAATATTTATAAAAACATCCCATTATATATAAGATACTGGAGTTATTATTTAGAATGTAAACAATAAGTAAAGAAGAAGTGGAAGAAGAAAAAACTTGAAAGAGGTGATGAAATATTTACCTCTTCTCCGTGTTCTTCCTTTTATTTTGATCAAAAGGGATCCTTAGGATGGCATTTTTAATAAAGGAATGCCTCTAGGATTAAGGTAGGATGGTGGAGAGGATATTTGTGCCGGGGTTGGCTAAGCCAAATGGCTTTGAAAGTGTTAATTTGAGAGAAGGTGAAGTTACCTTTTATAAGAGGGGTGAGGGGCACCTTAGGAAAAGATTGAAATATTATTTATTAATAAACTAATTATCGGTTTATTATGGCTCAAAAATGATTTATTTCAATGATAATGTAGGTATGGGTATAAATCCATTCAACCAATAGGATTTAGATATGTCTAGGTCACCATTTTAACCTTATCATTTTTATTTAACTCTTAGTTAAATAGTTTGACATTTACCATGTCTCTTTGTATTTTTATATTATATGGTTTATAAACATACAATAAAATTGAAAGGGAACCCCAAGTAGTTCATTATTAATATATATAACCTTATCTAAGTCATTTTTCCAAACCATAGATTTTTAGGAATATTATATCAATTAATAATATAATATTTGTTTTAAAAACACTTTTATGTAAATTTTGACACTATTTGGTATTTTTTTCTAAATTTATAAAATCATTATTACTTAGAATAAAATTAATTTAATCAACCCTAACATTTCATATTAACCTATAAAATTATTGTAATACATAAAAAGTCTCAAATTACATTTATTTGGGTATTTATAATATAAATTATTTTAATATTTCATTAATAAGGTAATTACTGCATCATCATTATGTCATAAATAAAATAAATTATTTAATGTCTAAAAATTATAAATAAAATAAAATTATGTAGGAAAATATATTTATATTTCCAATGAATATTTATAGTTGAATTTATCTTATGTATAACATTATATTAAAAATGGTTTAGTTATAACACTTTAATTTTAACACTTTTAACTCTTCTTTGAATTAAATAATAATAAATGTCCTAATCTAATCCAAGTGGACCTAAAGGATCATATTATATTTCTATGGTTGTTTTTGGTAAAATTAAACTTATCCAATAGAATCAGGGCATGTGTTAGGGTAATAATAATATCATTTTTACCCTTAATTACACTATTTAGTTTTAACTGTGGTAAATAAAATTTAAAAATTACTATTCACCAAAAATTATTTTTATCAAATTGAACCACATTTTACTTACTGATATCAACCATGTCTCTCAGATTTTTGAAATTTAATTCACATAAGTGGTAAAATTATGTTTTATGCAAATTTGTAAATGCTTACAGGAGGTGGGTAAAAGACGATAAAAAGTTCGATAAATTTTTTATATCACTAAAATTATTATAAACTGAATTCAATAAATTAAATTGAACATATATAGGTATTATGTATCTATTTTTACCTAAAATAAATTTAAATAAAATAAATAATTATTTTAATAAAAAATTGGTTTTAAACTATAACTCAGTGTTTTTCACTATTCATCAAAAATTGCAAGTTCTTAGAAAAATACCAAAAATTCACCCTAACCTAATTTTGATATTCTGAATCCCAAAATGAAGTCCATATTGAAAAATAAAATTTATGAAATTTAAAAGTGGGCATTACTATTCATACCGTCTATTTTGATTAGTCGTGGTGTGTTAGAATCTCAAAGTTGCATCCAATGCAAGCCATTGCATTATTCAAAGGGAAACACACCATAAAAGCTTGTGGTGTTACATTCTCTTCTACTTCAAATAATTTTGTTCTGAAAATTTATAGAATATTACTGCATAAAAAGATTTGGGTAGTTCATCATCATAAGTTCCTTAGGTTCCGTAGTTGCCTCATCCATTTTATAGTATCTCCATATAACTTTTACAAGAAGAGTTGTCTGGTTTCTCAACACTTGTTCTCATGTATCAAGAATCATGAAAGGATCTTCGCAATAAGACAGATCGGGTTCCAGTTCTAATTCCCCATAGGTGAGCACATGCGTTGGGTCATGCATGTATTTTCTCAACCGTGATACGTGGAACACATGATGAACTTTGGAGAGACTTGGCAGCATTTCCAAACAGTGAGCTATAGCCCCAATTAATTCTAGAATTTCAAATGGTTCGATGTACCTAGGACTTAATTTACCCTTCTTACCGAATAGTATAACTCCCTTCCATAGAGACACCTTCATGAAAACATGATCTCCTACCTGAAATTCCAAATCCTTCCTTTTGTTATTGGCATAGCTCTTCTGCCTACATTGAGCTACTTTGATGTGGGTTTGGATAACCTTCACCTTCTGCATCGTTTCCTCCATAAGATCTGGGACTAAGAGTTTTCTTTCACAACATCATCCCAACAGGTTGGTGTGTGACATATCTTTTCGTATAATGCTTTATATGGTGCCATCTGAATACTTGAAAGAAATATATTGTTATAAGAAAATTCTACCAGAGGTAAATATTGATCCCACATATCTTGAAAGTCAAGTGAGAAAGATCTCAACATGTCTTCTAAGGTTTGAATAGTCTGTTCTGATTGTCAATCAGTTTGAGGGTGGTAGGTAGTACTCAAATGATGTTCACTATCCAGGGATTTTTGAAGAATTTTCTAGAATCTTGATGTAAAACATGGATCACGATCAGAAAAAATTGATAGGGTACTCCATGAAGTCTGACAACTTCATTAATATACAGTCTTTCTAAATGTTCAAGTGGTAAATCTTCTCTTATATCAAAAAAATATGCTGACTTGGTAAGACGATCAACAATGACCCATATTGCATCGTTCCTTCTAGGAGTCTTTCGTAGTCCTATGACAAATTCCATCATAATATTATCCCATTTACACTCAGGTATGGGAATAGGATGCATGACTCTTCCAGGCTATTGCCTTGCATCTTTCACTTGTTGTAAAACCATACGTCTTGACACAAAATCAGCAATCTACCTCTTCATGTTTCCCAACCAAAAATGTTCTTTCAAATCTCTATACATCTTAGTGCTCCCAGGGTGTATATAGAAATTGGAGCTATGAGCATCATCTAAAAATTCAATTTTCAGATCAGGTATATCTTGAACACAAAGTCTCTTCCCAAATTTCAAAATCCCATCTTCATATACGAAGGCGATTTGTCTCCCATCATTCACAGATTTAATCTTATTTTGAAATTCCTCATCATCATTCTGAGAACTCTTTATCCTTTCTAGTAAAGATGGTTTGGAAACCATTTGAAAAATCAATGATGTTTCACCTTCCATGGTGATTCCCATATTAATATTTACTAGATCCATGAAAATAGGATCCCTTTCAACTCTCATCTTCTTCAAAACTCCATGATCCTTTCTTCTCAAAGTATCTACCACCTTATTTTCCTTCCCCGGGTGGTAGTGTATCATACAATCATAATCTTTGAGTATTTCAAGCCATCTTCTTTGCCTGATGCTGAGTTACTTCTGAGATAAAATATACTCCAAACTCTTGTAATCATTATAAATCTCACATTTTTTACCATAGATATAATGTCTCCAAATCATCAATGCAAAGATTACAGTTGCTAACTCAAGGTCACGAGTAGGATAGTTTTTCTCATGAATTTTCAGCTATCATGATACATAGGAAATAACTATATCATTTTTCATAAGGACACAACCAAGTCCTTTATTTGAGGCATCACTATAAATAACAAACCAATCATTCCCTAATGGTAAGGTCAAGATAAAAGCATTGAATAATATATTTTTTTGTTATTTGAAACACTCGTCACACTCCTTTGTCTAAATTTTTTCAACCCATTTACATGTGATATTCATTAATGGGTTGTCCAATCGAGCAAAATTATTGACGAAACATCGATAATAACCCACTAAACCAATAAAACCACATAACTCCATTATACTTGTCGGTGCTGGCCATTCTTGGATTGCCTTTGTCTTAGAAGGGTCAACAGAGATTCCATAATTAGAGACAATATAGCCATGAGACAAAATCCCTTGAATCCAAAATTCACACTTTCTAAACATCCTGTATAATTCATTTCTTCTAAGGGTTTTCAGAATGGTGAACAAGTGATTTTCATGATTTATATTTATTTTGGAGTATACTAGGATATCATTAATAAATAACACTACAAATTCATCAAGATATTCCGTAAAAACATTGTTCATTAGATCAATTAAAACATAGGGTGCATTAGTCAACCCAAAAGGAATTACTGTAAACATGTAATTCTCATACCTAGTTCAAAATGCTACTTTCGGAATGTCTTCCTTCTTCAAACACAACTGATGATATCCAGATCGAAGGTCAATCTTTGAAAAATATTTAGCTCCATGATGTTGGTCAAATAAATCATCAATGCGAGGTAGGGGATACTATTTTTTATTGTTATAGCATTGATCTCACTGTAGTCAATGCACAACCTCATAGATCCATCTTTCTTTTTAACAAAAATAATAGGGTTCCCCATGGAGAAGCACTAGGATGAATAAATACCTTATTACTCAATTCATCAAGTTGTTTCTTTAGTTCCAATAATTCCATAGTGGCCATTCTATAAGGGGTCTTCGAAATAGGCCTTTTACCAGGAATTAAATCAATGGAAAACTCAATTTCTCATTCTAGAGGATGTCCAGGTAAATCTTCTTGAAACACATCAGCATATTCTTGCACAATAGGTACGTCCTCTATTTGAACATTCTTTTCCTCACCCACAATTAATTCATTCTCTTCCTCCCCAACAATTTAATTTAATTTATCTACTGGGGGTGGATCTAAATAAGAATGAGGTGGTCATGTTTCTTCTATAAAGATAAGGTACTCTTTATCATTATCAAAAATTATAACCTCCTTATTCTTACAATAAATTTTCACATCATGGACAGAAATACAATCCTTTCCATGGATTATATCAAATTCAATCATGGTTATGACGATGATATCAGTAGATAGAGATGATTTATATTCCCTAATGAGAACTAATTCACAAAACATTATTTCAATGATACTTCCATTATGAGTTTTGACAGAAAACTCCCTTGTTAAATCAAATTGGAAATATCTAATTTTCTTAGCAAACTGGGAAGATATGAAACAATGCGATGATCCAGAATCAAAAAAGGAATTGTCTAAACTTGAGGAAACCATTAAATTACCTGCCACCACATATTTCAAAGCTTCAACCTCAGCAGTAGTGATAATGTAAGCTTAGCCTTGATCCATTGGCTTTTTTTGAGGTAATTTTCCCTGACGCTTAGGAAATTCATTTACATAATTTTCCATCTCCCTATAATTTTAGCCTTAAACATTGGTAGCGTATTTCTTTCCATTACAATCACCAGCAATATGGAATTTCTGTCCATATTTGTAGCATACTCCTTTTCCTTTTAGAAAGGAACTATGGTGCTTCATTCCACAATTATCACAGGGTGGAAATTCAATTCTTCCCCTCTTCTATGTTTATTTATTTTCTTTCCTTGAGTGTTTAACATATCTCTTCTTCTCTAGCTTTTCTTTAAAGTAGTAAGACATAAAAAAATTTGTTTCTCTCTTGATAGCTCACGAGACAATATTTTTGTATGATGAGAAGGATTATAATACTAATGCGCGATGGAGAAATGGTTTTAACCCATTAAAGAAACAGTAAATCTTACTTCTTTGGTTACCTATATAATCTTCAGCATGCCTTGCTAACCTTGTAAAGTTAGCTTTATACTTTTCAATATTCTCATCCTCTTTTTGCCTCGGACTTAGAAATTGCCTTTCCATATCCGTTTGATGGTCACAAGGAAAGTATTTTTCAAAAAAAAAGTTCTTTTAAACTCGCTCCATTCCATACTGGACACTTCTTCATCTTCCTTTTTGTTTTGAATCAATGACCACCATTGATCATCATCTCTAGTGAGGCGATAAACTTCCATGAAAACTTTTTCCTTTTCGCTACTCCCCAAAATGTGAAATATTTTCTATATGGTATTTATCCATTTCTCAACCACTGATGTATTTTTACTCCCATTTAATGTTGGTGGTTGTTTCCTCATGAAGCAGCATAACATTGATCCTCCGTGTAGTGGATCAAGGTGCTCCATACGAGTATGGATATTATTCATAACCTGTGTGAGTTGTCCATGTATGGTGATAAACTGATCATCACTAGTTCCATTACCAGCTCCACTATAATTATCATGAGTAGGATGAAAATCCCTACATGGATTACGTGCATCGATACGGTTTCCATTCCTTACACTAGGTGCCATTTCTAAACAATGGTATAAACTATATTAGTTTATGAATCAAAATACATAATTCCAAAATTGTAAAGCAGTTAACATGAATTGAAATGTTTATGGATATAATCCATAATCATAAAAAAAAATTCTTTGAGAAAGTAAATACTCATAAAACCTTCATAATAGTTTGTAAAGAAAATGAGAATTATCCTATGAATATCCCCCGAGAGTGTCGTAACCAAGAGTGTAGAAAGGCCCGCTGTGGTGCACCTGCTCTTATTCGAGTTTAGGTCAAAGCAGTGTTTTTGGGTTTCACCTCTAGGTACATCTATTCAAGATCCACCTTTACCTGCTCATATCCATACAGGGATGTATTTCTTGGAAAACTTACAAAATATCTACAATACAAAAATTCTTGGATGTTTATCTATATTAATAGTCAAAGTCTATCTTAGGTCTATGTTCTCTAATAAGAGTTCATCTAAATCTAGTTTCAAAGGTACGTACTAAACTTCCTATGATACCAACTGTAACACCCTGAACCCAGTTACCCAAAGTCGGTGTATTATTACATAACATTGGCATGATCACAAATAAATCATGTCCGGAAAGACCAATCATTTTAGTATTATTGGAAACAACATTCATACAATAGTTCAACTGTACAACTTGAAAAGAAATACAACACTAATTTATTCCATTAGAATCATCCAAGACTCCATGATTAGGCCTGAAAGTCACTCATAACTAACTTCTCCATATCATGGGAAAATGAAACATAAGAAAGGGGTGATCTCAAACACTCAGTAAGGGTTTTCAATACAGTGGAAGATAACATAAATATTAAGCAATGTGAATAATTGAAAACACATGCCTTTACCAATAATAAACATGAACACTTTTATGTAAGGAATATGTGCTGAATAAATAATGACATAATAAAACATAATCATGGGTATTCTAGTAGTCGAATGACCACATGAACCATCAATATTATTTTCATAATGAGGGAATGTATAATTCCGGACATTTAGAGACATTTTGTTCAGGCCTCGGCCAAGACCTCTAAAAATGATAAAGGCCTCAACCAAAACCATATATCAAATTGGGAAAGGACTCAACTAATTCAACTTATAGTTGTCTCATGATACCTATCGATGCATCGAGGAGCTATTTCAGGATCCACCCGTCACATAATAATTCCAACACATTATTTATATGAAAAGATTGAAATATAACATAAACATTCATATTAAAACTAGCATATGAATTGTCAATACTTTAACCATAAACCATGAATGGTATAAAAATAACACATATACAGTCAAATGTATCACAAAAACATCAATACAATATGGAATATTTGTATCATAATAAATCGACTACAAACAAGTATAAAATCCATCAAAGGATGTTAACATAGATGAAATCAAAACTATTTGAGAGAAATATACCTTTATTTTTTTTAAATCATTTAAAGTTACATAATTATAAAATAAAACATTTATTTTGAAAATATTCTTATAATATTGTAAGTGAATATTTTATGATGTTATAATGGTAGAGAATAACTGCACCCGCTATATAAGTAAAAAAAAGACAGTCTTTCCTTAATTTTTTTCGAAAAGGTCATAAAGTACCTAGTTTGGAAAACAACTGAAAGATTCCTTTAAAAACATATAAGTTCAAATAAGGGTATAAATTAATTAAAAAGATTGTTTATTAAATATTAAAAATATTTTAAAATATATTTTTATGAAACAAGGATGTGGATGATAAAGATGTCCCAGTAGATACTTACATAAAAAGGACTTCAGATAATAATAAGATTGTAGAATTAACCCTTACCTTGTACTTTTACTTGGTTGAGGGTAGGTAAAACTCTTGTATAATGGTGAAATCATTTTTATTAAATTATATAAGAACCATATACATTAATATGATACCATATTTGATCTTATAGTATTGATTTGTTAATAATATTTTAGTATTAGCCTCATTTCTTGTGTTAACTAATTCATTTTCCTTTATATGACTTGTTATGTAAGTAATGTTTGTTATGGATAGGATGTATCTTATTAATATTCAGAATTATATTTAGTCGAAAAACATTATTTTGAATAATCACATAAAAATTAGTCTTGAATGGATATGATGGGGATTGAATCTCATCATGTTTGTGGAGACAGTAATATGTACGTACGCATGAGCGACAATATCATTATTTTGATATTAAAATCATATGTAATTGGATGGTATATCATATAAAAAGAATAATTATCATGTTATATTTATTATTCAAATCAATTATATTTTATTATTATACCCATCCAAATAATAACATATTGAATAACAACTACACCACGACGTAAAGGTGGTAAGCCATACATACACACGTATGGTGACATGTCATTCAAAAGATAGATAGAATAATGAATATGGTTTTACCATATTTATAATAACATCATAGTATATATAATATACTGGATTTATTATTTTATAATGCAAACAACAAGGAAAGAATAAGTGAAAGAAGAAAAAACAGGAAAGAGGTGATGAAATATTTACCAATCTTCGGGTTATTTCTTGTGATTTGATCAAAAGGGCTTATTAGGTTGACTTTATGAATAAATTATGGCCTCTAGAATGAAGGGAGGACAATTTAGACGACATTCGAGTTAGGTTGGCTGAGCCAAATGGCATTGAATGTGTGAATTTTAGATAAGGGAAAGTTCCCTTTTATAAGAGGGGTGAGACGCACCTTATGAAAAGATTGAAATATTATTTTATAATAAACTCATTATCGGTTTCTAATGGATCCAAAAAGATTTATTTCTAGGATACGATGGGTATGGGTTTATATCCTCTCAAAAAATAGGCTTTAAACAAGTTTAGGTCACCATTTTAACCTTATCATTTAGATTTAACTCTTAGTTAAATAGTTTGACATTTACCATGTCTCATTATATTTTAATATTATATGGTTAATAAACATTTTATAAACATCCAAGAGAACCCAAAGTGGTTCATTATTAATATATATAACCTTATTTAACTTATTTTTCCAAAACTTATATTGTTAGGAATATTATATCAATTAATAATATAATATTTGTTTTAAAAACTCTTTTTTGTCAATTTTGACACTATTTGGTATTTTGTTTTCTCTAAATTCATAACAGAATTATTACTTAGAAATAAATTCATTTAGTCAACCCTAAAATGTCATATTAACCTATAAAATTATATTAATTCATAAAAATTATAAAATTACATTTTTTGTGTATTTATAATATCAATTATATTAATATTTCATTAATAAGATAATTACTGCATCATTATTGTGTCATAAATAAATTAAATTAATTAATGTCTAAACATTATAAATAAAATACAATTATGTAGGAAATATATTTATATTTTTAATTAATAATTATATTCTAATTTATCTTATGTATAAATCTATATTAAAAATGGTTTATTTTTTAAAGTTTGATTTTAACACTTTTAACCCTTCTTTGAATTAAATAATAATAAATGTCCTAATCTATTCCCAGTGGACCTAAAGTATCATATTTTATATCTAATGGTTTTTTGGTCGAATTAAACTTATCCAATAGAATTAGGACATGTGTTAGTGTAATAATAATGTCATTTTTACCCTTAATTACCATATTTACTTTAAACTGTGGTAAATAAAAGTCAAAAGTTATTATTCACCAAAAATTAATTTTATCTCATTGAAAAAAATTTACATATTGATATCAATTTTATCCCTCATATTTTTGAAATTAAATTCACAGAAGTAGTAAAATCATGTTTTATGCAAATTTGTGAATGCTTCTTGGAGGTCGGTAAAAGACGGTAAAATGTTCGATAAATTTTTTATATATCTAAAATTATTATAAACTGACTCCAATGAATTAAATTGAACTTATATAGGTATTATGTATCTATTTTGACATCAAATAATTTTAAATAAAATAAATAATTATTTAAATAAAAAGACGGTTTAAAACTATAACTGAGTGTTTTTCACTAATCATCAAAAATTGAAATTTTTCATAAAAATACCAAAAATTTACTCTAATCTAATTTCGATATTCTGAATAAAAAAAATGAAGTCCATTATGAAAAATAAAATTTATAAAATTTCAAAAAGTCGGTATTACAATTCATAACGGCTAGTTTGATTGATCACGGTGTGTTAGAATCTCGAAGTTGCATACAAATCAAGATATTTCGTTATTCAAATGGAAAAGTACCATATAAGTTTGGGGTGTTACAATATAGGAGTGAATAATATCATCTTTTATGGAAGTGGAATCCAAGGTGATATTTAGTATGGGGGGATGTGTGTTAGAAAATTCAGTAGTTCATGGAATGTTTTTGTGTGTTTCATTGAGATTTAAAATTTTTTTTATTTATCCATAGAAACTTTATTTTCATAGACTTTTTGTATATTACCATCATATATATCGATTTTAGTTTTTAAAAATTATGTTTTCTTGTTTACATGTATCACTAGTGAAGGATAATTTGTTCTTTGTATATTCTTGATGTTATAGAGTGATATCATGGGTAGCAACAGATGTATGTTCATTAGTTGGTAAGACCATTAGATTTGATTGACAATAACAGCGAGGTTGTGGTTTGTTAACATTACATTTACAACTGAATGCATTGAATGTTAATCACAAATATTCTTGTGGTAGTGGTGGGAATCAAGTTTGTATTACATGTTGGATGTGGTCATCTTTTTTTAGACTGATTGTTCTATTGAGTTATTAATATATTTATTACATTGGAATAATAATAATAATCTCATTATATGATGAATCATACATTTGGGGTATATATTATTATATAATATATTTTTATCCAAAGAATACTTACAGTGGAATACTATTATGCTAGACCAGTGTTCTGACCTTATTCTTTAACAGTGCTGATTTTCATCTTTTCAAGGATAGAAATACCAATTGTGTGGAGAATGTAATAAACATGGTTTTAGTTATTTACTTATTATTTTATTTTTTATATATTAATTTGGTTAATTGTTGGTTTTGAAATTATCAGATGGAATATGGTTGATGAAGGTGTAGTCTCAGATTTCTAGACTTCACCACATAGTAGAACCAGTCATGGTGAAAGATGTGATTCTGAGAATTTTCAAGATTTTGATGTGGGATCCAGGTAAGTCATTGGGATATCAACACACCCTTACACATACCATTTTGGTGCATGTGGTGTCTTGGAGGATATCTTATGTGAAATGACTATACCAAATGCCTAAGGAGGGGGTCTAGTTATTCGACATGGTTTCCTAGGTGTCAAAAAAATGGATTAAAAAAATGCACCACACTATGGTGCAAGGAATGATGTTTCATTTTGTGGGAATCCCCAAAAGACATGGAATATCACACTATTCCATGGATCGATATGTGGTTCTAGTCATCATGGTTTTTAAAATGGTCAAAACGACCGCTGATATTTGTAATGGGAACTGTGTCTATGAGGGGAAATCCAAGGAGAGTTTTTTGGGGATATTAGAAACGTGTTCCAACATGTTTCACCCTATAATAAAAAATTTTGTCCAAACCATTGAATTTGGATCTTGAAAAGGAAACATTTAGATAATCTTTTGGATGATTTAATTTCGAATGAAGTAATTCTTCCTGGACCCTATGATGTTATTGGACATGATGAAGGTTGTTCCTCTAAAAATATATTATTTCTTGCGCTATAAGGATTATTTTAAAATAATAAATCAAAAAAGTTGTTTATAGATTGGATTTTTAGTGAAAATTGTTTTAAATCCCATTATTTTTGTGTATATAAATAATTGTTAAAGGAAAAGCCTAGAAATATTTGGATAATTTTCTTGAATAATGATTTTTTTCAAATAAAAATATATTTTTTATAATTATGAATTTCTTGATTAGAAAATAAATAATATTTATAGGGCCTCATCAAGTTATAAATTCTCATGTTTTATAATTGGAATCCATAATTATCATATGTTCAATGTGTGTATGGAATGGGTCTCTTCAAGATATACTTTGTATTGTGGCCAATTTTTGTGTCAAGGGATTTTACAACTAAGAGGCATCTTGGGTCGTGAGGGAAGGGTACTACTCACATGTATGGTATATTCAATGGTATTTAGTTTATAGGTCATCTATTATATGTTTGAGTTTTTTGAGTGTGGCTTCAAGACATAGTATACCTTCATGGTGTAAATATTTTCACTATTATAGGATTTTTTTTCATTTTTATCCCTATTATCTTCTTCTAGTTATAATATATATATATACATCTAAAAATTTGGCTTGTTATTGTCTTAGTATCAGGTCTGTGAAGACTCTGGAGGGTTGAATATAGAGTCGATACACTCACCCCATATATATTCAACTTGATGTTTATTCTAATATTGTTTTTCATGACACTAAAAATAGGAATACTTCATATTTCACTAGAAAATCACTGTAATGATTCAGTCATGGTTGATGGGATTTAGAGATTGGGAGTCGATTGAGGGTTGGTGTATTGACCAATAAAACATTTTATCTTATAATCCTCCATGTTTTTTTATAATGTTATATTCTTATTGTCATCTATGTTACCTCATATTATCTTCTTATTATGTGATTGGATTGCTGGTATATTTTATATCAAGAATCATATTCATTTTATTAAATTGAGCTTGTCCATCATAGGATGTGTTATTCTTGGGATAATCATCCCCCAATGAATACTTAAACCCCTAATATTTATTCATATCCTTTTGAAAATGATAAATATACTATAATGTTAGTTAAATCTTGGACCTACAAAAGAAAATGGGTCAGGGTTGGTATTATACTTATTCCTTGGGTTAAGCTTTTTAGTTTGTAAAAAATGTATGAAAAGATGAAAAAAATAAATATACACAAAATCTACAACTATAAATTCTGGAAAATTACATAGTGTGCCGGATATCATTTCACATTGTTTATTTGTTAAATTTGAGAAGATAATAATTATAAATAATTTATATCAACACAACATGTTGAAAATATCTTAACATTTACCTAGTTCATAATGAAACTTATCACATAGTGAGTTTATCCAATTATATGTCATTTTGTTCATGTATATCATTAATTATCTTCCAATTGACCAAGTATGACACTTTGGCCTTAGGGTGTACAATCCATGAGTTTTCTAGTTTTACATGGAATACACATCCATCTAAATGTTGTGTAATTCATGTTCAGATTTGTTTCCGGATTAGGAATCGATAAAAAACCAGTAATTATGAAACATAATTATCCACATGTTATTCCATGATTCACAGTAGGTAAAAAATATGTGGGGTTACATGACATATACATAAGCTACATATTGTTTGATCCCTTTCAATCTACGTATCATGTTGACAACCAATAAGTTCTATATAATAAAACTACATATTGATTCAGTCAACATGCCATAATTTTTATATCCCACAACATATTTAGATAAACATCGGTATTTTGTATTTATGTTTTCTTTACACACCATGCATTTATTTCCTTCCACCAATATCATAGGCATATTTGAATGAGATCTTCGAGAATTCTTTTTTCGTCAATAACCAGTTCTTGACAACACGAACACAGATAATTGTGTTATATTGACCATTAAATTTATAAATAGTTTTTTGAAAAATAATAATCAAGATACATATATATTTATGACAAAAAATATAAATAATAATAAATGATAATGTGATCCCGTTGATACCACTTGCATGTTTCAAGGGGTCAGTGGGATAAGTGGGATATAGCCCAATTTTGAGTTTTCGTCAAATTAAACTAATTAAATCTATGTAAAATGACGAATAAAACCCTGAAAACCCTAGGGAATATTTTTAATATTTAATATTTAATTTATTTTAAGAAATAATCACCTCAAAATTTATACATTATCTAGATGAAATATGATTCCCCGCTTTTTCTGTCAACATTATAGTAAGGAATACTATTGTGTAATACTCTTGTTGTATCCACATGTTATTCCTAAATCATAGAAAAATGTTATTTATATTCTGTGTGCTATAATGGACTATACTTATTCTTTATGTCATTTTCTGTCAATCGCAACATGTTATTTTCTTGTTCTCTCTTTGTTCTTGATTGGGAGGGAGGGGGATTTTCTCATTAGGGCTTGAGATAATTATCTAGAGTTTTATAATTGTGCAGAACAACATTAATCCTCTTAAATGGTATAAATTGGAATATATACGAAGGTTTAACATTCAATAATTCTAAAATAGCCAATTACGAATTGTTGACTCTAAATTAATTTCCATGTGAAATAAAAATAATAATACTTTTTTATTATTTCACATGATATTACATTATTTAAATATTATTATATAAATTAATATTTAACATTAATTTAAATTATATTAAATAAAATAAAACCATTTACTTTGGTCCATGACTCATACTGTCAATCTAACACAAAATTTATCATACCAGGAATAAATAAATAAATATTTAAAGAAATAATTACTTTTTATTCAATAAATAAATATATATCATTTTAACTAAACTCATGAATTAATATTTATTTTAATATTCATTTAATTAAATAAATATTTATATTAATCTATTAACTAAATTTAATGGTAGATAAACATTTATTTATCACCTTGTGAATAATAAACTGGAGATAACTTTCAACTCGGGTATTCTAAATATGAATATCTTGAGACTAAATTTATGAAATCATCAATGTATGAAAAAAAAATTCAATAATATGGGAAAAATATTTATTTTAATATTAAATTAAATCAAATTTAATATGATAATCTCGATACACATATTTTGTGACCCTCTAATATACCATTTTAGTGATATTTGGTGAACTTACTTACATTCCACGATCTTCAACTAGCCATATGTATTTGAACTCACAGAGAATAGAAGAAATGTTATAGTGAAAAAACCTTTTAATGAACACTACAATAAAATATAATCCCGTTTTCTTGATAACTATGGAAGTATGAGGGATACTTTTATAATCACTCAATATGCTCTGTTTATCTTTCATTGAATTTCTGAAATGAAATTTTCAATGAAATACCATCTCTATGGATTTAATAGGAAACTCAATTACAACAAAAGGGATATATTCATATTATTCAAAAAATTAATGTGAAAAAATCCTTTATTTACTAATTCAATTAACTCAATATCACTTAAAATTCACCCAATATATGCAACCTCACAGTGATTATATGTTGTTATCATTTTTGTCCACACATAAATGTAGATGATTCATGAAATACACCAATAATAATATCAATTCTATGGAGTAATATAGATATTCACATATAAGAATATGCAAGGAAACAAAAATATATAAAATTTCTATTATATGGGTTTTCCTCATTACCTCCCTTCTTAGAGATTACAAAGTGAGAACTTCATGAGAAGAACTCTAAATATCTTATGTTCCCCCAACACCTGATAGTCAGTAATCATCTGTGTCCCTTCAAATTTATTTTTTCTATACAACATGGAAAATATTTAATAACTTTATCATATAATTTATATATTATAATTATAGTGGGTAAGAATTTTTTTTCAATAATTACTCTAAAGATATTATCAAGTTATTGTTACAAATAAAAACAATCATTATTTCATATGGTATTTTATTAATATTTTCGAAACTGAAATATAAAACATAAGACAATTTAAGGGAAAGAAATATAAAAAAATATACCCAAGATTAAAACTAAAAATGTACTCGTGGTGGAAAATAATTCTAAATCCTTGAAAAATGTAAAGAAAACTACAAACTAAAGAGTGTATCTCACCAATAATTGAGTTATGATATTTAAATTAAATGATACCCAATAATATGTATCCAATGATGATGTTAAAATTATAGGGGTACATGGGTGGGACAACCTAGGTATTCCATGAAATAAGGAAGTGTTATGATATATATATATATTTATAAATTCATATTCATCATAGTTTTATAAAACTCTTTCAAAAAAATTTCAAGCAAAAAATAGTTTTATTAAAATAAAATTTTTCCAATGAATTAAATGGTTTTATTTATAAGATTAATTTATAATTAAAGAAATTTAATTCTATAAAATAGGATCAATTTTTTGATTCAGCATATCAAATATATGTTAGGGTGAATTTTTGGGATTTATTTTTTTGAAAATATTAATTTTTGGGTGAATTATGAAAAAGACTAAGTTTTATCAAAATTTCAATTTTATTTCGTTTATTTAAAATGTATCATGATTTTTGAATTATTTTAATTTTACATTAAAAACATTAGTAGACAGAAGAAATATATTAAATTTTATTTTGCATTTTATTTAATTTTTTTTATGAAATCATATATATAATCAAAAAGTCATTTTGAATAACATTTTTAGTGTGGTTATAAGTTTTATATTAAAAATAATTTCCACAACTTATGAAAATTAATTATTGAAAAATTTATATCATATTTGAAATTAAAAGGTAATTTTTTTCAAGTGTTCATTTTCAAAAAATTTCATAATTAATAATAGTGTTGGTAAATAATTATCACCATGGTAAATGTAAAATGGTTTAACATGGTTGTTAAAGTCAGAGAGACGACATAAAATATCTTTAAAACATGGATAAATATGATTTATGAGTCTATTTAGAATTTAAGCTATCTTCTCATTGAGATATTTACATTTAGTTATATATAACATTTATAAATAAATACATTAAATTTAATTGATTATTGTATTTACATGTCATGAACCAACCCTGGTCGACCTTAAACCAATCACCCAGGCTGGCCCGTGAGATAGCCTGAAAGGCGTTCATGATCCCCACAAGATGAAAACTACTTTCAGGCATCAATATTAAACAGATGGGAACAATATGTCCCATAAATGATTGATAAAAAAATAAATAAAACTAAAAAATGAAAATGAAAACTAGGAGCGGTGAGAAAAAAAAGTCATACAAACCCCCATGTGTCCATATGGGTCTCCACCAACCTGAATCCTATGTCACACTATGGATACCGATTCTATGAAAGGTGCAACACCCAAATCTAGAAACAAAGTTAAAATAATAGGCATGAGTATTAAAACTCAGTATGTGTACCCAAACAATCTATTATCATATACATTTCCTTTAAATAAAAGTTCCATCAATTTTATGTTTGAAATACAATGTATAGAACTTGGTTTTTACAAATTTTCATTAAAATAAATCATGATCCATTTCCATTTTTCATTAGAAACTGTGTTCATGTTCATGAAAGATACATTAATATTTTAGAGAGAAAAAAAGTTTTCTTTCAATAAAAAAGAAATAAAGAATGTGAAAAACATTCTTAAGTTAATTTTTGAAAACATTTTCAAAAAAAAATCATCACATTTTCAAAGAGGTTACACCACACTAGGAAGCGGGGTCAGCAACCACAAAATAAGGTAAATGAAAAATAGACAACATGAATAACTAGCTAAACAAGGCACCACAATCATCCTCCACATACAATGATGTTCCAAAATACCTGGTAGAACCTATGAGCTCATGAATAGTCAAGAACATACTATAGATGTGAGACATCCCAAAGGCATGCCCTACCTGATGACATTATAATTCCCTAATGCCCGATCATCGCCCTACCTAGGCTAGCTGAGGGGACCAATCCCATAACAATGATAACAAAATAAACCACTACTATGGGCCAATATCCAGTGGGTATTCTAAACTAGTGCAACAATTGTTCACCAATTTCTTTTCTATGACAGGTTCCCATGTTCACACTAAAAAGGGAGTGAGCCAACAATTTCAAACAAGTATACATTCACAAGTACATTCCACACACAGAGTAAACACACACAACAAAGTTACCTTGAGTCACCTAAGCAATATGTCCCGTGCCTTTTAACAACTTGATCATAGGAATGTCCTGCCCGGTGGACCTCCTATAAAATAAAAATCAACCAAAGAAAGGGGACCACATCCAAGGAATGTTTTCTTGAGATAACAAGTTTTACAAAAGTGACAACCAGACCTCACATGATTTTCACATGCCAACCATTTCTTAAATAATCACATGTACATGACTTGGAAAACCATAAATACACTTCAAAACTGATTTAAGAAATAGAAAACAAGAATTATATATTGAAAACACATTCACAATGTTTGAAGGGGAATTTAATCAGGAAATTGAAGTAAAAACACAATCAAACCATAGATTGTAAAACATTATAAGAAATAAACCACTCCAATCCAAGACAGAAAATTTTACTAACAGTTCTATTTCGATATTTAATATTAAAAATAGGTGTGAAAAGAATTAAATAAATAATTCATAAATTTAATGTTTAATGCATAGATATCCTACCTCAGAGTGGAACATAACCGAAAATTCAACCATTGACTCTTTCTAAATATGAGTAGATGCACCCCCACTAAGAATATGCATCTTCACATACATATAAGAACACCTAGCTCCTATTTCCACACTCGCATGGCCATATACGTGTGCTAGGGGATCCTTACATATATTCTTATATGAATATTCCCTTATCCACACACCTATGTATGCATTTCCATATATATATATATACATAGAAACACCTATCACCATACATGTATATTCACTACCAAGGATGAATATACACATAATGTGGTAACATATATATATATATATACCTATGCATACACAGGTGAGTCTCCTTACACCCAGTGACTAAAAAACACCAAGTAGTAACCAACACACCTTAATTAAAAAGAAACAAGAATCCATAAACGTCTAAATACCCTAAAACATTAATACAACATAAAGGAACCAAAATTATTTAGAAACCAATATACCATTCATGAAATTAAGATCTAATTAAATACTATTGTATAGTGACAAGATTAAAATAGAAATTTATATTTTTCACACCCCAAATAAATTTTCAAAAAACACTTCAAAAGTCATTTTCAATAATATAAAGTCATGTTTTCATTATGAATTTACCAAATAGGCCTCACCCTTCTTATAATTTTTTTTAAACAACTTTTAAAAACATAAAAAAGAACTGATTTTTTTAGAAACCAATGAACCATTAAAGAATCCATGATATTAAGAAAACACCATTTTATATAAACAAACCACTTTCAATTTCAAAACCACCAAAACCATCTTTCAAATGCATTTACCATTCCTTAATCGATTAATTAAACCCCGTTGAAATTATTAGAAGGACACATATTCTATTAAACCATTATTATAGAGAAAGGACCCTTTTAAAGCCTACACAAAAAGACATGTTCACTGAAAAATGAATTCCATATCATTTTCCAAATTTACAAATCACAATTAAAGATGAAAAATAAAAGTCCACATTCCAAAATGATCCATTCCATTTTCTTAAAAACCCAGTATCAATGCATATTAATTTCACGTGCCTTTAAAAAAAATTTCAAACATTTTTCATAATCATAAAAACTCTTATAAGATGTAACCTCATGAAAAACACATGAAAATATAACCATATACTTTAAAAAATCCACATTCAACATATACTCATGTCAAAAAAAATTCTGAAATATATTTCTCACCACATAAAACCTCTGATTTCAATATTAAAATACAGATGAAATTTATCCAAATACATCTGACAATTGGGTACATAGGAATAATTGAATATTCACTTCGAAATATATTTTTAACAAAATATAATCTCAAGAAAACACCACAATAAATTCAAAATGTGATTAAAACAAAATTGGGCATTAACATGCATAAACATATAAAAGGAACTCATCAATTTTTTTAACATGTTATAGTAACACATATAATCATAATGGACTAATTAGGTATATCATTAAGTAGTGAATCAAGTAAAAATAACATTTGAAGAAACACATGCACCAATAGATTGATCTAGAATAGAAAGGCTTGGAAACGCCTACCTTGACATTGTGCAAATTCCATGATACTTCAACACAAAGGAGGGAGAGACCTCACAGACCAACCGCACACCCTAATACACAAAGAAAAGTAGAAAAAATTAACTCTAACCATTAGAGTACATCTAAGGTAAACAAAAACAAAAAATTTGATAAAAATAACACACTAGGGGCACCAACAAGGGAGGAAAAAATGGATAGGGGAGGACTCCGGTGAGAGAATCATCGGTTAGAGAAGAGGTGGCACTGGCGAGGGAGGGGGTAAAATATTGTGGGTGTTGTCTGATGAGGAGGAGCCTTTATGGGGGTATTGCATCTTGGAGAGGGGTGTCTTCAGAAGAAGCCACACCAGAGAGGAGGTCTGGCTAGATGGAGCGTCCCTAGTGTGGGAGGCGGGTCATACAGAGAAGGGTGGGAGGTAGGGGTGCAATGCACGAAGGGGAGAGGGGCTTCATGGTGAAGGGGTATGGTAGAATTTTGGTTACAAAACATAAAAACAATAATAATAATAATAATAATAATAAAACAAACTAAAAATCATAATAATACTAAATATATAATGATAATAAAAATAATAATCTTTAAAAAATTAATAGTCCTAACAATAATATTAACATTATTAATAATAATAATAATAATATTGATAAAAAATTTATTATTATTAATATTATTATGAATTTTAGCATTTATTTTATATTCATATCATTTTAATGTATTTTTCTTCTCATTTAATTTAATTTATTCATTTTAAATACTCGGTAAATGAGCCATCCACACACGATTACCTATGGCCTAAAACCCATTGAAAATTATCTGTTTCAAAATTTCAAAATGGGACCCAAACCCAAACATTGACTATACTATAAGACCCCAGGAAAAGAATAAAATAAAAGAGTGTCTGAAGCAAGGGTGTGACATTACATGTATGTAACTCTCTTAATCTAAAAATAGAACCTCTAATCCTCACTAATTCAAATGCATTGATACATTTAGCTCATCTACTTCCCTTCTAATTACATTTCTATAATTAATCCTAATTTTTATATGTTTTTCCACTAAATTACTTACCTATGATAGATTAAGGTGTAAGTAAAGGGTTGTTTTTCAAAGAGGATGTATAATTATCAACCGAGTGTTTCCTTTTTATTTACTATACTAAATACATTTAATATTATTTAACCAAGATGAAATAATTACATAAATATATTTAGTATACTTAAATTATATTATGATTATGTTTCAAAACATTTTTATTTCATTTTCATTGCCATGTGAAATTAAATCATCTCTTATGCGTACATGTGGACTACTACCTTCCTAAAGAGATGTGTTTTGTTTTTAAACAAAACATCTTATAGATGGTTAAAATTATAGAAAAAATAAATATATATGAAAATAATAACATATTTATGAATAAATAAAATTAAAATATTATATACTTTATTTCTTCTCCACTAATTAGAAAAAATAAAATTTTGTTCATGTGTACATACGGACTATCATCACCATGAAACCACATGATTCCTTTCTCATGAAGAAATTACATGGTTATTTTTAAAAGAATATTAATATAAAAATATCATAATTATAACATTTTATATATTCTTTAGTTAATTTTAATCAAGAACCATTGTCCATGGGGAATGAACCAATATTTGATTGAGGTTACAAATCAAATTACCAGAAAATGCCCAATGTGAACTTAACCATTTTAGTAACTAAATAATTCTTGGTAATAAGTGAAATAAAAGGAATAAAAATAATAATAATTAATTGACGGTGAAATTTTATATTGAATTTTTTAAAAAATAATAAAATTTATTTCAAGATTTATTGAATATATGAAGATAAACGAGACCTATAGTAACACCCCAGGTAAATAAAGAATATGAAATTTTCACATTTATCCATATTTGTGAATCAAATATTAATATAACTTTAAAGGGGACGCTATGCTCGATGGCGTACCCAATACGCCACAACAAGATTCTTGGGGATCTTACGTTGCACTCTAATAATAAAATAATATTATTTTAAATTGTAGTTAATGCCTAGCCGTTGTAATGGCGGGAATGCAAAAAACTAACTAAAAAATGATTATATATGTTTGTCAAATATTTTTAATTTTTACAATAAATGTTAGAGGATTAAAAATGCGAATGAATCCAATTTTAAGCGTAAACATTATAATATTCTTTAAAAGGTCGATTAACCACCTTTTGATGACGAGCCTCTTTTAAATCCACATTTTGAAAATTTTATGTGTTATATTTGACAAAAAAAAATTTCTTTAGAATCAGGACATCGAAATTTACTTTGTGTAAATTTTTGGTATTTTTCCGATAAAGTTCATTTTTTAATGAATAGTGAAAAATGTAGTATTTTAATTCAAAACCCCTTTTTAATATAATTTATTTATATGATTAGATTATCATTTGAGTTGGTTTTAAAGTTCAATTACAATATATTTTTACCATTTAATCCAATAGCGGTCATTGGAATTAATTTCATCTTGAAATTGGACTTAAACTAGTGCCAATCTTTTGATGCTTATTGTTTCATAAAAACGTGCTATTTGCTCTGACAGTGGGAATTAATTATTAAATTAATTAATGTAACTTATATTTTTTGAATATTTTTAAATAGACATCATTTTTGAATTTGGAATATCAAATATAGCTTCGGGTGAATTTTTGGTATTTTTCTGGAAAACTTCAATTTTTGATGAATAGTGAACCCACTAAGTGGTACTTAAAAAACTGATTTTTTCGTTTAAATGAAATTTTACCACCTCTGTGTTTTGAATTTCAAAAATCCTACATACATGGTTTTTATTAATATTTCAAATGTGGTTCAATGGTATTAAAATAGTTTTTTGGTGAATAGCAACTTTTATGTTTTAATCGCAATTAGAGGTAATTAGTGTAGTTTCAGGTAAAAATAATGTTTTAATAATATGAAATGACCTAGACACATGTCCTACATTCATTTTATGAGTCATGGACGACCGAGAAAATCCATGGGTCGACTTGGGGACCCCATGGAGCCACTTTTCTTGGAAAATGACATTAATAACTTTTAATTTAAAGTTAAAATTAAAATGTCACAAACATGTGTTGTTCTACTAAAACAATTTTTATATGGGGTTATACAAGACATATTTTTGACTATAAATATTCATTAGAAATATAAAAAGATTTACTACATCATGATGTTTTTTATAATTTTTAGACACTAAATAAATTAAATTATTTATGACACTATGATGATGCAGCGATTACCTCATTATTTAACAATTTAAATAAAATGAAAAGATAAGGTAAAATATAAGACCTAAAATTGCCACAAACCTATTGGATGGGTGAATTTCGAAACCATATCACCTTATCCTAGAAAAATATCTTTTTGGGACCTTTAAAATCCGAAAATCGTTTTATAATAAAGTAATATTTTATAACTTTCCAAGAGTGCCCCTCCTTTTCTCTTATAAAATGCCCCCACCTCTACCACCTTACCCACACCTCTCAAGCCTTTGTCTCAGACAACCTCTGACCATTTCCTCTCTCCACATCCCTCTCTTCATCATTTAAGGCTCACCTTTGGGCAGAATCCTTTCTAAGGAAGCCTTTGAGCTCAAATCAAGAAGAGTTACTCGTTTTTAAGGTAATATCTTCACTTGTGTTTTTTTGTTTTATTTTGCTTCTACAATCCTCTAAACTCTTTTTATTCCTTTATTTTTAAATAACACCAGTATCATCAATATACTAGGATGTTGTTATGTGAAGTATTCGAGCTAAACTTACACACACCTCCGTCTAATGGTTAAAGAACATACTGTTTCTGTGGATGACGAATTACTGCCGCACGAAACGATGATTGTTCAATATTATTTTAACACATTCAAAGGTGGACATTAAGATGTCAATATATTTATATATGAAATATAATATGTTTATGTTTTACATAATCTTATATATTTTTCATTTATGGCATACCTTTATGGTCTCCATTATGGGTAAACGTGATATCTTCATTTTAGGAAGTGCGGACTACCGCCCCCTCAAAGTGATTTGATTCATTAATGCCATATGTGGGACATATAAAGGATGAAATTAATGTCATTACATATTATATCCTACAGGAATTATAATATACCTTATTATATTTTTTATTTAATTCCATTTAATACAAAAAATGAAAGTAGCGTTCATGCGTACGTCCGGCTTACCGTCTCCATGAACGGTACATTTCATTTCTTATCTCCAAATTTTATGTACTATTATAAGTACATATATATAATGGTTATATATGTAATAAATTACATCTAAATGATTGATATCATTCTGGAATTATAATATATATATCTCTCATTTTGTTTTAATTCCATTAATATGACAAAAAATGAAAGTAGCGTTCATGCGTACGTACGGCCTACCGTCTCCATGAACGGTGTTTTTAATTTTTATCTCCAAATGCTATGGAATAATATAAAATGAATATATATTAGATATATATGATATTTAAAACATAAATTCTATTCTGGATATGATTTACCTATAACTACATGGAAACTTTTTTTCCAACAAGTTCGCTTTTTACTCATGTACCGAACATCGACAAAAACGTCTGATATGAACTCACTTTATTAACCAATTATTATAACATTATAATATGTGATATTAACTGAATAATAATATTTAAATTCATTAATTAGGAAATTATAAATTGACCAAATTTTATTATTCAAGAGAATAAAGAACGATCGAGTCATGTCGGACACGAGGCAAGGGATCCTACCCCTCTCTTTCTTTTTAAGTATACTCTTTTATGTCATTCCTTTTAAGATCATCTTTCTTATGATTGGGATATTATTTTATATTACTCATACAATAATTTTTATGTTAATATGATGATATACCATATTTTATCTCATCAATCCATTTTGGATGTTTTGAGTGGCTCCGTTAGGCTGCCGAATTTTCGTAAGAGATCAAACCTCTCTCTTTCTTTTTAAGTACTCTCCTTTATGTCACTTCTTTTAAGCTTCTATTTGTTATGATGTGGGATGTTATTTTATATTCCTACTGATGTAAATTTTCTTTTAATATGATGAGAGACCCTATTTGATCTCATCAATCCATTTTTTGAAGTTTTAAGTGGCGTCGTTAGGCTGCCGAGTTTTCGTAAGGCATTTTTCATCTCACTTTTAGTCCTGTGAGATTTATGCTACATTTTCCACCATTTCCTTTGAGTGGTGTATGTAATTCCCATTATTATACTCTTTGTGTAATATAATTTCATTAATGGGTATTTAAATATTCATTGTATGACCCTTCTTCAATGGGGTGTACGTTTCGAAAGTAACCCAAGTTGGTAAAGGAACCTTTCACCCTCCTCTTTTTAGAAGACTACTTTTGTTATGTCTTTTAATTAACATAATATTATGTTGGTATATGTTATTATATATCCTTATTGATGTAAATTTTATGTCCAAGTGATGAGATACCCTTTTTATCTCTCATCAACTCATTTTCTGAATTTTGAAGTGACGCCGTTAGGCTGTCGAATTTTTGCAAGGGAACTTCTTAACCCAATTTTTATTCTTTGGGATAAACTTGTACTCCTTGAATATGTCGTTCTAGGAATATGTGTGAATTTCCTCTGATTGTTTTACACTTAATATCCACTTATATTTTGTGTATTATTTTTTCACACATAATTATTTAATTGATTTATCCTTAATCCAAGGATACCGTCTTTGTAAGGGGAATTGCCTCAATCTCCTTTCATTGAGGCATATTTTTTTATATACACAAATTTCTTCTATACGATGTATAAAACCCTTTGACTTTTCGTATATTAAAAAGTAATATTTTTATACGAAGCGTTTTACTAAACAACAAAAAGGAATGTTTTTCTTGTCGTACGTATGCGGCGACAACGACTTCTCCGCCGTTGTGACCATTATTTGAGTTTCGACTTCCTCTACAAGCCATAACTTTTTTTTAATGAAAAATAAATACCATGTTTTACACTTCTTTTATTTTGGCATTGAAAATGATTTTCATAATGTTTTTATATCAATGTGTTTTATTTATATCTTGTGAGTGAAAAGTGGAAATGTTATGTTTCCTTTATACATCTTTTATGTGATACGATTATGTTATGGTTCTTGGGCATTGTTATGAAGATGGGTGGTTTCATGATAAACTAAGGGCGGGTATGCCCGATATAGCTCTCTAATGGATTGGGTAACGCGAAGGGGTTAAACGTTAAGGTTTCTCCGAAGAGATTTAGGGAATATATTGTGATGGGTATTCCAAACGTAACCAAGAGGGTTACTCCCAACGTAAGAATGTTACGAATGCCTCAAGTTATATTTATGCCTTATGATTTCTATGATTTATTCAGGATTTTATGAGGTATGTTAAAATTCTTATGTTTTATGTGTAAAGTATGATTTTATACATGGACTAATGTTTTCTTTTCATACTTTTATATCCCTTACTGAGATTTTTATGCTCATCCCAAGTTTTTTGAAATATTTTTCACAGGTCAAGGGAAAGGTGCATGACATGATGATAGTGTCAAGGAAGTGTCAAGAAAGAATCCATGTTTTATTTTAAATATGTTTCCATTGATGGAAAAAAAATAATTCTTTCTTTTATGTAACCACTTTGTTTAAATGTGGAATGTAATTCATGATTTATGATCTAATTCTCTAAAACTATAAACCTGAAAAGATCCTCAATGTCAATTATTCATTTAATTTGATATTAAGTAAGGTTTAAGGCTGGGGCCTTATAGTTGGTATCAGAGGTCGGTTTAGATAACTTTAGAGGTTAGGGTATTCTCTAGGCATAAGTGACATTACCATAATGGTTAGGATTTCAGAAAGAGTCCTAGATTTAGATAAAGTGAATGAGTAAGTATATATTAGTGTTTATCTTCCTCATTAGTACATGATGGTTTTGTTGATATAATCACACTAACATTTCTGTTTTTAGTGAATGGATAGATCTAGCAGGCACCAATGTGACAAGAGGTTTGAAGGAAACTGTGGTGGTTCTCTAATTAAGAGACTAGATGAAATGGGGGATTCAATGAGGAAACTCATTGTTGTTCTAAACCAACTATCAAGGAGTCATGATCAAACACTTGTACCTTGGTATGTCCTATAATGCATCATGTACGAGATGACCAATCGATGTGGAAGTTCAGGTAATAATTATAACAGAAACCATTAGGGTTTATATGATCCTTACTTTTGAGGTAATTAAGGGTTATTATATATTATGATGGAAAATGAAAGGCATGAGATAAAATTGAGGTTAAAATATGTTATGATTATTTTTGAAGATTTTATCTCATTTTGGGGATGTTTTAAGAATTTTATAGTTTTGGAAAAAGGACAACACACAGACCGTGTGACAACCCGTTGCGTCGGACAAAGCTGCGGGAATCGAACCCATAACCAAAGTGCGACTGGTATTTATCACCTACCACTAGACTACGTGAAGTCCCTGGTTAGTTTGACTAATTCTTTTTAGTTAGATGATTTTAGGAATCAAGAGTAATTTTATTTTTGGTTATCTATGGAAATTATTAACCTATCATGGAGGATATGTGATTAGGTTAATTACTTTTCAATATGAGAATTTAAGAGCAACTAATGTTATTTGGAGATAAAAGTTAATTTTTACCTTGTAAGAATATGTGATTAAATGCTTCAAATATTTGGGTTTAAATCTTAGTTTGGTTTAATTTGAAGAATTTTATGGACAATTGTTTATCGAATGGTCTTCGTTGAACTTCGGTTTTTTTGGACAAAATTTGGCAATTAAGAATAGATTTTCTTTTTATAAAGGATTATACTTTTGTGGATTATATGATCTCATACTAACAATTTTGGTTTTGGATTTTGTCTAAAGACATGGGAAATATGTAGTTCTCTTTTATGGATTATGTGATTCTCAGGAAGTTGATTATAGTACTCTTAATGCGAACAAGTCTTCCTAAATACTCGTCTTTTAGAGAAAATAAGAGTTTGATTAAGGAATCTAGTAAAATTTGAAAGTCTACGTGACAAGTAAGTATGTTTCATTATGATATATTTAATCTCAAAAATAAATTCCTCAATGAAGAGTAAATTAAAACAAAAATTTTCTCTGTTAAATTTTCCTACCGGGGAATTGAATACCGTTTAACCCGTCACAAGTTTCTGATTTTCTTATGGTTAACTTTCTCCTAGACATGTTTACTATCACTCTACATCAGAACATGACCCTTTGTTTTCTCCTCCATGTCCATATTTTCATACTTGGAATCCTAGTATGGGTTAAATCGGGTGACCATTGTACTTCTCTTTCTTTATTTTAAAGTGATTGTTTTACCCACTCTTGTTCCGATTAGGGATTTTCAATGATGTTTCCAATCCCAAATATAAAATTGTGAGGACGCAATTCCCAAAAGGGGGGAAGGATGTAACACCCCAGGTAAATAAAGAATATGACATTTTCACATTTATCCATATTTGTGAATAAAATATTAATATAACTTTAAAGGGGACGCTATGCTCGATGGAATACCCAATACGCAACAACGAGTTCTTTGAGAATCTTACATTGCACTCTAATAATAAAATAATATTATTTTAAATTATAGTTAATGCCTAGCTGTTGTAATGGTGGGAATGAACAGAACTAACTACAAAATGATTATATATGTTTGTCAAATATTTTTACTTCTTAAAATAAATGTTAGAGGATTAAAAATGCGAATGAATCCAATTTTAAGCGTAAACATTCTAATATTCTTTAAAAGGTCGATTAACCGTCTTTTGATGACGAACCTCATTTAAATCAACTTTTTGAAACTTTTTTGTGTTCTATATGACAAAATAAAATTCTTATTTAGAATTAGGACATCAAAATTTACTTTGTGTAATTTTTTGGTATTTTTCCGATAAAGTTCATTTTTAATGAATAGTGAAAATTGTTCTATTTTAATTCAAAACCCCTTTTTAATCTAATTTATTTATATGATTATATTATCATTTCAATTGGTTTTAAAGTGAAATTATAATATATTTTTACCATTTAATCCAATACCGGTCGTTGGAATTAATTTCATCTTCAAATTGGACTTAAACTAGTGTCAATCTTTTGATACTTATTGTTTCATAAAAACCCGCTATTTTCTCTGACAGCGGAAATTAATTATTAAATTAATTAATGTAACTTATATTTTTTGAATATTGTAAAATAGACATCATTTTTGAATTCAGAATATCAAATATAGCATTGGGTGAATTTTTGGTATTTTTCTGGAAAACTTCAATTTTGATGAATAGTGAAACCACTAAGTGGTACCTAAAAAACAGATTTTTTCATTTAAATGAAAATTTACCACCTCTGTATTTTGAATTTCAAAAATCCGACATATATGGTTGTCATTATGAATTAAAATGTGGTTCAAAGGGATTAAAATAATTTTTTGGTGAATAGTAACTTTTAAGTTTTAATCGCGATTAGAGGTAATTAGTGTAGTTTAAGGTAAAAATAATGTTTTAATAATATGAAATGACCTAGACACATGTCTTACCCTCATATGATGAGTCATGGCCGACCAAGACAATCCATGGGTCGACTTGGGGACCCCATGGAGCCACTTTGCTTGGAAAATGACATTAATACCTTTTTATTTAAAGTTAAAATTAAAATGTCACAAACATGTGTTGTTCTACTAAAAAAAATTTATATGGAGTTATACAAGTCATATTTTTGACTATAAATATTCATTAGAAAGATAAATATATTTCCTACATCATTATGTTTTTTATAATTTTTAGACACTAAATACATTAAATTATTTATGACACCATGATGATGCAGCGATTACCTCATTATTTAACGATTTAAATAAAATGAAAAGATAATGTAAAATATAAGACCTAAACTTGTCACAAACCTATTGGACGGGTGGATTTAGAAACCATATCACCTTATACTGAAAATAAATTGTTTTGGGACCTTTAAAATCCGCAAATCGTTTTATAATAAAGTAATATTTTATAACTTTCCAAGAGTGCCCCTCCTTTTCTCTTATAAAAGGCCCCAACCTCTACCACCTTACCCACACCTCTCAAGCCTTTGGGTTGGCCAACCTCTGACCTTTTAATCTCTCCACATCCCTCTATTCATCATTGAAGCCTCAATTTTTGGCATAATCCTTTCCAAGGAAGCCTTTGAGCTCAAATCAAGAAGAGTTACTTGATTTTAAGGTAATGTCTTCACTTGTGTTCTTTTGTTTTATTTTGCTTATCCAACTCTCTAAACTATTTTTATTCCTTTCTTTTGTAAAAAAACTAGTATCTTAAATATACTAGGATGTTTTAATGTGAAGTATTTGAGCTAAACATACACACACCTCCGTCTAATGGTTAAAGAACATACTGTTTCTGTGGATGGCGAATTACTGCCTCATGAAACGACGATTGTTCAATATTATTTTAACACCTTCAAATATGGCCATTAAGATGTCACTATATTTATATACGATATATAATATTTTTATGTTTTACTTATGATTCTGTATTTTTCATTTACGGCATACCTTTATGGTTTCCATTATGGGTAAACGCGATATCTTCATTTTAGGAAGTGCGGACTACCACCCCCTCAAAGTGATTTGATTCGTTAATGACATATGTGGGACGTATAAAGGATGAAATTAATGGTATTACATATGATATCATACTTTAATTATAATATAACTTATTATCATTATTATTTAATTCCATTGAATACAAAAAAAAAGAAATGAAAGTAGTGTTCATGCGTACGTACGACTTACCGTCTCCATGAACGGTACATTTCATTTCTTATCTCCAAATGTTATGTACTATTATGAGTACATATATATAATGGATATATATGTAATAAATTACATCTAAATCATGGATATAATTCTGGAATTATAATATATATATCTCTCATTTTGTTTTAATACCATTAATATGACAAAAAAATGAAAGTAGCGTTCATGTGTACGTACGGCCTACCGTCTCCATGAACGGTGCTTTTAATTTTTATCTCCAAATTCTATGGAATAGTATAAAATGAATATAATATATATATATATATATATGATATTTATAACATAAATTCTATTCTGGATATGATGTACCTATAACTACATGGAAAATTCTTTTCCAACAAGTTCGATTTTTACTCATGTACCGAACACTGACAAAAACGTCTGATATGAACTCACTTTATTAAACAATTATTATAACATTATAATATGTGATATTAACTGAATAATAATCATTAAATTTGGCAATTATGAAATTATAAATTGAACAAATTTTATTATTCAAGAGATTAAAGAACGATCGAGTCATGTCGGACACGAGGCAAGGGATCCTACCCCTCTCATTCTTTTTAAGTACACTCTTTTATGGCATTCCTTTTAAGCTCATATTTCTTATGATTGGGATGTTATTTTATATTACTCATACTGTACTTTTTATGTTCATATGATTAGAGAACCTATTTTTTCTCATCAATCCATTTTGGATGTTTTGAGTGACGCCATTAGGCTGCCGAATTTTCATAAGAGATCTAACCTCTCTCTTTCTTTTTAAGTACTCTCCTTTATGTCACTTCTTTTAAGATCCTATTTGTTATGAAGGGGGATTTTATTTTATATTACTCTTTCTGTAAATTTTATTGAAATATGATGAGAGACCCTATTTTATCTCATCAATCCATTTTTGGAAGTTTTAAGTGGCGTCGTTAGGCTGCTGAGTTTTCGTAAGGGATTTTTCATCTCACTTTTAGTCCCGGGAGATTTATGCAACATTTTCCACCATTTTCTTTTAGTTGTGTATGTAATTCCCATTATTATACTCTTTGTGTAATATAATTTCATTTATGGGTATTTACATATTCATTGTATGACCCTTCTTCAATGGGGTGTACGTTTCGAAAGTAACCCAAGTCGGTAAGGGAACCTTTCACCCTCCTCTTTTTAAAAGACTTTTTTGTTATGTCTTTTAATTCACATACTATTATGTTGGTATATGTTCTTCTATATCCTTATTGATGTAAATTTTATGTCCATGTGATGAGATACCCTTTTTATCTCTCATCAAATCTTTTTCTGAATTTTGAAGTGACGTAGTTTGGCTGTCGAATTTTTTCAAGGGAACTTCTTATCCCAATTTTGATTGTTTGGGATAAACTTGTACTCCTTGAATATGTCATTATATGAATATGTGTGAATGTACTCTGATTTTTTACACTTAATATCCACTTATATTTGGTGCATTAGTTTGTCACACATAATTATGTAATTTATTTATCCTTAATCCAAGGATACCGTCTTTGTAAGGGAAATTGTCTCAACCTCCTTTCATTGAGGAAAATTTTGTTTTATACACAAATTCCTTTTATACTGTGTATAAAACCCTTTGACGTTTCGTTTATTCCAAAGGAATATTTTTATATGAATCGTTTTACTAAACGACAAAAAGGAATGTTTTTCTTGTCGTACGTATACGGTGACAATGACTTCTCCACCACCGTGACCATTATTTGAGTTTCTACTTCCTCTACAAGACATAACATTTTTTGAATGAAAAATAAATACCATGTTTTACTCTTCTTTTATTTTGGTATTGAAAATGGTTTTCATAATGTTTTTATATCAATGTGTTTTATTGATATCTTGTGATTGAAAAATGGAAATGTTATGTTTCCTTTATACATGTTTTATGTGATACGATTATGTTATTTTTCTTGGGCATTGTTATGAAGAAGGGTGGTTTCGTGATAAACTAAGGGCGGGTGGGCCCAATATAGCTCTCCAATGCATTGGGTAACGCAAAGGGGCTAAACGTTAAGGTTTCTCCCATGAGATTTAGGGAATATACTGTGATGGGTTTTCCAAACGTAGCCAAGAGGGTTACTCCCTACGTAAGAATGTTATGAATGCCTCAAGTTACCTTTATGAATTATGATTTCTATGATTTATTCATGATTTTATGAAATATGTTAAAATGCTTATGTTTTATGAGTAAAGTATGATTTCTTACATGGACTAATGTTTTCTTTTCATACTTTTATATCCCTTACTGAGCATTTTATGCTCATCCCAAGTTTTTTGAAATATTTTTCACAGGTCAAGGGAAAGGTGCATGATATGATGATAGTGTCAAGTAAGTGTCAAGAAAAAATCCATGCTTTATTTTAAATATGTTTCTGTTGATGAAAAAAAAACGAATTCTATCTTTTATATAACCACTTTGTTTAAATGTGGAATGTAATTCATGATTTATAATCTAATTATCTAAAACTCTAAACCTGAAAAGATCCTCAATGTGAATTATTCATTTAATTCAATATTAAGTAAGGTTTAAGGTTTGGGCCTTATACCTATGTAGGTATGTTTTCTTGAAATCCATAGTTTGAAGTATTCTATTTAAATATTTCCATCTTATATTAATATTATAAAAAATATGACATGAATTTTCATAATTATACGTCAATTATTTTAAACATTCATTTTAATATACATTTACATTGTACTTATTTATTTTAAAAGTTATAATTTAAAACATTTTGATACGGTTCATTTTGATATTACCTACCAAAGTGTATAAAAATGTTTCACAACAGATACCACATAAAATCATTTTAATACCATAATATATATTAAAAATTACCTATATCCCACAAAAATTTACCATGTTTTTCAAAATATATCATATTTTTGATGTTATGACAAATTTTTATTTTCAAATGCAACATATAATTAGAAAATATCTTCTTCTAATTTTGTTAAAACAATTTTTTTTTCTTATTGGTTAAAATTATTTTTTCATGCGTTTTATGACTAAAAACCAATAAAATAAAAATATTAGGTTAATGATATAATAATTAAAAATTATATATGATTAACAATGATTTCTATATGTCTCTTGACAATGGGTGAGCCTGATATAGCTCTTTAATTCATTAGGCAATGATTAGTATTCAAAAGAAAAGAATGAGGGAGGTAACCTAATAGATTAATATTATATTATAAAAATGGATTAATTTATTTTTACATGATTCAAACATGATTGAACATCTTTTATGAATATATTTCTCCATGAAACCAATATTATGGTTTCTAAAATAGGGATTGTTGAAAAATTTTGATTTCATAGGGTACAAAACGAATATAAATTTTAATAGTGGATGGTTTGTTTTATAAAGAAATCCCTTTTTGAGTACCCACATGACTGATGATGACTTCATGTTTTTTATTATGCTTTATGATGGGTTTTAATTTTTTTTTGACAAAATATTGATTTTATACATGTGGAAATGTTTTATTAATGTTCTCAACATTTCATTGGTAAGAAGGTTAATTTTTTTTGGGATTTTAAATTTTTTTCTAGAATATCACGATTCATTTATATTATATCTCTTACTAATATTTTTTTGTATCCCTCATTTTCAAATGTCTTTTTATTCATCTATGTATGAGTATAATATGTAAAAAGGTAAAAATTTCCACTATGGTGACTCATTGTAAGTGAATCTAATCTATATTAGATAAAACATGGGTATAAAATTGTAGACATCTTTATATGGAAAATTTGTACACTTCTAGAATTTTCCAATTTTGAATGTAATGTTTTTCATAATATTTTAAAACTTTAATCAAAAAATATCTTGAGATTATAAAAATTTGAATTAGTTTCTTTCATACTCATATTTATGGGTTGTTAATATAATATGAAATTATAGTTGCTATCAATGGAAGTTTATATTACTTTATAGATTATAATAATATTAAAAGACACTGTAAGGAGACTTTTATTTATAGTTATATTATCATGAGATAGATTTTGATGATTTCCATGTTGCATTTTCTAACACAAGTTTTCTCAAAATGGTTTTCTAAAAAGGAAATAGGGTTATTGAATTAATAAGGCATTAGGAGCACAGTGAACTTCAAAATTAGAAAAATGGAATGATTAGAATAGAATAATTTTGGGAAGTGTTAAATAAGTTGATGAAATCTATTAATATCAAATTTCATGAAATATTAAAACCAAAATCCTTATATATAAAAATTTTTATTATAGAGAATTTCTTAATGAATTACCCTAGGATTTTTAGTATGTATTTGTACCTTATAAAATTATGTAGATGTATAAATTAATTATTGAAAAAAAGGATGTTAATCACACAATAATATGACAAATTTTAATCCTAAGGTATGGAATCTACACCTTTATTTTTTTGGTTCATGTATGACACAGAACTAAATAATATATTACATAAGTGAATATAAGAAGACATATTCTAAAAATAATTTAATTTCTCTCGATAAATTCATTTATTTTTGTTCTCTTTGGTTTCATAGTATCCCAGTTGGTCTTCAAAATCCTAATTTCTTACTATATCTAGATAGGTTAGGCTCATATTATACTAGTTTCCTCTAAACATACATGGTCATCCAAAAATAACTCATAATAAATATCTTCCTTTTAATTTGGTTGTCATGGGTCATTGTAACAAGATCATCATCATTAATATTAGTCTTTGATAGCCACAAGATAATCAATAATAGTATCATTATTTCTGGTCTCTATATAACCACTAAAACCTAATCTTTTTCTTTTTTCAATACGATTATATGGTATAGTTTAATAGAATGATTGGTCTTAACACACACTTCTATATCATTTATTCTTGTTCCCATCTTTAATTTATATGTGATATATATATCATAGAGTTTTTATGACATCACTTCTTAATTTTTATCCCTATAAATCAATGAATTAGTTTTTATTTATAGAATAATATAGGGTTGTATCAGTTTTTTTGCATCGAATATTCACAGATATGTTTTAGTATTTTATTCTCTTAATAAAAAAGCTTCTTCATCCCATTAATTATATTTATATTCTCAACATTTCTCTTAAATATTTCATTCATTTTAAATCATTATCATTATCATACATTAAATCTAATTAAGATTAACATTTGATCTCCAAAATACTCAATTTCTAAAATCTCATGATATCCATAATTATAAAATCTTATTTTCTCATTTAACACCCCACAAAAAATGAATGCACTTAATATCCAACATATATATGAAAAAATGAGGTTATATTTTTATAAGGAATTTTTTTCCATTATTATATCTTCATCATGTAATATGGTTTGGCCTTATCATTATGATATTTTGACTTCTAAATTCACATAACCATCATCATCTTGTACTTCAGTATATGTTCTTCTATTTAATAGTGTGAAATTCAACTTTTCCATTCAAAACCACCAAATTTGATTCCTGGATTATGATTATAAATGAAAAAATTATATTTGAATCATTGATTAATAGATCAAGCATTATTTTATTTAATTATTTTGTTGATTAATTCATTATGTTAATCTCACATTTTTTACCAAAGTCCATAAACTTTAAATATCACCCAATATTATTGAGAAAACATTTTGTATTCTTAGAATGAAATTTATGAATTTCCCCTTTCATTATGTTTACCTTTATGTATCTTTATTTTTTACTCTTTCATGTTATAGTGATAAATATTAATTTTTTAGTTTCTAATATACAGAATGTGAATACTCTTAAATCTATAACATGTGAACCCTTATATATTGATGTTGGGATTTTATTACTTTGAAATATTTTATTGGGAAACATATAAGGACTCTATAGTATTGATTATTTACTATTCTATAAGGTTTTTAATTTACCTCATTATCAACCATAGATCAATGTTACTTTTAAATTTATTAGTTTTACCATTATATATCATAGGGAGTAACAATGATTCACTAATTTTTCATCAACATAATAGGGAAGACTCGTATGTATTCATCAGAGTTACCTTTGCATATTACATGAATTTTCCAATGTGAAATTCAATGTTATTGATTACCCTTATATAATACGCATATTAAAATCATTTTAGGGAATCTCTAATGAGTCTAATTAATTTAAATGAATATTAAATAATTAAGGAAAATATTAATGTTTTCTAAAACTCTTTATATTAATTTTTAAATCCTTATAACATATGAGAGATCAATTTTGAGTTTATAAATGGATATATATTATTAAAAAATTTCTATTAAAAATTAACCTTATTTGAACATCATCAATGTTTGTTAAAAAATTTATATATCATTTTTTATTCTAGATAACCAATGTGTGGTTTCTCAAGTATCCTACCCAATTTTATCTTCAAAATTACATCTCCTTGATATTATTAAAGGCTAGATTATAAAAATTTATAATTTTTTTTGTTTTATAAATTCATCTCAACAACTTCAAGACGTTTAATTTATTATATGAATTATATATCAACAATGATCATATGTAAAGGCTTCTTGATTATAAGAAACATTCCAATCCTCCTTGATTAAAAAACTCGAAGGATCACAATAATTTCTATTATATTCATTCATATTGAGATCTTTATCGTCAAACAACTTTAATACATATTTACATCACTCCTTTGATAATAAATACGACAAATGAAACATTCCATATATAATAAAATTTGGCTATTTCATTCCCCCAATAGATTTATAACAAATAAAAATTTAAATTATATAACATCAAAATCAATTTTAATATCCTTTTATTTATAATAAATAAAAATTCACTAGAGAAAGAGAAATACCTCCTCATATGACACTTCTTTCATTATTTGAACATTACTATCAACCCCCTTATAGAATATTATAGTTATATTCCCATTAAATAATAGTGAAATCACATTTCAAATATAAATAATCCATAAAAAAATTATCTCTATGTATATATGAGGTAACTTGTTATATTAAACAATAATGATTTACCGAAACATCAAATCCATCCATAAGATATTATATTTGTTATACCAGATAAGATTTTCATACAAGGGGATATTTAAATAATTTTAAAAATAAAAACCTATAATAACATTCAAACAAAACATTTTAAATTTTTTAGAAAATAATCTCTCACTTGACTTTTATATAAACACATTTACCCTTTAAAATTAGAAACAATCCAATCAATTAAATAATGAATAAGTTTTATTATAGTACCTTACATATAGATTCATGTAGATATTCCATATTAACATTTAATAAAAACCTTATGCCTATTTTTCTTCTTATACACCCCCCATGGGATAAACTCCATCTTTGTTCATCATAAATAGTATTCTTTTGAATGAAATATAAGTATATCCTTTGTGATTCTACATGAAATGTTATAAAGAGCTGAAAATATAACTTTTAATGTATTCAATAATAGATAAATATAAATGTTTTAGATTTATCACTAAAATCACTATATTCATCCAATATATGAAACAACAAACATTTCCAACAAATAAACATAAAAATATATATTGGAATAAGTTGGATTCCTTATTTTTTTACGTATGAGAAAAAAGGATAAGAGTTTATTCTCTATTATGATTATCATTTCGTTTAATATTAATAATTGTGTGAACACCTTTTCAGGAATTTATATTCATCCATGTGGAAACCCTTGAAAACACTGAATTATTTAATGTTTCAACACCTTGTTATGTAGAATTCTTTAATTATTTTTAGTATTCAAAACACATGATTATATTTCTGAATGCAATATTTTCTTACGAAATTATTTTTGAGACTGTAAAGTAATAATTCAAATCATTGAAACTTAATAAAAATTATTACATCTTTCACATAAATTTTGATTCATCATTAGGTTATATTTTTAAAAAAACACTCATGAA
Organism: Viscum album; assembly: GCA_963277665.1. Lineage (NCBI taxonomy): Eukaryota > Viridiplantae > Streptophyta > Magnoliopsida > Santalales > Viscaceae > Viscum > Viscum album. The sequence continues at coordinate 246,745,627 of OY728157.1, read as the reverse complement.
ATTAAACTTCTTCATGTGTGATTACTTATTTCCTTATATCAATTTTCTTCTCTTTTGTTCTTATCATATCTCTAACCATCTCTAATAGGTATATCCAAATGATCATGTCTTCTTTATAAGAATGGTAAGCTTTCTTAGAACATCCATACAGTTTTTAGGCAATTTCTTCCACTGTGAAAATCCTATTTTTTTTCTTTATAGATTTATTATATTATATGTTTCTTAGAATTTTTTCCATCAATAGTGAAATTCATATCTAGTTCTCAATAGTAAATGATATGTTATCTTCTTCAATAAAATAACTAGAAACTTTTCCTTGGTGTGTAGTTATTCTTAATCATATTGGGAATGATATTTTAATAGGTTTTTTTCTAAATAAACCAACATAGTAATATCTAAAACCTTTAATTTTCTCATATTTATCAAATTTTATTCCTTAAAATTTTACACATGATTGTTTACTTTAGACTGGTAAACTTATTCCATAGAACCACTTCAATTAAACGTTATCTATAATTTTTATTACTTTAAAATCTATTTGAAGTAATTAAATTATTGTCTTTATAATGATGATTTTTTTTATTAAAACATTAACCCTTCATATATTAATCTTTAAACTCAAATGTTTGAAATATAATGTTTACAATCAAGTTTCTTATATTTACACCTTCAGAAACACTGATAGTAACCAACAAATCATTATCTTTTATTCTTAGACCCACTGTTTTATGTTTTATCGCATTTTGTTTTCTTGTATTTTTATCCATTATTGGGATTATTTTTATTTGAAAATTCAATTACTAATTCTCAAATTCACCAAAAATGTAGTGGTGGGTTTGTTAATAATCTTCTCAACTAATAATTTTCTACTATTAAAATCATGTAATATTGATTTCAAAAAAAACCTATTTAGTGAAAATAATATATTTAAAAAAATGATAAATTTTGGTTTCATCATATAATAGATTTATAATTACATTATCTCAATATATTCATCCATAGGATTAATTTTATCAAAAATAATAATAATATTATTTTGCATAGAAGAAACTATTTTTTCAACAGCTTTTGATAATTCACCTTATGTCCCTTCATTTTTTTCAACTTCACTTCTAAGTCAACACACATTATGTTAAGAGTATTTTTTTCAAATTAATATTATATCAATATCCCTTTTCATAAATTTGTCATCTTTTAATTATACTCCACATCATTTCGTCTTATATATTTTGAGGAACTATAAAGGTCCCTAATTCCATTAACTTGGATTTTGAATTAGGAATCCTTGAAAACAATAATAACATTGTGATTGTATTCAAGGGAATGGATCCATTATTTAAAACTCTATTAATCTTGTATTTATCATCAAATTTTTATTACAATAAATATTTATCAAGATTAAATTTTCCACTATTGATTGTTATGAATTTCTACATGGATTTCAACCTTTATAAGAGAGTTGAACTTTTTTACACAATGATGATATTTCTTATTGTAAAAAATATCCATCTGTAACCATAAATTTTAAATCATAATGAAATTATAGGATAAAATCAAATATATATATATGAAAACTCATAATTAATTATTTCCATATAATCCCAAACCTATATATATAGATCTTCAACTAATAAAATAGATTCATTTACTTTTTAATCATAAAATATTAGAATTGATCCTCTAATAGTATTATAATCTATATATTTAATAGATAGACTAACAATTTTAATTCCTTCAAGTAGTGGTGAAGTATCTTTTTCTATATTCATCGATATAGTATTTCTTGTCTTCATAAATTGTCACTCTTTGTTGTTTAGGGTTTTTACAAAAATTCCTACATTTCCTTTGATACAAATATATATTTTCCTTCCAATATTAGAAAATTCAAAATATTATTCAAATATATACATACGGTATACATAATAAAATAATTAAAAAAATACATGTCCCATTTGAGGGAACCATTTTGAGCTCCAATACCACTTGCTATTCCCCACTAGGATCATGTAGTCACCTATGTATCGGGGTGAATCAGTTTGATTGTTTTACATAATTTTTTCCATTTTAATTATCTATCTAAATAATTATACCTCCATTATAATTTATGATATAATTGATATTTTTATGAGTACTAAAAATGTACTCAAAATGCATGCCTGATAGAAACTAAGGAAGTACATCAGACAACATTAAAAAATGATTGATCATAATGCTTGTATATTCTTTTTGATATAGTCATAATGAGATAGAGAAACATATATCAACTATATTATGAAATTGAGTATATATATATATATATCTTCAATCTGTTAATTATTCTTAATAGGTACTTTACATAGAATCCCACCAATTTCATGGCCTCCAAATAGTTTTACTATCTATCAATAGGTTTGTAATATCCCAATTTCTTATTATATCCTAAAATGTATGGCATGGATTATACTTGTATGTTGTATTATTCTATGGTCCTAAAAAATACCTCATAAAAATAAAATATCTAATGATTTGGATATCAGTACAACGTAGTAATAATCTCCCAATCATCAATGACTGTCTTTTATAACCATAATATAATTAGTTATAGAATCATGCATACTGATATCTTTATCTACACTAAAACACTACTACTATATTTTCTAAATAATTTTTTTTTCTATAATAACCATATCATTGGATATGTATCAACACATTTTCTCCTTTTGTTATTCAGTCTTTATACAACTTCAATGATATATGGATTTCATAGGGTGCATCCTCTACCACTTCTAATTCTTTTCTTTTTATTATTCTTAGACACATATGTAAATTTTTTATAGATTTTCATTGGGTTCTCTCTTGGTGATACAAAGAGTATTGATCAATATGTGGTGTTGTAGGGTTCTCTCCACTTTAAAAGTATTCTACTTCTCTATAATTTTTTTATATTCTCTTATTTTCTTCGGGATGTTTCATTCAATTTTATTCAAAATATTCTTTTTCATTAATTCCATTTTAAATCAATAATATACCCCCATAATAGTTGGTTTTAAACTCATATGATATATAGAATTATCACATCTACCTTTATCATTTAACTCTAAAAAACCTGAACTTATTCTTTCATGTTTTCCTGGTAACTTGTAGACATATAGTCATGGAATGAAGTTCTCACAATGACTCTCTCTTAATCACAAAACACTATGTAGCCTTATTCTCATAATAGGAATACCAATAAATTCCTAGAACTATATTTGGGTTGAACAGTGACATCCAGATATTTAATGAATTTTTTAGATTAATTTAAATGTTTTAATTTCTTATGTAATACACAATACTGATTTTATCTTGGGTTATATGCAACAATGAGTTTCTTAAAGTGTTCATAAAAAACAATCTTGAGCTTCAAAAAACCGTGAAAAAATATTATTTTCAATATGAATATTATAACATACATGTTAAATAGGTTTATAGCCTCCCATGTTTTGGGCTGATGAAAATTTCTTGGGAAATATGAATTTTCTCATTTGGTGGATGATCTATTTTGTTAAGAGAGATTTAGAATGGAATTCCAAGAGTATGAAAACTTTTATGTGTTGTTTTTGGATGTGGTTGGAGGGATATGAGATATATCGAGTTCTTTTTTGAGTTTTAGGTGGGTAGGGCCATAAGAACTCACATTTTTGGTGGATTGGTAAGGGTTCAATAGATTTTTTTAAATTTTGCAGCCAACAAGTGTAAACCAAGTGTATGTTTCATGTGAGATGTTGAGAACCACATGGTATGAACATGGTTTCTCCAACAATGGGCCTAGACTAAATTCATAGTTTCATTTAGGTATTGTGCATTCATTATTCATCATACAGCTGTCACACTATTGGTTAAACTATGGGGAATTAGGGTTCCAATCTAGTGGAAGTCGCACAGTTGGTTCACAGTTTGGAAAACCATGTGGCCAAACTATGAAACACTATAAAAGGGGTAAAATTAACTATTTTACCTTAATGGATTATATTTTTTAACTAAATATTGTTTCTCCTCTTCCCCCAGCCATGTGCGTATCCTCCCTTTCTACTGTGGATATCCATTTTTCCGAACCTAAGCATAGAGATATCTCTCTTCCTCGACGTTAGAATCAAGCACCGCCAATCACGGTGGATCTAAATCAGTATGTTATCTATTCCTCTTACTAACTTATTAATTTTCTCTTATGATCTATTTCACTATTTCGGTGTGATCTCATTCGCAATATTTCCATAGTGGATGTCTATTTCTTTGATTTTTCTATAACTAGACCATATCAAGTCTATATATTGAATGAGTAGGTCATCCTAATAATGAGGTAGCTAGTCTATAGATTCTACCATCATGTTTTTTTATAAAATGTTTCCATGTGTCTTGCATTATACATACCCAAGATCTCTTCTAAATTATCTACTACATCTTGTTAAAATTATTAGAATGTATTCTTATAAATTTGGATCCCTCTTGATGTGGTAGGATGTTACAAACTCATTTGAACCACCAACATAGTTTAGGTTCATTAAATATATTTTTTGGGATGTTTTCTTCATTTTTCATAAGGTTCCCCTTTGTGTATGCTACTTAATTATATTTAAAATTGAGGCACTGCCTTCATTAAACAAGCATCTAAACTCGTTAATAATTATCTTATGATGAAATAGAATTATTCCAATTAAATTAATTTAGTTTTTTATAACAATGCCACATTTTATAAAAAAATCACTTTTAGGTGCATTGTCTTCAATTTTAAAGTGTTATATGTTCAATTCCTTGCTTGTTTATTTGGTTTAATATGATTCCCTTATTTATTAATTTCTTTGAGATATGGTGTGGCTAACTTATGTTTGTGACCCTTTTAAATTATAAAATTAAATTGAAAATGAGTATGTCCCTCTAAATTTTTCTCTATTATATGTTACGATATTACCACAACTTGGCCTTTCTTATTATTTAATTAAACTAATTAAATTATTTACAAACTTCTTATGTGATACTTAGGTTTCCTTCCATGGAATTACATGGACACGATCACTTTCCTTATGACCTAGTACACTAATTGGGTTGTGTATAAGATGGTGGTGATACTAGTAAACCATGATGGGATCACCTTGTGTTTATGATACCTCATTATGAGCAATATCTGTTCCCAGTGGGAGACACATTGGATGGGCTCATTGGAAAGATGGTTTTACGAGGACATGAGTTATACATGGTCCCGTATCCGAGATACTAGGTAAGATAACATATGATGTTGTCTCATATTATTCTAAGAGTGATACTTATGAGGCCAACCATGGATCATATTAGATGGAATACTACAATAGTGAGCATTATGGAATTCCTCATGGGATACATAAGTTCCTTATTAATGTTCTCATTGTGTAGGACTAAGAAGCGTGTTATTAAATTTGGTAACTACTTTTATGGTAAATGATGTTTTACATATTTGTGACTAAGGAACATGTCTGCAAATATAGATAACATGCTTGGGGTTAATTCATCTCATGATACCTATTTTTGATTTATTTTTATCACATACCTATTAATATTTTTGTACATGTTATTATGGATCAAATACTTCCATATTATGCCGAGGTAGGTATGGTCAGGCCAGGTGCCTATGAGAAACTTGATCCCTACTTAGTAAATTATTTAATTGCATGGTTGTATAACTTTGGTATATAGAAAGGCTACTTATTTTATATTCCTAAACTGAATTATACTTTAGACACCATTTGTGGTGGCCTGCAAAGTATATATCATAATTTTTTTAGCCGATATGGAACTCGGTTTCCTAAATAGACCTTCTTAAATGCAGGATTAAGAAACTTGGTTATTTATAAGTGCATGAGAGTTATAATAATAGGACTGAGCTAGTACTTAAGATGGACGGGAATATATCATTTAGTATTTTATTATTTTATTTTATTTTACCTACATAATGTATTTACCTTCAACACTTATGATTGTATTGTCATTATGGACATGAATTTATTGTTATTAAATGGTGTTGGTAAACCTTTATATACAGTTGATATTATTCTTCCATTTCTCTATAATTTATTAATTATTTCTTTTTATATTTTCTATTATTTACACATGATTGACCATTTTTTTACTATGAACATGAGGATATATTCTCCAAACAATACAAACATTAGACCCGTCACTATTAGTTGAAGGGATATGGATTATGGGGAGACATGGTTAAGGGCATGTGGGGGCTGATCTGGCTACTTGTTATTGGCCATTTGGGCCAGGATGTTACATAGTGGTATCTAAGGTTCTTTTCCATTATCTTTATACTTTGGGATGGTATAAAGGAGACTAGTAATGTTTTGGTTCTTAGTAAATAGATATTCTATGGAGTGATCAAACCACCTACAAGAAATGTCTTAGTGTCCATGGATGGGACTGTTGTTCTTATTGTTCGTTTTTATCATTGATTTTATTTCACCATGAGTGATAGAATTATTTTTTTGCTTACTAATTTACAATATTTGGCATTTAACCTTGGCCTAGTATAAAAATTAGGAATCATTTCATGCATCATTATAGGAATAGAGGTATTCACTTGTCATTAATTTTACATTCCATATATATTTTATTTTTAGGTTGTCTGAAATAGTTGATGTGGCTTGTGTGTCATTTTATTACCTATTATATGCCATGCTTGGTGACTTTGGTAACATGATTATCTTTTAAATTCTTTGTTATTTCATTTCCTTCTTTCCTATAAAATTTATGATGTTTTAACATATATTATTCTCATATGTGTTATTGCATGCTTCTATGATTGTTTAACATGGGATGAAACATGATGGTTGTGATTATATGTGTCTCAATTTTTCATTTTTATGGTGTATAGACAATCAATAAACTGAAAACTGATTACCCATTTAATCAAACAAATATAGATTTGTATTATATGCTTAAAGATAATGGTATAAATTTTTATGATGTTTAAATTCTCTTTTATTCTAAACAAATTTTAAAATGTCAAATGTTAGCCAATTTTCCCAATTCATTACGTGTTTAGATGTTTTATGAATTTTAATAGGGTGAACCATATAATTGAACCGTCATAGACACAACTTATATAAATAAAATCATTTTTAATAATTTTTATGTTGGATAAGATATATTTTTAATTTCAGATGAAATGGTTGTTGTTAAAAGGGATCCACCTACTAATTGTAAAGTGTATGGGTCTCTCTAATTTAAGGGGTGGTAACCCATAATAACCAAACCATCTATTATTATCCTTATATATATTTAGAAATTTATGTAAATATAAATGTATTCTTATTTTTACCACAATTTTTTTTTCTCATTTTCTAAACCGATACCTTTACTTTTTGGGAATAATGAATAATGTGGCTAAAATTATAAAAAGAATAACTGGGCCAATGTAGGTCAGTTGGGGCATGATGTTTATGTAATGAACCGCTATGGTAGTTTTAGAATCTAAATGCTTAAATTTATTAGGTTGTTTTAGATGAACCAAGGATGGATTGATGATAACCTTATAGGCTGCCTGTTCTTTTGGTATGCCATAATGCTCAACCCCATAGATGTGTATCTATGATGTGTGTTGAGGTTTATTTAAAATTTCCATAGCCTCATATGTAGTTTTTTATGAAAATTTGTAGTGTAATCCCTTTTTAACAGACCACTTCAATTAATATACAATATTCTTATATTCTTGAGTAGTAATTTAATCTAGCCTTATAAAACAAATTATCGTGTTTAAAATGGTTTTATGTGATAAAATGGCCTAACTATTATGAGATTTCACTGAATAATAATTATTTAAAAGGTAGATTAAAATTTCTTTCCAATTTTTTCTAATGAATATTTTTATTCCCTAAGAATTATGATTGATATTTTAGTGATCTAAATGATTTTTTATTTAATTCCATAAATAAATTCTTAGGTGGAATTTTAGATTAATCCTTTGGTAAGCCTAGTTTAAAAACATATTCATGATTCTTGTTTACCTCCCTTGAAATAGAAATGTCATCATTTTTCTCGGCCTATTCATTTTTAAGTCTGAATCTAAATGATAGGCCCTTAATCCTTGTTACCTTTCATTGGATTGACCTCATTTTGGGTTAGTAAATTCCATTTTGGTAAGGGGATAGACCGTTATAGGTTAATCCCACAAATCATAGACCTTTTTCTAGTTTATTTTGTGAAATTTATATTATTAGATGTTATTTAGGTGTTGTTGATCATGTAGGAGTCTTAGTTTCCCAAATGAAACCCTTTGTTTAATGGTTGGTCCTATGTTTTCTGAAATTTGATATGAGTGAGAGAATGATGAAATATGGAGTTCTAGTGGATTAGGCATGAATGATACATGTTTAGCTACATAGTAGGTCGTGTTACCCTTACTTTTCGTCCTTTATAGTGCTATAAATTTTGGGATGTCTTCCAATTATTTTACCATCATACATAGTGATAAAAAATTAGGTTAAACCTCGATGTGACATGAGCGTATGATGAAATAAAACTCATACCAATATTCAAGGTGGTGGTTTTTGGATCATAAGTTGTTTTAGAAATCTGGTAATTTTTGTTTATTTTACGAATAATTCCTTGAGTGTAATGTCTTGATTCCGGGTGCCCCCCAAAGGTTCCCCGAACCTTGTTGGTCACATTTCTTTAAGAACATTTTCCCAAATGATAGAGGCTGTCGACTAGCATCGAGGGCCTTGGGTGTGATATTGGGGAAACTATTCCCTCCTTGGAAGACTAAACATTGTGGAAAAAAATAGTAAGAAAATTGGGGAAGCAGTAATAAAATACAAAAAAAGTAAACATTGGAAGACTGAGAGTAATATAAAAATTAGAGAACATATAAATGATGCATGTCAAATGTTTCTTGGAAATAAAAAATTAACAATGCTGGAAATAGATTTCTAAAACCATTGTATAGAAAATAATAAACTCTAACAGCTTCGAAAGCCTCAACATGGTCTTATGCTCTCCAGCTCCAACAACAATCAATTACCTGATAAAGAAGGGAACATCCTTTATCTATACCTGCAACCATATAATCTTTTTGGGTAAAAAAGAATGTCCCAAATAGGGTGTGAGGTGAATTCGAGTAGGGAACTACCTTAAAATATGTGCCTAACTATCAGTGAATATATATAGTATGTAATATGCAGAAATGAATCAATAAACTAGGAAGTACTCAAAATTAAACAATCTTAAAGTTTTCAATTACATTCACTTAAATTTATTATTCATCCTTTAAATCATTTACACCTTGGGATCTTGCCTAATATATGTATCCCCAATGAAATAGTAACCAAATAAGTCTCATAGGACAATATAAACAAAAAGTAAGACCCAACCCAAGAATGTTCTTTGGCTTGGAAGACTTGCCACAATAATTTAATTATTCGCAACAACCATCTGGGAAATCTCTCACAGCCTATCTTTGGTTTAACATAGAACTAATAAATTACAAATGACCACCTGGGATGCTCTCATGGTCAACACTCCTGGGTCAACATGGCATCAATATATTATAAATTACCTCAGAGTATCTCTCATAGTCAATACCCCCTTGGTCAACATAGCATAAATAATAATAAACTTCCTCCTGAGTAGCTCTTATGGTTAATACCCTTGTGTAAAAATATACACCAAGGCTCACACGGTCCTGTGTAAATAAAAATGGAAACCCCCATATTTTTCTTAGTCCAAGGATCTCATGTTGCATTGAAAAAACTTGTATGCATATCATAACAAGGAATAACATGTAATCTATAACTAATTCATGTATAAAATTATCATTAATAACACATTCAATTCATATAATCAATCATACTCCATCCTTAACAATTAAAGGCATGGAAACAATGGTACGTCTCAATGGAAACCTAAGATAAATAGACATAAATAGTCAATCAATGAACACACCGATGGGGTTTCCCATGACAAGGTATAAAACATTATGCATAAGCAATCACCCTTTCTCAATCAAAAAATAAACAAAACAAGTATTAAACAGGTTTAAATTAAAAAATATGAAATACCCCAAACATGGGTATTTGAAAATTTAAGCATATATAATCCAAAAAATATTGACGAAAGTCACAAACCACCTAACTTGAGATCGTACGATCAACATTCTTTAACCTCGACCCTTGAATCACCCTAAAATAACATAGATCTAAAAAAGGGTAAAAATATCATCCTTGAAATACTCACGAGAGAGGATGAATAATAAATAATGGCTCTAGGGAAATAGATTACTCAACTATGGGAATCCAATGCACCCAACAATATCTCAATCAGAGGTCGGACGATGAATCGGGAGGGGCTCGATGTTCTTTAGCATTCTGTCGATCTCTTGTACAAACTGAGTGGAGAAGAAGGTATTTACAAATATGAGACATGACCCCTCACCGATTTATCAAATAAAAAGAAAAGTAAATGGAATGTTCATTTAATGTACCTCCCATGTTCATGCCTCAACCGTCCCCCTACACGGCCAAGTACTCAGCCATTACACATCCATTACAGGACAATATATGACAACCTAGTGCATGATGCATACTCAAAAGCACATGGTGTGTATATAGAATATTATAACTAGTTCCTTTTTCTTAAAAAATGACCAGAAAATAAATATCCATTGATAAAATGAAGATCTGGGATCTTGCAAACATACCTCCTTAAAGAAATCCATCCCCAAATTTCCCTTCCAAGGGTGGTGAAGAAGAAGCAACAAGAAACTCTGGCCACTATGATTGAGCGTTGACCTAGCTCTCCCAAGTCTCGTCTTGTACTCATCCATACTGCCACAATACCTGTATCAAAGAAAAAGAAAAACCATGGAGAACCTTCATGTTGCGATCCAAAATCTGAATAGGGTGCTCCTCTAAGGATTTATCCACCTCCAACTCAACCTCCTGATGTTGGAAAACACGAGACAAGTAAAAAAAGTAACATTATAGCTGAGAAATATGAAATACCTTGTGCATATCCCAGTACATCTGAGGTAACTGAAACCAATAGGCAACCAGACCGATTCTCTACAAAAACTCAAACAGCCTGATGTGTCTTGGTGAAGGATTCCCTTGTCCCTAATCCTCGTGAGTCCTAACCTCAGTGTGACATGTCATAAAACCTAATCTTAGACATCAAACTCTAGAGGTCTTCTCCATCGATCATTATAATATTTCTGGTGAGACTGTGCGGTATCTATCCTTTTCTGAATCAACTCCACCTACCCAGTGGTCTCTTGGACAAGACGAGGTCACAATATAGCTGCCGCTCCTACCTATATTCCACATAGTGGTGATCGGTACGGCCTACTGTACAATGCCTTATGAGGTACCATATGAATCATTTCTTAAAAACTATTATTTTAGTAAAACTTCATTAGGGTTATGTATCTCTCCCAAGATCCCCCGAAATCCAAAACGCATGCCCGAAGCGTGTCCTCCAAAACCTGAATCGTGCGCTCGTACTAACCATATATCTAGGGATGGAAAGCTATACTCAAAAGTACCTATGTACCCAAATCCCTATTTCTATCATGAATCTCTAAATGCAACTTAGAGAATAGATCCATAAGCTTCCACTCAATTCTGGCCACCTGAACCTACTGTATCTGAGTCCCCATTCTCAATGCATCATCCACTAAATTTCATTTCCCAAGAATGTAGTGAATCTCAATGTCAAAAGGCTGAGGGTACTCAACCCACCTTCATTATCTCAAATTTATATTACAATGATTAAATATATACTTGGGGATTTTTTGGTTAGTGTATACTACAAAATGATCTCCTAAAAGATAATGTCTCCAATAGTGAAAAACATGTACAACTACAGCCAACTAAAGTTCATGTGTTAGGTAATTCCTTTCATGTGGCATCAACTTATGATACTCGTATATAATGACTCCTTCCCCCTACATAATCACTACTCCTAGCCCGATACATGATGCATCATAGTAAATAGTGTAACTATTTCCTAGATCTAGAAAAACCAGTATAGGTGTGGAAGTCAATATCCCTTTCATCTCCTAAAAGGATGAATCATAGAAATCTATCCACAAGTACATTTCACCCATCCTAGTTAGGTCTTTCAGTGGTCCTGATAAGCATGAAAAGTCTTCAATAAAGTTTCTATAGTATCCAGCTAGACCCAAGAAACTCCATACCTCAATGAAGTTATGCTGCTACTCCCTAGAAACTCCTACTCCAACTTTATTTAGGTATACTAACACTCATGTCTCTAAGATAACATAACCCATTAAGTAAATATAGTCGATAAAAAAGTGTAATTTTGAGAGCTTTGAATATAACTGATGCTCTCTCAGTGTACTCAATACGATGTCAATATGGGTGGAATGGTCGGGTTGAGTGTGAGAGTACACCAAGATACCATTCACGAAGACTACCACAAAATAATACAGGTAAGTATGAAATACTCGGTTCATGAGTTCCATCAGAACAGACAGCGCGTTCATGAGACTGAAAGACATAACCAAATACTCATATAAACCATACCAGCTCCAGAAGGCTGTAAGGTGTAAATCTGATGGTATAACATGCAACTGATGAAAACCAGATCTCATGTTGATCTTCGATAACACCTGGGCTCCTTGAAACTGATCAAAGAGTTCATCAATCGTAGGAAACAGAAATCGGTTCTTGACCATCAACTGTCTTAACATTTGACAGTCTATATAGTGTCTGAGGGTACCATCCACATTATTTGCAAAAAGGATAGGCGAACCCCAAGGAGAAGTACTAGGTCATATGAAACCCTATGTCTGCATGTCCTCTAACTTCTACTTGAGTTCCTATAACTCTAGTGTAGCCATCCTATATAGAGGAATGGACACTAAGTTTGGTCAGGGTAAGAGATCAATAAGGAAATATACCTCTCTCTCTAGAGGTAAACCTGAAAATTCATCTGGAAAGACATCCTTAAAATGATCCACCACTAGAGGAAAGTCCATCTCTAAAGTCCCATGGTCATCCAGATACAAACTAATAATCTCGGTTGTAATTCCTCCAAACCCATGATGCTATGCTCCATCTCTGCTTTCCTGGACATCGCATTCTAACTTGTATAGAAAAGACCAATCCTATAATGATGTGAATCTCACCCTGTGATGATAGCAGTAAACAAAGTCCTGGAAAGAGACCAACAAGTCCATTCTGAGAATGAAATTGAAACCTATCATCTCTATGACATAGAGGTCCTATATGATGTGACACCCACCAACAACATGAGGGAACTCCTTTCACTGATGCACAATATCCTTCCTGATCCCCAACAGAGTGTCTAGAATCAAAACATCCTTAGAAGTAAATATTTAGAGACCAATAATCTCCACAACAACAAAAGACATAAAACTATGGGATCCTTTATATTAAAAAGAGAAGAAGCTAAAATAGAGGCAACTAGAATTGTACCAATAATCGTAGAGGGTCCAAGGTCCTACTCCATTGAAATTGATTTACCTATACTGTGAACCCCTTCCAGAGTACCCTGAGTTGATCCACCATATTGTCACTGAAAACCTTCCATCTGGAAACAACAGCAATGATCACCTCCTCAGCCTAAATGGACTGAAAAACTCTAGTTCCCGGATTTTTGAGAAAATGGTTGTCCAAATCCGGAACATGGAGTCATAAAAGATCCCCATTCACTAGCTACTAGTGAGAAGAAACATAAAAAATATGAAGATGACCAATCGTTTTGTAATATAGGCACTCAACTGGGTCTCTTGAGCACTAAAGTCTCGTGTGGCCACTCTTCCCACACTTGTATCACCTCAAATAACTACATATAGATACATCCCTTATACTAGAATCACTATGTGAAAGATCTATGTGGCACTTTTGACTATCAAATGAAGGTGTACCGGCCCTAGATGCCAAACTTCCTGGTCTTGCAGCTCTCAACTCCCTTACATTGCGCTCAGTATTTAGCGTCTGGTTCACGATATCTGTCTCTGAAGTCATCCTGAATACATTCACCTATGATTCGATGTTATACCTGAGACCACCACCAATTATCCAAGACAAATATAACTCATCACCTCCCAAAAAAGGTGTGAAGTGGTGAAGCTCTATAAAATGATAAAAATAATCCATCACCGAAAGTGGTCCCTACTACAAATACATGAACTCTCATGATTGATCATCCATCAATTTCTTATGGTAGAATAATCATATATGTTCCTATAAAACTCTTCCCAATCCATATCTAGATGAAATCCCACCTGTGAGAGAACATCCCACCATCTCTTGGAGGAATCACATAGCATGTACATCGCAAACCTCGACTTCCTCTCTTATGATGCCTCCAGATGCTTAATGATAGAAAGAATGTCCTCCATTCTAGAATATTCAGCCTATGGTTCTCTATCCTCTAAAAAAGTGGGAGGATTCTGCTACCGGAACACCCTCATCAACTCCTCCAAAGTTGGAGAAGGATGCAGTGATCCTTGAAAAGTATACATAATCCTCATAAAGCCTTCATAGAACTGTGCATCAGAACCTACGTCCGGTATAACATCTGGTGCCAAGATGGGCATGGCGAGAGGATCTTCCAGGAGTCTTTGATCTACAATTTCCAGTGTCTGGTCATTTCCATGAATCTAGAATACAACCAGAGGACATCTTTGTGGAATGAATTTTCAAGTTCAAGATCATACCTTAGTACGTGATTATCAAGGACATCAACTTAGAAGTTCAATAATGATACAAGAGATGGAAAAAGGACATTTTTTAGAAAACAGGGCTACATAGTGTGAATAACTACCACATGGTGTTTTCCCTTTAAGCCTTAACATGGGTTTGTACCTATAACAAACGTGGTCATGTAACACCCCATACACACGATGTGTTCCTCCTGAGACATTAAAAGTACTTGAATTTTTCCTCTTAACCAAGTACTTCTAAATGGATTGAACCACATAGTTCTCCCTATGTAACACTACACGACATGTTCACCCTAGACATGGTGTGTTCCTCTTATGTCCCACAAATCTGTGTTGTTGGCCACACAGAAGGATGCATAATTGATACCTACAGGGCATGTACAAGCTATACATTTCATGTACAACCTATGTTTCATCCACCCATGCTATTGGCCACATGACTAGATATACGGTTGATAACTACATGATGTCTATAAATGAGACACTCTATGTACAACATAATATCTTCCAACCCCATGTCTATGTTCACACAGTTAGTCACACAATCATGAAATACACAACATGTATTCCAAGTGCACGATGTGTACTTAAGAAAATTAAGTTCTTCCAGAATAGAAGAACACATGGAGTTTGTTCATAACACCACATGCCGTCTTGTCTGGGTTTCCAGACAGTAGGACACTGATACAACTTTGTAACGTCCTGGTTCAGGGTGCCTCCCAATGGAGCCCCAAACCAGGTTGGTCACATGGCCTCATGCACATTTCCCTGAAATCCATAGGATTCTGACTAGCACTGAGGGCCCTAGGTGTGATGGTGGGGAAACTATACCCTCATTGGTAGATTAAACACAATGGAAACAAATAGTATGAAAATAACGGAAGAAGTAAAAAAATACAGCAATAGTAAACAACAGGAAACTGATAGTAATATAACAACTGGAGAAAATATAAATGATGAATGTAATATGTGTCTAGTAAAAAAACCAAATAGGTCACAATTATAGAAATAGAATACTAAAACCGAAGTATATAAAAGTAGTAAAATCCAACAGCAATGCAAGCCTCATCTTGGTCCCATGCTCTCCATCTCCAATAGAAATCAAGTACATGATGAAGAAGGGTGATTGCCCTTAACTATACCTACAATCATATAATCTATTTGGGTCTACAAGGATAAATCAAATAAATTTTGAGATGAATCTCAGTAGTAAACCGCTGAAATTTCTGTGCCTAAATGTCAATGAATATATATAGAAGGTAATATGTAGAAATAAAGAAATAAACTAGGATTTACTCAAACATAAAAAATCCTACAGTTTTCAATTACATGCATTTAGTTTTGTTATTCATCCTTTAAATCATGTACTCCTTGGGATCTAGCCTAATATCGATATCCCTTGCATAATAGTAGAAATTTATGCCCTAGAAGACCATCTAAACAAACAAGTAAGTCACAGTCTAAGCATGTGCTTTATCTTAAAAGGCTCTCCACAGTCATTGAATTATTCACAACAACCCTCTAGGAAATCTATAATATTATAACCCCTTTGGTTTAACATAGCACTAATAAATTACAAATGATCATCTAGGTAGCTCTCAAACTCAATACCCCTAGGTCATCATGGCATCAATAAATTATAAACGACCACTAGGTTTCTCTCACGATCAATACCCCCTGGGTCAACATAGCACAAATAATCATAAATGACCTCTGGGGTAGCTCTCACGGTCAGTACCCCTGGTACAAATTCTACACTGAGGCTCTCATGATTCTTTTTAAATAAATATGTAAACCCCCATCGTTTTCCTAGTCCATGTTTCTCACAGTCCATTGGATAAAAATAGCATGCACATTATAAAAAAGTAGCTCATGTAATCCATAACTACTACATGGATAACATTCTCAAACGTAACACATTCAATTCATATAATCAATAAAACTCCATCCTAAACAGTTCGAGGCATGTAAAAATGGTTTCCATCATAGGAAACCTTGTCCAAAAAACCATAAATATTCAATCAAGGGAACACACCAATGGGGATTCCCATAAGAAGGTATAAAACTTTATGTATAAGAAATCAGCCTTCCTAATCAAAAAAACCATAGAAAGTATTAAACAAGTTCAAATTCTAAAATACGCAAAACCCCAAACATGGGTATTCAGAACATTTAGTATATATAATCCAAAGAAAATAGACTAAAGTAACAAAACACCTACCTTGATGTTGTACAATCAATACTCTTGAACATCGGCCCATGAATCGGCCTAAAATGATGTAGATATATAAGAAAGGTAAAAACTATCATCCTTGAAATACTCATGAGAAAGTAGGAATCATGAATAAAGGCTCTAGGGAATGAGAGAACACAATGATGGGAATCCAACTCACCCAAAGATGTCTCAATCAGAGGTCAGATGTTGAATCAGGAGGGGATCAAATTTTTTGGCATTCTATTGCTCTCTTATACAAACTAAGGGGAGAATAAGGTATTTTTGAAGATGATACATGACCCCACACTGATTTTTCAAATAAAAATAAAATTACATGAAATTTTAATTTAATGTACAGACCGTGTACTAGCCTCAATTAGACCCCTCTTTAGGCGGTCAACCATCTCACCTACATGGGAATGTACACAGCCATTACACAGCCAGTACCCCACTATATGCGGAAACTAGGTACATGTCGTGTACCCAAAATTACAGGACGTGTACTTAGAAAATTTTTATATCTTTCTTTTTCATCAAAACAACCCAAAAATAATGATCCATACAAAAAATGAAGCTCCAGGTTCTTAGATTGATGAATGGGAATGTGACTTGGAGAAGCACCACGTGTATGTCTTGACATGGATATATTCTCATTCTTATAAGTGTATATTTCATTTTTTCAGTTTAAATATTGTCAAAGGGTTTTGGCCACATCCACCAAGCATAGTAGTGGTTGATGGAGAACATGCTATGGGATGGGTTACTTTCTTAGAAAATCTGATGATAAAGAATCTCTTAATGTGGGGATATTCACATCATTTCTAGTTAAAATTTTCCTTCTATGTAGGAGGCACATAACTAAGAAGGACCTTCTTGAATGTTTTTTCATTCTCTTAGTCTCACAAGAGGCTAGTAATATGGGATCATCTTTATATTTGCATGGAAACAAAACAATGAATGGTTGGTTATGTATTGAACCATCATAAACATCATTCTTCATGAAAGGTATTCAATGGTTGTGTTATGCATGATCAAATTCCTTGTGTAGTAAATGATTTGTGATCAGTTGATAGAGAAATTTTAAAAATTATTGTTGTGTTCTTCAATAAAATTAAATCTGACATGGTTTGACAGTACATCGTTTTTTATTTTTGAAGGGTTGGCTTGAAATAAAATCGAGCACTTCACCCTCATTGTGGAGAATGATTATCAGTTTGTTTTTCGAGATTATTAAAATACTGTTATTGTACTCTCATCATAATAAAAAAAATTTCCCCTATCATGGTATAGTATCACTACTACAAAAATGGGAAAGGGAAGCACCACCTTATATCAGCACTAAACAAAAATCTCTGTTATAGAAACCCTTTATCAGCGCTAAAATTTTATCACTGATAAAGAGTCCCTCTATGAGCGCTAGAAAAGCACCGATAAATAATCCCTTTATCAGTTCTAAAATAACACTAATAAAAATACCCTGTATTAGTGCTAGAAAAGTGCTGATACATGAAGGATTTATTGGAACTTTTTTAGAGATGATAAAGAGGACCATTATCAGTGCAAAAAAAAACCACTGATAAAGGATATCTTTATCAATGCTAAAATTTTAGCATGGATGAAGGTCGTCTTTCTCAGCACTTTGTCAGCGCTGATAAAAACTTAGTCCATTTTTTATAAAGTCGATCGTATAGTGCCCTCGTATCATCACGACCTAAAGCTCTCGCGGTACTGGAACCCTATGAATCCCCTCTGCTACCGGCTGAGCTTCACGTTGCTGGAACCCCGCCACCCTCGAGCTTCTCATTTCCGGACCTCCACCACTTGCTGAGCTTCATGTTGCCGTACCTCCGCCGCCCTCGAGCATCACTTTTCTAGACCTCCGCCGCCTGCTGAGCTTCATGTTTCCGGACCTCTATATCCCACTGAGCTTTGCGTGCCGGACCTCCACCGCCCATTGAGCTTCACATTTCACTGTCTAAAAAATCAATGAACCCCCTTGTAGTGGCTTATCATAGGATGAAAGGTTTATTTGGCTTATTGACATGATTTTCCCTAACATTGATCCAACCGTGAACACCCCCC
Organism: Viscum album; assembly: GCA_963277665.1. Classification (NCBI taxonomy): domain Eukaryota; kingdom Viridiplantae; phylum Streptophyta; class Magnoliopsida; order Santalales; family Viscaceae; genus Viscum; species Viscum album. Next base: position 246,726,626 of record OY728157.1, on the reverse strand, counting down.
AAAACCACCGAAATTTCTCAAAATTCACTCAAAACATCTTTAGATAATCTCCAAACATAATGAGACCAAAACAAGGTTCTAGATATACCTGAAATAAGTTAATGATATGTTTAAGGAATTTTTTCCAAATCATTTTTTTGATTTTTCGATTTTACTATGGATGATTTTAATGAATACTTTTCTTTATGTTTGGTAGTTGGTAGATGGGAGACCATAGATTTGTAAGTAATCAAATGGGTTCTACAATAGTTATCCTTGAGGTGATCACTTGAGTGTATTTTTAATGTCCCCAAGAAGCCTCGTTTATATTGATTGTCTGGTCACATAACCAGGTGGTGTTTCGTGAGTGAGTCAATTTCTATTAGAACCTATAGGTCAAATATCATACTATGTTTTTCCAATTAAAATTAGTTTATTTCCCATAATTATTGTAATCGATGATTTCGTGATTATGAGTTACTCCCATTGATTAAATTTATTATTTACTTTTTCTAAAGTTTAGTTTTTATCTAACCTTGATTATTTATATTTTCTTTTATCATTACTCCATTATTCTAGGATTTTCTATCAGTATAGTTTTTTTATTATAAATCAAAATGTGGAATATTTGGGGAATGTTTGACTTGGGTTGATTTTATTTAAAAGGGATTTATTAATATGTGTGTTTTTCTTTTTATAAAAGTAGATTATGTTTAGAAAATAGAATTCCTTGTGAATTTTTTTCATTTATAAAGAATGAAATATATATTTTAACAAATGGTTGACCATAATGTTTTGTTTTTTAATTGATTGAATGCAATTTTTTAATTGATGTAGTGCATTAGTGAGTGAGAGAAAAACATTTTTTCATTGATGGAAGTGTTGAGTTAGTTCAATGAGTGAGCTGAGCCAATGATATATAAATTTTCAGTCTCTTGATATCCCATGATATTAAATGGGAATCAACCCTTGTTTAGTTATTCAACATGGTGTGGTAAGTGATCGACATCAGAAAGATGGAGCCCTCTTGGTTGAAGGATAAACTCATTTCAAAGTTTTATTTCTACAATAGGGACATGAACCATGTTTTTTAACTTCATTTAATGAGGAAATTGGACACAAATTTTAATATCTTGTGATTAGGATTATGATAATATATTATAAGGTTGAATATATTTTACCAAAATGTCACACGGTTTCATATCATGCAACTAGAACATATAGTGAGGGTGAGGTGAATTTTCCATCCATAGAGTCCCTAAACCATGTGAAATATAGGTAGAGGATGAAAAAGTTTTGTGTTCATGATTCATGGACCAAAGGGGGTGTGTCCCAGAATTTTTGGCGTGTCATGCAAGAATAACGACCTGATGTGAGAAGGGCCTTGTGGCGACTCAACACACACGAAACAACATATAACTAGGATGTTGGATTTTTAGTTCAAATCTATATATCTCAGACCAATGGAATGGTTTATTCATGTAAAATATCTTTTGAGAAACCTAGTATCGGTGAAAGATTGATATGTTCACCATCAATGGAAATCAACGAGTTTGCACTATCAGAGTGAAGTTTATGAAAAATTTATATTTCTTCACACATGGATTCCAGTTTCACTAGATTGATCCTAGGTATCATCAATTCCCTTATATCCAACACCATGTCACCATAAAGTAAGGAATGAAGGATAACCTTTTTCTTTAAGGACAACACCACCCGGTTCTGATGCATTTCTAGGTCATCCAATGCTTGAACCCTATTTTCTTCGAGAGGTTCCTCCATTATTTCTTTCATACAATCTAAGTGAATTTTTCTGGAAGTGCACTTGTATGGAATGATGCCAAGAAAACCAAGCTTTCTGGCCTTGCCACACCTACCTCCATCTCTGTCCTTCTCCCTCGCTGAGGTTACTGACATCTTCTCTGTAGTGGCCAGGCCCCTTCCTAGGAGTGTTTGTTCTGCCTCCCTTGGCTCTGAGCCTGTCATCCAGCTCCAAATACTTATTGATCCAGAAATAACCCCCTCCCCAACCCCCAAGATTCATTACCCATCCTTCCCATGCCCCTTCGGATCCTCATCTCCCACACATATTAATCTTACAGACCAGAAGGGATTATGAACATGTTCAAAATCAATGGACCTCAAAGAGATATCATCCTCCCACATCAATAAGAATACCAGCTTTAGATCCAATACTAGAGCCATATCCTACCCATCATTATTATCTTCATATGTAATTCTCATGGTCTTAGTGCCCATGTTAAATCATACTTCCTCCCTATAGAAATCAAAAATCATAATGTCATTGTTGTTGTTGTCAAATAACACAAAAAACCTATAATAATCATAGAATTCTCCTGGAAGATTAATTTTCATGGATTTCTACACTCTGTCCCCTCCAATAGAAACAAATGGGTATTTTGGCCCAATAAATATGTTGTTGAGATTGTTCAATATTGCAATCAAGACATCACTTCCATGGTGTCCAACAGTGACACCTCCTTCCTTATGACTTTTTTTTGGAAGCAATGAACCTCTTCAAAGGTAATCTCTATGGAGTGAAAAAAATACTTTCAATCTTGGACACCATCCATTGTTTTTACGGGTGAATTTAATTTCATTTCCAACACAAAGGAAAATAATGTTATAATCTCATTCAAGAGAAATTCCATCATAGAGTTTATTCAGTTCATGGATAGGAATGGCCTCATTGACCTCAGATTCTCAGGTGACAGTTTAACCTAGTGTTACAACTGCAAGGGCCATCACCTCTTGTGGAGTCTATTGGATAGGTGTGCATCCAACATGAAAGCCACTAACCTATTCTCAAATACCATGTTTTTCCATATTTCTTGAGGTATTTTGATTCACTACCCCTCTTGGATTCCATTTGTTCTTGGCATGATCATCAGGAACGGTTTCACTTCCACCGGTAGTGGGTTAACCTCCGAGGGTACTAGGACATGGTTTTTGAAATATAGAATGAACCATTGTAGGAGTATCGAGCCACCTTTAACCTCAGTGACCTGACCTCGAACCCCGATAGGTGCGTGTTCTCCCCTTCCTCCTCAAGAACCTTCACCACCTGGGACTATTGTCGTATATGGGCTCCTTCAGAGTATTCTGATAGATGGAATGATAACTTGGGTTTATTGGATTATTTACACCATTTTGAGATTTATGTGTGACTATATACTTATTATATTTTCTTATTATTTCTTACACACCACCACTTGAGTCAAGTAACCTGATTAAAATCCATATTGGTACTTTGGTTCGGATGTGGATATGGTTTTTTATGTGTTTCTGACATGTGTATGTGTGGATATATGGGTATTTAGGCACGATGATATTGAATGTAGGGTAGAGACCTAGGAGTGGTAGGTGTATCATTCTTGATTATTATTGTGTTTTGTCTGGGGTTATTTGAGGAAAATATAATGAATCTAAAGTAATTATATTTAATGTTGATGAATAAATACTAATGGTTAGGCTCTATTAATCTCTATTTTTATAAGGAATTGGTTATCTTCTACCATATTTGGATGTCTTGTTTTGTTTACTTGAATGATAAATAATAATATCTGATATTCAAATAGGATGAAGATGAATAAATATTGGATGGATGCTAATCGTTTGACAATAGAGTACGAGAACGGAGTGAAAGAGTTCATCATGTTTGCAAAGGATCACGCAAAGGATCCTTCTCAAATCCTTTGTCTGTGTTTACATTGCTATTATTCTAGACTACTTACTCTAGAGGATTTGGAAGAACATTTGATATGTCACGGAATAGATCAGAGTTATAAATGTAGGAATAAACACCGAGAAAAATAGAATATAGCTACGGGCTGGGATAAAACTGTGTTTTATGGACCATCAGATATGAATACAAATATGGATAATGAAGAAGAACGTATGGAGGATGTGATTATAGATGTCAATGATGATGTCGATCATATTGTGGAAATGAAAAACAAAATTTATGATGAACTCCATGATTGCCCAAAATTGTTTGAGAAGTTAAAGAGTTGTGCAAAGACGTTGTTGTATGAAGCTTGCACTAAGTATACAACATTGTCAGCTATAATAAAGTTGTATAAATTGAGAGTAGGCAACAGATAGAGTGATTTATGTTTTATGGAACTACTTGATCTACTGAATGAAATGCTCCCGGAAGATAATGAGCTCCCAAGCCGAACATATGAATCTAGAAAAATGTTACGCTCGATGGGTATGATTTCTAAAATAATACATGACTGCCTGAAAGACTATATATTGTTTCTAAAGGAGAAAAAATCACTTAAATAATTCCAAAAGTGTGGTGCTTCTTAATACAAGAAAGATAAATCAAATCCTACAAAAGTTGTATGGTACTTTCAAATCATTCCAATGTTTAGGCGTCTATATGGAAGTGAAGAAACTACAAGAAAATTGTCATGGCATGTAGATAAAAGAAATAAAGATGGGAAATTACGTCATCCATCCAACTCTCCTCGGTGGAAGAAAATTGATCATGAGTATCCTGAATTTGGAAAAGAGCCGAGAAACCTTCGTCTTGTGTTATCTACAGATGGAGTGAATCCTTTTGGTTTTCAAACCAGCACTCATAGTACATGGAATGTTATGTTGGTAAATTATAACTTGCTACCCTGGTTATGCATGAAGCGTAAATTCATTATGTTATATATTCTTATACTAGGACCAAAACAACAAGGTAATGATATTGATGTCTATCTGGCTCCTTAGATCGAGGATTTGAAGTTATTGTGGGATTCAGGTGTTATGCTGTATGATGCTTATAAAAGTGAATACTTCACGTTGAGAGAGATGTTGTATGGGACAATAAATTATTTTCCGGCTTATGGAAATTTGTCAGGCTATAGCATTAAATTAACTCAAGGGTGTCCCATGTGCAAAGAAGATGCAGAATCAATTACGTTGAAACATTCATCGAAATCTGCATTTCTAGGACATCATAGATTTCTACCTCATCGGCATAAGTACCTATCTTGGATGACATCATTCAATGGAAGTTCAGAACAATGCGTAGTACCGTCTCCACTAACATGTCATCAGCTATTTGAGAATTTAAAATATCTAAACACTGTTTTTGGTAAGCCATTTTCAAAAAACCTTACAAAAATCGGTTGGAAAAGGTGATCATTTTTTTTTGAATTACCATACTGGAATTGTTTGTACGTCAGACATTTTCTTGATGTGATGCATTTGGAAAAAAATTTATGTGAAATTGTTATCATAACATTTCTAAATGCCCCCCTCAAAACAAAATATGGAATTATGGAAAGGTTGAACATGGTTTACATGGGAATACAAGAAGAGTTGGCTCCCATGAAGGGTGAAAATCAAATGTTTCGTCCTCCAGCTGCTTATACTCTTTGTAGGGAGGAGAGATATTAGTTTTGAAACTTCTTCAATGATGTAAAGGTTCCAGAGGGGTATTCATAAAATATCAAGAACAGTGTGTCAATGAATGATTTGAAGTTAAAAGTTTCTAAATCACTTGATTTCCATATTTTGATGCAAGATCTAATTCCTATAGATTTAAGTTTTATTTTTACCAAGAAGGTTCATCATACGTTAACCATACTTTGTTTCTTTTTCAAAGATATATTTATCAATGTTTTAGACCCAGCAAAATTGAAAGCTATGGAAAAAGAAATTTTCATCATATTATGTGAATTAGAAATGTTCTTCCCACCAACATTCTTTGATATGATGGTTCATTTAATGATTCATTTGGTGAGAGAGATTCGACTTTGTGGTCCTGTGCACTATAGATGGATGTATCCTATTGAATGGTATATGATTATTTTGAATGGGTATGTCAAAAATCGAAGTCGGCCAGAGGGTTGTATAGTGGAGCGATATATTGCTGAGGAAGCCATTGAATTTGGTACCGAATACCTATTTGATGTGGAATGCATTGGTCTCCCTAAATCATGTCACACTAGACGCATTGATGGTGAGGGAATTTTTGGAAGAGAAGTTGTCACAATCAGTATTACAGATCGGGATCAGGCCCATCTTTATTTTTTCATAACAGTTGGGAGGTGTCTCTATATATTAAAACTCACAAAGAAATTCATAGGCAGTTGAATCCATCAAGGGATGAAAAAAAGTTCTCAAGTACACATAATCTCCAGTTTATAGGATGGGTTCAAGACCATATTTTTAAGCAGTTGGAGTAAATCCAAATTCAATTTCAGAACAACTTTGATGGCTAGCCGCTGGACCAAGTGTGTATCTATTATCTTACAATGGTTATGTAATTAATGGTTATAAATTCTATACAGATGAACATGATGAAGATAGTACCATGAAAAATAGTGGAGTTACACTAGTGGCTGAAGAGATGTATGTTTCTGGTAGTAAGGACCGGAATCCAATTTATGCAAATATGTCATACTTTGGCATTATCAAAATAATATGGTAGTTGGATTATACGAAATTCAAATTGCCGATTTTTCAATGAAAATGGGTTGATAACAACAGTGGTGTCAAAATAGATGAATGGGGATTTATGAATGTTTATTTTAGTAAAGGGTACAAAGATGAACTGTTTATAATGGCATCATAAGCGGTACAAGTTTTTTATGTTCCAGATCCCACAAACAGAAAGTGGATGATTGTTCTGTTATCTTCCAAAACTACTGAAGGTTCAGATGAAAATTCATTTGGGGATGATCATTTCAGTGGTACATCGTAATAATTTCGGAGCGGTACCAATGTAGATGATTTTTTGTATATTCGAGGAGACCACAACGAAGGGATTTGGATAATCGATAAAGGTTTCAAATCCATTCAACCTTTGAAAAAAAGAAAGAGAGTTCAATAAACATGTTATATATTGTTTTTAATATAGATCTTGTTATCTCATTTTATTATTTTTATCATTACTGAATTTATATAATCTAAATTAACTATTCAACCACTTTTCCAGATAATGACTTTTGCACATTTTGTTCCTCCTAACCTTGAGGATGAACAAGTCTCTCAAGCTGATGCTGTTGTGGCTGCTACTGCTCTTACTGCTCCTACAACTACTTCTCCTACTGCTCCTACAGCTGCTTCTCTTACTGCGGCTCCTGTTGCTCCTGCTGCTCCTCCTGCTGCGGCTCCTGCTGCTTCTGTTGCTCCTCCTACGGCTGCTGCAACTCCTGCTGCTGCAGCTCCTACTGCTCCTAGTGTTGAGGTCCAAAAACCATCTGCACAAGCTGTTGATACCATTTCAGACGAACATATAGATGATATTGATATTGATGATGTGGTCAGGAATGAAGGACCACCATCGCAAAAAAAACATAGGTGCGTCGTAGTTTGACGGTGTTAGCCAAAGTTATTAAGGCGAATATCAAAGGCATCAAATTTGAAGTTGGATGGAATGAACGAGGCCAACATGTGAATCCCAACAAGGCATGTTTAGCTGCTACATTGGAGTCGTCACTCAATAACTCATACCGATTGACATAGATTCATGGAACCATGTTCTGTCCGAGATGAAGGTTGTGACATGGGAAGAAATTATGTTAACATTACGAACTTATTTCATTAATTTACTAGAAAATTAAATAATGAAATAATGTCTTAATATTCTTAATCTTTTGCAGAGTATATTTATAGTAGACAATTCACAGAAGGATTATGTACTAAGTCTTGCAATAAGGATTCATTGAGGTTTTCACACTATTTTAACAATATTTCACCTGAAAGATTTCAAAGGTAAAATAAACTCGCACCCACCCATTGTCTACGATCACCTGATATCCCAAGAAACATGGGATGAATTTATTGGTCGTCGTGGGGATTAGAAGATCCAGGTACATTATGGGTGATAATATGTTGTTTGAGGATAACTGTATTCATCACTTTGATTGTCTATATTTCATTTATGAAACAGAACCTCTGTACTGAAAATAAGGAACGTGCAACCGAACCAACATACCCCTATCATAAAGTCAGGATGGGGTACTCTACATTAGAAAATAAAATAGTACATATTTTAAATTTACAGTAATATTGTTAGGTGCCAATAAACAACATCATAATTATCATTCATTGTTTATATGTTGATTGATGAGTCTAAAACCAAATACACTTCCAACCCACGTCGTGTTCTATTGAAGGAGGCATGTGTGAATAATAAGGGAAGTCAGTAGATGAGGACACACAAAAAGTGTGGGAAATATGTGTAAGTATGACATGATGATAAAAAAGATTTGTTTTAAATTACTATTACATAAAAATAATTAGTTATTTTCCTATATCCAACACTCATAGGAATAAGCTACTCCTGTAGAGGATACAGACCTATTGATGCATCCAGAAAAAATACAGTCGTGTCAGAGGTGCGGGGTTTGGTGTGACACCCCGAGTATATTTTGAGAAGAAGAAAAAAACGGATGATATAGATAAAAAATTGGAACAAATGAGCGAAAAAATAGAAACCCCTGAAGAATGATTACAATGGAAGCGAGAGTTGCTAGAATCTGTTATGGGTGGGAGGTATAGAGAAGACACAACTTAGGAACAACCAGCACGTGAACATCCCGCACCACCCCCACTAATTTTGAGGTGAGACATTCCCCACAAAGAATTGTCTTAGCCGTGGTAATCAATATTCTAATAAATGTTCCCCTGAAATGTGAATCAGACAAAGTCTAATAATTTTTATATACTGATCTTCTATAGGGTGGTAATGATTGTGATTTATATATGTCAACACCCACATATAACCCTGTAGTAAGGGATACTATGTTTAATACCCTAGATGCCACACTGCATAATAGACCACTTCTGAAAGATCATCTGAAAGTGACGATTACTATAGCTCATGATCCAAATGCAAGGATACCTATTCCACTTGATTACAATGATATTCATACAATCAAAAAGGATATTGGGACATTCATTGCATGGACTCCACAACTTGTAAGAGTACATGCAGACATATTGGTATTTATTTCCCTTTTCATGCAAAACCATTAAAAATTAATGAAAAAAGTGTCTGAACCAATGATTGTTGTTATAAATGGAGAAAGGGAAGGGGGTGACAAATATCAGTTCAACACCATCTAAAGGATCGACAAACTGATCCCAAGGAGCTACTAAAAGCACAATAACACCACTTGTTCTCTATCCACATTTACTAGCATTGAAGACTCATGTGGATACGAAGCTAAAAGATAGTAATAGTCATATAGTGGTTTTTGAAGAGAATATATACAAGGAGGAAAGTCAAGAATTTTTTGCAGCTGAAATTGTAAATGAGGTCCTTGAAAATGGTTGTCTAGGAGTCAGAGTTGTAAATGTATATATGAGGTATGTTTCCATGAATTTATTTTCTAAAAGCTGATCTAATGTGAAAATTATGACTAAATGCATTTTATATTGTTGACAGATGCATTTATGAAAAACAGTTGAAGGAATTTTCCCATGAGCCAAGATTTGGACTCGTTAGTCCTCATACCACATCAACACACCTAAAAAAATTAGAGCTATAAAAAAGGGAATCAATAGTGAATGGGTTGCTGAAAACATTTGAAAGAAAGATTATAGATGACAGACTCTTCCTAATACCAACCATGCAAGGGTTAAACTCTATGATTACATAATATAAATTATATTTTAACTTCTTTTATAATTTATTCTTTTTTGTGTTTTTAGGCAACATTGGTAGCTAATTGAGGTGAAATTGGATACTCCAAAGATTTATTTTCTGGATTCAAAGCATGGATATACATCAAAATGACCACACATGATGGAGTTTGTGAATCTGTAATACACTACATCTTATGTTTTAGGTCTTAACATCAAGTAATTGAATTTATAATATATTTTACTGAGGATCATTTTATGATAGGGAAGTGTATCATTATCGTCTAAAAAGAGGAATGATGATAGGGTATAAGCATAAGGAGGTGAGCAAGTACTACGTCTCAAAAAATATCAGGGTATATGTAATAAAATTTCACTATCCAAACACATCTCAACACAAGTTACTTATTCTCCTAATGACCAATTTATTTTCAGTGTCCAAAAAAAATAAATAATAATGATTTCGGTTATTATGTGTGTAAATTTATGAAAGAGATCATTATTCATCAACAAACTAGCATCCCTAAAGAGGTATTTTCAAAAACAACTACTAGTTTGTTTAATTTATTTATTAACTCTTTTTTTTTATATTTTGCAGTACTACATTGACTTCCAAAAACATCATACTCACAAGACGATATATATGTGTTCATAAACTAGTGGGCCACATACCTGATGGAAAATTGTACACAAATACAATGAAGATCTCACTTGTGGACATGTACAATTTGTGGTCATTTTTGAGAGGGGTTAAGGGGATCAAAAATGAAACATTGTTGTATGTAAATGTTCGTAGGATAATTGTAATTGTTATTAAATAAATTATTTTTCTCCAATGAGTCATTTTCCCATTTTAATAGATGATATGCACCAGAAACATGCATGAATGCCGAACCACTCAAAGGGTCTCTCTTTTGTTTAAAATGGACACAATTTTAAGTGAAAATAACAACTGACGTACAAAAATCTGAATAAACACATTCGGATTTTGTTGACAGTTTAGGATAATGATCCATGGGTACTTGGGGACATTTAAGAGTAAATACCGCCTCAATCCGAGGAACGGTGTGGCCGGTATCACTCAAAGGGTCTCTATTTTGTTTAAAATGGACACAATTTTAAGTGAAAACAACAACTAGCCTACATAAATCCAACCAAATGCATTCATATTGTGTTGATCCTTTAGTAGAAGGATCCACAGGTCCTTTTTGACATGTAAAAGTTAACCCTGCCTCAATCCGAGGTATAGTGTGGCCGGTACCACACAATGGGTCTCTCTTTTGTTTAGAATGGACATAATTTTATGTGAAAACAACAACTGACCTACGGAAATCCAACCAAACCCATTCAGATTGTGTTGATTCTTTTGGAGAATTATCCATGTGTCCTTTGTGACATGTAAGAGTCATCCCTGCCTCAATCTGAGGCACGGTGTGGCTGATATCACTCAAAGGTTCTCTATTTTGTTTAAAATGGACACAATTTTAAGTGAAAACAACAACTGACCTACGGAAATCCTACCAAACGCATTCGGATTGTGTAGATCCTTTAGAAGAATGATCCACGGGTCATTGTTGACTTGTATGAGTCAAACCCACCTCAATCCAAGTCACGGTGTGACCGCTATCACTCAAAGGGTCTTTCTTTGGTTTAAAATGGACACAATTTTAAATGAAAACAACAACTGACGTACGAAAATATCACCAAACGCATTAGGATTTCCTTTATATTTTATAAGAATTATCCAAGGGTACTTGGAGACGTGTAAGAGTCAACTCTGCCTCAATACGAGGCACGGTGTGGCCGGTATCACTCAAAGGGTCTCTATTTTGTTTAAAATGGACACAATTTTAAGTGAAAACAACAACTGACCTATAGAAATCTGACCAAATGTGTTCTGATTGTCTTGATCTTCTATAATAACAATACACATGTCCTTTTTGATGTGTAAGAGTCAACCCCACCTCAATATATTTCACAGTGTGGCCGGTATAACTCAAAGGTTCTCTATTATGTTTAAAATGGACACAATTTTAAGTGAAAACAACAACTGACCTACTGAAATCCAACCAAACACATTTGGATAGTGTTGATACTTTATGATAACGATCCAAAGGTCCTTTGTGATGTTTATGAGTCAACCCCACCTCAATCCGAGGCACGGTGTGACCGCTATCACTCAAAGGGTCTCTCTTTTAATTAAAATGGACACAGTTTTAATTAAAAACATCAACTTACCTATGAAAATACAACCAAATGAAATTGGGTTGCCTTTATATTTTATAAGAACGATCCCTGGGTCCTTGGTGACATGTAAGAGTCAACCCTTCCACAATCTGAGGCACGGTGTTCCCGCTATCACTCAAATAGTCTCTCTTTTGTTTAAAATGGACACAATTTTAATTGAAAACAAAAACTGACCTATGAAAATCAATCCAAATGCATTAGGATTGTCTTGAAATATTATTAGAACGATACAAAGGTCCTTTTGGATGTTTATGAGTCATTCCCACTTCAATATGTGGCATGGTGTGGCCGATAGTACTCAAAGGGTCTCTCTTTTGTTTAAAATGAACACAATTGTAAGTGAAAACAACAACTGACCAAAGGAAATCTGACCAAACGCATTTAGATTGTGTTAATACTTTAGGAGAATGATCCAAGGGTCCTTGGTGATGCGTAAAGGTCAACCCTGCCTCATTCCGAGGCATGGTGTGGCCTGTATCACTCAAAGGGTCTCTATTTTGTTTAAAATGGACACAATTTTAAGTGAAAACAGAAAATGACCTACGAAAATCTGACCAAACGCATTCAGATTGTGTTGATCCATTTGGATAACAATCCACAGATCTTTTGTAACGTGGATGAGTTATCCACGCCTCAATCTGAGGCACAGTGTGGCCGGTAGCCCTCAAAGTGCATCTCTTTTGTTTAAAATGGACACAATTTTAAGTGAAAACAACAACTGACCTACGAAAATATGACCAAAAGCATTAGGATTATGTTTATCTTTTAGGAGAATGATCCACGGGTCCTTGGTGATGTGTAAAAGTCAAAACCGCCACAATATGAGGCACGTTGTGGCCAATATCACTCAAAGGGTCTCTATTTTGTTTAAAATGGACAAAATTTTAAGTGAAAACAACAACTAACCTATGTAAATCTTTACAAACTCATTCGTATTGTGTTGATACACTAGAAAAACGATCCAAAAGTCCTTTTTGATGTGTAAGAGGAAATCCCACCTCAATCCGAGGCATTGTGTGGCTGGTACCACTCGAAGGGTCTCTCTATTGTTTAAAATGGACACAATTTTAAGTGAAAACAACATCTAACCTACGGAAATCTGACCAAACCCATTCGGATTGCATTGATACTTTAGGAGAATGATCTAAGGGTACTTTTTGATGTGTAAAATTCAACCCCGCCTCAATATGTTCCACGGTGTGGCCGGTATCACTCAAAGGGTCTCTATTTTGTTTAAAATGGACACAATTTTAAGTAAAAAAAACAACTAACCTATGGAAATACAATAAAATGTATTTGGATTGTGTTGATCCTTTAGAAGAACGATCCAAGGGTCCTTTTTAACATGCACAAGTCAACCTTGACTCATTCTGAGGCACGGTGTGACCGCTATCACTCAAAAGGTCTCTCTTTTATTTAAAATGGACACAATTTTAAGTGAAAACAACAACTGGTTTACTAATATCTGACCAAACGCATTCGTATTGATTTGATCTTTTATAATAACGATACAAGGGTCGTTGGTGATGTGAAAGAGTCATCCTCGCCTCAATCCAAGGCTTGTTGTGGATGGTATCACTCAAAGGGTCACTATTTTGTTTGAAATGGACAAAGTTTTAAGTGAAAACAAAAACTGACCTATGAAAATCCAACCAAACGCATTAGGATTGTCCTGATATTTTATAAGATAGATCCATGGGTCCTTTGTGACATTTAAGAGTCAACCCAACTTCAATCCAAGGAACTGTGTGACCGGTATCACTCAAAGGGTCTCTATTATGTTAAAAATGGACACAATTTTAAGTGAAAAAAACAAATGACCTACTGAAATCTGACCAAACGCATTCGAATTGTGTTGATTCTTTAGGAGAACGATCCACGGGTCCTTTTTGACATGTATGAGTGAACCTCGCCTCAATCTGAGGCACGGTGTGACCACTATCACTCAAAGGGTCTCTCTTTTGTTTAAAATGGACAAAATTTTAATTGAAAACAACAACTGACCTATGAAAATCTGACCAACCACATTTGGATTGACATGGTCATTTATAAGAACAATCCATGGGTCCTTGGTGACGTTTATAAGTCAACATCGCCTCAATCTGAGGCACGGACTACCTGATATCACTCCAATGGTCTCTCTTTTGTTTAAAATGGACTTAACTTTAATTGAAAACAACAGCTGACCTATGAAAATCCGACCAAACGCAATATTATTATCTTGATATTTTATAATAATGATCCATGGTTCCTTTTTGATGTGTACGAGCCATCATGTCTTCAATCTGAGGCACGATGTGGCCGATAGCACTCAAAGGGGATCTCTTTTGTTTAAAATGGACACAATTTTAAGTGAAAACAACAACTGACCTACAGAAATCTGACCAAACGCATTTAGATTGTGTTTATCCTTTAGGAGAACAATCTACGGGTCCTTGGTGACGTTTAAGAGCCAACTCCACCTTAATCCGAGTCACGGTGTGGCCAAAGTAACTCAAAGGGTCTCTATTTTGTTTAAATTGGACACAATTTTAAGTGAAAACAACAACTAACCTACAAAAATCTAACCAAACGCATTAGGATTGTGTTGATCCTTTAGTATAACGATCCATGGGTCATTTTTAATGTGTAAGAGTCATCCTTGCCTCAATCCGAGGCACGTTGTGGCCGGTAGCACTCAAAGGGTCTCTCTTTTGTTTAAAATGGACACAATTTTATGTGAAAACAACAACTGACCGATGGAATTCCAACCAACCGCATTCATATTGTGTTGATCTTTTAGGAGAATGATCCACGAGTCCTTTTTGACAAGTACAAGTCATCCCAGCCATAATCCGAGGCATGGTGTGGCCGGTAGAACTAAAAGGGTCTCTCATTGGTTTAAAATGGACATAATTTTACCTGAAAACAACAACTAACCAAAGGAAATCCGTCCAAAAGCATTAGGATTTTTTGATACTTTCATAGAATGATCCACTGGTCCTTTTTGACGTGTATGAGTCAACCCCGCCTCAATCTGAGTCACAGTGTTTCCTGTACCACTCAAAGGGTTTCTATTTTGTTTAAAATGGACACAATTTTAAGTGAAAACAACAACTGACCTACAAAAATATAAACAAACCCATTTTTATTGTGTTGATCATTTAGGATAATGATCCACAGTTCCTTTTTGATGTGTACAAGTCAACCTCGCCTCAATCTGAGGCAGGTTGTGGCCAGTATCATCCAAGGGTCTCTATTTTGTTTAAAATGGACTCAATTTTAAGTGAAAACAACAACTAACCTACGGAAATCTGACCAAATGCATTCATATTTTGTTGATCCTTTGGGAGATCAATCCACGGGTCCTTGGTGACATTCATGAGTCATCCTTACCACTATCTGAGGCATGGTGTGTCCGGTATAACTCAAAGGGTCTCTATTTTGTTTAAAATTGACACAATTTTAAGTGAAATCAAAAACCGACCTACGAAAATCCAACCAAACGCATTTGGATTGTGTTGATAATTTAGGATAATGATCCACAGGTCCTTTGTGAAGTGTACGAGTCAACCCCACCTTAATATGAGACACGTTGTGACCGCTATCACTCAAAGGGTCTCTCTTTTGTTTAAAATGGACACAATTTTAATTGAAAACAAAAACTGAACTATAAAAATCTGACCAAACGCATTCGGATTGCCTTGATAATTTATAAGAACGACCCAAGGGTCCTTGGTGATGTGTAAAAGTAAACCCCGCCTCAATCTGAGGCACGATATGGCCGGTACCACTCAAAGGGTCTCTAGTTTGTTTAAAATGTACACAATTTTAAGTGAAAACAACAACTGACTTACAGAAATTCAACAAAACGCCTTCATAATGTGTTGATCCTTTAGTATAATAATACAAGGGTCCTTTTTGACATTTTCGAGTAATCCCCTCCTCAATCTGAGGCACAGTGTGGCCGCTATCACTCAAAGGGTCTCTCTTTTGTTCAAAATGGACTCAATTTTAATTGAAGACAACAACTGACCTATGAAAATCTGACCAAATGCATTTGGATTGTCTTGATCTTTTATAAGAATGATCCATGGGTCATTTATGACATGTAAAAGTAATCTTCGCCACAATCCGAGGCATGGTGTGGCCGGTACCACTCAAAGGGTCTCTCCTTTGTTTAAAATGGACACAATTTTATGTGAAAACAAAAACTGACCTACAGAAATCCAACAAAACGCATTCGAATTGTGTTGAAACATTAGGAGAACGATCCACGTATCCTTTTTGATGTGTACGAGTCATCCTTGCTTCAATATAAGGCACGGTGTGGCTGGTATCACTCAAAGGGTCTCTCTTTGGTTTAAAATGGACACAATTTTAAGTGAAAATAACAACTAACCTACAAAAATCTGACCAAATGCATTCGGATTGTGTTGGTCTTTTAAAATAACGATCCATGGGTCCTTTGTGACGTGTATGAGTCACCCCTAGCAACCCCCTGGACCACCCCACCCCCCTAGACACCAACCCACCCCCTGGACACCCCCACCCCTCTGGACACCCCCACCCCATATAAAGCCCCCCCACCCCCCCCCCCCACCCCCCGACACCCTGGACACCATCCCGCCCCCTGGAAAGCCCCCCATGACACCCCCATCCCCCGGACACCCCTTCTCCCCCTTGGAAAGCCACCCCAAATCCTTGAACACCCCCAACCCCCTAAATGCAGAATTGAATTATTTATATACTTAATTAACTTATGAATTATGTTTTAATGGTGTACGAGTATACTTGTTGTATGGGTATATTTGGTCTAATTAGCTTCTGATTTATGTGTTAATTTTGTATGGGTATACTTTCTCTAATTAGCTTATTGAGATGTTGAATTTTTTTGTAGGTGTTCGGGTGTGCTGCTGTAGATTTGTTCGTAGCAGCGAGAGGGAATTTATCAGCGCTTTTTTTAGTGCTGTTAAATGGAGATTTTATCAGTGCTAAAAAAGCCCTGATAAACTACACCATTATCAGATCTAAAAAAGTGCTGATAAAGGATCAGTTTATCTGATCTAAAGGAGCTCTAATAAAACACAAATTTATCAGCACTCTTTTAGTGCTAATAAAGGGTTGTTTTATCAGTGCTTTTTTAGCACTGATAAAGTGCACCTTTATCCGCATGTTTTTAGCACTAATAAAGGATTAATTTATCAGGGTTTCTTTAGCACTGATAAATTACCCCTTTATTAGTGCTTAGTAAGCTCTGATAAAGGGTACCCCCTTTATCAGCGCCGAGCTTTACAATGCTTTTTTAGCGCTGATAAAGCCCATTTTGAGCGCTGATAAAGGCCATTTTTGTAGTAGTGTATTAATAAACTATAGGAGAATTTGTCTTATGCCATGCTAATATTTGAAATGTTTAGGGGAATGTTTGGGTTGTCTCTATCAGAATGGACTCCAGAAGCATGGTTAGTCTTAATTGATACATTGGTTTCCAAGTAGAACATCCATGGGAGGACTTGTAGACACCGACCATTTTTCTTTTGCCTAACCACCCATAAAATTCCACTTTTTGTTTATTTAGTTTCCTTGATACATGGAAATTTTTCCTTGTATATATATATCACTTGTGAGAGAAGGGGTTGGTATTTCCTTGGATGTCTCCTTGAACTCTAATTAGACATTGAGGTTACCCTGTGATTCATTTGGTCTTAGATTTGATGTTTGAGTCATGACATTCCATGTGTGATGCATCAGGTCTATATCCTTGTTCATTCAAAAGAACAAAATATTAAAGTGGTATTTTTGATAGAGATGTAATAAAGAATAATTTATGATATTTGGTGAGTATGTTCTGAGGAAATCCTAAGATTCCTTTATTTAAATACTCTGGGTTTAGTTTTTAGGCATGCAGTCCGTCTATGCTTAATATTTCCAGAACGGTTTTCGGGTAGTGTATTGACCTTTCTTCATTTGTTTTCATTAAATAAGGTCATTTTTTAATCAAAACATTTATTGAATCTTCACTCTTGTTGTTAGCATCTTTGTTATTCTACGAACATGTTTTTAGATACAATTATAATTGTAGAGATACCATGTTCTGAAATTTTCTCTTATGTTCGGGAACATATGGTAGAAGAACCATAGGATGTGTGGTTAAAAGAGAATACATAGAGATATTTTATGTTGTTTGATGGTCTTGAGTAAGATCTTTCTTCGTGATTCAATGGAATGTTCTTTTTCTTGAGATAGTATGGCTCTTGTACCATATATTTAGGTGACTATCACAGGTGTGTTCGGTGTTAGAAATGCAACACATCCATTTTATTGAGGCTTTAGAACCCGAGTAGTTCGAGTGATTTCTACATGTTTCTACAAGTGTTATTGTGGTTGAGAAGTTTAATGGAGAAAATATTATAGCTTCATATGTTTTGGATCGGATGATGTTTCTTGGGATATTTGAATTTTGTTGTTTAGTTGATGGTACATTTTGTAAACCGAAATTCAAAATAGAAATATATGATTTGGAAAATTTTCATGTGTTATTTTTTGCTTTGGTTGGATGAATGAGATGTTTTTTGTAGTGGTTCTTTGAGTTTTGGGTGTGTTAGGCCCTGAAAATTCATGTTCTGGGTGGAATATTTTGGGTCATAGTTTATCTAAAACTGTACATCCCACTAGTGAAAACTGTGGACCTACAACTGCTGAGTAGTAGTGAACCGCATGTGATGGGAGTGGTTTTCAAAACCGTTCACATATCCCATATTCTTAGTTCAATTTAGGAAGAGTGTGGGAACTTTTCATCGCATGATTGGTTCATAGATGGTAAAAAAATGCAGTAAAACTTTAAGGGATAGGGTTCCCAAACTATGGTAGACACATGATTGGTGAACTATTTGTCCAACCATGTTTCGAAACCATGAAACACCATAAAAAGGATGAAATTACCATTTTCCCATAATTGGTTAAATTTTTTATCCATGTATCCTTTCCCTTTTTCCTCCAGTAGCATGGAACTCCTCCTTCCATAACATAGGCATGGTGATGTCTCTCTCATCCAATGTCAAAATCAAGGTTTGTAGTTCCCATTGGATCCTCATAGATAATAAATCAATTACTATTGATTAAATTTTTATTTTTAATCATGATTTTTTGTGTTATTTTAGTGTGAAATCATTGTCCCATTTTTAAATGGTGGAAGTCTATTTTGTTAATTTCTCTGAAACCAGACCAAACCACACCTTAATATGGGATGAGTAGGTATTTCTAAGCATGAGGTAGGAGTTCTATATCTTATTCATTAAACATCCATTATTTTATGAAATGATACTGTGTTCCACATGGAATACATACCGGTTTCCATGTCAAAATTATCTTTTTACTCACATCAAAATTCATTAGAACACCTTTTCATACATACGGACCCCTCTTGATGTTGTTGGAGGTTATAACCCCAACTGATCATCCCCTTAGGTTAGGTTCATTGAATAACTTGTGTTAGATGTTGTCTACCTTATGCCTAATCCACCCTTTTGGGAGTTACACTTAATTATATTTGGAATTGAGATACTACCTACTTTCAACTACCACTAAAACCAATTTCTTATGGTCTTTTGGTTAAATTGAATTATTTAAATTAAATGAAATGAGTTAGTTGGTATTTATTTCATGTTTTCTATTAATAACACTATATTGACGACTGTTTCGTTTAATTAGAATGTGTTATATGTGATATTACTTTATTTTTTAATGGGATTTCATTTTTAATTATTTTCTTTCAGATGTCATGTGGCATATTATGTATGTTCCCCTTTAAAATTATAAAATGAAATGGAAAATGTGCGTGGTCTTCTTAACTATTCTATGTGTTATATTATAGAATGCCAACTACTTGGTAAATCAGAATGTTTAATTAAATTTACTAAATCAATTATGTATTTCATGAGTGATACTAGCGTTTCCTTACATGGAATTCTTAGGAACGGTAAATTGTTCTTATGAACAGAAATATTTACAAGGTTATATATATGCTAGGGGTGATACTGGTATGACAGGATGGGTTCACCATGCATTTATCTTATCTCATAATGAGTGATACCAATTATATTGGAGAGACACCTTGTATTGGCTCATTGGGGAGATGGTTTTACAAGCCACAAGTAAGACATGGTCCCCTATGTGTGATACCAACAAAAATATCAAGGTTTTTTGTCTCACATTAATCCCAGAGTGATACTTGTGAGGCCATCTATGCATCACATTGGATGGACCCATATTATAGTGATCATTATCGAATACCTGGTGTGATACATGAGTTCTTTATTAAGGTTCACCTTGGATTGGATGGTGGTGATGATCATTAATTTTGGTAACTAATTTAATTTTATTGTATATTTTACATATTTTCATCCATAGAATGAATCAAGCAAGCCAAATCTCATTCTTAGGACCGGTTCATCTTGTGATAACATATTTATGATGTTTTGTTATGACTTCCCTCATATCGTATTTGTAATGACTATTATGGATCCGAAACCTTGAGATTAGGTGGAAGCAGGTATGGTCGAGCCAAGTATCATTGAGGATCTTGAGCCTAACATAGTTATTTATTTACTTTTATGATTATTTTGATATGGTTTATAGGAAATGTCTTATTATATATGAAAAAACTAGATTAAGATATAGACACTAATGGTGGTGGCCTAATGAGTATATGTCACACCCTGTTTAGGCTTCTATTTCACAGGAAAACCCAAAATGTCCTCTTTGGTTTCAAGATTAATAACCTTTGTTATTTTCATGTACCTGGTATTTAGAAGAAGAAGACTGAGTGGGTTATTAGGATGATCTTGGGGTTAGCCATTGAGATTTTATTATTTTATTATATTAATCCAGTTGTAGTATTTCTGTTATTTTATAATTCTTATAGTATCATTTTATACAAGAATGAATAATTAAAAAACGTTGTTATCCATAGTTTATATCTATTTGATTGTAATATTCTACTGTTATATTGTTAATTTTTTAATTCTTACATTATTTTCAATTATTTTAACAAAATATAACACTATGATAATTTGATCATGATGGTTTATTCTCCCCACCATACCATCATTAGACCCTTGCTGGTAGTCAGTGTACTCTGGTTTATAGAGATACGTGCTTGAGGCCAGGTGGTGACCAGTCTGGCTATTGGTTTATTGGTCAGTCGTGTCGAGACATTACAAATTTGGAATGAATAATATTAAATACATTATAATATATAAATATATATATATATATATATTTCATAATCAATGTAAATTTATTTATAAATTAAAGATAAAAATTCATTTAAATTTTAGTAATGTAATTATATTCATCAAAAAATAAATTTCTTCAAAAAAGATATTATTTAATTTTATGATAAAAAATAAATATTTTCTTTTATAATTTTGAGATAACTTATTTAATAAAATATAATTAATTTTTAAAATCATAATATAAAAGTTAACTTTTATAGAAATTTGTTGGATATTTTGGAAAATACTGAGTTTTTTGTGAATAGTGAAAAGATTTGGATTTCAGTAAAACTACCATTTTTATTCTTTAAATAAAGTAATTTAAATTACCAATTATATATTAACATAACATATATATTAATTATTTAAATATAATTCACATAATTAATTTTTAATTCCTATAATATTATATTTTAATATAATTTTATTTTTGCATTTAAAAGACGGGTTTTCAAAAAAATATTTTATAGAGCACAATGGTTGTCAATGTATTTAATTAAAATATTAATTAATGAGGAATGTTTTAAATAATATATATATATTATATATAATTAAATTATAATTCTTATTCATGTAATAATTTTTTTTGGCATAGAGTTAATATAAAATTGTCTTCTGCTTGAGAAATACACTTCTCGAAACACCTCTTTTTCATCCCATATATGAGTTATGTTTTAAATTTAATTTTTACTCTTTTAGAAATTTTATTTGGAAAATTAAAACTAATTTATGAAATAATAATTTAAGAATTATCATTTATTGAACTTTTTATAAATATTTTAAAATATAAATTTTTATATAAATAGTGATAAATACAAGTTTTTATTGAAACGTTTCTTATTTTATTAAATAATTTATAATGTTCATTTATTTTTTGTTAATATATATAAAAATTAACATCATGTCAATTATATTTCATTTATAAAAATTTGGTTTATTTGATTTTCTTCAATTTTTGTTTTTTTATAAATCATTTTAAACATGTGAACATTTTTCTCTTTCGAAACCCATTTTCTCATCATGTCTGCAAGATTAATTTTATGTTAAAATATTCTAGTTTTATGAATGGAATTATTATAAATTTATTACATATTTATAATAAAAAAAATTATATTATTAATATGTTCAACTTATTTTTTTTACTATAATTAAAAGTTAAAATTGTAAAAATTATTCACCACAGAAAATATAAAAATCGGTTTACTGGGTGCTAATCTAAAAAGATAATGCTTATAAATAAGAAAAATGTTTTAAAAAATAATTTATAGACATATTTAGACATTATACCTTCTAGGATCACTAATTAATCATTTTTGAGTCTTTTAGAAAATTAAAAATGTGAGTAATCCTTTTTCATTATAAAATATTACATTTGGGCCAATCACCACACTTATAAAATGCCACATCTTCTCTTGTACTCTTCGCACATAAAATACCATTTGGTTAAAAAAATATCTTCCCAAATAACATAATTAATTACAAAATATAATCATATAATCCTTATTTTTTTATTAATCCAAGCAAAGAATAGTTTTCATGCAAACCAAAAGTAGTTGTATGAAAAAAGGAAACATCCTTAATCAAGCGTTCTATTTTATTTCTTCCTCCAAAATATTAATTTTTTATTAAAACATGATTATATATAAAAATAATTACCTTAAATATACTTAGATCTTATAATTGTAATCTCATAATGTATATATTTCTTCTATTTCATCATCCAGGTTACAAAATTATCTTCCCTAGGTACAAGAGACTATGGCCTTACGAACACCTATTATCCATTTTCCATCACAACATTTTATAGGTAAATATAATGATGGATTTATTATTTATTTATTATATTGATTATATAATTATTAATTCAGAATAAATATACCACATCATCACTCTTACATTCTATTCTGTGAGAATATGATAATGTCGTGTGTGTATGTGACAGAATATTGTCTCACGAAACGATATAATTCATTCATGATTTACATGGAAGATAATATGTATAGATTTAATGAAAATATATGATATATATTACATAAAAAAAATTCTCTAAAATTAATAAATTACATTAATTTATTTATTTATTACTACTAGGAAAATGGGAACAACATTCCAGCGTATGTACAGTTTACCATCTCCATGAATGGTGTATTTCATTTTCTATCACTAATATTTACTTATCATTCTAAATAAATGTATAACTAATTTATTTTTTATTTATCATGGTTAAGATAATATTTATAATTGAACAATTATCAATGTAATTGGACAAAAAAAAAATAAAAACATACATGAAAAAAGAAGTTATTGTCTGAAAGGTGAAAAAAATTACAGTTGTTAATAAAAGAGTAATAAAAGGACATATCTAAATCATATTTTGAGTGGTTTATATGTTAAAAAATTATATAGTTATTTCACAAATACAATTATTTTAATTATATTTAATGTTTTATTTGATGTTATTACTTATTAAGACTTGGTATTGATGATGTTACAAATGTGGTAAGGGATTTCCATCTCATATTTATTTTTTTGCGAGAAATAAGACAAATTCACCACATGTTTCTTTTATCTAGAATTTATACCCACAATAAATTTATTTTAATATTATTACACTTAATATTATGTTTATTTTAATATCCATTTGGTTATCTTTCTTTTATAGGGTTTATAGATCAAATGTTACCAAATCGGGATGGGATTTTTGTCTCAATTTTCCTTCCTTGAGACATATGTCATTTTATGAACCTATCTTGTATTATGAGGCATATATAAATCCAATTATACATTTAATATAATGAATTAATTTATTATCATGATATATTATGTTTAATTTAATTCTATTCCTTCATGTATCTTACAATTTAATGTAATAATGTGTTAATGATTTTATGTTACAATCTCATCAATTATTTGGATTATTTATGATTAGGGTACTGAATATGAAATATTATGAACTATCTCTAAATAAACATATTAATTTTATTATCCTCTCTTTAATTCATGACAATACATGTTTCCCATCATTTTATTCTATTTATGTACTCAAGAGATAAAAAATATTTTTTTTTCATAAAAATCATCATTATTTTTTCCCATCGGTCTTAAACTATTTTTATTCATAATAATTCTTATATACTTTTTTAAATTTTATTACATTCAGTAAATTATTAAACACAATTTTTTTTTTCCAAATTTTTTACTTCTTGATTTTTTTATGAAGATTATATATGTCATTTTACAAATAATTATTGTTTGGTTGTTACTAAAAATTTGAATGAAAAATTTGTTTTAATGTGTACGATATAAATGAAATTATCAACTATTATGAACAATTATCACTTTTATAATTCTATTATAATTTACAATATTATTTTAAAACAAATGTAATTTGAAATTTTTTTATGTTTTAAAACTTATTTATCAAAGTAGAAATGATATTTTCATCAAGAAATGCATATAATTCTTTTTTAAAATCTCCCTTTATAATTATCAAAGTTTGTTATCAAAGAAAATAAATTCAAAAATGTTTTATATTTAAATTTTTTAAATATTATTTTCAAATAAAATTTATTTTTGTTGAGAAATGTTTTAAATGGGGTTTAATGCTTCTTTTACAAATTTAAATGTTTATTTTAAAGGAAAATGATTTAGAAAATGATTAAATAATTTTTAAATGATTTTCATAGAAATGTTATTTTCCTCAAGAAATAATTTTAATGAAATTTAAAAATAATTTTCAAACTAATATGACATCTTTTGATGTTACCTATTCCTTATAGAGTATTTTATCCAAGGATAACAACATTATTATTTTTCTGAATGGTTTCTATGATGGCATGAAGTTAATTAAACCTAATTCTCCTCCTCGGTTTATTCCATGATGAAATACTTATGAAGCATACTTTTTTAATAGGTCATGCTATGATGGTATGATAAAATTATTATGAATCTTTTTTCATTTTCACGGGTTATAATATGATGAAATGTTTATGAATCCCATTTAAATTCATGTGTTACGGTATGATGAATATTTTAAGATCTTCTGAAACACAAAAATATGATTTTAATTATCTAAGGGGTGGGACCTATATATTCTTAAAATGAGTATTGTAATGATATATATATCATGAGATAAATGGGATGTGAATGAGGATTTAACTCAGTTCAATAATGGATTTTTTTTTGTTATGATGGTCTTGGGAGTGAACATAAATTAATATGATAATTTTTGGAGTATACCCATTCCACTATGATATTCTTTATAGTGATCCTTGAGTACTATGGAAATGATTTTTTATGCTTATTTGTATGACATAAATCAATTTCATATACTCATGTAATGTTCTCATGGATCATTTTCTATGATTACCTTAAGATTCATGTCTTATAATCATCCTATCATTAATCGATGACTTAATATTATTATCATTGATATGAAGGGTACGGTTCTCAAATATTATTATCATGAACCCATTACCTTATGTTAATTTAATGCTTATGAAATTGTATTATTTACCCTAACTATGATTCTGATGTCACCCTTTATTTTGTTTCCTTACCCCAAGTTATGAATAAATTTATTATGTATTATATGTAAAAGATGGGTTATAGTTATAGAGAATATAATGGGAGATAACAATCTCATTAATCTAATAGTGGTATACATGTCCATGTTTCAAAAGGAACTCTATCATTATTATAATTATGTATGTGTTTGTGTAATGTAATGAATATTCCTATAAAAAGATATAATTTCTTTATATTAAAATAATGGGACTCTATTATTGGTATAAAAGGATAATTTTATTTTACGTTTGGAATCTCATAGAAGAGAAATTTATTGAGACTGCTAAGGACACATGTGAGGATAAATATGAGGATGATTCAAATTATGTGAAAATGTCATGGAATTTTTCTAATGGATAAAGTGAGTGGTTTCCAAGAAACTAAATCACTATATAGATACTACATGTAGATTTGGATTTGGAATAGTGTAAATTAGGGTTAATAACTCTGAAAAGGTATCATTTAGATGGAATTATTCATCATCAGATGCATGAAAATTGCCGATACTGCACACCTAGTTTGACACACCTGGGGGATATGCATTAGAAATTCACAAAATCGTTATGAATGATCGTGAATAATTTAAATAGTTTATGAGTATGAATGGACAAAGAGAAAACTATGGTGTCATAGATTATAAATAATGTGTAATTATTTAGAAATCAAATATGTGTTTTTTCATGATAATTTGTTTCCCCATTTTGATTTATTACATACATTATCCTTTATGGTTTCAATCAATGGTGTGATCTAGAAGGAACTAGTTTAACATTGATTTTAATATACAATATTCTTTTGATAATCAAAATTTTATGATGGATAGAGTGAAGGATATTGTATTTGTGTATAATGAGTTATCAGAGAACAATATTAACAATGTGCACCTTGACCAAATAACGAACCCACTAAATTGGAGAATGATAGAGTTCACTGATAGATTATGTAGTGGTTAACATAAGGAAATGGATATTCAATTATCTACAAGTTGATAATTTAGTAATAATCACACAATGGAATGTATCAATGGAATAAATTGATGTTTCAGGTGTGGAATAGAGTGACCCAAAGAAAGTAATTTTTGATGAAAATTTAAATGATCACTTAACGTAATGGATGAGAATAATTGTCTCTCTAAGATATCATTGACTGATGATTGTTTTAAATTTGGAAGGTACATTTATTATTCTAATTGATTTCCTATGGCTAAATTTGACAAATATAATAATAAATGTTGTATGATTAAGGGTTTTGCTACTGACGAAGAGGAGACTACAAATGACATATGAAATAAAAGAAGTATTGTAACACCCCGACCCCAAATTCCCAGAACCAGTGAATTACTTGTTACATTACCATGATTAAGGAAAATTAAATCTTGAATGAATGATCTGTTTAGTATACTTGAAGAAACAATATTCATACGTGATACTCATATTACAATGAGAAAATAACCAAATATAGTACCTAAAAAAATCTAATAAATTTCATCCACAGAAACTCAATAAATGGTCTCTTATTCGTAACTTATTGAAGGTAATCAAATTAATGTGGTGAGAACAAATACTCAATAATGTTTAAAAATAGTGGATGCATAAATCAACTGTAATTAAATCCCAATCAAATTGGCATAGTCAATATGGCACGGTGAAAAAACAAAAGACACATGCCATTAGTTAACTGATAGTAAAACTACATCCAAATATTTTGTCATAATGAATACCTAATGGATAGTAATAACTGAAAATGAATAAATAGAATTATTATTAGTTTTACATTATGTATCCAGAACATGATACCACTATACCATAAAAATAGTTTAATTCTGTGGGTACAAACACATCCGATTTTTGCAAACAAAGTTGAATGTTTTTCACCAACTGATTTGTCTTATGAGACTTACTGCTGCATTGAGGGGATATTGCAAGCCCCACCTGTAATGTCCCGACCCAGCTCACGCCTAAACTTGTGGTTGGACTAGTCTCCACATGACAACAAGAGCATCTCCCCATATACTAGCGGATGCCGACTAGAAGCAAGGGTGTAAGGATAGTTAATGGGGATACTCTAACCTCTTATCTGAGTAAAAATAGTGGGAAATATCAGAAAATGGAGGAATCAGTGTGAATAATGATAAAACAATGGAAGACATAGTTTTATAAATCTTATATAAAGTAAAATAGCTAATGCCAATGTTATACAATGCATGCATGTTATGATGGTACAACTATGAAAGTGATAAACAATACATCAAGATTTATATAACAATAATGAAATAAACAAACAACGACTCAAATCCTTGAAGGTGATCTCCTTGTTAATCCCAAGCTTCCGATCAGTCCTCTACTTATATCTCCCATTTTTTTGAAAATGGCACAATCCTGCAACCAAATATAATCTACTCGGGTACGCCAATGCAATAGAGGCCTGAGTAGGATTTGAGATATACATCTTAGTAGGCCGGGACCACCGGTGTCTACCCCAAATCTAGACATTCAATAGATAATTTAAAAAAAATGTGAATTCATGCCTAAATAAAGTCACCAGTACAATGAATCTATATACCCAAGAACATGCATCATACCATAGCTGGTGTCTGAACCTGCATTATACATTTTCACCCATGCATAGTAGTCATCACACATTCATTTTAATTTATCAATTATTCAAACAACATTAAATTACATAAGTCTTTAGATCTGGCCTAAACCCTGCATCCCCTATATAAGTCACTCACAACGGATGTCTATAAATATCATCTAAGAAATCTATGTAAATATTGAATCCAAGATTGTTATTTCGATTGGATAATGCATTATAAGATATTCAATTTAATCATTCATATACTATGTCTGAGCCCGCCCACTAAAAATAGTGATTCTCCCAACCAATACAAAAATTCCGAGCCCATCAACTAAATATACTAATTCTCTACTAGGTCCGTCTTCTAAAAATAGTGATTCAAAAAATTCATAAATTTTTTTGAGTAAGATCCCATCCACTAAACACTTGGATTCACCCCTAGGTTCTTCCACTAAACTATGATTCACCCAATATTTAACAAATCTGAACCCATCCACTCAAGTAGTGATTCATCCAAGACATAACAATTAACATGCACATCATAAACATCTCAAGTTAAAAAAGATGAAAAAGGATCAGATATTTAGCAACCATCTCACATGGCAGATCAAATATTTAAAAAATCTATCCTAAAAAACTTAAGGCATTAGAAGAAACCACACATAAAAAAGGAATTCTTGGCCCAATCATCATTTAACAAGAAAAATAGGGAAACATACCCATGGGGTGACCCATAATAAAGGTAAAAAACCTTTATTATTTACAAGAACGCATATTATATTCATTCAAAATATACACGACATCACATAATTAATTTATAGATTTAATTATTTCATTCTAATTTCACTTCCCATTATTAAATCCCAAAATTAATTATCTAATTTATAACATCAAATCACGCCATTAATCATTCATTAAATATCTCTATTTATCCATAACATCATATAAAAATTATTTTTTGGATCGATTATCTCATTTAGCTAAAATCAAAACCTCTTAATTAATCCTTTTCAATAATTATTTTTATCCTAGTGTCAAATAACACAATTAATTCACCATTAATTATATGCACTAATCTCACTCAATAACTTCAAATTATTCCCCCAATTAATTATCTCAATTACAATTATCAATGAACATAATTATTATAAAAATTTATTATATTAACATAGAAGAATCCAAACATCATTTAATTATCACTTTAACCGATTTAGAAATACATTCTTTAAACCAACACATAATCGTGTCCCCATTTTTCTCACAAAAGCATCATCATTAAATAACATCAAAAGTCTTGTATCCACATATCATATGTGACATTTAGAAATTTAATCAAATTTACTAAATTAAAATTTGAATGAAATTCAACATAAATACTTCATTGTATAATTTAAATATCAAAAAAGTTCAACAATCATCTTATAATTACAATTATTAAAGTTGGGGACCTGAAAAAAGAACCATATCTCAGGGTGGAACAAAATTAATATTCAGCATCACTTTGATTTAATTGGTAGCAACCAATTTCACTCGGTACATAGTCACACGCCCATGAAATATATATATATATATATATATATATATTCACCTGAGCATGTGACCTACAAAATAATCAAAAATTTCTAAATGAAAAATAGGAGACCAAAACTAGTGAAACAAGGTTTACACACCTACACCTCTATAACAGGGACTTAGATAAATTATCAGATTCTATAATAGATGGTGCAAAACCAAATAGTAGTATAGATCGTGACCTCTGAATCAGCATCAATGAACTGAATCGTCCTAAACCTCCTCTCCTTCGGTAGCGGTTTCCCGAACGAAGACCAACGGGTCCCAATACACAATTCACACAACCTATTGATGGAACAATACAACCACGAGAATAAAACCCAAAAACCCAAAGCTAACCAAACCTAAATCAGATACTGAAAGAGGTGTGAATCATCAAATAGATGGAGTAGGACATCAGAGACGGTCATACCATGAAGACTCAGACTAGAACCATGGAAAAAATGGGAGAAATCATCCACGGATGGAGGACTTTTGGGCACTACTATTCTTCCTAGAGGGGGGGGGGCACCTATAATAGGTTAACCGACTATGGGGTTGTGCACTACTGAAGGTCATGTCATGAAGAGGATTTTCTATAGAGAGGCGCTGCAGGTGGTCTGGAAGAGGAAGGTCATTCCCTGGAAAAAGAAAAACAAGGTGGGGTCGTGCGCCTCACTTGTAGCATGCCTATGTGTGGGGGAGGAAGATAAAGTGTCCCCTTTTCCTAATCTATACTAAATAAAACCCATAAATTCACTACAATTATTAATGATTATTTTTGTTACAAAATTAATTGTAATAGTTATACCATTGTTACTACACCCTTTCATTTATTCATTTTAAACTTAATCCCCTTGATTTAATTACCATTATTATAATTTTCTACAATAAAAATAAAAACCATAATTAATAATAACTTTCACACTCATAAAAACCTGAATAATAATTGTCACATTATTATTGTTATTCAAACATTACAAAAAACCTAAAATCTGCAATTAATAAAATGTTTCTTCATTAAATCTAAAACTCCTCATTTAATTGAAAGTTTCTTTGAGATTCGCAAATTCTATATTAATTTCACACAAATGTTATGCCCAATTAGTCATCCAATAAAGTTTCATAACATCCTAATAATTTAATAAATTCCATAATAATAATAATACTATTATCATCATTATTATTATTAACAATTTATTTTATATATACTCCAAACTCCCATTTTAATCTTATATAATTAAAATAAATAAAATATTAATCTGGGTAAACTGCATGGGTAAGACTGTGTCCATGCGCAGCCCATGCAAATACATTAATGTGGAATTTTTTGGGTATGATGCTCCCAAGACTTATCAAGGCACCTATAAAAATTACTGGGCATTCTCTCATGTCTAAAAACAACACCTTTATGTGTTCCAACACTCAGAATAATGTTTCGATGATCAGTTTTAAAATATACACATCGAAAAACTAAATTTTTTTCAAAAACCTTCATATCTAATCTTTATTAAAAAAATGGGACATTAAAATATACCCACCTTAAAAAATATCTTCTCTAAGAAGTCATTGGGAATAACTAAAACAACTTCTGATATGCCAATGTCATGAGGTTTTATCTGAACAATGATGTTATGTTTCCAAACACCAAACACACTAATAACCAAAACATAATTCCAACCACTTAATTCATTAAAACCTGAGCCAAATATCAGTGAAATGGAGCATACATATGAGGAAATTACAGGAACCTCATTTAAATAAAAAGGACAAATCCTGATCAACCAACAGAAAATGGTTTCACATGATTTTGTAGATAGACATTACGGTCCCAAAACCTACACTCACCCATAAACTAGCGACATGCCTTCAAAAATTATTACATCACCAAGGAAATGTTATCCAAAGTCCTTAACAAACATAGGGAAACATTACCAATTCATGATATCACAGGGCTATTTAAAATAATAATAATTTTCCCCAATATGAAAGAAAGCATAGCCGAATGAAACCACACATCCCACGTACAACCTAGATAACAACCACTTATCAAGCCCAAAAACAATTAATACATTAGTGTGACATAATACCGACACTATCATAATATATCTATGATGAGGTCAATATAGGGAACATGCTCATCTCATTCAAAAGAGAACACTAAGATAAAACCAAGATCTCTAAAATACCAGTCATACTATCACCAATTGACTCTTTACACAAAAATCTCAGCTTCCCATACTCATGCATCATCAACCAAACGTCGATGCCTATATCATCAATGGTATTCAGGTTCTTTCAAAGAAAACTAGTGCATCACTACCCACCTTAGTATTTTTCATGTTTTCATAAGAAAAGATGAGATGCTCATTGACAAGCTATTTCAGAACACCTTAACACATGCATGTGACATTCCTCAAACCACAATCACCATGAAAAACATTGATCAGAAAAGATGTAACATAAACCTATTGACATGTCTAAACACCTATGTTATAAAAAGTCATCCCGAGCAGTGGGATGATACTGATTCATCAATGCTTAGGTCACTCTGCTATGAAGATGACCTGAAACCATACTCAATAGTACAAGAAGATTTACATTGGAGTCATTTTGCCTCACATGATGATTATCCTAGACAACGCCATAACCATTCATCCATTTAATAATAATAAACAATCACGCAAACAAGAAAGTAGATGACCATGCCCTGGGCATGTATATCCTTTTAAACCAAGCTTTCCTTAATGCTCATTCACAAATTAAATGTCAAGGTACAAAAACAACCCATCTAAATGAGGATGTATCTTAAAAACTGAAAAT
The DNA here is from genome assembly GCA_963277665.1 of Viscum album. Classification (NCBI taxonomy): domain Eukaryota; kingdom Viridiplantae; phylum Streptophyta; class Magnoliopsida; order Santalales; family Viscaceae; genus Viscum; species Viscum album. Next base: position 246,694,008 of record OY728157.1, on the reverse strand, counting down.
TCTTACAAGGTAAAATGATGGTAAAATGGAACCAACATTAAAAGTTCATAGCGGGAATAAGAAATTTTAGGTTATAAGGGTTCAACCTACCATATATTATCCTCTTTTGAAGCACACACATTGACCCAATCTCTTAGTCACTCAAAACATTCATTAGTAGGATGAAAATCCCCTTTTTATTTTATCCATTTAATTTTAAATCATTTCATCCATTAATTATTTTAATGAATTTCAGCAAACACACTAGTACTTTTTCACAAAAAGTCACCTAGTTTTCAATCAACGGTCCACATGAAAAATAGGAAAGCTATTGCAAAGATGTAGTTTAAACATGTAACATTCAGTGTTATTCTAACATAGATAGGCTATTTAGAATCTAAATTCCATTTAACAAAAACGAAGCCTCTGAGGGACCTACTTACTCAATCTAGGTTCTTCCAAAATCAACCACACCACAGTTCAATTCAACCAAAACTTAGTAGTTTTATATTTATTTACATTTTCAACACACTATGGTTATACAAGTCTCTTTCACATGGGTGGACACCAACCAATCGATAATATTACCAAACACCTTACCACTAGAATTTGGATCCAATTTAATCAAAATATATTTACATTATGATTTAATTTAGCATCCTTTTTCAAAATTTTGAATACACGTGTTACAATTTTCCCCGTAATAAGGCTCCCACACACCTTAAAACTGAAAATTGTTTCTGATGTAATCATAAAAAACTATATTTAGCCAAATCAACCAATCATTTATCAGCATTTTAACATATCAGTACCTGTAGCTAATAAAGAGAAACATTTTGAATCCACTAAAAATTATATAACAAAAAATGGAACATAATAAAGATAGGGAGCATGGGATAATATCACACAAGCAAGTTAGTTGTATCAATGAAACATGACATATAAAAAGGCATGAAAAATAAGTACAAGACATGGAATATATTGAAGCCACCCTTCTTGAATCAACAGGAAACCTAAAATGAAACTACATAGTATGACAGTATGCATGAAATATGAATTCTTATGTGCCTATTATGGTGGATGTAATTTTTCATCCTTACCTTAACAAGAAAAGTGTGAAATACTATATGGTACATGAAGCATAAGAAAAAGAAATTAAACCAATCACTGGAGTTGAAATCATTTAATTATAATATCGAAAAGCATGAACATCAATTTCTATCCCTGGACACTTGGTTATTTCCCATACATGGGGTGATTAGTCCCAATAATAGCTATTAATCCAAGGGACAACACTTTCTTAGTCTTCTGTCTACCAAACGAAAATAGAATGACAAAAGGAAAAGAACATCAGATACCACGTTTTAACATCTCGACCTGGATCACCCCTGAACCGATGGCCAGATCGGTCAACCCATGAACTCAAGTGTGTCTCCCCATACGCCAGAGGATGTCGATTAGTAGCGAGGGTTTAATGATAGTCATTGTAGAGACTATACACTTTTATCAGAGTAAAAATAGTGGAAAATATCATCAAATGGAGGATGTAGTGTGAATAACAATAAAATAGCAGAGGATATAATTTTATAAATCTTGTATAAAACAAATGGCCAATGCCAATGTTATCCAATGCATACATGTTTTGAAGGTACAACTAAGAAAGAGATAAAAAATACATTATTTTTTAAAAATAAATGATGAAAGAAATTAAAAATGACTCAAATTCATGAGGGGGATCTCCTTGAGCATCCTGAGATTCCACTCAGTCCTCTTCTCCTATATCCCAAATAACTGCAAACAACACAATCCTGAAACCAAATAGAATCTAATCGAGTACCTCAATGTAATGGAGGCATGAGTAGGGTGTGATATATAAACATCAGTAGGCCAGGACCCCCAGTTTCAACCCCAAATCTAGAAATTCAATAAATAATTTAAATAGTATGAAATAAAGCATAAATAAAGTAAGAATTACAATGTAACAATATACCCACGAACCTCCTTCATCCCTTAGATAATGTCTGAACATGTGTTATAAATTTTTCATGCATAAAAACAGTCATCACACATTCATTATCATTTAACAATTATTCAATCCTCATTAAATTATATAAGTCTCGAGATATGGCCTAAGCCTGACATCCCCTATATAAGTCACTAAGAATAGATGTCTCTAAAGGACATCTAATAAATCTATGTGAAGACTGAATCCAAGCTTGTTTTTTCGGATTGGATAACACGCCATAAGTTATTTAATTTAATATTTCATATACTATGTATAATCCCGACTACTAAAAATAGAGATTCTCCCAACCATTTCCAAAATTACGAGCCCATACACTAAATATATTGATTCGTTCCAAGGTTTGTCCACTAATTATAGTGATTTACCCAATTCATAAACAATTCTAAGTATGATCTCATTTACTAAAAATAGTGATTCTCCACTAGGTTTATCCACTAAATAGTGATTCACCCAATTCATTAACAAGTCTGAACCTGTCCACTCAAGTAGTGATTTCTCAAGGACTTAACAATTAACATGAAAATCATAAAAATATTATGTTAAACAAGATGAAAAAGGCCCATATATTTAGAAACCATCTCACATGGAATGTCATATATTTAAAAAAATATATCCTAAAGAACGTAAGGCCTGAAAAAAACATGCATCAAAAGGCGTTCATTGCCCAATTGGCCTTAAATAGTCACACCTAAGAAACATACCCATGGGGTGTCCCTTAATCAAGGTAATAACCCATTATTATTTACAAGAACTCATATTCAATAAAATCAAAATATGCACCACATATCATAATTAATTTACAGAATTAATTATCTCATTATAATTTCACTTCCCACGATTAAATCCTATAATTCATTATTCCAAATTATCACTATAAAATCGTGTCATTAATCCATCATTAAATATCTCTATTTATCCATAATAACATATCACAATTAATATCTGTATCAACTATATCATTAAGTTAAAATCAATTTCTCACAATTAATCCATTTGATTAATTATTTTTATCCTAGTGTCAAAGCACCCAATTATTTCACCATTAATTATATCAATTTATCTCACTCAATAACTCATAATTAATCCCCCAATTAATTGTCTCAATTTAAATTCTCATTGCACATAATTAATGTAAAAATTAAGTATCTAAAATTAGCAAAAATCCAAACATCATTTAATTATCCTAATAACCAATACAACAATATATGATTAAAACTAAAAAATGGTCTTGTCCTCATTTATATCACATGGGAATCACCATTTAATTACATCAAAAGTCTTGTATCAATATATCATATATCACATTCAGTAATTTAATGAAATTTAATAAATTCACATTTGAATGAAATTAATTATAAATATATCACATCATAATTTAAATACAAAAAAAGTTGAGAAATAATTTGTAAATTCCTTTATTAAAGTTGAGGACATAGGAAAAGAACCCTACCTCAGGGTGGTACCAAATTAATATTCAGCATCACTTTGATTTACATGGCGGCAACCAATTTCTCTCGGCACACAGTCGCACAAACATGACTTATATATATGTATATATATCTATATATATACCTATATAAAATGTTACACACACACTCACCCTAAAACGTAATAAAAAATTTACTAAATAAGAAATAGGAGACCAATACTAGTTCAATAAGGTTTATGAACTTACACCTCTATACGAGGGACTCAGATAAATTATCATACTCTATAATAGATGGTGCAAAAAAATAGTGGTATAAATCCTTACCTCTGAATCAACAACAGTGAACCGAATCGGCCCGAACCACCTCTCCTTTGGTGATAGTCTCCGGAACATGGACCAACAGGTCTCGATACACCATTCACAGAAAATATTGATGGAACAACAGAACAACAGGTATAATCACAAAACCCTAAAATCGGCCAAAAAATCAGATGCTGAAAAAGATGTGAATCATTAAGGATCTGAAGTAGGACATCAAATATGGTCATAACTTTATGAATCGAATCGGAACCATAGATAAAAAGGGAGAAATAATCCACATATGGAGGACTCAGTAAGGGAGAAGTCATGTGCCACTGTTCTACCCAGAGGGGGGGGGGCGTGCCTACTATATGGGATCTGACTGGGGGTTGCACACTGCTAGAGATCGCACCGCAGGGAGGATCATCCATGGATGGGCATTGTATGTTATCTGAAGGAAGACGGTCATTCCATTGAGAATAAAAAACTAGGTGGTGGTCATGCACCTCACTGGTAGTGCACCGATGCGTGCGGGTGAAAGAGAAAGAGTCGTCCTTCTTTTTTAAACTGATGACTAAATAAAACCCATAAATTCAGTTCAATTATTATTGATTATTATTATAAAATTAATAAAAATAGTCATACCATTATTAATACACCGTTTCATTTATTCATTTTAACCCCCCATATTTAAATACCATTATTATTATTTATAACAATAATAAAAACCATATTAAAAAATAATTTTCACACTCATAAAAACCATAATATTAATAATCTCATTATTTTTATTATACAGACCTTAATTAAAAAATATATTCAATTAATAAAAAAATTATTCATTAAATCTAAAACTCCTTATTTAATTAAACGTTTTATTGAGATACCCAAAAGCAACATTAATTGCACAAAAATGTTACACCCCATTAATCATTCTATTAAAATTACATAACATACAAACTATTTAATAATGTCTATAATAATAATAATAACATTATTATTATTATTAACAATTTCATTTATTTAAACTCAAAACTACCATTTTAATCTTATTTAAATAAAATAAATAAAATATTAAACTGGGTAAACTGTATGAGTCGGACCACATCTTTGCGCAGACCATGCAGATCCATTAAAGTAGACTTTTTAGGATCTCGTACTCTCAATAATTATCGAGACACCCATAAAATTTATTGGGTCTTATATCAAGTCAAAAAAACAACACCTTTATGTGTTCCAGCACTCAAAATAATGTTTCGTTTCTTAGTTTAGCAATTGGCCCATCGAAAGACTGATTTGTTTTTGAAACATTTATACCTAAACCCAGTTAAAAAGCACGAGACTTTAAACCACCCATCACTGAATTTCAATGAATTATTTATACATTGATTTAATTCAAGTGAAAAATTTCTTCTCAATATCCGTATAGAGTAGAGGATACTAATTCATCAATATTTCTATAGTTAAAATAGCATTTCAAATAAACACCATATGAAAAAGGTTATATGTCATAAAAAAATAATCATATCCATGAAAATAGAATATGGATATATAATATATTTACAATTTAAAATGAAAAATTATCTGAAATGGGAACTTAATACACCACATAAGAACAATTAGGTGCATAATACCAAGTAAATGAAAATGAAATGGAAATTGAGACAAATCCCCTTACCACATTGAAATCAATCAAGTCCTATGACCAAGAATTAATAAACATAAAAAAATCATAGAATACCATGAATATATTGAGAATCATGATAATATATATCAAATGGTAGTACAAAATACACCACAGACAAGAAATAAGTTGTGAATAATGGAAATCTCATGAAATTAAGAGTGAACAAGAAATCCCTTACAAACATTTAAGCATAGTAACATGTGTTATTGTGGGGGATTAATGAGAGTTAAAGGGGTATCCCATCATTTATATGTCATATGGGAATTATGGTTGATATGTGAAAACATACCCCATCCTTATAAATTAAAAATAAAAGGACATAGCGTAGGGGGAATGCTTTAATAAAAGTGGGAGAGATGCTACCTTACCTTATGCCCAAATGTGTTATTGATTCATCTAAATGACCAGAATAAAAAATTTAGCTTCCTTAATTAATAATTACATAACCCCATAAACATGTATTTGATTTATTATAACTTTATTAGGTTTATTCACCCTCTTTCCCATGGGTTTAAATAGTTAAATTTTATTGTTTTGGAAGCCTTTTCTTCCATTATTTTCATGATCTGTTTACTTGTATTCAAGAATGGATGTTTTTTTTTGAAATTTTGTTAAACATATATAATTGTTAATATATATTCTTAGTGACATTATGAATGCTGTTATAATTATTTTGGGTTATATAGCATTAGGATGACTCATAAGTTAAAAGTTTTTGATAAAGGCATGGATTAACTTGGCGGTTTGGTACATAATGAACATGTTTTGTATTATTATTTTATATTATGAGTGTGTGAGGATTACATAACATTGAATATGGTAAACATAATATATTAAGAACTGGTTCTACCATTAAAAAGTATTAATGTCTAGTATTGAAGATATTAATTGAAATTGAAAGTTGTTCGTCCTTTAATGTGACAAACTAACACATCTCGGACAGTATTTTCATTTTTAGTGTAAGAGGTGGGGGAAAAGAGAGGTAATGAAGATATTTTACATTATCATAATAAAATTACATCCCATTTATTGTACTATAATTAGAATATAATTTGGTTTTTTAGTAGTGAGGTGAGAGAAACAATAGAATAAAACTTCTAAAATAATTTGAACGAAAAGATAAGGGAGTTTCACCTCCTATGTACTCCTTGAAAATCTCTGTAAGGAATTTTTTTGGCCTTTTTGTGAGACCAGATGGTCTTGGACGTGGGGGAGGAGTTTAGGGAGATATTTGAGAAGTATTTAGTCATGTATTGATGTTTGAGTGGTGTGGGAGGAAGATGGGGTGAGGGGTGGTTTATATAGTTGAGGGGAGGAGGGTTTTCTTAATTTTTCATTCATTAATTTATTATTTCTCCAAAATACAGGCAATAGTGAGGATTCAATGACCCAGAATAGTAATAAGTGCATTAAAGTTATAGAATTGGGTGGCTACATCACCTATTATTCTAGTAAGAGTGAATTTAAATTATAATGTTTTTATAGAGTAGATTAATGTTTTTTTACTATTCACCAATAATTCATGTATTTCAAGAAAATCCCAAGAATTCACCCTAACTCTTTTTTAGAGTGTAGAATCCAAAAATGAAATCAATTTCTCAAAAATAATTTTTTATATATGAGAAATTTAATTTTTATTTAAAACCATTATTTAATCATAAAATACCAACACTTAAAATATTCATCTTCATTTTAAGGTGCCTAAATTTATTTATAATTTTGTGGGTATGGTTAAAATTCACCAGGGTTTTATTACTATTCATACGGGTATGTTAATTTTCATAAGGTTACATAACTATTTATAATGGTAAGTTATTATTCACTAAAAATTAAGTTAATTCTACCAGACTCTAAATATCACCCTGATTACAACCGTGTATGTCTGTTTTTTCAAATTCAAACCCAAGAAATGGAAAATTTATGTAAAATGGGAATGTTATGAGAATATCTTAAATAAAAAAGTGTTATTTAAATGAATGAAATTACTTTTTCTAATATAGGTTATCTAATGAATAGAATATATTTAAGAAAAACATAACATAAAATGTGTGGCGTGTTATGTTATTCCCACCATCAAAAATTTTGTCCCCAAAATTTTTCTTGTATAAATCCCTTAAAAAAATGTAGATGGTTCTTCTACATAACATCCTTAGGTTCCCATGTTTTTTCCTCCATTTTATGGTTTCTGTAAATAACATTGACTGTAAAAGTTATCGGATTTATCAATACCTGCTCCCTTATGTTCAGAATCTTGATAGGCTCTTCACAGTATGACAAATCAGGTTCTAGTTCTATTTCATCATAGGTGAGTACATGCATTGGTTCAGGCATGTATTTATCTAACAATGACACATGAAACAAATTATGAATGTTGGAAAGACTTTGTGGCATTTCTAAACGGTATTCTATAGATCTGATCCTTTCCACAATTTCAAACAATTTGATGTACCAAGGTCTTAATTTAACTTTCTTACCAAACCTTAAGACACCATACCACGATGATACATTTAGAAAGATATGATCTCCTACTTGAAATTCCAAATCCTTTTTATAGATGTCATTATAACTCCTTTTCCTACACTAGGATGCATTAATATGGGCCAGAATTTTTTTTACCATTGTAGTTGTCTCTTTGTTAAGTTTTAGGCCTTAATGTTTCTTCTCATCGACTTTATCCAAACAAGTTAGAGTTCAACACCTCATAAAATATAATTCTTTATATGTCTACATATGAATACTATATGAAAAAATATTATTGTTGGAAAATTCCACCAAGGAAAAGTAATTATCCCACATACCTTGAAATTCAAGAGAGACTGATCTCAATATGTCTTCCAGTGTTTGAATCATCCTTTCAGACAGTTTGACAGTTTAGTGATGATAAGAAGGACTCATCTAAAGCTTAGTATACAAAGCCTTCAAGAAAATTTTCTAGAATTTTTTTGTAAACTGTGGATCTCAATCAGACACAATCAATTTAGTCACACAATTAGGTCTTACAACTATATAATGTCTTTCGAGGAGATCAAGTGGGAAATCCTATCTTACAGAAATGAAATGTGCTGATTTTGTGAGATGTTCAACAATTACCCATATTGCATAATTCAGTATAGGTTTCCTTGGTAGTCTTGTGAAAAAATCTGTCATAATGTCATCCCACATCCACATATGAATTGGTAGAGGTTTTATCACCCCTCTAGGCTGTTGTCTCTCTGCCTATACTTGTAGACAAACTAGACACTTTGACACGTAGTCAGAAGTTTATCGCTTCATATTTTCCCAACAAAAATGTTCCATCAGATCTATATACATCTTTGTGCTACTATGGTGTATATAGAAATATGAGAAATGATAATAGTCTAATAGATCAATTTTAGCTCAGGTACTGATGGAAGACATAATTGCATCCCAAATTTCAGAACTCCTTATTTATGCACAAATGTTTCCAATATCCTACCATAAACATCATTATTTCTCTTATGTATATTCTCATTATCTGATTAAGATATTTTTATCTTTTCCAATGAAGATGTTTTAGAAACCATTTTAAATAGAAACTATGTTTACCCTTACTTAATAATTCTCATATGCATATTTAGTAGATCCATGAATATAGGACATCTATTAATCCTCATTTGGCTTATAAGTCCACGATTGTTCATAAAAAATGCATATACCACCTTAATTTCTTTCCCTGGGTGGTATTGTATTGAGAAATCATAATATTTGAGTAACTCGAGCCATTTCTTTTTCTACAAGTTGAGTTCTTTCTATGTAAAAATGTATTTCAAACTCTTTTGATTTGTATATATCTCATTTCATTCACTATAGGGATAATTTCAGCATGTTTTCTAAGAAAATAATAAAGATAAAAAATCAAGATCATGATTTGGGTAATTTTTCTCTTAATTAATCATCTTCTTTGATGCATGAGAAATAAAATTATCATTTTCATAAGGACACAACCCAGTCCATTCTTTAATGCATCACTGTATCTCAAAAACCATCATTTCCATATGAAAGAGTAAATATTATATCATTCAACAATATTCTATTGAATTCTTCAATGAATTATATACATTCTTTCCTCTATAAAATTATAACCCCTCTATGCATGATCGTGGTTTGTGTGTTATCCATTGGGGTGAAATTATGAACGAAATGATGATTATAACCTACTAAACTAATAAAACGTCATACCTCAGTTATGTTTTTTGGTGCATGTCGTTCATGAATTGCCTTTCTCTTGTCAGTATCAACTATGATTCCATCCGTGTAGACAATATTTCCATAAAAATAAAGTGATTGAAGCCAAAATTTAAACATTATAAACTTCCTATTTAATTACTTTTTTTCAAATAGTTTTAAGAATAATCTGCAAGTAATTTTCATGGTCTTCAATGTTTTTGGAGTATAATAGGATATCATCGAAAAATACCACAAAAAATCATCAAGGTATTCTTAGAAAATTCTTTTCATTATATCCATGAAAATATATGGTTCATTAGTCATTCCAAAAGCCATCACTTTAAACTCATAATTCCCATACCTAGTTCGAAATAATGCCTTTGGAATATCTTACTTCCTCCCATACAGATGATGATATCTAGATTAAAGGTAAATATTCAAAAAATACTATTCTCCATGAATTTGATCAAATAGATCATCAATTCATGGGAGATGATACTTATTCCTTATTATAATAGCATTGATTTCCTTGAATAAATTTATAACATATAGGATCCATTTTTCATATTAATATAGAGAAGACATGCTTCCCAAGGAGAAAAAATAGGATGAATAAATCATTTTTCACTCAATTTATATAGTTGTTTATTTAGATATACTAATTCTATAGTTTCCATTATATTGGGAGTCCTTGATATAGTTCTTGCACCAAGATTTAAATAAATAGAGTACACAACTTCCCACTCTGGATTATGTTCAGGTAAATCCTCTGGAAATACATCAATGGTTTCTATCACTATACATACATCTTTAATTTGAATAGTTATTTCATCACCCATTGATATTGGGTTGTCTTTCTCTCTAATAATTTTATTCAGTAGAGCTACTAGGGGTGACTCTAGATAAAATAGGATGATGAGGTTTTTGCTCTAGTGAGAAGGGAATCTACACCATTTTCAAAAATTATTATTTCCTTTATCTACCAATAGATATTCACATCATAATGTGAAAACCAATTTATACTAATAATTATATCAAATTCAATCATTGGTATAATGATAAGTTTAGCAACTAAAGTAAGTTTATGTGTCATGAGGGGTACTGATTGCAACACATTTATTGCAATGATACATCCCCTATAATTTTTGACTAACAACTCCATTATTAAATCAAATTCGACACATCTAATTTTCTTTGAAAACTGGGAAGATATAAATGAATGAGATTATCCAGAATCAATAAATTTATTGGCTATGTTTGAGGAAACAATTAATTTACCTTCCACAAAACCATTATGAACATCAACCTCCATGTTTGTAATATTATAATCTTTACCTTGTACTCATAGGGTTTTATGAGGCATGTTTCCTTGGATACTAGGACAATAATTTTCATATTGTCCCATATCTCTTAAATTTTAGCATTGAACATCATTGAATTTCTTCTTCCCCTTCTATTCATTAAATCAATGAACCTTTTCATCACACTTATAGCATACACCCATACCTTTAATACATTTCCTAGGGTAATTCTTTCAAAAATTATCCCCTAATGGTAATTTCATCATTCCATTGTTCTTTTTTTGGTGCTCCACCTTTTCCATGGATATCAAAGTACCACTTCTTATCTTGGTTTACCTTGATCAAAATTGATCTAGAAAATTCTTTCTCTATTTTTATGGAACTAAATCAAATTTCATTATATGATGAAAATGTTTGAGAATATAGTTCCCTTCGAAGAAATTGAATAATAACTTCAAATAAATGATAAATTGTGTCCTTCGAGTCATGTATATAATCTATGGCATACCTGGATAGTATTGTGAAGGTAGCCTCATACTCTACAACACTATCTTCTTTCCTTGGATTTAATCTAAGGAATTCACTCTCAATTTTGTATCATTTCTCACAAGGGAAATATTTTTTGAAGAATATTTCCATAAAAGAACTCCATTCCATATCTTATATTTCTTCTTCCTCTTTGGTATTCTGGATCAAGGACCAAAATGTTACCCTTGAGACATTATAACGATAGCTCTACCTTTTTATTTTCCTTTTATCTTAATGACATGAATATATTTTCAAGGGACTTTATCCACTAGTTAGATACCATCATATTAGTAGTCCCACTAAATGATATGGACTTTAGTCACATGAAATTATCCAACATAGGTGTATCATGATTATTCATCAAAAACCTAAGAAATTTATCCCAATATAGTAATGATCTTATCTTCTCCAACATTGATTGTGTTTACTTTCTTAGTGGGGAATTTCCTACATTATCCATGATTATTGATTCTCCTTCTTATATTATGTTTCATTTTTAAATAATGGATTACACTAGATTAGGTTATGAATCATAATTTATAATCTCATCTGGAATATTTCGTATCATAAATTGAAATACAATGCATAACTAATCTCATAAACATGGTTTCTATGAGGAAAATTTTACATTCAAATCCTTCATAATGGCCTGTAAAGAAAATGTGAATTATTAAAAGAATATCCCATGGGAGTGTCAAACTAAGAGCAAAGAAAGGCCCATTATTGGGTACCAGATTACCCCAGGTCAAGTCTGAAACTCGTTGTCGGAGTTTTCAATCCTACGTACATCTCTTCCAGAGCCACCTCTACTTGTATGTTTCCAGACAGGGATGTATTTTCTAGAAATATCCACATAATATAATCCATACCAAAATTCCAGGACATTAATTAATGTTTATCCACAAACAATACCTTAGGGATTTGTTCCTTAATCTATATTTTCTAATCTAGTTTCCATGTTTGCTACTAAACTTCATCTGATACCAATTGTAACAACCTGACCCCAAGATCCTGATGTTGATGCATTACTTATTAAACTTGAATGATTAAGAGGAATGAAATCCTAAAGGAAAAATGAGTTGACTAGCCTTGATGAAATTAGATACATACATGAAACTGATATTTTAATGGTAAAGGTAAAAAATATATAATACATAACAAAAACTAATAAAATGCATCCACAAAAACTCAATAAATGGTATCCTCTTCATAACCTGCTGAATGTAAAAAAATGAAAGGGGTTATCTCAAATTCTTGATAAGGGTAAAAAATAGTGAAATCCTTAATCAACAATAACTTAATCACAACCAAATTGGAATAGTTAATAGGGCAGGGTGAATAAATGAAAAACACGCGCCATTAGTAAATTGATATTAAAACTGAATCCATAGATTTTTCATTGTGAAAACCAAAGATATAGTAATAATAGTAAATGAATAAAGATAATTATTATTAGTTTGGCATCATGAATCTTGAACATGATACAAGTATTCTATTGAAATGGTTTAAGACTATGGATAGAAACCCGTCTATTTTTTGGAAACAAACTTGAATGGTTTGTAGCCAACTGATTCGTATCGTAAGACCTGTCAATGCATCGAGGGGATATAGAGGTACCTGCAAATAACTGGAAGTACATATAATTATTTATACATAGTTTTAATACATGTAAAATATTCCTTCCCAATATCTGTATAGAGTAGAGGATATAGATTCATCAATATTTCAATAGTTAAAACAACAGTCCAAATAAAAATCGTATGAAAATAGGGTATACAGATTAAGATAATAATCATATTAATAAAACCAGAATATGGATATACAATATATTTACAATTTCAAATGAAAAATGATCTCAAATGGGATGTTTATACACCGCATAAGAAATATTAGGTTCATAATACCCAGAAAATGACAATGAAATGGAAATTGAGTCAATGTCCCTTACCATGCTCTAATCAATCAATTCATTTGAAAAAAAACATAATAACCAAAATAATAATAATTGAATACCATGAATTTAGATAGAATCATGATAATATATATCAAATTGTTGTACAAAATACACCACATGAAAGAAATAAGTGGCGATCAGTGGAAATCTCACAAAATTAATAGTGAGATATGGAACCCCTGACAAACTTTTTTGCTTGGTTATAGGTGTTCTTATGAGAGATTAATGAGAGAAAAATGTGTATACCATAATTTATATATATTAAGGGACGTATGGGGGAGGCGAGAAAACATACTCCATCATTAGTAATTAAAAATAAAAGGTCACAACAAAGGTGTAATTCTTGAATAAAACTGAGAGAGAGAACCCCTTACAATATGCCTGAAGGTGTTCTTGATTGATCTTAATGACCTGAATAATCATCATTATATTAATTAATTAATAATTAAATAACCTCATAATCTTTTAATTTATTTAGTATAACTCTATTTGGTTCATACATTCCCTTTTTTGTGGTTTTATGTTGTTTAATTTTATTTATTTGGAAGCATTTTCTTCCTTATTTTTCATTATTAGTTTACTTTTATTCAAGAGTGGAAGTTCGTTTAAAATGTGATTAAACACTAATAATTATTAATATGTATTATTAGTGAAGTTATAAATGAGATTATAATTATTTTGGGTTATATAACATTATTATGACTCATTAGTTAAAAGTTATTGTTAAACGCATAGATTAACAAGACAGTTTTCAGCATAATGAACTTGTTTTGTATATTATTTTAAATTACGAGGGTGTAAGGATTCCATAACATTGAATAAGGTTATATTAATATATTCTGATCTGTTTCAACCGTTAAAATGGTTTCATGAATAGACATTAATATAGAAAAAGATATTTAAAACCAGTCATCCTTGAATGTGATAATTTAACTCATCTCAGATGATATTTTCATTTTTAGTGTAAGAAGTAGGAGAAAATTGACATGAAGATAAGATATTACATTAGAATAATAAAAATATATTCCATGTAAGGTAATAGAATTATCATTGAATTTATATGTGGGGAGGTAAGGATAGTGAAACAATATAATGTAACTTGTAAAAGAATTTGAATGAAAAGAGAAGAGAGGTTCACCTCTTGAGTAATCCTCCTTGAGAATCTCTTTAATCCCTTTTTTGGCCTTTTGGTGAGACCATAAGCTCATGGACGTGGGGGAGTATCTTAGGGAGTTATTTGAGTAGAAATTAGGAAATTATAGAAGCTTGAGTGGTGTGGGAGGAAGAGTGGTGAGGGTGGTTTATATGGCAGCGGGGAGGAGGGTTTTCTTAATATTATATTCATTAATTTATCATTTCCACACAAGACAAGAAATAGTTAGGATTCAATGACCTAGAATAGTAATAACTAAATGTGAGTTCTATATTTTGGGTCTTACATCACTCATGATTATAGTAATAGTGAATTTAAATTATAATGTATTTATACAGTAAAGTAATGTATTGTACTATTCACAAAAATTAAATCATTTTAGAAAAATCCCAAAAATTAACCCTAACAATTTATCAGATCGTAGAATCCAAAAATTAAATCCATTTTTTTAAAATATTTTTCTTAATTTGAGAAATTTAATATTTAATTAAAATCATTATGTAATCAAAAAATAACAACACTTAAAATATTCATCTTCATTTTAAGTTGCCTAATTTTATTTATACTTTCTTGGGTAAGTTTACCATTCATAATGGTCATATTAATATTTTTAAGGGTATGTTACTGTTCATAATGGTAAGTTACTATTCATAATGGTAAGTTACTATTCACTAAAAATTATGTTGATTCTATCAGACTCCAAATATCACCATAATCGCAACCGTGTATGTCATTTTTTCGAAATTCAAGCCACAGAAGTGGAAAATTTATGTTTAATGGATATATTGTGACTATATCTTAAATAAAAATGTGTTGTTTCAATGAATATCAGTGCTTTATGAAATATACTCTATCTAATTAATATAATTTACTTATGAGATTCATACCACAATTTGTTTGGGGTGTTATATGTATTATGTAATAAGTTTATGTAGCATAATTAATTTATTAAAAATGATGTTGAATTATTGAAGTGTTTATATATTTGAAATCATAAATTATAAAATATATAAGTATTGTTTGGTTTATGTTTCCCCTAATGGGTTTAGAAGAAAATGATGAAAGGTTCTGATGACCAAGAAAAGTAATTTGATAGAAATGTGATAATCATGAAAAAAATGATTAATAAAGAGATAAGACATAAAATATTTTTCATGTTGATAAAATGAAGTTAGGAAAATGGATTATTACTATTGATATGTTAAATTTGATAGTACTAATTATCTTTGATATGTTAAATGCATTTTTGAAAATGATTATTTTTTTCTTTCATTAATGGAGTTTACAACATTTCGGGTTTTAAGGAATATCAAACATAATATATGTTTTATTTAAGGAATACGTATGAATGTATTTATAAATTAATTTTTTTTCAAAATTTTTGTTATTATGATGTTTCAATATAATAAATGAAAAGGTATTCACATGTTCAGTTTGTGATAATTATGAGCTACATCATGTTACAAGGGAGATTATTGATAATTTTATTTTGAAAATTTAGGGATATTATTTAATGTAATTTAGATTTTTATATTTTGGAATGTAAATAAGGATAACTATTTATGAAATGGTATAAGTTGAATTTTGTATGAGGTTTGAGAGTTTGATGTATTATTTCACAATATAATGATTTATGAATAACTTTTGCTAATATTTTTTGTTTTTGATAATAACTAGAGGTAGATGGAATGACTTATATTTCTTTTTTGGATCTTATTTAGTTCTTCATAAAAAAAATTAATCTTTTAGAGTAAGTGATTAAGTGAAAAATGATCAAGGAACAACCAAAGGATGAGACTGTTCTTATGGAATGGATTGAAATTAACTAAGTGTATCTTCTCATGAAAAAATTTAATCATTAGGAAAAAAATCTTGAAAAAAGATCTTATCTCATTACAATAATTTATGATGATATAAATCTATTTGGTTTATGGTTTGGTGGTTTTTTAGTTTCACGTGATCCTTCACATTATTATGATCATTGATCTCTCTCACTCTCTTTCATTATTTGGATATTTGGTTTTTATTTCATGTATAAATATTCATTTCCCACCTATTTTATAATATTTGGAAAAATAGTTTGTTCTATTTTGTATTTCTTTCATACATCAGTTTCTGTTTTTCAAGATGATGTTTTTATCCCTTTTTTAGGATCTAGGATTATAAGAATAAATTTTCATATATTAATCCTTTGATGATCAAGATGGATTTTAGGGGTTAATTTCATTTTAAAGGGGGGTAGAATGAACCATCCCTATGTTTAATAAAATATATTTTTATATTAATATAAATATTTTTATGTCTTTCAATATAGGAAACACTAATTTAGCTTTCGTTACACATAATAATTATTTTCTTTGATAGTGTGTGTAACACACAAAATCGAGATTCAGTGGACCATGAAATAATATTTTTTTAAATGTTACCTTTATAAAAAAGCCGTAAATTTTTTGGGTATGAATATTATTAAATTTATTTTGACATATGTATATTTATATGAAATACCCAATTAAAATTTATTTATAAATTATTATTAAATAACAAATTATTATTTGTAATGTAGTTATATTAATCATAAAAAATATTTTCATGAATTTGTTATGCATTTTTATGATAACATTTTATAATTAATTAATATATATACAATAATATTTATTAAATAAAGGTATTTTTTTAATTATTATATCAAAAATATATTAAGGTAATATTTTATTAATTATTGAGAAATATTGAATTTTTTGTGAATATTGAAAAAAATACAAATTTTAATCAAATTATCTTTTATTTTCAATAAATTGAGAAATTTAAATTCTTAATTTTGTTTTAAATTCATATAAGTATTATGTATTTATATTTAATCCTATAAATTTCATTGGAATCAAATTTATATTGGATTTTAGTATAAGTATATTTTGGGTTTAAAAATGGGTTTTTTATGAAAAATGTTTTAAAGTACATAATGTTTTTTATTTTAATGAAATAAAATAAAACCTTGTTATGAATGTTTTCAATTAAATTTATATACTATATATCAATATATTATAATTTTTATTCACAAAATTAATACTATTAGACATCGATTTAATACAAAATCATATTGTGCTTGAAAAATATAGTCATAAAAAACCCAACTTTTTCTTACTTTTGTGGGTTTTTAAAATTTATTTTTAAACCTTTTAGAATATTTTTTGAAATGATATAATATAATTTTTCAATCATAACTTCAAAATTATATTTTATTTAATTATTGATAATTTTTTTGAAATGATTATTTTTTTGATGAATACTGAAAAATATTGGTTTTCATTGAAAACTGCCTTTTCATTTAAAAAATTTATATAGTTGTTTTTTATTTGAAAATGTATGTATAATTATTATTACCTAAATTATATATCAATTGAAAAAATTTAGGTCATTTTAGACATTTTAATATTTAATTTAAAAATAAAAACATATTAAATCATTGGATATTTTCTTTATTAGAAAATCATTTTCTGGACTTGTATGTAGAACTAATTGTAAATTAAAACTTCCAACTTCTATGAATGGAATATTGGAAATGGAATCCATATTTAAAATTAGAATAAATTATAAAATATATTTTGGTAAATATAATTTTTGAGAAAACTAAATAGTAAAAACATTAATCTTTTTACTGAGGTTATGTTATAAATGAGTTTACATAAGGTAAAACTAAAACGATAAGGGTTTCAATTGACAAAAAAAACTAACACCCAATAGATTGAAATATATTGAAATAATATCTTATATTTATATAATAGACCATTTTTATCCCTTTGTATTATGAAAAACAAGGGTACACATTTTTCTTTATAAAATATTAAATGTGTGCCACACACCTAACTTATTAAAGGCCTCCCATTCTCCTCTCCCTTTCACACTTCAAAAAACCATTTGGTTCATAAAACACCATACCAATATTCTTCATAATGTCTCTAATATAATTCTATGAGACTTATTTTAGTCATAATTACTACCTAAGAATAATTTTGGTGAAACCCAAAAGTAGTTTTTTTAATATGAGGTAACATCCCTAATGAAGCATCTTATTTTATTTATTCATCCAACTATAATAATTATTTTTAAAACATGTTTATATATAAAAATAAGTATATTATATATAATTATAATTCATTAATTTAATTTAATAATATAAATTCTTCTTCTCTTCTTTCTAATGGGTGATTAAATCGTCATTTGTGTGTATGACAGACTACCACTGCGCGGACCAATGTTATTCATTTTAAAACACCACCCCCAAGAATGAATATAAATATATATTTTTTGTTTATATACAATATTTATTATATTATTATTGATATATATTCATTATATTCATTTTTATTCTTACATTCTATTCTTTGGTAATACGATCACGTCTTTTATGTATAAAGCGAACTACCACCTTACCAAATGATAAGATTCATTCATGATTTCAAATGAATTAAATAAAGATGGTTTTAATAAAAATATGTGATTTATATCACATAAAAATGATTCTAAAATTGTAATATAGTATGTACCATTATTTATTTACTTTTATCGGGATTATGAATACAACTTTCTTATATACGTACTATATACCATCTCCATGAACATGGCATTTAATTTTCTACTTCTAAATTTTATGTATCACAATATTTACATTTATAAATAATATATATGAAATTTATATCATCGATAAAATACAATATATAATATAACCATGATAATATTAATAGGACCAAAAATAAAAATTCAAAACATACATAATAAACAAAGTTGTTATTTTCAAAAACATTACTTTAACATGGAATGGTTGATAAACATGTAATAAAAGGTCATAAGTAAATAAAATATGGAGTGATATATGTATTTTTTTCTTATATATGTATAATATAATAAAATTTATTATACAGAATGCTAAAATGTGAGTTAATGGATTCTATATTGATGTTAAGTTATTTCTAGTTTATTTTTTATTTATGGGAGTAATATGAAAATCTAGAACTTATTTCTCTTATGTGGTTTACATACTGAACTGTAACATGTTATATCATTAATATCATTATTTTTATAATATATAAATTTTTGTTTGATTTTATTCTATTTTGAGGGATATGATTAAATGGATTACTAATGCGGTGAGGAATTTTAGTCTCACTATTATTTTCTGTGAGATAGAACCCATATTCATCATGTGATTATTTTATGTGGGGTATATAATTACTGTGAATTTATTTTATGATTCCTATATTTAAATTTTTTTGATAAAAAAATTCATTTATGTATATCTCTATAATTGGGTTTATTGTTCATAATTTACCAAATTATTAAGGTATTTTTGGCTTAATATTCATTTGGTGTGTCATAAGTTATGTTATTAATATATTTAATTTTATGAGGTATATATATTGTTTATTTTATACCTAACATAATGTTTTTTTATTCACATGAAATTTTCATTTTCATTTTTTTCATGGGGATTAAAAATTAAAGTAACTAAAGTGGTAAAGATTTTATTTTACAATCTCATCATATAATGAGATTATTTATGGTTATGTTTATGATGATTAAATATTATTATATTTGTCCCAATAAACTCATTAATTTTATTATATTATGGTTAATTGATGAGGATAAATCTTTTCCCTTATTTTTCCTCTTATTTCGTACTCAAGGGATCAAAATAATAATTTTTAATAAAAATACATTTATTTCCATCTTTGGTCAAAATCCCTTTTAATTAAAACAATGTATTTTAATTTTCTTTAAAATTGTTTTTTACATTCTCCAAATGATTTTCTAAGGAACCTTTTACTCATTTTTGAATGTTTAAATTTTTTTAAATAAATATTCATGTATTTTTTTAAACAAATCTCGTTTTTTAGTTTACAAAAAATGTGAAAGGAATCTCGGTTTTTACATATACTATATGAATTAATATCTACCCTATCAATACCAATTATTTTATTGCAACATCCTTTATAATGATCCATGGTTATTTTCAATGAAATAAATCTCAACGTTTTTTATGTTTTAAAAAGTTTATTTAATATGGAAAGTTATTTTCCTCATGATATGTGTTAAATTATTTCTAAATATTCTTTTATAAATTTAAAATTTTATTTTCGAAGAAAAGGATTTCCAAAATTTTGTATAAATTTTTTATAAAAAGTTATTTTCAATGAAAAATTATTTTCCTCCTATTTTTTTAAATTTTTTAAATCCTATTTTAAATGATTCATTGGTTATTTTTAGAAAATTGGTTTCCACAAATGATTTATGAATTTCTTTTTTGGAAAAAATTCACTGTCAAAGAATCCGTATTTTCTTAATGAAATGTTTCAACTGATCATTCAAAATTATTTTCTATATATGAAAACATCTGTTGATGTGACCTATGTATTTCTAGGAATATGATCTTAGGATACCATTTTAATTCGTTATTAGAATGGGTTTGTAAGGATGAAATGATGTTTATGAAACCCATTTATTTTCCTTGGGTTATACCACAAGTAAATACTCATGAAACTCGCATTTTTTATGGGTTATTTTTTGATGTAATGATGAAATAATTATGAAACATGCCTTTTTTCCATAAGTTTTGATGTGTTGAAATGTTTATGAAATCGATTTAATTTCATGGGTTATAATTTGATGAATGTTTTAGGATCTTATGAAACTCATACATATGATTTTCATTATGTTACAGGTGGGTCCTATATCTCCCTACAATGCATTGTGTAAAGATTTATATCTCATTAGATATACATGACTCAAATGGGGAGTGAACATAGTTCAAAAAGGAAATTTTCCTACTATGATGGTCTTGGGAGTGAACCTTTACTACTAAGAAGGTTCATGGGGTTAACCCATTCCACTATGATATCCTTGTATGTGAGCCTTGACTTCATTGTAAATAATGTAATACGGTTATATAAAGGCCACAAATCAATGTATTATACCAATATTATCTTCTCATTACACATATTCATTAATTACCTTCTAATTTTGGTCTTATGAAATATTAATATCTATTCCATGGGGGATGATTTTTATCATTGATAAACAAGGTATGGATTTAAAATTTTATGATCATGTTCTCATACACTTATGTTCATGTTATTCTTATGTATATATATTTTTTACCCTTAATTAGAATATTATCACACCATTTCATATGATTGTTTTTTCTAGGTTATGAGGAAATTTATTATATATGATAGGTATAATAAGGTTTCTAGTTATGAAGAACAGAGTGAGAGATGACATAACACACTTATAGACCAATTTTTTGTGTGTCCAAGTTTCCAGATGCATTATACCTCTATAATACACAAAAATTTATTTGTGTAATTTAATTAATATTCCTCTAAAAACATGTAATATCAAAGAATGGGAAATATATGTCTCTATATGTACTTTACTGCATGAAATTATTCTTCACATATTGATACTCATCTTATCCCACCATCATCACAAAATACAGTTTATTATATATTTATTATAATTAAAATCATGATATTTAAATAATTTATGATTAGAATTATCATCTCTTAATTTAATAACTTTTTATAATTAATTTTTACATAAGTCTCACATTTTTAGGTCTATAACCCTTTAAAATCACCATATATTTCGAAGAAGCCTTTACATATCGTGGGGTTTACATTTGTGTATTTACTTTTTCCTTAAGATGAACATTACATATCGTAATTTCTTACTCTTATATACAACAATTAGTCTTAGGAAATTTCTAATTTATAATATACACAACTACATGACTCATTCATATAATTTTTATAAACCCTCATGTATTAATGTACGGTTTTTTCATTTTATTATATAAATGGGAAACAAAACAAGAATCTTATTTAGTTATTTTTTAATGTTAGTTTTTTTAATTTACTCTATTATTGGCCTCAAATAAGAGGTAATTTTACCTATATAATTGTTACCATTAAATTTCACACAGACTTACAACACTTTGGGATTTTTAAATCAGTATAGAGAAAATGAATCATATATATTCATCAGAGTTAATTTTACATATTACATTCCTTTTAATATTATAAATTTCATGTTCTAAACTAAACTCAACAATTAGTATGTGTACCATATGTATTCTTTCTCATTTCAAATTTCTACAATATCTAAAAAATATAAAGCATATTTTAATGATCTAGACTCATCATTAAATCTTCTAAAATAATATCTTATAACTCTAAATAACAACAAAACATTTTAGCAGAAATTTAAAAACTATTAGAGTATTTAAAAACTATTCAAAACTATTTCAATATCCTTACAACATAAGAGAAATCAATTTTTAGTGCTTTGATAGATCTCCACTACCTTAAAAATTTTCACATAAAACACATTGTTATTCAATCATCATTTGTTTTTATTAAATAATATAAACAAAATTCATGTAAAATAACACAATGATAATTTTTCACACATCCATCAATATTTATTCATAAACACCATGAATCATTGGGCATATTAATAGATCACTTATCAACCTTAATAAATATTTTCTATTGTGGAAATTTCTTTAAAAACGGATCTATTTATCCATTGATATGAATTTTATCTCAAAAATCATCAAATGTAAAGGGTTCATCCCTATAGGAAGTATACCAATAATATATTCATTAATATCATGACTTAGCTCTAACATCTTCATTACCTATATTAGGATATTCCTCATCACACATAATTATAATTTATTTTCTTTAATCCTTAATGAAATATTCAAAACAAATAAAACAAATGTTAATTTTCTTCTATAATGCATTTTTTTCAATATAGTAAGCGTAGTTGCGTTATAAAGCATGAAGGATGACATATTTATTGATTTATCTAAATGGGTGATGATTAAAAATTGGTCATGTTTGAATCAATATTTAGGGATGTTGTAGAAATATATTAAATTTTTTAAACAAGTGTATTCACATGTTTCAAAATTCATGGCTAATAATGATTTTGTGTTTTGATATGTTTTTATATATTTTTAATATTATTTTTTTTATATTTTCCTATTATTAAGAGAAATTTTTTATTCCTAGTTTTTTTAAGATCTTCTCATAATAATTGATAATGTTATATAAATCTTAGTTCAAGGTGAACATTTTAAAAAGACATAATTTTTACCCCTAAAAAGAATATATTGAAAAATTAATGAATATCACTATGATACATAATAGTATCTGGATGGTACATAACAAAACATTGGTGTTTAACTTTAATTTGTTACATATTTAAGATGATATGTAATATTTTCCTTTGAAAAATAAAATATTATAGTGTATACGGAATATATTTAGAGGATATAAAAGATATGTGTTGTGGTTCTTAGTGGAATATGAAAATGGAAAGACAACAATTAGATAAGAAATATATTCAAAGAATACATAAGATATACTAGTCAATATGTAATATTTTAGCGTTGGTATTTAATATATTCTAGATGATCCATAAAATTTCAAAGTTGAAAAATAGTATATTTTAAAGAAAAATTTATAAAATTTTTAGAACTATTATATCAAGTAAGATATTTTCATTGATAAAAAATATATTAAATATCACGATTAAAAATATTTTTATGATTAAAAATATTCTCATGAGTATAAAGAAGATATTATTAATACATGAGAATATATTTTGAAAAATTTATAAGATATTAGTGAGCTCTTTATATTGATATATAAGATATTATATTTGTTATGTATGTTTTATCAGTTTGATAAATCTGAGAATTCTATTGAATTAGATTAGATTTTGTTTTAATATGATTCAACTCGTAAATATAGTAATGTTGTTGGAGAGTTAAGAAGGATTCAAACTACAAATAAAAAAGAATTATAGTTTAATAAATAAAAGGAAATTGGGTTGGTATTAGTGTGATATTTCTATGATTTTAAACATGAATATTTTCAAATATTTATAAAGATTCAATTCTAAGTTATTTTTCAAGAATATTCTTTACTAGTTTATATGGGTGCCTTAGTTATTTTTTAAAAATTTTGTGGGATAATATTTTAGAGAAATTTTTATTATGAGATCATCATGTAAAACCCATGTGATATATTGAGAATATGAAGATTATAATATAAGAGTAATAATAAGGATTATAGAAGAAGAGAAAATTTAAAAACGGATTCTCAAACATTTTTAATGATCTATATATCAATTACTGATAGAAAAAAGCTGATGATACAAAGAAAAATAAGATATTGAAAAACTAGGAAGAAGAATAAGCCTTAGGAGTGAAGAAATACCCTATGATTCCATTATATCATTGATATAAAAAATATAGAGAAGAAGAGAGTTTAGGAAGTCTAACATTGTTGATACATATTCATAATATTTATGTCAAATACCTTGAATATGAATATATATTTTGAGATGATAATAATCACATTGTCACTATTTGATTCTCTTCTGGCCAATGAATATATTATATAAAATTATAAGAAGACAACGTGAAGAAAAATGCTTCTTACATGCAAGGATCATTCTAATAAATAGTTAAGAAAACAAGGTTTATATGTGTACTAATATAGGTGATAGAAAAATATAATTTTAATTCCAATTATTGAGGAAGAATAACTGATCATTTGATGTTGTGGAATCTAAGACTATATTATATAACATTATTATTAATGAGTTGGGGGTACCCATTATAAACTAAAATGAAATTTTATGAATAAAAAATCCTGAGACAACCCATGATTTTTAAGATATATACATAACTTAAAATATGTTACCTTCCCTAAATATATTTACTTAATTATATAAGTGGATATCTATATCTCATAATCACGTTGAACATAATAAAGAGTAGATACCCACCGTGGGAGGAAAAAATGACAAAGTATAGTTTGTTGCTACTCTTGTATATTTATTGGTTTGAATTTGGTGTGGTGTATTGGTAATATTCATGAAAATACATTCACTAAAATAGGTGTTATTTTTCAAATATTAAGATGGATAATTAAATGTGAAAATAGATTTTGTTAAAACTTGTTTCCCTTGATTTACCCACTATATGTGTAATTGTATATATCACTAGACACATTATCATTGAATAGTAAAATCAAAAAATATATCATTAAACATAAAATTATTGATTAAATTATAATGTGAATATAGTGTAATATTATTAAAAGTGGAACGGATCTCATCTTTATATAGTGAAAAAATATTATTTAATGGAATTTTTAAAAACATATAATAATATATAGATGTAATATTCATATCTTGAGTTGGAGAAAATATATGTTTTTTATGAGAGTTGTTGATAAAAAAGTCTAAAACATAATAAGTAAAAAATTAATTACTAAAATAAAGTAAGTTATAATTTTAAATATTTACAAAAAAGGAGGATAAATAACATTGAGAGAAAATTATTACTATCCTATGTGTATCTGTAAATGTTGGATAAAGATTTTTTACTCATGGGATTATTCAATAATAGAATAACTTTTGAAAATTTATAATACATAAAATAGGGAATTATTTTAAAAGAATCTTTGAAAAAATTTAATAAATAAATTATTTTTTCCTAAGTTAATTCTATAAAAAAATAGTTTTATTTCAAAAATAAGACACATATTTTGATACCTCAGACCAACACTCCTAAATCTGATTTAAAAACATACTTTAAATACATTATTTGATACCAAGTGATGAATCGTAGACATATCTATTGAATAGTTTTATGAAATAAATATAACACTATAGTATATACAATTATATGATATTTTAGTTTTATATATTTTGAGAATTAATGAAATACATTCACTAATAATGCCGATTTCATTCCAAAATAATGGTTATTTTATTCCTCTATATAAGAAACAAATTATTTAAAAATAATTCATCAAATTTTACCATAATTCCCAAAACATTATATTCTTCTAGTCATATCATGTGTAATAATTTTATTCATAACCGAGGGTATGGAATCAATAGGATTTGTTGAGCTAAAACAATCAGTCATTGGAAAATATAATTGTTGTTATTAATGAAAGAAACATGGTACTAATAATATAGAAAGAATAATTTATTTAAATAATCACTAAATCAATAGAAATCAATTTTATGACATATCCTTGAAAATAAGTGAAAACATAGATAAAAATAATTTATGATCTAATTTTGAATTAATACATAATGGTATACCTCATATACACATTTTCATGGCCTTGTGATTAGACACTATACTGATATTGGGAGAGATATACCCCAAAACAATGGTTTTTTCCTCAAAATATTTATCAAGTCATTGAGGGGATATATAATGTCGTTCACCACCACTATGTAGATTAAGTCCCATACATTCACCATAAGAGTAAAAAATACATTTCACACCATTCCTTAAAGAATAATTGGATAAATAAAAACATGAATATCCATATATTAAAAAATGATGAATTCCATTAAATTAACGACCTGAGTTATCAGTTATAAACCATGAAGAATGATAATACTTTCCCACCTAATAAATAATATATTTTTTTCAATGTGGACATTCACTAATCTAAATTTCATGAAATGAGATGTTAACACATTAGGGTAATGAGTATTCCATTTAGTTAATACCAGAATATTTTGATCATAATTAATGGTGTCAATGTAGGTGGATGGTTTCAAAAAAAAACATATCCTCAATTTAACAAATAAAACATAGATAATATTTTCATAAATAAAAATAATCCTTGCAAGAATAATTCTTTGAACGATATCAAAAAAAAGATCAAGAATAGAATTGTTTAATATCGTTAGTTCAATCACCCAAATGATATATATATATATATATATATTAGAGTATAAAAAAGAAAATAGAAACTCTATTAGCGTAAATTATTTTTAAAATGAATGGTTAATTAGAAATTAAAAGATAGATAAAATTTTAGAAAACATTTTTATCATTGATTCCAAATACAAATTTACATGTGAATTTAAATTGTAAATTTTATAAAAGTTATATAAATCATTTTAAAAAACATTAATTTAAAAATTAATCTTCAATAATGGGTCCTTGGAAATGAATATATGTTACCTTTTATAAAATATGAGAAGAAAACCAAGCAGATGAAATTGAAAGGAAAACCCCATTTTAAGTTTCTTCATATACATTTCTTCAAATATCATATTGTGAAAAAAAAATTAAACATACTTCTGATTAAAAATATATTTTTACCCTTTTTGGTAGATAAAATATGATATATTTAAATATTAGAGTGGGATAATATAATAATGTATTAAATAACATTGTGATGAAAAAATTAGATTCAATGAATGAAGATTACTGTTACCAATATCAAGATTAGGAAACATACTCATTGAAGAAATAAATATTTCAAAAATGATTATTACATAGAAGTAATGTAAATTAATCTAAAATAATTATAATAACAAATTGTATAATAAATTTTTATAATTTTATTATCCTTTTTGAGCAGTAGGATAATTTTAACTTAATGAATGAAAATTGAGTTTTCAGAAATCATTCCAACTTGGGTTACCATGAAGTAAATAACCATGTAGTAAGAAATAACTATTTTGATTATTATTTAACAAGATTTAAGAAAATATATAATAAATACACATTAATTAGTAGAAAATTCACGTTTTAAATAAAAACACGGGGAATAAAATGAACACATATTTAGTAATTGAAGTTTGAGGTAAGGAATAATTGAATCTTGAGTAGCATTTTACTAAAAATCCATTAAAGTAGGGGTATTTTAATTAAACAATAAACAAAATTATTAAAATTTAACTAATTATTTGATATATAAAATAGTCAATATACACACCACATAATTGAAATTACATGCACAATACTGAACATGTTTCAATGAGGGGAATTTTATATGGAAACCCTAACCATAGTCTTGAATCATTATTCACTTGCACAAAAAATTTAGAATAAATAAATTATGTTCATCAAATAAATACCCAAATACAATATTGAAAATTATAAAAATTTGTTATAATCACTTATAATAATTATTCAGATAAAAATATTTGTCTAATTTTTGCTATATTCATTACTGGATGTAACTAATCTCTATCACTTTGAAATAGAATCATAAAAGTGGTGTTGTTATCTATTATTTTTCTTATTACTATCAATATTATATTAACTAATATAATTTACTATATTAAACTAGATATTTTACAAAGTCATAAATTCATTTTGTGGTATTTTTTATGATTCATGAGAATGAATTTGGTGAGAAGAATATTTCAGTGATTCTTAATGAATGAAGGGAGATTTCTTAATTAATGAGTTAAATGTTGATATAAAATTACTAGAAAAAATAATATTATTTTAACATTTCTATCAAATTATACTAGTAAATAATATCTCATAGTAATCTATGACATAAATTCATAGTATTATTCATGAAGGTGGTTAATCGGACCCGAACATGAACCTACATTGATTAATGGATGATTATGGGGTGGTTTATTTGTAATATAATTACACTAGAAGAATAATGATTTCATTTATGGGTTATCAATTTGATAAATAATAATTTTCATGAATGATAAATAAAATATTACTTTTATGAATTCATTTATTAGAAAGAATAGGTTCTTTTCTCTTAGTACTCTCATTATAAATAATTTAATTAATGATAATTGTTTATTGATCATATCATTAATAAGTTTTCTAATTTATCATTATAGAAACATAATGATATCATTAACATCATATAAATCCTTTAATATAAACCATATATCCTTCAATTAATGATGATAATGAAAAATGTTATACATCATTCCATGGAGGAGGTAGTACGTACATATTCATTGATGATGATTTCATTTTCACAAAACATAATAAAGTTCTGAAGGTTCCAAATGAATAAAAAATCATATAGGGGTATAACCAAGTTGTCTTTCTTTCATAATAAACTATTATTATGTGATTTACATCGATGATAACCAACGTGACCAAAAAATGAATTAAATATTAATTAATAAGAGAACATTGGAACCAAAATAAAGGATCATCAGATAATTATTTATAATTAATTTATGAAATTAAATAATAACCCTATGATGAATTTTTTTATTAATATATCTTACAATTTATCTACATTGTAGCATCATTTCAATATAAGAATCATGTATAGATTCCCTACATCGGTGGTCCAAATTATCTTCACTGACCTCTGAACATAATTGTAGGAATATCCATGTGCTAGCATTATAGATTCTAAAAATATCACAATTGTTCAATGATCACCTTGATAATCACTTAAATAATTATTCCCTTTGATCTCAGTAGAATCAAAAGTTATGGTGGATGATGATCTCTCTTTTTCATTGAGATGTCTGTTAGAGAGGGATCTATCCTATGATTTAAGAGAATTTTCATGATGTTGTTGTCTACAACCAAAAAAATATGGAATCCTCTTGTGTTAGAAATAATAAATTTGGTTTAAATATAGATAGTGTTTGAAATTAAAACCCGCACATGTGACTTAATTATTTCATTAGTTCATTTGGTACTCAAAGTGTTTAGTAATAAAAATAATATTACTAATATTTCATAACATGAATAAAACAAGTGAATTAAATAAATATTATCTATTCAAATAATATTTAATATATATTATTTCCCACTAAACCATTAAACATAGTCATCCATTCCACTTTAATTTTTACTGATTAGTTAATAATGACTATTTATCTAATAAATTAATATTTTTGAATTATTATGCATTAAATAAATAAATAAATAGTATATCCAATAGATAAAATTTAAATATTTAGTAAATATAATATTCAAAAAAATCTATTGAATAATTGGTGATGGAATAAATGTGATAAAAAAACATGAATAATTCTTAAACTATTGGTGGGTATAATATTTACCCAACATGTTAAATATTAAATAACTATTTTATTTATCTTATTTTATAGATACATTGAGTGTGTGGCCCTCTAGGCCCCTATCAATGTGATATTATGTAATGTAGTCTAATGTAACAACCTGTTGTTTTTTTTTTGAAATATCATCTTTAAATAATTTTAAATCTTTAATTCTTTCATTTTAGGAAACTGTGAGTTTAAATAAACCATGATATGATCTTGGTATAAAATTAACATTATAACATATTTTTTAGGTTAATATGAATAAATACCTTACTTATTAAAATGTAAGGTGAATTCATTAGATACCAATTATATATGAAAATATAAACCAATTAAATGTAAAAAAATGTTTTTATTTCTGTATTAATAAAATAATTCAATTATAATTAGTAAAATAAAAGATAAATATATATGTGTGTGTGTGTTATATATTTAATATAATATATTGTATATTTAATTAATAAATATTTGCATTATAGGGTATGAATAAACCCTATTTTATGTATAAAAACCTATATTTTTTTATAAGGATAATTTTACAACCTTTTAATGGATAACCATTTTTAAATTAATCTTTTCACACATTAATAATTTTTATATGAATGAATAGAATTATTCTTCGGATGTGGTATATAAAAATTTACTTTGGATGTACTTATGTTATTTTTAGGATAACTTTAATGATTTTATGAAAAGTAAAAATATAATTAATCTTAATTGAAAAAAAAAATAAAAAAAACAATTTTCATGGATAAATTATTTAAATGAATGGGTTTAAATTGTAAATATATTTTATTTTTAACAATTAATATATTTTAAGTCATTGTAATTAATTTAACACAAAAATAATATATAAAATCTTTTTAATCTTTTTCAATATTTTAACTCTTAAAACTCATTGTCTATTTCCAACAATGAGGTGAATTTTAATTTGTTACTAAAAAAATATGTTTTGAGTTCTGATTAATTTATTCCATATTTGGATTTAGTATGTAAATATTATGTAAAAATCATTATTTTATTTTTGGTCATTGTGAATAGTGACTTCGATAATTTTTATTAATATGGTAAATGAGTAAATCATGTAATTATGGGTAAAACAAATGTTATAAAATTACCTTAATTGTAGTCCTCATCTAATTGGATGAGTGGATTTCAACCTAAATCATATTTGGGTTTAAGTGATATCCTTTGGAAACATTTTTGGTTAGATTAAGGCATTGAGTTTATTTTATTAAAATAATATTTAACTATGTCTTAATCAAATTTTAATAAATA
The DNA here is from genome assembly GCA_963277665.1 of Viscum album. Taxonomy (NCBI): domain Eukaryota; kingdom Viridiplantae; phylum Streptophyta; class Magnoliopsida; order Santalales; family Viscaceae; genus Viscum; species Viscum album. Next base: position 246,662,279 of record OY728157.1, on the reverse strand, counting down.
TATAATTTTTTAATATAAGTTTATAAAAAATATGAATTCAACTATAAATACTCATTTTCAATGTATTGTGATTTTATTTATAAAGGATATTTATTTATAATTTATTATAAATAAATAATTACCTTAATAGCTTATACATTAATGATGCTAAAATTATATAATTGAGAAGAAATCAATAAAATAATTTTTATTAAAATGATAATAACCATTATAATAAAATAACAATTGTCAAAATATTATTGGTATAATTTACATTGACCATATTCATACACTGTTGGAGTTATTGACCATTTGGATCTATAAAGAAAATATTATGACACTTATAATATTTTATTTAAAGTGGTGTTAAAGTTATTTGATTCGTGTTTTAATAAATAATACATTTTATTAAGGTAGGATTTTCCAGATGATATATTAGACTATACATTTTTACATTAAATATAGAGGATTTATATTCATCCTATTTTTGAAATTTTTATTATACGAATAATATTGTTAAAGAATTATAAAAAAATAAATTATCCTGAAATTATTTTATTAATGAAGAAAATATAAAAATTTTTATTAAAAATATTTACATTTATATAATTTGGGATAATTACTATATCCAAATAATTTTATTGATAAACGTGACCTATTATGAATATAATAAAAAAAAATTTCAAAGTTAACTTGTTATATTTTTTTTAATCAATTAGTATTATAGTAAAAAATTAGAAGTATTGATTTTCTATGGAAAATAATGTATTATTAAATTATTTTAAAATCACAAAATTTTAAAAAATATGTATAATAATTGTTAAAATGTTTTATTTGTTATAAATTATTCATTTGTGGTCTAATTGACATTGAATAAGTAAATATTTCACCATTTTAATATTGAAATATTTGTCACCATAGTTAAAAAAAATTAAATAACATTTTGTTAAATAAAAATGATACAGTTTAAATGGACATAAAAACATGTATAAAGATCATTTTATGATTATATTACATCATTAACACATTTAAAACTATAAAATAAGTCATTTTGTTGGTTTTTGGAAGTGGTTTGAATTTTTTTATAAATTGATATTTCTACAAATGTTCCCCCAACCTCAAATATAAATGAGAACCTGCTCCCTAATTTATTCATAACTAATTGAGAAATAAATTTAATCCATTCCATTCACATTTATCTTCTCAAATTCCCTATTCACATTCTATAGGTTCTGGTCTTCTTAGAAGTCCAAATTTACTTCCCTTTAGAGGAGATCTAGTGGGAGCTCGCTGAAGAAGTGGTAATCTCCTTTAGAGACTCTCTCCATATCATTTATTCTTCTACTTTTTCTTCCTTTATTGTTTACAATATTAATTAATAACTCTAGTATATCCTATATACTGAAATTTTATTATGTTTATGGAACAATCTTGTTCCACCTTATATCCATTGTATAAAAAACAAAATCACAACGTGTGTATACGTACGACTTACCATCTCCAGGCCTTGGTGTAATCGGTTTTTCACCTGCACATTACATGGATGGGTATAATTATGGAAATATTAAATATATATTTTTATTTTAGAAATATATTTTTTCTTTAAAAATATATACATCACCAATTTCCATACTATTTCATAATTAAAGGAATGATATCATGGCTTGTGTGTACACACGACTTACCATGTCCACAATGTGATGCGATTAATTCTATACGATATCCACTAAAGAATAGTTGAATTGAATTAATAAATATGATATATATTATGTTAATATCATTCTAGAAACTATATAATTACACCCTATTAAAAATAATATTAACATATTCGACAAAACATGCCTAAAAATGAATTCTTTTATACCCGAATAACAAGTAATAATGAAATATTATTAACAAAAGGATGATAATATGATCAAATATGTTATAATAAAAATGAATATGATTCCAAAATAAGTCAATGGATTTATTAAAATCATTATACAATTTTTTAGGATACATACAAAGGATAATTTCACAATCTCATTATTATAAGATGTTGTTTATATATAGGTATTTAATAAATTATTTTCATTCTCAATTTACATGTTTTATAAATATTTATTAAAAATTATATATTCCATCATTTTACAATTTTTAATTTTAATTTTACCCAAATAGTTAATTTTTATTAAATGGTATGAGCGGTTTCTTTTTTTTATTCGATGTGTGGTAGTTTTTGGCATGTCCAACTATTTATCTAGAAGAGTGTTTTGTTTTTACTTATACGATATGATATTTTTTTAATTTTTCATAACACTGTATTTTAAATAATATTCCTTTACAATATTTCAAGGTTATTTAAAAACATTATTTCTTTTAAATTTTTTTGCAATTTTTAGAAAAGAATTTTTTTGAAGAAGGAAAGATATTTTTCTCAAGAATTTATTTCCAATGTTAAATCAACTTTATTTTATATCTAAGATGGAATTATTTAATAAGGATATGTTTCTAGTATAAAATACCTATTATTATTATGGTTTTATTATGTTCATTAAAAGAATTATATTTATGAAATCCATTTGTTTTACATGGATTATCTTATGATAGATTGATGGTTAGGAAATCTACTTTTTCATGGGTTATTTTATAATGAATGATTAATATTATTGTGGCACACAAAAAATAATTTCATTATAAGATGTTTGGGTCCTATATTTCCCTCCAATTCATGGGGTAAATATTAATATCTCTTAATATACATAATGTTGTAATTGGAAATGATATTGGTTCAAAATTATAGGATTGGAATGAGGAGTGACCTCAGTTTTGTAATGGACTTTATCTGCTATAATGGTATTATAAATGAGACTTGAATAATATGAAATGATTTTATATGCTTATGTGTATTCCTAAAAATCTCTTGTGTAATGTTATTAATTTTGGGATCATGTTCATTGATTCTTATAAACATTTATGATATATCCAACGGCGTTATATCACAATCTTTCAAATATAGCTTATGATTTTCAAATATTATGTTCTTATGTGTTATGAATATGATATGAATAGTATTACCCAGTTTACCCTTACTAAGAATATGAGCTCACCATTTCTTATGTTTCTTCTCCCCAAGTCATGAATAAGGGTATTAAGTAAGATATTCCAGAAAGGGGTCTAGTTATGATTGAATAAGCATTTGATAATGTAGATGTATTATGAACCATTTGTTTATGATTCCTTGTTTCTAATGACACTAAACCTAAATGATATTTTCATGGGGTGGTTTTATGTTTTAGTGAATATTCTTAAATTTTTAAATAATATATATTTATATATATTTTTGGTGGTTATAGATGGTATCAGAGGAATGGTATAGTTAACCATTGAAAAAAAAGATGATAAAACAATAGGAAGAACCCTAAGGATAAGCTAAAGTATAGGTTTCAATACTAGTGTTTTAGAAATGATCATGAATTACCTAGGATAAATCCTAAAATATCTTAAATTGAAATTTTATTCTTTATTGTGGGTTTTTCAATTATAATTATTATTGATCATACTATGATTCTATGTTTTAGTTGATGGTTGGAACATAGTCGAATTGTGTTAATCATGAATGGGACTATAAATGAAATGATTTTTCTCCCAAGGAACTGAATATTATGGGATCTAGTATAAAAAACCTTTTTTCTATGATCACAAAACAATCTTAAGAAATCAATCATATAGGAAATACAAATGAAAAAGGACGGAAATACATTCTGTTCTATCTTTCATGAGGCAAATTCCACATTCTTTCAATGGTTTTTCTGATCCACTAATAGATGAACAATGGATTACTAAAACTAATAAGATGTGTTCAGTTCATCTATGTGTAGAACATGATAAAGTCATCTTTACAGTCTATCATATGGAAGGTGATGCAGATCAATGGAAGAATCATATCAAGAATATGAGGAAAATAGATAAAATTGAATTCAAGGAATGGGATGTGTTCAATAACTTATTTTTTAAAAAGTACATTCCTTCTATTCATTGATAAATCTTGGAGGAGTTATTTGAACTTAAAAAACGATGATGAACCCATTAGTACCTATAAATAAAATTTTACATACATATACAAGTTACACTTTTGGAATTATTATTCAAACTAAGAGTAAAATTGATCAATTCTTTAGTGACTTAAAACCAAGTATTCAAAGGGAATCATCCCTAAAATACATCAATAGTTACGGGGAACTCAATCAATGTACTATTATATTTGAGATAGAGAATGGAGTAACCCATTAGTACTATGGGTTTGATAAGAAGAGAAAAATGGAATTCAAGGGAAAATCTAAATACCACACTGAAATGAAAATGAGTTTTCCATATTATAAAAGTGTGGAAGGAAACATGGAGAAAATTTCCTTAAAGGTACTAGAACATGATTTATGTGTGGAAGAGAGGGTTATTGTGATGTTGAATGTTGGAGTTATTGGAAAAATATGACTAACGATGTGAATAGAGAAAAGGCTACACTGAATCCACCACCTACACTTCAATGATAAAGAAGAATTGAAATGGGGTGTTATACCAACCAGTGATCTAATCCAAGGGTTATCAATGATTATTGAGGAACAAAAACACTTAAGGCCAACTACAATGAAAATTCACAAGCGATCACAATCAACGATGTAGAATATGATAATGAAGTGGTGAAAGGTACACAATCCATCCACTATAAAGTCGTAAATTATTTATTTGATTCTTGATCCATCCAATCATTTTTTGTGAATAATTTTCTATTGGTATCTATGTATTACCTCAACAATTGTATTTTAAGTTACATGTGAGATATTCTAAGGGCACAACAGTCACATCCAAAGTGTATAATTATTCTTCCATTGAAGTTTGTTGAAAGTGATTCATGAATATTTTGTGATCAATTATTTAGTATAAGTTGATGAGATTATTGGAATGGATTGGATTTCTATATATGGATCTCATATCAATTTTTAAGGAAGGGATGTCCCATTTCATATTCCTGACTAATCATATATATTTGATCAAATCAAGGATGAGTATGATTTTCTAGTGAAAAATTCTTCCATCATATGGGTCTTGGTTACTATAAATTATGGTTATATATTTCAAATGGTTGGGGTGAAAATCGAAACTAATAATAAAACCATTTTAAGATAGTTTTGTGATATTTCTCTAGAACAATTTCAAGGTCTTACACCAAATTTTGAAGTTGATTTTTCAATAGAATTCATAACAGGTGTTATTCATATTTCAATGAATCCTTTTAGAATGGACACAATTGAGTTTTAGGAACTGAAGAGGAAACTAGAAGAAAATATTGAAAATAGATTCACATTGTCTAGTTCATTACCTTAGGGTGAACCTATTCTGGTTGTTAAGAATAAAGATGGATCAATAAGACTCTACATTGATTATTGAGAACATAATAAGATCAAAATCAAAAACCAATAAATTATTCCCAACATTGATGAATTTTTAGAAAAACCACATGGATCTCAATACATTTACATGATTGATATTCATGTAGTATATCATCAATTAAGGGTTAAGAATGAGAATATACCAAATACAAAATTCCATGCAAAGTATAGAAACTATGAATTTATAGTGATTCTTTTTTGTCTTAGAAATTCCACCACTATCATCATGGATATAATTAATATAGTCTTTAGAGAATATATTAATAAATTTGTGGTATTTTTATAAATAATATTGTTGTTTTTAGAAGAGAAAGGAAGAACGGAAAAATCACATGATAATTTTACTAAAGACCCTAATAGAGGATAAGATTTATGAAAAATTTAAAAAGATTGACTTTTCGATTCATAATGTTATTTTTTGGGTCTCATAATCTCAACGGAAGGGATATCTATGGATCCATCAAAAGAAATAATTATTAAATTTTTTCCTAGATCGACCATAGTAATTGAGGTGTGATGTTTTATAGGTTTGGATTGAAATTATCGATGTTTTAGGAGTGATTTTTCACGAATATCTCATCCACAAACCATGTTGACTCAAAAAAGAGTTATGTTCATGTGGATGGAGGAATGGGATTATAATATCAATGATAAAAAAAGATGTTTATCCATTGCACCTATACTCACATTACCTTGTAGTGTATAAAGGTCAAGGATATACATTGATGCACCCAATAAGGGGATGTGATGTGTTCTCATACAAAATGATATGGTGATAGCATATGCCTCACAAAAATTAAAAATCCTTAATAAAAATCCCATATCTCTTGATTTGGAGTTAGTAGGGAAATATTTTCATTAATGATTTGGAGGTATTGTCTTTACAATGAAAGGTGTGATATTTATACTGATAATAAATGATTTAATTATATTTTTAATTAGTGGAGTCAAATATTCATTAAATAATATTTTTGGAGTTGATTAAAGATTACTAATTCTCAATACATTATCACCCTAGTAAAGTGATCAAGGTCATAGATTCTTTGAGATGAATGTACTATGACTTATTATCCAATATTAGGATAAAAAAGATTCAATATTTATGGATTTTTAAAGGTTGGTTCTTGAAATTTTAATGGAAGGGGATAAATCTTATCATTACAAAATGAATTTTCACCCGTCTATACATGTGCCGATTAAGGAGTCCCAGAATGAATATGAAGAGATAAAAATTAAGGTGAGAAATTTTCATGAATTAAACCTTGATTGTGATGGAATAAAAAGGTATAAGAACCGTGTTTGTATTTATCCCACACCATAATTAAAGAAGGAGCTATTGGATGTGGCTCATAGTCATTAATTCTCTATTCATCCTAGAAGAAAAAACATATACAGGTACCTAAAAGAGTTTTTATAGTGGGATGGAATTAAAATATTGGTTATTGAATATGTATCTCAGTTCATGGATTGTCATCAAGTAAAGGATATGAGACTGAAGTCAAAAGGGATGTTACAACAATTTCCCATACAAGAATTGAAATGGTAAAAAATCACTATGGAATTTTTCATCATACATCCCAAAAAATCTAAATGAAAAAAAATCTATATGGGTTATATTTGATATCATTATGAATTCGGCACACATAATTATTATTACAGAGGATTTATCTCTTGATTAACTTTCCAGGATATATATAAATCAAGTGGTAAGATTTCATGGAGTACCGCATTCCATTAATTCTGATCAGGATCCATGGTTTAACATGATGTTCTAGAAAAGTATTTAATAGGATCTAGAAACATAGTTAAGTTTCAGCAATTATTATCATCCTCAGATAGAGGTTCAGTCTGAGAGAACAATTAAAACTCTTGAGGACATGTTGAGGGAATTATCTATTTATTTTAATGGTGGTTGGGATCAACAACAACCTTTGGTGTATTTTTTATATAACAATAGCATTCAATCCAACATTTATTTGGATCCTTATAAATCTATATATGGAAAGATGTTTAGAACTCCAACTTGTAGGTATGAAGTGGGGGAATGAATCTTATTAGGACCATATATTTTTTATTAAATGGAAGAGAAGGTCAAATCTATACAACAACACATAAGAGCATCTCATAATTGGAAATATGTTATATTGACAACCGAGGAAAATTCAATCAGATTGAATTTTGTGAAAATGTATTTCAACAAATATCTCTATGTAATAGACTAATGTTATTTGGAATTAATGGCATGGTGAGCCCTAGTTATATTGGTCATTTAGAAATTTTGGATTATATTGGGAATGTATCTTACCAATTGGCACTTCCACCAAATCTCTGTCAATTTCATAACGTGTTTTGTGTATATCTCATAATAAAGTACATACTTGATCCTTCCCATGTACTAAACTCATAAGTCACATCGACGGAGAATGATCTTTCTTATGAAGACAAAGTGATAGGGATTCTAGATTATAGCAAAAATGTTCTATGAAAGAAGACCACTCTCTTGGTTAATGTTTTATAGCAGGACAACAAATTTGAGGAATCAAGGTGGGAACTTGATGATTTTATGATGAAATGGTATCCTCATATTTTTATATCCAAGTGATGAATTTCATAGGAGAAATTTAGTATAAGGGGGTAGAATGTAACACTTAAATGTTTTTATGAAATATTTTCATTAACTAATTTAAATTATTTAAGAGCCTGAATTACACAAAATTGTGAGTTTAAAAAAATAATAGACACCCTTGGTTTAAAATAAAAATCATAACTTATACATTTTGTTAGGGTGAATAAATAACTAAATTATGAAAATATGGTATGAATTCTTAGTATACAAATTGTTTATGAAAATTATAAACCAATTAAATGTGAAGGAAATATTTTTATTTATAGTTTTAAAAAATTATTTGAATTACAATTAGTAAATGAAATTAATGAAACATATATGTTAAACTTTTAATAAATTAATTTTTGATATTTATCCAATAGATATTTTAGTCACATGGTATGAATAAATATGATTTTATATATAAAATATTATAAATTATTTAAAATATAATTTTAACAACATTTAATAGTGAACCCTTTTAAACTTACAAATATGTCACATTAATAATTTATATACAAAAAATAATATTCTTCATTATAAGATAGATATAAAAATTTACTTTGGATGAATTTTTTATATTTTTCTGTTAAAATTCAATTTTTGATGAATAGTAAAAATATAATAAATTTTAATTGAAAGAAAAAAATTCATCAAAATAATTTATATTGTTAAATTATTCTACTAATTATTTTTAAAGTATATATAGATTATATTTTTTATCAATTAATATAATTTATGATATTATTCATTAATTTTAAATTGATTTCAGTTATAAAAACATTTCAATATTTTATAATGTTTTATCTTTTTGAAACCCGTTTTCACTTTCCGAAAACAAGATGAATTTTAATTTATTTACTATAACTTTAGTGTTTTAAATTTTCAAAAATAGTTTCCATATTTGGAATCAGTAGTTATAAATTATTTAATTGATTTCTTTTATTTTTTGGAATTTTGAATAATAATATTATGTTATTTTTTATTAATATAGGAAATGGTTAAATTTGGTAATTAAGGGTAAACCTAATGTTATAAAATTATCCTAACACTTGACCTAATATAATTTGATAACTATTTTTTCTGAAATAATCCTTGGGTAGAAATGGAATCTTTTTTATGTTACTTGGATGAGATTAGGATATTTATTTTATTTTATTTAAAGAATAGTTAAATATATCTTACTCGAATTTTATTAACTATATCATTTTTAATGTAATGTTACACAATAGATAAATTCCACTATTAATATTCATTTTAAATATACAATTTTTTTATTTAACTTGGGAATTTTTTTTTAATTTTTTTGAAATAAATAATTACCTCAATATCTTATACATTAATAATGAAAAATTTATTTAATTGATGAGAAATAGAAAAAATAATTTATATTAAAATGATAATAACCCTTAAATATTAGAAAACATAACCAAATATTATTAGTAGAGTATATCTTGACCATATTCATCCAAGGGTTGAGTTATTAACGATTTTTAGCCATATGGAAATGATTATGACACTTGTAATAGTTTATTTTGTTTGAGGTTAAAGTTGTCACATTTATGTTTTAATAAATATAAAATTTTAAATCTTCTATTTTCCAGAATATATATTTGACTATAAGTATTATTCTAAAATATAGAGGATTTTTATTCATCATGAAATTTTAATTTTAATTTAAATTCAACAAATATATATTTTAAAAAATTACACAAAACTGATGTTGTAATTATTTTTTTAATAGAAATAAAAAATAAATGTTAATAAATATACTAAAATAAATATAATTTTTGATAATTAATATATATTGGATGACTTTTATATTTTACCTTGAACTATTATGAATATAATAATAAATTTTGTTTGAAGATAAATTGTTATATTTATTTTTTTATTCAATTAATTGAATAGTATCAAAATTAACACTATTGATTGTTTATCAAAATAATATATTATTAAAGTACATAAAAATCATAAAACCTTTTAAAAATAATATATGATAATTTATAAATGGTATAAAATGTTCTTAAATTTTAATTTATGGTATAATAGACATCAATAAGTAAATATTCCACCCTTTTAATGTTGAAATATTTGTTACCTTATATATAATTAAATAGAATAACTAAGTGTAAAATGAAAATGATATGGTTTAAATAGAAATAAAAAAATTCTCAAAACATATTTTTGATGATATTGAAACAAATCTGATCTCATATTTGAAACTGATACATCTTTTAGATTTTGGATGTGGTTTGAATTTTTTTAAAATTATTATCTTTGAAAATTCTAAAGGTCCCTCTAACCTCCATGATAAAAGGGACCCTCCTCCCTCATTTATTCATATCTATTTGTTCCTTAATGATCATTCATACCCTACGTATTGACCTTATAAACATAACTAGTCAAATTCTATATGTATTGGTCTTCTCAAAGAACCAACTTTAGTGCCGTTAAGAGGATATCTAGAGGGATCTCACCGAAGAAGAGGTAGTCGCTTTTACCGACTCTTTCAATACCACTTCTTCTTCTACATCATCTTCATTTATTTTTTCTAATAATAATTAAATACTCAATTATCACCTATATAATGAGATTTTATTATGGTTATGTAAAAACCTTATTCCACCATCTATAAATTTTATGAAAATTGAAATCACCACAAGTGCGTATGTACAGTTTACCATCTCCACGCAATGGTGTAATATTTTTTCCCCACCACATTATTATATTGGTATAATAATGGAAATAATAACTATATATGATTTTTATAACAATATATTTATTCTATAACAATATACATAACATCCACTTCCATTCAATTAAATAATTAAATGAATGATATCATCACTCATGTGTACGTACGACCTACCATCAAAATAATGTGATGAGATTTATTCTACATGATATAAATTAATGAATAAATTTATAGAATAGATAAATATGATATATATTATATTAATATAATTATGGAAAATATATTATTATAACCTATAAAGTAGTATCATAACTTATTCAAGAAAGAACACTTAAGAAAATGAAGTCGTTTATACCTGAATAATGAGTAACAATGAAATTTTATTAAAAAATGGATGATAATATAATCATATATGAAATCATAAAAATGAATATAATTCTATAATAATCATTGAAATTATTTAAATTATTATATTGGTGTTTCAGATACATAAAAATATATCATCCCAAAGGTAAGGGATAAATTCACAATCTCATTATTAGTCGAGATTGTTTATTCGTTAGTATATACTGGGGTATATTTATCATCCATGTCCTTGTTTCCAAAATATGTATTAAAAAATTATTATTTTTATCCTTATAAAATTTTTTAAATTCAATTTTACCCAATTTTTGAATTTTTGTTAAATGGTATGAATAAAATATTTCGTCTCTTTTTGATACGAAGGACTTTTTGAATTATCTGACAAAAGTACGAGAAGAATGATTTTTTTAACTTATTTGGAATGAATTTTATTACATTTTCATAACCCCATATTTCTATGATGAATATATTATAATATTTCAAGGTTATTTATATATAAATTAATTTATTTTATTATTTTATGGAATTTTGAGAAAAGAAAATGTTTTTGAAGAAGAAAGTATTTTTCCTTAGTAATTAATTTTCAACTGTTCAATTAAAATTATTTTCCATCTAAGATGGAATTACATAATAGGGTTATGTTTAAATTATACTATCCATATTATACTTATGTTTTGATTGTATTTATTTATGGAATGATGTTTATGAAATTCATTTTTTACGTAGATTACCTTTTGACGGAATGCTGTTTAAGAAACTCATTTGTGTACATGCGTTATGCTATGATGAATGATTTTTGTTTCATTGGAACAGATAAGAATGATTTAATTATGATATGGTTGGAACCTATATCTCCCTCTAATGAATTTGGTAAATGGTTATATCTCATGAGTTATATAGGGAAATAATAATAAATGATCTCAGTTCAGTAAAACAGGGCTAGAATGAGGAGTGAGCTCAGTTCAGTAATAGAATTTGTCCACTATGATTGCCTTAGCAGTGATACTTGACTAATATGAAATGATTTTATTGTATTATGTTTATGAAAAATAATTTCATGTCTTATTTTATGACTTTTCGGATTATGTTCTTTTTGTCTTAAAAAGTTTTATGATTAATTCAATGGTATCATAACACAATATTTTGTATACAGGATAAGATTTTAAAATGTCTTGTTCTTTTGTTTTATTATTTTGATATGATTGATATCTCCCTATATACCCTTACTGAGTATACAAGATCACCCTTTCTTATGTTTCTTTTCTTTAGGTCATGATGAAGGGTATTAAGTAATATATTCCAAATAGAGGTCTAGTTATGAAGGAATAAGCGAGAGAAAATGTAGATGTCTTCTAAACTAGTTGTTTATTTTTCTCAGTTTCTAAAGACACTACACAAATAATTTCCTGTCATGGTTTTGTTATATTTTTGTATTGAACATTCTTCAATTTTGATGTAATATCTATGTATGTAAATTATGGGTTGTTATTCCAATGTAAATGGTTATAATCAGGAATAATTTTAAGGACACCATAGAAAAATAATTTACTGTCATAATGACATAAATACTCAATATGATTGTTATATAATATAAACTCTTTATCATGATATACCTAATTATACATGCTATATGCTTATTCCATCAACCCATGTTATTTATTTTTCATTCTTTGGCATTTTCAAAATTAAACATACCCATAGAACACTATGTCCATGGATTTATATTAGATGTATCACATCCATCAAAATCTCTAAGATATAAACATCAATTAATGAACATAAGGGAAAAATATATTATCACTCTATTCGTTAATTATATATTACTCTTGATGTAGACAAAATATCCCACTTCTCCAAGAAAATATGATGCCATTTACCTTATCAATACATCACTGTATTAGAATAATAATTTACATTAAAAATAATATTAATTCCAAAGGATCAATACCCAAATTATTAGATTGGAACATTCAATGGAACATATGATCATGGATTTCTTACTAGTGGGATTCATTCTCATAATCTCTGACACTAGAAATTACCAAGGGAAAAAAAACATGATTAGGTGCTTCAATTTCTTATGAGTCTCAACCTATAATATCCTAAATATTTTTTTTCATAGATTATTTCATTTGGGTATAGAGCACATATTTATTAATACTATTGTTGCCCTTCTGGGTTCTCATCATGGCTAAAAACTCCTATGAACATTCTGTGTGATAGCTACTCTTATGACATTATCAAATTCTATGTCACAATGAAGAACAATAATGGTGTGATAAGTATTATATTAATTCTAAAAAACATTGAACATATTTAATAATAAATACATATAACATGGTTTTTGGGAACCAATTCATACAGGCTTCCACTTACACTAGAGACAACCTCTAATAACCTTTAGTTCCCTATCTCTCATATGATATTCATAAATATGATGTCTTAGTGATTTATTTAAGGGTCCCACTATGTTTTACTCTAATTAAAGCCTGTATACTACCATATCATTCCTTGAATAATATTCCCTCAATCGATGATACTTCCATAAAATGTGTTCTTTGCATTAGTGGGACATTAACTCTTTTATAAGAGACAATACTGCAATATTATCACAATATAATGTTATAGGGTATTTAATGGTAGGAACCAAATCAATATTATAAAAAAAATCATCCAAATGGATTAATTGGAAACATTAAAATCTACTATATACTCGATCTCCATTATTGAATTGAAAACAAATGTCTGTTTTAAAATCATCCAGATCATAGCTCATCAATTGAGACTGAATACAAAATCTGATTATCACATCATATAATTCTATCCTATTTGAAAACTATCATCAGTATATCATATGATAATTATATTATCATATTATTTATACACCAGTAACATATCCTTATTTCATCTGAGATACAAATGGATTTCCATAACAACAGACTAATGTTGTTCACAACAATCTTTATGATATCTACTTACTATTCTTAATGCATAGGCAACTCTAGTTCTAGTATATAACATGGAATTAATGATTGAGACTACTAATAAAGACTATGATATGTTGCTTATTATCCCCTTATCCTATTGTGTTGTAGGAAACATCTAATTGGAAGGATGTGTATAATGAAACACTGGAACCAATTACCTCTTACATTGTTCCATACTAAATACCTTTAGAGTACAGAAAATGTAAATACCATGAATTTTTCTTATATTCCTCTTGTATCTATCATGAATGATCTTAATTCCTAGAATACAAACATCTTCACATAAGTCATTTATGGAAAATCATCTATTTGACCAATCCTTAAAAACCGTAATACTTATATGTCATTTCATTTAAGTAATATGTCATTAAAATATACCACTAGGACAATGAAAACATTACCACTAAATAACTTGTAAACATATTGATCTAATTAATTAATAAAAAACCAATTCTTTTATATTTAAATCAAACCAAATGTTCCATGATCTGGATTCTTGCTATGACCCTTAAAAGGATCTCTATAACTTTCATATCTTTTTTACCTAACTTAGAATCATTAACCCTTATAGTTGTGTCATATAAACATATTCATGAATTTTATAATTAAGGAATGATGTAATAATTCTCATGAAACAAATTTTAATGTCATGTAATGACACTATAGATAGTATAGTTCCAAAGGATTTATATAGAAACATGATAAATTGTTTCATCATTGTATCTAACATGATGTTATTTAAACTCTTTGGATAGTAAAATTAAATTATCCGCTCATAATATACCTCATTTATCAAATTTTATCTTCAATACCCATTTTCACCAAAAAATATTTACCTTAACTAGAATATCATCAAAAACCCAAAAATGGTTCTGATACATTGAATCCAATTTATAATTCGTGGCTTCTTTTTATATTTCAACTTAAGAGCTATCTTATAAATTTTTTAGATAAATGATAGTTAATGTAAACCAATAATGAGTAAATATCTTTAGTTACTAGGAATCTATATATCATTATTTCTCTTACCTCTCTGGTGATCCTATGTAGCACTTGTTCTTCAAGAATTGTTTCTTTCATGAAGTCTTGTGGAATTTATTCCTATATAAAATATTATATATTGTGAAAGTTGTTATTTTTTCAATGTTATAATTTCTCCCAATATTCTTTTTGAGGTCTTAATACCTCAAAAGAAATAGAGAATATCTAATTAAATCCACTTCCTTGTTAGAGGGGTTTCATAGGTTATATACCCTTATTTCGTTAGGATATCCTATAAACATAAACATTGTTCCTTTTGGTGTTAGTTTTTTTCTTTATATGGCCTTAAAAAATTAAATTTAACCCTATAATTGTGTATGTATAAAAAGATAAAATTACACTACATAACTAGAAGGGAATTCTATTTTACACAATTTAAAATGAATATCCAAACTAGATAATGGATGATCTGCATAACTCATCATTAACCTTACCATGGCTTAAATGGTATGGTTCCTCCTTTCACTTATACCATTCCACTATAGTGTATAAGGTGGAGTGATTTGATAAATAATTTAATGATCCAATAGAATGTTGATAAACTCTTAGTTATACTATTCAACCCCTTAATCAGATCAATGATACTTTATATTCATTACAAGGAGATTCTCTACTTTATTGTTTAATTTTTTGAATATCTCAAAGGACTCAAACATATACCTCACAAAGGAGACATAAACATATCTACTCAAGTAATCATTATAACTTATTAAGTAATAATACCCACTACCAGATTATTTTGGAAATGGTCCACACACATAAAGGTATACAAATCTTAGAAGATCTGCACCCCTTTCACCCTATCCACCATATAGTTTTTTTGGATGTTATGTCTTGTAAAAAACAATGATATTTCTCAATGGGTTTTAGCTCAAAATTGTCTATATAACCATCTTGAGTGTTCTTTGTTAGATGATTCTTTTTTACATGAACAAGAAATTGATGCCATAGATTGCTGTTAAATTATTCTAATGAATATCAGTCATTATACATTACTAAAACATTGTTTTTTTAATTTATTATGGAAAGAACGTGATTTAGATGTTCCCTAACATAAAATATGTTTTAATTAAAAAATATAAATATTGTATTTGAAAACATGAAAACAAAACCATTTTTATATAGTAAAGATAAGGTTTTTTTTCTAATATCTTACATACTAATATTATTTTAAAACCAATATTTTTTTGAAACACAATTTCATAGTCTCCAATGGATAGATTATCCAAACTCACACCATTGGATCATAATGATATGTTTAATCCCAGGTTTTTTATCATTTAAACAATTAAGAAGTTAAATTTTTTAGTAATTATCTTGTAAAATTACAGAATAAATATTATATTTACCAATCTCCCACACTTTTATAAAAACATAATATACCCCAAAATGGGCTTCAAAACATCTAGTTGTTTATAAATTCTAGTGGGAATGAACCAAATTACCTTTCTCCTAAACTATACATAATTTATTTTTATAGTTTTAAAAGTTTGTTAAAATTTAAAACACCATTAACTCACAATTCATTGATAAGTTGAGTGGAATCCCCAATTCTGAAATTCTTAAATTGAATTTTAAAAACCTTTTTCTCTTATTTTGAACATGTTTTACTTTATAAGTTACCGATTTATGTTAACTATGTTAAGTCAATCAAAAATATCATTCTAGAATTCCATGACAATTAAATGTACCCAAAAATTGTTCTTTCAAGCACATTGAACTATGGTTACAATTTTAATTAAGTAGTTGAAGTCCATAAAAAATAATATTTATATATTTGAGTAATTTTTATCGGTATGTGAAAATGAAAAATTTTATTTTTATTACATACTTGTTAATATTAAATTCATTTAATTAAGTTTCTAACCATGTATTTGATAATGTTATTTCAAAATACAATTTATTTCAATTGTTTCTTTCTTTACACATAATTCATTAATTTATTTGATCACAATAAAAACACTCATAATGAAATTAACCGTGAGAGTTGATAGAAATAAAATAATCGAGTGGTATGATCATGGGTTTTTAATAATGGAATTATATAGTAGATAATAAGTTGAGCATGGACCTAGGGGAGAAAAATCTATACTTAATGACTTGGTTCATGTTATATCTTTCAACATATACACCCATGTACCTCTTGTATTGGTTTCACATAGGCTCCATACATGATCTACCTCCACTTTCTTGGGATTTGTGTCCATTATATATGCTTTCTATACATATTCCTATGAGGGGAAACATCATATTTGTTAATGTGTTTACATAAAAGGAAAACATGAGATTACAGAACCATATATAATTTGAGGAAGGATGATAAAAAGGGGAATATTTTCTATTAATAATAAATAAAATGAAAAAGTAACATAAAAAGTCTAGTATATTCTCAAGATCAACCATATACATGTAATTAATTACACATTTAATAAAATAATCATTCTTATTGATGATAAAATGTAATAGAAACAATTTATTATTTTTTTAATCAATCAATTTTTTATCTTAATTCTCATCTAAAAATTTGGGAGATTCTCATTCGTCATAATTATAAACAAAATTTGAAAATAATAATTTAAAATTATCTATATACAGAACATGTACCTTTGAGGAAAAACAATGTGTCCTCATCTAAACTACCCTGTTTGTATTATATTCATAGATTTTTTACTCAGGTGATATGTGTCATACAACATATCACATATTTTAAAGGGGTTTAATAGTTAACTTAAAAAATGAAAAAATAAAGTTTTTTTGAAAGTGGTTTTGTTTTAATGTGAGTTGAGTAATGAGTATATTACGAATTATACACAATATGTATTTTTGATCATTATAAAAAAATTAATTAGAAGTTTAATATATATATATATATAACACATAATATGGTGGAAAATATTCAAATAAATGTAACATGGAACACAAGATGATGTGGTTTATATAGTATAATAAATTAATTTTTAATTTTCTGTAAATTTTTTATATACATGGAATGTACATTCCATCTACAAGACATTTATAATTCTCACAATATAACAATGGCACATTCCTGGGGACTCAGTGTTTAATAATACTTTAAATATTCATGGAGCACATGATATATTCACGGGATACATATTTTGTGGTATCTGAGTTACATGATCACCGATCATATTGGGAACATAATAAAATAGGTGACCAATCTCTAAATAATGTACTACAAGTCATGTATGAATGTTAAATATCATGAATTCAAGTTAACTGTTCACCGGGATGGACTGATCAACATATTGTGTATTTAAATACACATCCTATTTAATATCTTTACTTATATTAAATTAATTCAAAATTAATTTTTTAATTATCATTGGTCATTAAATATATGTACACACTGTGTACCCTTAGGCTACAGAGAAATTAATCTTGTAAAACCCCGATAGAATACTATACTCATCCGGATAAGTTCTTAGAAAGTTCTTTATTCATAAAATTAATCGATTTTGATTATATTTATCAGAAAGGTGAGGATTAAAAGAAAATATCATGATTCAGATTAATGAAAAATTAAACTAAAATAAAAAATATATGATACATGAATTAATCAATTAATATTACATCAACTAATTATAAAAATTTATTTGATATATCTGATTCCACAGGATGATTCATGGCATATAGAAAGTTCTATATTATGGTATACCAAATTAATATATTTTTTAGAATTGATGATAAATATGACATGTACATCAATGATATATTTAATGTTAAATGTAATTGAATAAGGGATTAACTTATTAGAGAACATCCAACCCAAAAAAGGATTATCAAATAATGATTTAAAATTAATATAATCAATTAATGAATTATCATGTGATGAATTTATTCTTATTTAATGAAAATGAAAACATATATAAATTGTACCTTCAATGAATTGAATTAATTATGTGTTGATTTCAAATCGTGGTTATATGAAGATACTCCTTGAACCATTAAATTTCACCACACCAATCATCGAGTTTGAGCATAGTATATCCTAATAGTTATTTTATTCATCATTGATTGATTGAAGAATTTATTCAAGAATGATTATCTTTAATATATTTATAATCACGTTTTTTGGTGGACTGGGATCTCTCACCATCCTTTATATAATTATTATAGAGTGTTTTCACTAGATATTTTACCGAATTATATTGATTTTTTTCACAACCAACCAAAATGGAAACCCCTTGCATTAGAAAAAATTTAATTGGATTTAAATAATTATAGGTTTAGAAAAAATTAATTTTACATGATTATTTATTATTTATTTAATCCATATTGAACCACATGTCTATAATAATATTATTATTATTCATTTTTACACATGAAAAACTCGTGTATTTATTTCATATTATTTATTAAAATAATATTTATTATATGTCATTTTTCCACTGACTACTGAACTCAGCCCATCATTTCTCCCAAATATTAGACTAATCCTGAATAAATAATATTTTTATAATAAATAAATTTCGCTAAAATGTTGGCCAATAAATAAATAAATATTATACTCACTAAATTTAAAATTAATATTTATTAAATATTCTACTCAAAAACTATTCCATCGAATAACTAGTGACATAATACATGAAATCAAGAAAGTATGATTAATTATTAAAAAAACATGAAATAATAGTATTTGCATAACATGATAAATAATAAATAACATGATTATTTATCTGAAGCTACAGATACACATAGAGTATGACCCTCTTGGCATGTTCAATAGTGGAATTAGTTGAATTATCCCAAAGACAGAGGCTAGCATCCTAAAATACAGAAATCAATCTATAGATAAACAAGATAATGTACATTAGAAAACAAACGTCGTAAAAATGAATATTTTATAATATAATACATTAATTATGATATTTATACTCAACAAAGATGCATGATAGAGCCATCAACCTATGTGATCTGTGGATATTTCTTTGGATTTTCCATAATTAATCATTCCAATAGAACTCCACCACGATGGATTTATTTAGGACAAAACAATTATATCAATGGGATTGAGATATCAACTACCACTAAATAATGGAAATTAAAAATATTTTTTAACATTATCCATTAATGATATATTACTCAATATTCAACCAATTTATATTACTTCACAATGAACATATTTTCTCTTCATTTTCATTAATGCATAGAAGTGTGAGACACATAATAATTTTTTTAGCAATCATATCTTCTATGGATCAACACATGCATCTGAATATTGGAACATCCAATGAAACATACAAATATGAATTTATTCCTAGTGGGACTTGATTTCAAAATTTATAAAAGTTAGAATTAATATGGGTGTACACCATAGGAAGTGTCTCAATGTCCAATGAGTCTCTACCTATGGTAAATTATATCATTTATGTATTTAAAATTATTTCATCAAGATATAGAACATATATTTATGAATACTTCCATGGTGCTTATTAGTATTCATCATAGTGAAAAAACTATTAACATTCGGTGAAGCAACTACTCTTACAAAATTATCACATACTATAACATATAGAATAGAAATCAAGATGTGATGAGTAGTTAATTAATATTTCAAATAATTAGTACATGTAATCACAATGTACATAAAAGTTTGTTCTATGTAATAGATTCCTAAGCTGAAAGGAGAAGTACGACCTTACGAAAAAATATTTTTTATACACACATTCTTCTAAAGAGTTACTTGAAAATACTAGCATATTAAAATATTTATTTATGTTATGATTTCAGCATAATATTATACACAATTTTTTAATGGATAACATACTTAACTTTATTCAAAATGGATAAGTATGACCTCACGAAACAAGGTTGTTTTTTTCTTTACCACCTTTCATATTTGGAAAGTATGATGTAAAAAATATTTATATATGATATATATTATATTTATTATGTATTACGAATCTTCAATTTTGATATATAACATTTCTTTATGCTCTCCATTTTGTGGTAATAAGATAACATCGTATGAGTAAGTGTGGACTACCACCTCGTCAATGTGATGTGATTCATTCACACGATACATGGAATGTGTAAAGTATTGTTTTAATGAAAATTATGAGAAATGAATGAAATATATATGATATTAATTAAAATATTAACTTTATAAAAATATAAAATATATCATTTTATTTATTACACTTTTGACAAACTAAAAAGTGATAATGTTGGTCATGGATGTATGGTCAATCGCCTACTCGAACACGACATGATTCCTTTTACATCATAAAAATTATATAAATATGTATATATAATTAAATAACATGTTATTTATGATATAATTAAATTTTTTTATTGATATAACTTTACTTACTATATTTTTTTAATTATCATTTAGAAATGAGAACGTTACTCGTATATAGTAATGACCTACCGTCTGCAAGATTGTAATGTTGGCTCATTTTTAATTACTATATTTCAAGATTAGTTTGAAAAGAATAATTGATGTATAAACATTATAATTATGTATTGATTATTATTCAATATATTTTTACATTATGACCCTATTGACCACAGTTGACCTACCAAAGTCATTTTGACACATAAACCAAATATGATCAAAACACTCGATGTTATCATAATTGATTAAGTATTTTTTAACAATATTTTAATATGAAAAATAAAATAAATGATTGTAATGAAAAATTTTATGATGCAAGTAAATAATTAATATAAGTTTATTATTTGGGAATATAAATACAAATAGGAAAATTTGGACTCAAGGTAAGGGATTTCATCACAATGTAAATTCCCTTCAGACATATTTGTTGTTATCACTTCACATATATATGGTGTATATAATAAACATAGATATGTTATATCAGGAATCTAATTATTCTTATGATATTATAAATTTCATTTAATTTTATTCCTTCATGAAGAATATTATTTAAATGAATTAATGTTTTATGGGACACATATTAATGTTTTATGATTATTCTCCAAACGAATGTTTTTAATGATTATATTTGAAATCACACATAATTATTGGTTGTTAAATTTATCTTGAAAAATAATATTATTATAAATTTTTAAATATAAATATTTTTAAGTGATTGATATAGTAATTTTCTAAACTATATTCCATTTTTTACATAAGGTTTTCACATTTATAGTAATTTATTTAACATGGGAGTTATTGATAAATCTGTGTCTTTTATTAAATATGTAAATTTAATATGGAATATTTTTATAGATTAAATTGTTTATTAAACATTTGTAATGAATGGGATATGCAGTTAAGTGTGGTTCCCAAACATTATGCATAAGGAACCGTTATTATAACATTACTTAATCTTGAATTAAATGAATAATTCACGTTGAGGATCTTCTCAGGATTAGAGATTTAGAGAATTAAGACATAACTATTAAATATCAAAGGATTAAAAAATATACACTACTACTATGACCTTTTTTTCACAACAATAATAAAAATCCTTAAAAAACAAGGGTTATTTTCTTGATATAAATCTTCTTGAATACTTATTTCCTATTACCCTTCCTTATAACCTGTGAAAAACATTTCAAAAACTTGGGATGAGCATAAAAAGCATAGTAAGGGTTATAACATAATGAAAGGAAACATTAAACATACAATAAATACAAATCAATGAAACCATAACATTCAATCATAACATACCTTCTAAAATCATAATATTATTGTATAACTCATAGAAATTGTAATACATAAAGGTAACTTGAGTCATTCATAACATTCTTATGTATGGAGTATCCCTCATGGTTATGTTTGGACTACATATCACAGTCTATTCCCTAAATCCCTTCGGATAAACCATAAAATTTAACTTCATCATGTTACCCAATGCATTGAAGAGCTATCTCGGGCTCACCAGCCCTTAGTTTATCACAGAACAACCCGATTTCATAAACATTTCCCAAGAATAATAACATAATCATAAAACTTAAAACATGAATAAAAAAATAAAAAATTTCCACATTTCAATCACAAGAGATCACATCATGATATTAACATAAATAAAAACATCTAATAAAATCATTAAAACTCTATGAGAGAAATATCCCTTTATAATTTGAAAATATTAAAAGAAGACATTTAAAATAGATTTTAGAATCAATGTGTCCCATACCACATTGAAACTTTTGAAAGGGTTTTAAAACATTCATGTCCATATAAATAAATCATTAAAACCATTTTTAAAACATGTACATGGATGATAAATGTTTAAAAGAATAAATCTTTAAAGCAATTTAAAACAATGTTATAATAAAAGAGTCCTTTTCCATTTCGAAAATTTAAATTATAAGCCACATAAATGTATACCATTTTAATAACATTTAAATGACATGAGTATAGACATAATATGGATATGGAATGTCAAAGGGGGTTTATATACATTTTATAAAGAATAAAAGTGCATATCATCAAGAAGTGTCTCAAGGAAGAGAAATTGAGACGAAATCCCATTAAAAGATCATGTCATTAGTGCAAGGATAAATCAATGAAATAATTATGTGCGAAAAGAATAAATACACCCAATATAAGTGGATATCAAGTTTAAAACAATCAGAGGTCATTGAAACATACTCCTGGAAAAACAAAACCAATGACATAGATATTTAACTCAATGAAACGACATTGAGTTGTGATTTCCCAAACAAATTTGTATAAATGATGTAGGAATTTTTAAATGAGATGATTATGTGTAGAAATAGAATATCTACACAATGGTTTGTGTAAATTACAACTTAAATATTCCACAAATAATCTTGGTGTAAAAAAGTCAAGAAGTAGAAGTTTAACCAAAGGAATTGAAATTAGGTTAAGAAGTTCCCTTACAGAAATTCGACAGCCTAACGACGTCACTTTAAAATTCAGAAAATGATATGATGAGAGATAAAAAGGTTATATCATCACTTGGACATAACATTTACAAAAATAAGGATATATAAGAACATATCCCAACATAAGAAGATTTAAATTAAAAGACCTAACAAAATGAAGTCTTTTAAAAATAAGAGGGTGAAAGGCTTCCTTACCGATTTGGGTAACCTTCGAAACATACACCCCAAGACAGAATGGTAATACAATGAAGATGTAAATAACCATAAATTAAAGTATATTAAACAAAGAATACAAACATGGGTAGTACACATAGTACAAAAAAAGGATATAGTGGAAAATGTAGCATGAATTTCACAGGAAAAAAAGTGAGATGAAAAATCCCTTATGCAAACTCGGCAGCCTAACAACGCCACTTAAAACTTAAAAAAATGGATTAACAATATCAAATAGGGTCTCTCATCATATGAAAATAAAATTTATAGTAATAGGAATATAAAAGAACATCCAACAAAATAAAAAAAGGAACATAAAGTAAATGACATAAAAGAGAGTACATAAAAAGAAAGAGAGAGGTATGATCCCTTACATCAAGTCCGACATGTCTTGTTCGTTTATTTATATTCCTGAATAATAAACTTTTTTCAATTTATAATTTCTTAAGTACATACTTTAAATTTTATTATTCAATTCATATCACATACTATAATGTTATAATAATTAGTTAATTGTGTGAGTTCATATCAGATGTTTTTTTCGATGTTTGGTACATGAGTCAAAAATGAACTTGTTTGAAAAGAATTGTCCATGTAGTTATAAGTACATCATCTCCAGAATAGAATTAATGAGTTGAAAATCATATATATCCAGTAACTATTCATTTTATACTATTCCATAACATTTGAAGATAAAAATAATTGAAATGCACCGTTCATGGAGACGGTAGGCCGTACGTATGCATGAATGCTACTTTCATTTCTTTTTCATATTAATGGAATTAAAAATAAATGAGAGATATATATATTATAATTATAGTATAATATATATGTTATATTGTTCACATAAGTTCATTAATATAATTCTTTATATATTCCATGTATTGCATGAACAAGTAACATCACTTGAGGGGGAGATAGTCCTCACTCCCTCATATGAAATTATCACTTTTCCACAACATGCAAAGCATAAAGGTATTTTTTAAATATAAAATTCATAAGAATATAGAATACATAAATACCATATATATCATATCAAAAATACAGTGACATAAAAATGGCCACCATGAGAGGTGGTAAGAGATAATTAAACAATCACTGTTTCCTGAAGCTGTAGTTCACCGTCCATAGAAACAGTATGTTCTACACCCATTAGATGGTGGTGTGTGTAAGTGTAGCTAGAATACTACTCATAAAAAAAATCCTAGTATATTGAATATTCTTGTTTTGTTACAAATGAAAGGAATAAAAATAGTTTAGGGGTTGGAGAAGCAAAATAAAACAAAAGAACATAAGAGAAGACATTACCTTTAAATAGGGTTACTCTTTTTTATTTGAGCCCAAAGGCTTACCTGGGAATAATTATGCCCAATGTGAGGCTTCTAGGAGTAATAGAGGGATGTGTAGAGACAATATGCGAATATTTTGGACGATACAAGGGCTTTAGAGGTGTGGGTAAGGGGGTAGAGGTGGGGGCCTTTTATAAGGGGGAGGAGGGGAACTCTTGGAAAGTCATGAAATATTACTTTATTATAAAATGATTTTCGGATTTTAAAGGTCCCACAATTATATATTTCAAGGATTAGGTGATAAGGGTTCTAAATCCACCCATACAATAGATTTTTGACAAGTTTAAGTCTTAGATATTACCTTATCGTTTCATTTTATTTATATCGTTCATTAATGAGGTAATCACTGCATCATCACGGTGTCATATTTAAATTTATTTATATAATGTCTAAAAATTATAAAAAAAAGATACCATAATGTAGGAAATATTTTTATCTTTCCAATGACTATTTATAGTCAAAGATATCATTTATGTAAACAAAATTAAAATTATTTTACTTAGGATATACAAACCTTTGTACAATTTTCTTTCTTTAAAAAATAATATGATAAAAAGTCACTATCACACTAGTGTGATTACATGGGGCCCCAAAGATGGCACAAGGAATCCCATGGTCGGCCATGACACCATCGAAAGAATTAGGACACATTTTGGGGTTATTTATATTTTATGATATTGTTGTATTACCCTTAACTACATGACTACTAATTAAACACGATAATTAAAGATAATTACCGTCGTTACTATTCATAATGTCCAAAAACAAAAGATTATTAATTAAATAATTTGGAACTTCTGATTCCAAATGTGGAACCCATTTTAATATATTCAAAACAGAGAAATTGTAGTAATTGATTTAAAAGTAAATCTCATTGCCAAAACAAAATAAAGGTTTTTAAGAAGTAAAATTTATCAAAAGATTGACTTGTTTTTACATCTAATTGAAAAGTGAAATTATATCTAATGAAAAGAATTGTATTAAGTAATAAAAACATAATTCAATTATACTTTAAAAACAATTAAAATGACAATCTAACTATATAAATAAATTGGATGAAAAGGAAGTTTTGAATTAAAATGCTGTATTTTCACTATTCCTTAAAAAAATGATCATTTTCAGAAAAATATCCAAAAATCACCATGAGATATATTTTATATTACAAATTAAAAAATGATTTAAATTTTTTAAAATTAAAAACATTGAAGTTTCATTAATAAATTATATAGTTAATTCCTGCTATCAAAACAAATAGTATGTTTTTAAGAAGCAATATCTATCAAAAGATTGAAACTTGTTTATGTCCATTTTCAAAGTGAAATAAATAATAATGACCACCATTGAATTAATTGGTAAAACTATATTCTAATTATACTTTAAAACAATTAAAAAGATAATCTAACCACATAAATAAATTAGATGAAAAAGAATTTTTTAGGTAAAATGCAGTATTTTTCACTATTCATTTAAAAATTATCATTGTCAGAAAAATACCAAAAATTTATCCAAAGTAATTTTCAATGTCCCAATTCTAAAGAATAAGTTTATTTTTACAATTAGAGCTTATAAAATAGTCAAAATGTTACATTTAAAAAAGGTTTGCCAACAAAAGGCAGTAAAACAATCTTTTAAAATTATTAGAGTATTTATTCTAAAAATTTGATTCATTTGAATTTTAAGCTTCTAACATTTATTAGATAAATGTAAAAATATTTAACAAACATATTTATTAACTTTTTAGTTATTTATTTTCATTCCTTCCATTACAATAGTTAGGTGTTAACTATTATTTAAAATAATATTATTATATTATTAATCTGCAACGTAAGATTTCAAAGAAAATCATTGTTGCGTATTGGGTACGTCATCGAGCATATCATTTACTTTAATGTAATATTAAAATTTTATTCAAAAATATTGATAAATATTATAATGTCATATTCTTTATTTACCCAAGATGTTATATCCTTCCCCCCTTTTGAAAATTGCGTCCCCAAAATTTTAAAATTGGGATAAAAAACATCATTAAAATCCCCACATTGGAAAAAGAGTATATTAAACTATCACTTTAAAAGAAAGAAAAAAAGTAAAAAGGTCACTTGAGACAAAAGATACTAGTATTCCATGAAAACATGGGTATGGGGGACAAAACAAACCATCATGTCCTGATAGAGAGCGATAGAAAACATGTTTAGGAAAAAGTGAACCACTAGAAAATCACAAACTTGTGATGGATTAAATGGTATTTGATTCCCCAGTTGGAAAAGTTAATAGACAAAATTTTTGTTTTATGTTACTTTTCATTGAGGAATTTATTTATGAGCATAACTAAATCATAAGGAAATATTCTTACATGTCATGTAGACATTCACCTCTTACTAGATTTCTTACACAAACTCATATTTTCTCCAAAAGATGAGTATTTAGGATGTCATGTTCTCATTAAGAGCGCTATAATCAACTTCTAGATAATCACTTAATACACAAAATAGAACTATATATTTTCCATGTCTTTAGACCAAAAGAAAAAGCGAAACCAAAATTATTAGTACGAGATCAGATAATACCCGAAACGAATAATAATTTATAAAAAAGAAATACTACTCTTAATCTCCAAAATTTGTCAAACATTATCCAAAGTTCAATAATGACCATTAAATAAACAGTTGTCCATAAAATTCTTCCAAGATAAACCAAACTTTTATTGAAACCCATATCTCTATAGGATTTAATCACATAGTCTTGCAAGGTAAATCCTAACATTTATCTCCAAAAAACATCTGTTACTCTTAATGTCTCATAATGAAAAGTAATTAGCCTAATCACATATCCTCAATGATAGGTTAATCATTTCCATAGATAACCCAAAATCAACTTATACTTGATTCATAAAATCATCTAACTAAAATTAATTTTTCAATACTAACCAGGGACTTCACGTAGACCAATGGTAGGTGATAAATACAATTCTCACTTTGGTTGTGGGTTCGATTCCCACAGCATGGTCCAGTGCGACGGGTTGTCACACGGTGTGTGTGTTATCCCTTTTTCCAAAACACTATAATTCTTAACAATTCCCTAAAAGAGATAAAATCATAAAAAATAATGATAACATAATTTAACATCAATTTTATCTCATGCCTTTTATTTTTCATCATGTAGTAACCCATAATTACCTCAAAAGTAAGGATCATATAAACCCTAATGGTTACCATTATAATTATTACCTAGACTTCCACATTGAGTTGGTTCTCTCGTACATGATGCATTACAGAACTCACCAAGGATCAAGTGGTTAATAATGACTCCTTGATAGTTGGTTTAGAATAACCATGAGATTCCTCATTGAATCCCCCATTTCATCTAGTCTCTTAATCAGAGAACCACTACAGTTTCCTTCAAACCCATTATCAATTTAGTTCATGCTAGATCCATCCATTTACTAAAACCAAAAATATCAGTGTGAGTATATTAACAAAACCATCATGTACTAATGAGGATGATAAACACTAAGATGTACTTATCTAAGTTATCTCAAACTCATTCCAACATTAAAAAATAACAATGAATCCATCTACTATACTCACCATTTTGGTTTTACACAACTTGTCACCTATTCTTAGACAACAATCTAACCTCTAAAGTTATATAAACCAACCTCTGATACCAACTATAAGGACCCGAACTTATAATATTACTTAATCTTGAATTTAATGAATAACTCACATTGAGAATCTTTTTAGGTTTAGAGTTTTAGAGAATTAAGACATTACTATTACATCTCAACGGATTACAAAATAGACACTATTACTATAATTAATTTTTTCACAACAATAAAAATAAATCTTTAAAAAAAACAAGGGTTCTTTTCTTGATATAAATAGTCTTGAATACTTCCTTTCTATTATCCCTACTTATAACCTATGAAAAACATTTCAAAAACTTGGGATGAGCATAAAAATATTAGTAAGGGTTATAACATAATGAAAGAAAACATTGACCAACCAATAAATAGAAATCAATGATACCAAAAATTTCAATCATAACATACCTTCTGAAATCATAATATTTATGTATAACTCATAAAAATCATTTGACATAAAGGTAACTTGAGGCATTAATAACATTCTTAAGTAGGTAGTAACACTCATGGTTATGTTTGGAATACCCATCACAGTATATTCCATAAATCTCTTTGGAGGAACCTTAGCATTTTACTCCTTCACGTTACCCAATGCATTGGAGAGCTATCTTAGGCACACCAACCCTTAGTTTATCACAGGACCATCGGATTTCAAAAACATTTCCCAAGAACCATAATATAATAATAACACTTAAAACATTCATAAAAGAAACATAAAATTTACAAATTTCAAACACAAGAGATCACATCATGATATTAACATAAATAAAAACATGTAATAAAATCATTAAAACTCTATGAGAGAAATATCCCTTTATACTTTGAAAATATTAAAAGAAGACATTTAAAAGATATTTTAGAATCAAAGTGCCCTATACCACTTCAAAACATTTTAAAGGGTTTTGAAACATTCATGTACATATAAATAAATCCTTAAAACCATTTTTAAAACATTTACATGGATGATAAATGTTTAAAAGAATAAATATTTAAAGCCATTTAAAACAAAGTTTTAATAGAAGATTCCTTTTCCATTTTGAACATTTAAATTATAAGCCACATGAATGTAGACCATTTTAAAAACATTTAAATGAAATTATTATAGACATAATATGGATATGGAATGTCAATGGGGCTGTATATACTCTTTAAAAACAATAAAATTGCATGTCATCAAGAATTGTCTCAAGGAAGAGAAATTGAGACGTAATCCCATTCAAAGATTAGTTCATTAGTGCAAGGATAAATCAATGAAATAATTATGTGTGACAAGTATAAAATCACCCAATATAAGTGGACATCAAGTGAAAAACAATCAGAGTTCATTCACACATACTCATGAAAAAAAACCAATGACATAGATATTTAACTCAATGAAATGAGATTGAGTTGTGATTTCCCATACAAGTTCGTATAAATGGCGTAAGAATTTATAAATGAGATGATTATGAGTAGAAATAGTATATCAAAACATTGTGGAAATTAAAACAAAGAGATTCCACACATAATCTGGGCATAAAAAATCATGAACTAGATGTTTAACCCAAAGAATTGAAATTGGGTTAAGAAGTTCCCGTACAGAAATTCGACAGCCTAAAGACGTCACTTTAAAATTCATTAAATGAGATTATGAGAGGTAAAAATGGTATCTCATCACTTGTACATAACATTTACAAAAATATGGATATATAAGAACATATCCCAACATAAGAAGATGTAAATTAAAATACCTAACAAAAATAAGTCTTAAAAAGAGGAGGGTGAAAGGTTCACATACCGATTTGGGTAACTTTCAGACGTACACCCAATGAAAGAAGGGTCATACAATGAAGATGTAAATACTTATAAATTAAATTATATTAAACAAAGAATAAAATAATTGTTAGTACACAAACCATACAAAAAAGTAATTAGTGGTAAATGTAGCATGAATCTCACGGGAATTAAAGTGAGATGAAAATCCCTTACAAAAACTCGGTAGCCTAACGTCGCCACTCAAAACATCAAAAAATGGACTGATGAGATCAAATAGGGTCTCTCATAATATAAAAATAAAATTTAGTGTAAGAAGAATATAAAATAACGTCCCCTAACAAAAGAAAAAGGATCTTAAAGGAAATGACATAAAAGAGAGTACTTAAAAAGAAAGAGAGAGGTATGATCCCTTACCCTAAGTCCGACTTGTCATGTTCGTTTTGTTATATTCCCGAATAATAAACTTATTTCAATTTATAATTTCTTAAGGACCACTTTTAAATTTTATTATTTAATTCATATAACATATTATAATGCTATAATAATTAGTTAATTATGTGAGTTCATATCAGATGTTTTAGTCGATGTTTGGTACATGAGTCAAAAATTAACTTGTTTGAAAAGAATTGTCCATGTAGTTATAAGTACAACATCTACAGAATATTATTAATAATTTAAAAATCATATATATCCAGTACATATTCATTTTTTACTATTCCATAACATTTGGAGATAAAAGGAAATGAAATGCACCGTTCTTGGAGACGGTAGGCCATACGTACGCATGAATGCTACTTTCATTTCTTTGTCATATTAAATGAATAAAAAATAAATGTGAGAGATATATATTATAATTACAGTATAATATATATGTCATATAGGTCACAAAATTTCATTAATTTCATTCATTATACATTCCATATATTGCATGAACGAGTCACATCACTTGAGGGGGCGGTAGTCCACACTTCCTCATATGAAATAATCGCATTTGGACAACATGAAAAGCATAAAGGAATGTTTTAAATATAAAATAAAGAAGAATATAGAAAAAATAAATACCATATATATCATATATAAAATAAAATGACATAATAATGGACACCATGAGAGGTGGTAGGAGATAATTTAACAATCATCGTTTTGCGAGGTCGTAGTTCGCCGTCCACAGAAATAGTATATTATTCACCCCTTAGATGAAGGTGTGTGTAAGTGTATCTGGAATAATACTCACAAAAAAATCCTAGTATATTTAAGATACTAGTTTTGTTACAAATTAAATGAATAAAAACAGTTTAAGGGGTTGGAGAAGCAAAATAAAACAGAATAACATAAGAGAAGACATTACCTTTAAATCGGGTAACTCTTTTTGATTTGAGCCCAAAGGCTTCCTTGGGAAGAATTATTCCCAATGTGAGGATTATATGGGTAATATAGGCATGTGGAGAGACAATATGAATAGATTTTGGATGATACAAGGGATTGAGAGGTGTGATCAAGGGGGTAGAGGTGGGGGCCTTTTATAAGAGGGGGGAGGGGCACTCTTGGAAAGTCATGAAATGTTACATTATTATAAAATGATTTTCGGATTTTAAAGGACCCACAGTTATATATTCCGATGATAAGGTTATGAAGGTTAGAAATACACCCATCCAATAGGTTTTAAACAAGTCTATGTTTTAGATTTTACCTTATCGTTTCATTTTATTTAAATCTTTCATTAATGAGGTAATCACTGCATCATCACGGTGTCATAAATAAATTTATTTATTTAATGGTTAAAAATTATAAATAAATTTCCATCATGTAGGAAATATTTTTATCTTTTCAATGACTATTTATCGTAAAAGTGATCATTTATTTAAACGAAATTAAAATTGTTTTACTTAGGATATTCAAACCATTGTTATATTTCCTTTCTTTAAAAAATAATACGATAAAAAGTCACTATCACACTAAAGTGATTCCATGGGGCCCCGAAGTTGGCACAAGGCATCCCATGTTCTTACATAACACCACGGAAATCATTAGGACACAGTTTGGGGTTATTTTATATTTTTATGATATTATTTTATTACCCTTAACTACCCGATTACTAGTTAAACATAATAATTAAAGATAGTTACCATTGTTACTATTCATAATGTCCAAAAACAAAAGATTCTAAATTACACAATTTGGAAATTCTGATTCCAGATGTAGAACCCATTTTACCAGATTCAAAACATAGAAATTTTAGTAATTAATATAAAAGTAAATCCCATTGTCAAAACAAAAGACGGGGTTTTAAGAAGTAAAATTTATCAAAAGATTGACTTCTTTTTACATCCAATTGAAAAGAGAAATTACTTCCAATGAACAAAATTGTATTAAGTGATAAAAATATAATTCAATTAAACTTTAAAAACAATTAAAATGACAATCTAAACATATAAATAAGTTGGATGAAAAGGCAGTTTTGAATTAAAATGTTGTATTTTTCACTATTCATTAAAAAATGAACATTATCTGAAAAATACCAAACATTTACCCTAATATATATTTTATATTTTAAATTGAAAAAATGATTTCCATTTTTCCAAATTCAAAACATATATGTTTCATTAATAAATTATATAGTCAATTCCCACTTTCAAAACAAATAGCGTGTTTTTAAGAAACAATATCTATCAAAAGATTGAAACATGTTTATGTCCATTTTCAAAGTTAAATTAATTATAATAACCACCATTTAATTAAATAGTAAAAATATATTATAATTTAACTTTAAAAAAATATAATCTAACCCTATAATTAAATTAGATGAAAAAGCAGTTTTGAAGTAAAATGTAGTATTTTTCACTATTCATTAAAAAATGAACATTGTCAGTAAAATACCAAAAATTTATCCAAAGTAATTTTAAATGTCCCAATTTTAAATAATAAGTTTATTTTGAAAAATAGAGCTTATAAAATTGTCAAAAGTTAGAATTAAAAAAGGTTCTCCATCAAAAGGTGGTAAAACAATCTTTTTAAAATATTAGAGTATTCATTCTTAAAATTTGATTCATTTTCATTTTAAGACTCTAACATTTATTGGATAAATGTAAAAATATTTAACAAACATATGTAATCATTTTTTAGTTAGTTTTGTTAATTATCTCTATTACAATGGGTAGGGGTTAAATATTATTTAAAATAATATTATCATATCAATAGTATACAACGTAAGATTTCAAGGAATCTCATTATTGAAAATTGGGTACGCCATCGAGCATAGCATTCCATTTAATGTAATATTATCATTTTATTCACAAATATTGAAAAATATTAGAATTTCATATTCTTTATTTACCCAGGATGTTACAATATGTGTCCCCTTAATGCATCAATTGGTTTTCATGAGGCAAATTTGTTGGCCAAATCAGAATAGTTTAAACTATATATGGAATTGATCATGATAGTAGAGGTTTTCATGTGCCTGAGACATGAAAAACAATAACTAAACATTTCTTTATTAGTCAGTTATCATTCAATCAGGGATATTTTCATATGATAATATCTATGTTTTCATTTCATTATCATCTTATTGATTAAATGGCATGTATTTCCATTTATTTACACTTCCATACCGACTATTCCTTATCCATATATTTGAAGGGTATGTGTTATCATTTATTTAAATTTCCATATTGATTATTCATTATCAATTTATTTTAATGGAATTTGTTCTCAATTTCTTACCTTTCTAGGTTAATTTATTATTATTTAGTAATTATTTATTCCACTTTAAATACCCTTGTGGTTAATTTTATCACACCATTGTTCTTGTTTGTTTTCCCCAAGTTATGAAGAAGAATCATTTGAACGAGTTTCAAGGATGTATTTTATTAGTATTTTTTATGTATTATGTTCTATTTCTAATTTTGTATTCTATTATGGGTATCATTTATGTAATTTGGTTTTTCAAAATTGTAAATTATTAATTCCTTTGTGGTTTCAATCATGTATTGATGCCAATGTTATAAAACAATTCATCATATCCAAGCTTCTAGGGTCGAAGTGTTACAGTTGTTTTAAGATTATGTTTTGTAGAATCCATGGAAACTGGATTTATAAAACAT
Organism: Viscum album; assembly: GCA_963277665.1. Lineage (NCBI taxonomy): Eukaryota > Viridiplantae > Streptophyta > Magnoliopsida > Santalales > Viscaceae > Viscum > Viscum album. The sequence continues at coordinate 246,627,270 of OY728157.1, read as the reverse complement.
ATATTAGGGAACATAACCCTATGATATAAATTGAGGATATGGTTAGAAGAACATAATATAATATTGGTAAGATTAATATTATGTTAGTATTCATAGAATTTACATCCAACTCTATATACTACAGGTGGACATGGATGTGGTACATATGTACCTAGGGGTAAAAACTCTTAGAATTTTTGTTAGACCTAACTCATTGTATCTTGGTACATGATAGTGGGACTTACTATTCACCTGGTATGAAACTCTTAGGGTATACACTTATGATAATTATCATTTTATTTAAAAATATTTATGATGTAATTAAAAGTAAAGATATCTCAAAATAATCAATGTGGATGACTATGATATTAACTATTCATAATTTTACAAATTTATTCTATGTGTTACACCATACGGAGAATTATACAAATTTTCCGAAATTTATGATCTATTCTAGTATGTTCTATTATTTATAAATGGTTCCTAGAAGAATGAATGGTATCAATACTCACAAAAAGAGTATATGATTCCCTACTGATAAATTTGATATATATGGTATTACAACTAAGAATGTTATGGATATATTATGTAATATTTAACATTTTGTGACACATAAACATGACTAAATAGAGAAACTTGTTCCATAGTGAGATTCTTAGATGCAGGATCACTTTATGTGGCAGAGTTCCACATCATTTTGTGGAACTACATATCCAATAGATGCTAAAAAATGGATTATGTCCTTATATAGTATCTTTATGGAATTATATATGTGGTGAAGAAGAAAATTCTACACTTTAAATATATTTTATGAATGATGATGTAGATCATTGATGGTCCTTGATTTAGAATACTTGGGACGAAGAAGAAATAGAACTCATTGAAGGAATTTTAAGGATACAATATTTGGTAAACACTTTTTGTGAGAAAAAACAATAGATGAAGAGAAATTTCATTAGTTTAATAAAAAATGAGGATAAAAGAGTTGTGGTGTGTAAAGACCTGTCAAATTCAAGGAAAATTGTTTCTTAATTTTATTTGGGATTTTACAGGAACACAGTTTCTGACGGCATGTGATTTTGAGGCCTGGTGTACCCGGAATCATTTTCCGAAGTTTGGCTCGGGTACGTTCAGTGAACGAACGAGCGGGTTTTTCTATGTTTTGAACCGGTGCTCGAAATCAAATTCTGAAGGCACCGATGGAATCGAAACGCTGGTATTTGCTTAGAAACGCCATTTCCGGAGTTGTGTTTTCTCGGGTGTGGTTTTTAATTTTTGGGGGTTAAGTTAAGAAAATAAAATAAAATGGTGCCACAACTTTATTTTATTTCACTTAAAGCCACTTAAAGCCACTTAAAGCTACTTAAGCTGAGTTGAAGCGGATATGGTGGAACCCAAAATATCCTACCCTCATGGTAGGATATTTGTGAGGTGGGGCCCACACGAGCCCCACCGATTCTTTTCCTCTACGTAACGCACCCGCGAAAACTCCTCTTTAATGAAAGTCAACTGGTGCATTTTCTAAACTCTTAACGCTCCTATTAAATGGATAGTTAAGTCATTACCATTAATTCACTGAATTAATGGTTCATTTCTTAACTTGTTTTTCAAACTGTTGGCATAATAATAAAATAAGACCAACTCATGTCTTTCTTGAGGATTTCTCGTTGAGAGGATTTGGAGAAGACACTAAGGCTTGAGATCTTCATCCTCCTTCGCGAAGAACGCGAAGAACGCCGGCCTTCGACGAAAGGCGACAAAGAACGCCGAACCCTCGGAGATCGACGATGCGACGCCCTGTACCACGACGCCAATGATTCTCCTCCCGCGACGTTCTTCTGCGACGATCCTTCCCTGCGACAATCTTCGATCAACACCGATTGAGGTAGGGGAATAAGGATATTTTTAAATTTTCCTTTGTGGATTTAATCCTCAACATGGATTTAATTCATGAAATTAAATCTGGGTGTTTTCTTTAACCCTCGGAGATCGTCGACGCGATGCCATGTACCGCGACGACGCGACACCCCTTCCGCGACGCGACGATCCTCTTCTTCCGTGACGATAAATTCCGAGAAGAACTCTCGTTCGACGACTACTACAAGGTAGGTGTTTGTTTTATTTAAATCTTTTTGATTTATACCTGTGGAATTTTATTAAACTATTTTTGTTGTGAGACTTTTAAAATCTCTAATGCGGTGGGTGTGGACTAACGAACAAGTCCGAACCCACCGCCCCTTTCATTCCTGGTGTGCGAAATGGCAGACGTCGACAAAGTAGGCTACACGGGCAATGCGGGGTCCTCGTAGTGAAGGACGGACCCCAGGAGGACCTTTGGCGAAGACGGCGTAATTTTCCGACCACTGGAACTCAACCGGTGGTCCGCAGAGCAAACCGTCGGCGCACCACGCCGGCACGGCAGCGCCTGCGCTGGAAGGCGGCGCCGCCCGGCGCGCTGCCGAGGAGAACCGCTGTGGCTGAAGCCGCGATGGTCGTCGGCAGACCCGCGACCGCGCAGTTCCAGCGAGGGACGGGACGCGGCCATATGCCGCGTCCACTGGCAAGGGCAGCCCCACGCGAGGTCGCGGCTTCCTCACACGGGGGCAGCGAGCCCCCCGCCCGTGGCGCGGCCGTAACAGCCGAGGCAGCCCGCTGGCCAACCAGCGAGCCGGGTCGCGCCGGCCGGGCCGGGTCGCGCCCAGCCGGGTCAGACCCACACCCGGGTCGGTTCAACCCGGTTCGGGCCGACCCAGGGGGGGTTGGGCCGGGTCGGTCTGGGCCCAGACCCCCCGTTTTCGGACCTTTTCTGTCTTTTGCCCGTATCTTGAGCTATGGTCGTCCGATTGACGTACCATCAACTTTTTTGGATTCCTCTAAGTGAGACGGATCTTTTGGCTTACTCTGCCCAAGGTTTGGACGCAGGTGGTGTACAGTCGGGTTGGTTTTGCCTTAAAAACCAACCGGGCCCCTGGGACGAAAAAGCCAATAACTCTCAGACCGGGCGTCCGATTGACGCATCGTCTGCGACGTTGAGTTCATGTTGACGATACAGAACTTTTGGATAAATCAACTCTGGACTATGTGTCAGTTGATGTATCAGCCTCTCTGCTCATGGAGCGGACCCTCCCGAACGAGCTTGATGTGTGCGGGATCCCTAGTGCTGGCTGCGACTGCGACGACGACAACGACTGTGCAGAGATCCTCAGTGGATTCGACGACGACTGTGCAGAGATCCTCAGTGGATTTGACGATGACTACAACACTCAGCGATCCTACGTGGGTCAGTGTTATAGATCTTCTGTGGGTCCGATCCTGTGTGGGTCAGCGCTCAGCGGTCCTGTGTGGGCCAGCGCCTACAGATCCTGTGTGGGTCTGATCCTGTGTGGGTCTTTGCGGGGGGTTAGTTACCTATCGATCATGTGTGGGTTAGATCCTTTGTGGGTCATTGCGGGGGTTAGTTAACTATCAATCCTGTGTGGGTCATATCCTTTGTGGGTCATTGCGGGGGTTAGTACCTATAGATCCTTTGTGGGTCCGACGGCTTAGATGAATCAGCGGAAATATCTGATCATCTCTATCGTCATACGAAGAAGTATACCTGTGTAAGCTGAATCATGTTTTGCTTTCCATTGTGGATTATGTTGTGCTATCCTGTGCGGATTATGTTTTGTTTTCCAGTGTGAATTGGGTTGTGTTTTCCTGTGTGGATTGGGTTGTACTTGGGCTCGGAAGTTGGAGCGTACTGGAATTGATGACTTAGGTATATGTATGGGAATATACCTAAGCAGTGTCAAATGTTACTTCGTGATTGTATATTTCCTTTGTGAATTGCCCTTTGTGGATTCTGGGAGACCTTCAGGGGTCTCGGGGTCCCTACTGAGTAGCTTATACTCACCCCTGCACGGGCTATGCCCGCACTACGTTGTGTTGGTTGCAGACGACTGACAGGGCTGATCGTGGTTGAGGCTTGCGGAGCAGGATGGTACCTGGATGTGGACCACTGGACGGGACGTACTCGGAGCGGTCGGCTGGACCCGAGGAGCAGTGGAGGCTATCTGTACCCACCCTTTAGGTGGGATTCCCAGTGGACAGCTCGGCGTTGTGGATTTACTTTTCAGTTGATGTTTTCCCTTCCAGTTGTACTTTACTTTCAGTTTGAGTTTGTATACTGGCCCACTTACTTTCCGCACTTACTGTTGTACTCAGTTTTTTACATAGTATTTTACTTCTACTGCTTGCTTGCTCTGTGATTTTTGCTTACTTTACAAAGGCAATGCCTTCCCTTTTTACCGGGAATTACACCTTGGTGCTAGTCGCCAGCCTCTGGCCTATGGAAGGCGGGCTTGGGGTAGTCACGACACGGGCCCCGAGGACGGGCCGTGACAAATTGGTATCAGAGGAGTTCGGTTCTACCATAGAACAAGGGACTCTGATATTTTTCTTTGTTAAGTAATAGTGTTAAGCGTATTGGGTGTGGTTATCAGTTCAGGGAGTCCAGTGTTGGTGCGGCGGCTGACGTATCCGTACACCAGGACCCTGACTTCTGATTTCCGACTTAATGCATGAAAACATTGATTGCATGTGTGTTTCAAGTTTTCTTTATGATTTCTTTGTGTCAACTCACCAGGTATACTGTTCTGACCGTGGTGCACCTGTTTCCTTTTCAGGATGGCCCCACGACAGCAGCCAGCTAGGGTTCTGAGAGTTGAGCGTGACGACAGCCCGTCGAGCGATGAGGCTTCGGTATAGGGCCCTTTGACAGCTGAGGCACCGGCGGTACCTCTACCCGCCGAGCCACCGATGCTTCCAGCCCTAGCCACTGACGATGCACGTCACCTTAGTGCACTGCATGAGTTCCAGCGCCTGTGACCACCCAGGTTCTGTGGGGAGACAGACCCCCAGGAAGCCGAGGACTGGCTGCAGGCAGTGCTATGAGTTTTCCGGTTAGTGAGGACACCAGCAAACCTCATGGTGATCCTCGCAGCGAGCCTACTGCACGCAGCAGCAGGAAGATGGTGGAGCATGATGCTCCAGGTGCACGATGAGGCATATCTTCTCTGGACAGACTTTGAGATCCTCTTCCACTCAGAGTTTGTCCCAGCCACCCTCTGTGCGGTGCGCATCCAGGAGATTCTTCAGCTGCGGCAGGGCAGCTTGACGGTCGCCCAGTACTCGGCGAGATTTACCGATCTCTCGTGCTACACGAAAGACATGGTACGAGACCCATTCTTCCAGGCCCAGACCTTTGAGCAGGGATTGAGACACGAGATCATGGCATCGCTGATCTCCCTCAGCATTCCGACCCAGACAGGAGTACTGGAGCGAGCCCTTTTGATCGAGAGCTTTCTTGCTGAGCCTTCACCAGCGCCGAGACCCACCGTAGGGTGGAATGTAGAAGAGTCTTCTGCAGCAGGTAGTGGACGGATGACTCATGGGTCCAGGCAGACTAGACCCTCAGGCAGACGACCTCAGGACACTGGCTTAGCTGTGCGGGGCACACAGCGCGGTGCCAGTCTTTCGAGAGGCAGGCAGTGCTACACATGCGGCGGGCAGGGTCACATGGCTTGTGACTGCCCGACCCACCGTGCCGAGGAGCAGCAGATGGTTGAGGGGACACCCAGGCAAAGGCAGAGGGTCGACCGTGGCGGTCCGCATGGAGCAAGCGGACGAGGCAGAGGAGCTGGCCGAGCAGCAAGTGGTGGGTGATGCTTTGAGGCTCTACCACCACCACCACCAGGTGGTCCACCCCGGCCATAGGGAGCTGGCGGGCAGAGACAGGCACAGCTCCAGGCAGCGGAGGCCTATGACCACGGTGCGCCCGAGATGATTTGAGGTACTATCTGTGTCTATTCCATCCTTGCTGCAGTTCTTATAGACACAGGAGTGAGTCACTCTTTCATAGCCGCTGCCCTTGTTTGGAGCGCGGAGATTCCGACAGAGCCGTTGGCTCGATACTTACGGCTAGAGACTCCTACGGGAGCAGACTCGACGATTACGCCCTGGTGCTGGCAGTGTGAGCTTACTCTAGAAGGTGAGAGCTTCGGTTGGGATCTTCTTGTAGCAGCGTCGAGGCCTTACGACGTCATCTTGGGCATGGATTTTTTTGTATACAGGTCATGCACAGATTGATTGTTTTAGGAGCAAGGTGTGATGTGTACGCACCGAAGAGAGCAGGTTCACCTTCACCGACGAGAAGGGAGCCTTTGCAGCATAGGATGGACTTCCGAAGAGGAGAGGACAACCCATCACTCATTAGTTGGCTAGCCTCATCCTAGGAACAGTTGACGTGCTGCGTCCTAGTTTTCCTGCAGTGGTGGATCAGTATGCAAACATCTTTCCCGATGATGTTCCAGGACTACCTCCTCGCAAAGAGGTAGACTTTTATATTGACACGTACCCCGGGACAACCCTGATATCGAATCCAGCATAACTGATGGCCCCAAATGAGCTTCGAGAGCTACGGGTACAGTTGGAGGACTTGCATGGCAAGGGATTCATCCGACCCAGTGTTTCACCCTGGGCTTCCCTGATAATGTTCGCCAAGAAGGCGGACGAGAGCTTGCGACTTTGTGTTGACTATCGTCGCCTGAACAAGGTGATAATGAGGAACAAGTATCTGCTACTGAGGATTGATGACCTCTTCGATCAGCTCAAGGGAGCACGGTGGTTCTCAAAGATAGACCTCAGGTGAGGCTATCATCAGCTCAGAGTTCGAGATGAGGACGTGCATAAGACGGCCTTCAGGTGTCGGTATGGCCACTATGAGTTCTTGGTTATTCCATTCGGAAAAACCAATGCTCTAGCAGTGTTCATAGCCCTCATGAATGGGATATTTCTGCCATACCTCGATCGATTTGTCGTGGTCTTCACGACAACATTTTGATTTACTCAACGACTGAGGAGGAGCACGCCTACCACTTGTGAGTTGTACTAGACACACTCCAAGAGCACCAGCTTTATGGAAAGCTCTCGAAGTGTCAGTTCTGGATACGCAAGGTCCACTTATTGGGACATGTCCTCTCTGAGGCGGGAGTTGCGGTGGATCCTGCAAAGATCGAGGCAGTTCTAGCTTGGGAGCCACCCAAGAGCGTGACAGAGGTGTGGAGTTTCTTGGGACTAGATGGATAATATCGGATATTTGTGCCAGACTTATCCAGAGTTGCAGCACTACTCTCAACTCTTACGGAGAAGGGGAAACCCTTTGTGTGGTAAGACATATGTCAGTAGAGCTTCCAGGAGCTGAGACAGAGATTGACCAGTGCCCCTATCTTGAGGCTTCCAGAGGAGGGAGTTGGTTACATAGTCTACTTTGATGCATCAGGAACCGGACTCAGATGTGTTCTGATGCAAGAGCGGGTAGTGATCGCCTATGGATCATGTCAATTGAGTCCGCATGAGCAGAACTATGCTACCCATGACCGGGAGGTAGCAGCAGTGGTCTTTGCTCTGAAGACATGGCGACACTATCTGATGGGCGAGCGCTTTACAGTCTTTTCGGACCATCAGAGTCTCAAGTACATCTTCTCTCAGAAGGACCTGAACCTGAGACAGTGGAGATGGCTTGAGTTTCTCCAGAACTATGACTTTGAGATAGTTTATACTCCTGGAAAGGGGAATGTGGTAGCTGATGCTCTCATGAGGAGGACGGACATTCAGCTACTTGAGGAGGCGACAGAGCAGCTAGATGCTTTGCAGATAACCTTTGTGGATAGAGATGGAGCCGATTTCCTTCAGTCACTCATAGTCTCTCCTCCACTACTACAGTGGGTCAGAGAGGCACAGCGTAGGGATGCTGACTATGAGACGCAGCGTGCGCAGATATCCTCAGGACAGGCACCTGATGGTTTCTCCTTTGGAACGGAGCACGATGTCCTTTTCAGATGACGTACCTTGGTACCAGTTGCTTTACGGGAGGAGGTACTGAGAGAGTTTCATACTTCTCCTTTGGCGGTACATCCTGGAGTGGGGAAGATGTACCAGGATCTCAGACGACAGCACAGGTGGCCGGGCATGAAGAAGGCTATGGCAGAGTTCATTTCTCGATACCTTACCTGCCAGCAGGTGAAGGAAGGGCACCAGGTACCAGCAGGATTGGTACAGCCCTTGGAGGTCCCGGAGTGGAAGTGGGATGGGATATCAATGGACTTCTTGACTGGACTTCCAAGCACTTCCAGAGGTCATGACTCCATTTGGGTGATTGTCGACCAACTCACCAAGTCGGCTCACTTCTTACCCATCAGAGAGCAGGGCTCAGTGGAGAGCTTGGGTCGTCTCTACATTCAGGAGATTGTACAGCTTCACGGTGTGCCATCATCTATCGTCTCTGATTGGGATGCTCACTTTACTTCCTAGCTTTGGAAGGGGTTTCAAGAGGCAGTCGGGATGCAACTACGTATGAGCACCGCCTTTCACCCTCAGATGGATGGTCAGACGGAGAGGACCATTCAGACTCTCTAGGACATGCTCCGCGCATGTGTCCGTGACTTTGGTCGCAGCTGGGAGGACCACCTACCCTTGGTGGAGTTTGCGTACAACAACAGCTACCACTCCACCATCGGGATGGCACCATATGAGGTGTTTCACGACAGACCTTGTAGATCTCTTTTGTGCTGGAGAGACCCTGGGGAGTCAGCACTTGTGGGACCAGAGATGGTCTGATCCACGACAGAGAAGGTCCAGATCATCTAGGAGTGGATGAGGACAGCTCAGAGCCGGCATAAGTCTTATGCTGACAGGTGGGAGAGGCCACTAGAGTTAGAGGATGGCGACCACGTCTTCTTGCGTGTCTCGCCTCGACGTGGATTTTGGAGATTTGGCCAAGGCAGCAATTGTCTCCACACTTCATCGGACTATTCCAGGTCCTCAGCAGGATTGGCGAGGTGGCTTATTTCCTGGCTCTACCACCTCAATTGCACCGGGTGCACGACTTCTTCCATGCATCTCAGCTGAGGAGATACGTGCAAGAACCGACGCATATCATTGACCATGGGGAGCTAGACGTTGATGATGGGGAGACTTTTGTGGAGGTCCCAGTGGAGGACGATGACCGACAGGAGCGGATCCTACGTCAACGATCGATTCCTCTAGTGCGCATCAGATGGCAGCACGGTAACCTCTAGGAGAGCACTTGGGAGCGGGAGGCTTAGATGCGTGCTTAGTACCCATATTTGTTTCCCTAGTTTGTGATGTATCTTTACGGGGACGTAAAGCCCTGAGGTGGGAGTAATGTAAAAAACTGTAAAATTGAAGGAAATTTTTTTCTTAATTTTCTTTGGGATTTTACAAGAACACTGTTTCTGACAGCACGTGATTCCGAGGCCTGGTGTGCCCGAAATCATTTTCTGAAGTTTGGCTCGGGTACGTTCACTGAACGAATGAGCGGGTTTTTCTAACTTTTGAACCGGTGCTTAGAATCGAATTCTGAAGGCACCGATGGAATCACAACGCCAGTATTTGCTTAGAAACGCCATTTCCAGAGTTGCATTTGCTCAGGTGTGGTTTTTAATTTCTGGGGTTTATGTTAAGAAAATAAAATAAAGTGGTGCCACAACATTATTTTATTTAACTTAAAGCCACTTAAAGCCACTTAAAGCCACTTAAAGCTACTTAAGCTGAGTTGAAGTGGATAGGGTGGAACCCAAAATATCCTACCCTCTTGGTAGGATATTTGTGAGGTGGGGCCCGCATGAGCCCCACCGTTTCTTTTCCTCTAAGTAACGCACCCGCGAAAACTCCTCTTTAATGAAAGTCAACTGGTGCATTTTTTAAACTCTTGACGATCCTATTACATGGACTGTTAAGGCGTTACCATTAATTCACCGAATTAATGGTTCGTTTCTTAACTTGTCTTTCAAACTATTGGCATAATAATAAAATATGACCAACACATTTCTTTCTTGAGGATTGCTCGTTGAGAGGATTTGGAGAAGACTCTAAGGCTTGAGATCTTCATCCTCATTCGTGAAGAATACGAAGAACGTGAAGAACATGAAGAACGCGAAGAATGTGAAGAACGTCGGCCTTCGACGAAAGGCGACGAAGAACGCTGAACCCTCGGAGATCGACGACACGACACCGTGTACCGTGATGCCAACGATTCTCCTCCCGCGACGTTCTTCTGCGACGATCCTTCCCCACGACACTCTTCGATCAACACCGATTGAGGTAGGGGAATACAGATCTTTTTAAATTTTCCTTTGTGAATTTTATCCTCAACATGGTTTTAATTCGTGAAATTAAATCTGTGTGTTTTCTTTAAACCTCAGAGATCGTCGATGCGACGCCGTGTACCGTGACGACGCGACGCCCCTTCTGCGATGCGACGATCCTCTTCTTCCACGACGCTCAATTCCGTGAAGAACTCTCATTCGACGACTACGACAAGGTAGGGGTTTGTTTTATTAAAATCATTGTGATTTATACTTGCGGTGTTTGATTAAAATATTTTTGTTGTGAGACTTTTAAAACCACTAACGTGGTGGGTGCAGACTAACAAACAAGTCCTAACCCACCTCCCCTTTCGTTCTTGGTGTGCGAAATGGAAGACGTCGACAAAATAGGCTGCACGGGTGACGCGGGGTCCTCGCAGTGAAGGACGGACCCCGGGAGGAACTTTGGCGAAGACGGCGTAATTTTCCGACCAACGGAACTCATTCGGTGGTCCGCGGAGCAAACCTCCGGTGCGCCACGCCGACACGGCGGCTGAAGGCGACGGCGCCCTGCGCGCCGCCGAGGAGAACCGCCGTGGCTGAAGCCGCAGCGGTGGACGACAGACCCATGACCGCGCGGGTCCGGCGAGGGACGGGATGTGGCCGGCTACCGCGTCCGCTGGCAAGGGCGGCCCCACGCGGGGCCGCGCCTTCCTCACGCAGGGGCAGCGCGCCCCCCACCCGCGGCTCGGCCGTAATAGCCGAGCCGGCCCGCTAGCCAACCGGCCAGCCGGGTCGCGCCCAGGCCGGGCCGCGCCGGCCGTGCCGGGTCGCACCCAGCCGGGTCGGACCCAGACCCGGGTCGGGTCGACCCGGTTCGGGCCGACCCAGGGGGGTTGGGTCGGGTCGGTCAGGGCCTAGACCCCCTGTTTTCGGACCTTTTCGGTCTTTTGCCCGTATCTTGAGCTACAGACGTCCTCTTGATCTACCGTCAACTTTTTTGGATTCCTGTAATTGATACGGATCATTTGGATTACTCCGCCTGAGGTTTGGACGCAGTTGGAGTATGCTCGGGTTGGTTTTGACTTAAAAACCAAACGGTCCCCTGGGACGAAAAGGCCAATAACTCTCAGACCGGGTGTCCGATTGACGCGTCGTCTACGACTTTGAGTTTCTGTTGACGATATGGAACTTTTGTATACATAAACTCTGGACTATGTGTCAGTTGATGTATCAGCCTCTCGGCTCGTGGAGCGGACCCTCCCGAACGAGATTGCTGTGTGCGGGAAACCTAGTGCTGGCTGCTACTGCGACGACGACGATGACTGTGCAGAAATCCTCAGTGGATTTGACGACGACTGTGCAGAGATCCTCAGTGGATTCAACGACAACTACAGTACTCAGCGATCCTATGTTGGTAAGTGCTACAGATCCTGTGTGGGTCTGATCCGGTGTGGGTCAGCGCTCAGCGGTCCTGTGTGGGATAGCGCCTACAGATCCTGTGTGGGTCCGATCCTGTGTGGGTCTTTACGGGGGTTAGTTACCTATCGATCCTGTGTGGGTCAGATCCTTTGTGGTTCTTTGCGGGGGTTAGTTAAATATCAATTCTGTGTGGGTCAGATCCTTTGTGGGACATTGGGGGGGTTAGTACCTATAGATCCTTTGTGGGTATGACGGCTTAGATGAATTAGTGGAAATATCTGATCATATCTATGGTCATACGAAGAAGTATACCTGTGTGAGCTGAATCCTGTTTTGGTTTCCTTTGTGGATTGTGTTGTGCTATCCTCTATGGATTACGTTTTGTTTTCCTCTGTGGACTGGGTTGTGTTTTCCTATGTGGACTGGGATGTACTTGGGCTCGGATGTTGGAGCATACTGGAATTGATGACTAAGGTATATGTATGGGCATATACCTAAGCAGTGTCGAATGTTACTTCATGATTGTATCTTTATTTTGTGGATTACCCTTTGTGGATTCTGGGAGACCTTCGGGGGTCTCGGGGTCCCTACTGAGTAGATTATACTCATCCCTGCAAGGGTTATGCCCGCACTACGTTGTGTTGGTTGTAGACGACGGACAACACTGATCGTGGTTGAGGCTTGCGGAGAAGGATAGTACCTGAAGGTGGACCACTGGACGGGACGTACTCGAAGCGGTCGGCTGGACCTGAGGAGCAGTGGAGGCTATCTATACCCACCCTTCAGGTGAGATTTTTAGTGGACAGCTCGGCGTTGCGGCTTTACTTTTCAGTTGCTGTTTTCCCTTCCATTTGTACTTTACTTTCAGTTTGGGTTTGTATTCTGGCCCACTTACTTTCCGCACTTACTGTTGTACTTAGTTTTTTACTTAGTATTTTACTTCTACTGCTTTCTTTCTCTGTGGTGTTTGTTTACTTTACAAAGGCAATGCCTTCCCTTTTTACCGGGAATTACGCCTTGGTGCTAGTCGCCAGCCCCTGGCCTATGGAAGGTGGGCTTGGGGTAGTCATGGCACGGGCCCCGAGGATGGGTCGTGACATGGTGTATAAATCTACCTTTACCAGGTTAGCAATTTACTCAGAGGATTTCATTCGCCATACGGTATACAAGATAGATCACTTATTTGAAAGACATAGGTTATGTCTCAAATGGGTGATGGGGTCACAAAAATTTTCTTCATCCGATGAAATAGTTTTATGTCATATAAAGATAGAGAAATATTTATTCTAGTACTATATCATAAAAGGGATGAAATAAAATAAGATAAAGGCAGAGAAAGTTATAGATTAAGGGATGAAGGGTAAACATATTTTCCTACATGTGACAACTGTGGAATGAATCACCAAGGTAAATGATTGGATTGATTTGGAGTTTGTTATAAGTTCCAAGATAGAGGTCACTGAGTAAAAGAATGAAAACAGAATAATGAAAAGTCTAACATTCATTGATACATCAACAATGAGATAGGGAACTACACAAATAAATAACCCACAAGTCAAGACAATATACCTCTGAAAAGTCTAAGGGTCCAAGGTCAAGTATATGTTATTGACACAACCTAAGTATAATTATTAATTAATTTACATATTTGGTTCTAATTTATATTTTGTAATGTAAATAATTGATGATATTATCATCAGATGAATTATGAAATATATATTAATTGTATTGAATTACTTTTTTATGAATGATTTGAGATCATATGTTTAATAGTACCAATAAAATTTATTTATTAACAGGTTAATATTTCTGTAAAATACATGGTTAAGGGAAATAAAAGCCTTACTATTTTCCTAATGAAGATAAAATGTTGTTTGGATAAATAAATGATTGATTTGGATATGTTTGGACTACCTTGGAACAGATTTAAAAATTTTCAATGATGTGGTATATGCTATCATTGATGGAGTTTAAAATACTTTTGGATTTGTGTAATATATCCAATAACATCTGTCTTACTGAAAGGTGTTCATGTTTTCGGTATGTGATGATTAAAGAGATACATCATGTTGACTGAAGGATAATGATAATATCATTTTTTAAATTCAATTACCATAATTCTATATTGTTGGATCATATTATTTTTGTGAAGTTAGTCATTAATAAAATGGTTTATGATGATATTTGGATGAGGTTATATACGTAAATGTATTACATCACCATATGATGAAACATTTGCTATGAAATAAAGTAAAAATAGATTAAAGAAAAACCAAATGACATGATTGTGTTTATGGAATAGAAACTTATACTTATTTATATTACTATAGAATGAACTAATTCTGAATCTATAAAGAAAATGGTCTTGAAAAAAATGTTTTCCCATTATCATCATTTTTTAGGATATCAATGACCTCTTAATAACCATGGTTTAAGTATTTGTGCTCATAAAAATTCAGTTGAACATGTTATCTAGAACTCTCCATTAGAACATCATTGTTATATTTTTCTTCTATATCCATGTTTCCATTTTCCACATATGTTTTCATAATAGGGAATTTATTTACATTAATATTGTATATTACTTTTTCACTTATTAAAAAGGTGTGTTATTAACCTTATTAATGATTTGGGTTTTTCAAAATTAGTTTATTTTGTAATATTATTCCCATTATTATGGATATATATTATAAATTATTAGGACACAATGTATTTATATTGGTGAGAATGTAACACCCCAAGACATTATAATGTTTTCTTTTTAGAATAAATTTATTTTTTGTTATTATAATTTATTATATGAAACACCATGTTAGATATATCTTAAAGAAAACGTAATTTTTATATTTCTCTATAGTGAACTGTGATGTTTTCATTAATTTCATGCAAGACTAACTCTCTTTTATGGCTTGTGTAACAAGCAAGAATGAGTTTTACCAATCAACAATATATTATTAATTTTTTATTATTTTATACAATAAGACATAACAGAGCCATTAAATTAGTGGTTATGAATAATATTTACTATCTTATGAAAACTTATTGTTTTAAAAAAAATAATATGAATTTATTGGTTTCTAAAAAAATAGAAAAAATTTATAAACCATAACAATATAATAGATTTTTTTTTATTTTATGCTCATAGATCTGTTTTTTTTACATTGAAATAATTAAAATTATTCAGTAATATTAATGTAATATATATATATAATAAATAAAATATTTTTGAAATTAATCCTATATATTTTATAATCACAATATATAAACAAACCTAATAATTCTTGTAAATATCATTATTTTTCTAAAGTAACATTACCAAAATCTTTAGGTATAACCCAATTAAAATCCATTTTTAGAGATTCTAAAATATTCTATGTCAATATAAAATTTATGATTGGAATAATAAAATAAAAAATATCAAATTTTGTATTTTTGGAATTTTCCTGTGAATTTTAATTTATTGTTGAATATTGAAAACATACTAAATTTCACTTCGAAAATGCATTTTTATCTGATTTATTTATAAAGATAAATTATATTCACAATTTGGTTTAATGTTAAATTATTTAAACTATATATCAATTAAACCAATTTAGTAATTTATTATCAACTTCACTATGAAAATATATTTAAACACATAAAAAACAATTGAATATTCATACTTTAAAAACCCACATTTTTATCTCGTCAATAAGATTAACATTAAATTAATTTATGTTACTTATGTGTATGGAATTTAGAAAAATGAAGTAACTATTTTTAATAATCATAATATATGAGTTCTAATATAGAATTAATATTATTTTACCAAATATATTAGAGAAGTTGATTATAATTAATTACAATAATGAAGATAAAAACTACCTTAACAATGGACAAAACGTTACAGTAGAAGTCCAAAAAACCAATACACTAATAAAAATTACATTTTCTATAAATATTCTGAACCATTCGCCCATTTCTCAACTTTGGATCATTATTTAAGGCAATGGTCATAGGAAAAATGTGGGTGGAGCTCCCTTTCTAAAAAATTACAATAATGCCACTCCCTATCCACTATAAAAAGACCCTAACCCTTCCCAATTACTCAAACCTAAAAATAAAATAAAATCCAAAATGTCCACCAAAAAAGATCCCAAAAATAAATCCAATTACCCTAGAAGCATCACCTTTGGATTAAGTCCATTCAAGGAATCCATTTGGTGCAATCCAAAAGGAGTTACCCAAGTAAGGGGTAACATCCTTCCTCAATCACTTTAGTTTACTTTCATTATACAATACCTAAATTCGAATTATTATATTATTATATAACAAAAAAATTACCCAAAATATACTAATGTGTATTTATTATATGATTTTAATCTTTTTTTACAAACACTTCTATCTAATGTGTAAAAACATATCCTTTTTATATAGGCGAACTATCTCCTTAGAAAATAAAGATGTTCATTTTTCCTTTACCACCGTTTATGGTTGGGAATTATGATGAAATATATGTTTATATATGATATATATAATATTTATAATGTATTTATTTTTATTTAATTTTTATATATCATACCATTATTCTTTCGATTTTATGGGAATACGATAACATCACTTGTGGATGTGTAGACCATTATGTCCCCAAAGTGATGTGAATCATTCATGAAACACATGGAATGAGAAAATTATAGTTTTATTTAAAGATAAGTGAAATAAATGAGACATATATGATATTAATTACATAATTATATTTTTATAAATGTAATATATCATTTTCTTTATTACCATTTTCATACACTAAAATGTGATAATGTCAGTCATGGAGGTGAGGACTGTCACCTCCTCGATATGATGTGTTTTATTTTACATAAAATAAATTATATATATAAGTATATATGAATAAATAACATGGTTTGTTATAAATAATTATCATTTTTGAAGGATATAATATTTCTTATCTTATTTCCATAATGATCGTTGAAAATTAGGAACGTTACTCATGCGTATGTTCGACCTACCGTCTCTATGATTGTAGTGCTGGTTCGTTTTTCATAACCATATTTTAAAATTGGTTTTAAAATAATAATTGATGATTATGTATTATAGTTATTTCATGAATATTATTTTTTATATGTTTATATAATGACCTCTTTAACCATTGTTTATCTACCAAAGTCATTTTGACACATAATTCAATTTTTTTCAAAAAAATCCGCCATGAACTTATTTGTTTAAGGATATGTTTACAACATTGTAATTTGTGAAATAAATGTAATGGTAAGAATTAAAAAATTATATGAATCAAGTAAAAAATTAAAAAATGTTTATTATCTAATAATTTAAATACACATGTTCTAATTTGGACTCAAGGTAAGTGATTTCATATCAATTTACATTCCATTGTGACTTATTTTTTATTTTGAACCACTTCACTTGTATATGGTGTATATACTACACTTTAAAATGTTATATCATGTATCTATTTATTCTCATGATATTATAAGATTCGTTTATTGTTATTAATTTAGGGAGATTACGATTTAACTATTTTATAGTGGTATATGATAATTTAGAATGTTTACTAATTATTCTCCTCAATATAGTCTTTAATGATTATCATTATGATCTCACTTTCTTAGTAACTATTAAATTTCTTTTAAAATAATAACCCTACTATAATAATTTAAATATACTCATTTTTGGGTGATGTATATTATTATTTTATAAGACATTTATCATTTTTGAATATGGTGTTCACCTAGATAGTTATTTGATAAACTGTGAAATTATTTATAAATCTGTATCTTTTATTCAATGAAGATATTTGAGATATAATATTTCATATTTATTCAATTTATTATTTGATATGAGGAATTATTTGGGCATGAAATTATGGGTTAGACCTAGATAATATATAGATCATCAATGTATAGACATATTCTTATAAGAACAATTAGTTTGAGAAATTACAATATTTTAAACCTTCTATAGAATATATCTTGATTGTATAAGTATTCATGTACCCGAGATAAGATATCCAATAACTATGTATTGACATCATATTCAATTATCATTCCATAACTAAAGTTTTCATATGATAATATCTATGGATATATTTCATTCTCATATTATTAATTAAATAAAACATGTTTTCATTTATTTACCTTTTCATAAAAATTATTTCTAATCCAGTTATTTTAATAGAATCTTTTTTCAGTTTCTTACCGTGTGGTGTTAATTTATTTTATTGATTCATTATTTCATTAAATTAAATTACCCTTACTAATAATTTTATATCACCCTAATTCTTGTATTATTTCCTCTTGTTTATGAAGTGGAATCCATTGGATGAGTTTCATGGATGTAATTTATTAGCCTTTTTCTGGTATTATGTTTTATTTACTATTTCCCAATGTATTATGGGTATCATTTATATAAGATAGTTTTCCAAAAACTCTAAACTATTATTTCCCCTAGTAATTAAGTATTTTATCTATTCCAATGTATTATTATAATTCACTAGCTTTGGGTTTCTCAGGTCGAGGCGTTATAATTATATACTAATACTGTTATAAAATTAATGGTATTTTTGAAAAAATTATTTTATAAAATTTATCTAAAAATCACATTTAAAAATAAATTAGTAAAATATATTATATAATTTTATGATTATAAATATAAAATAAATTTTATTTTTTCAAATTCACAAAAAACATTTTATAAAAAAAAATTAAGTAAAAATATTAATTATAATGAAATTTTTTATTGGAGATAAATTTTCATATATCAACTATTATTTTTTATTATGAATCACTAATTAATATATTTTTAACATATTTTTCTATTTTCAATATATAATATCATTATTCTATCATAACTAACCTAGTTTGTTGAAATAAAATTATAATATAAGGAAAATTCAATTTTTTGCATAAAGTGAATTTATAAAAAAATAAATTATAAAAATGTATAAAGAATCATGACATAAATATATACATGTAAATATTTTATAACATATTTATATAATCATAATTTATACTTACATAACCCCTTATGATCTCTATGTAATACCTAAACATCATATAAGCTAAAATTTCATTCAATAGTGGTGATTCTACTTGAATAGATCTCATGGAAAGTTCCATGAGCATGATTTTTCTTTCATATGATTTATTTCATATTGTAATTACTCTTTTCCATATTGGTATTGTTATATATAAAAAAATATAGAATCTATGTGTTTCTCAATCTCTGATAAATGTTATTTTCATGTAAGACTTCGAAACCTCAATTCCATTTCATTCATTTGTACCTACCATAATATGTTATTTCTCATTAAGACTATTAATTTAATGGCTATATTAAAAAAGTAAAATTTTATATTAACATGTTAATATTTTTTTTAGTTTATTCATTCATTTGAAAAAAATAGCATAATAATTTAAGGATAATATAGAGTAAAATATTAGGTCATTACATTCTACCCCCTTAAATAAATTACACGCTCAAAATGCTTAATTAGTACTCACTAATGAATTAAGGTTTTGTGAATCATTGAATATTTAACATCCTTGATATAAGTTCTAATATTTTTTCTATCTTACACTCTTTATATATTTTGTGTTATTTATCTTTACCAAAAAAACAATAATCTTTCATATAATCATATACCCAAGTATGTATATACCCTAATCACATATTTCTCAAAAATATACATTTCTAAAAACTATTTTGAATCATCAATTAACTAAATAAAAATGAAGTTATATATTCTTCAAAAAAATAACTTGTTCTCCTTAACCATCATATAGGTTTAACAAATAGTTCATAATAGACCTCACTAGTTAATGAATATCATACTCCCAAAAAATACGATGAACTTCGCAAAAAACATCATGACTCAATTATGAATCTCAAGGTTACCAATACAATCCAACATACACATTTAAATTAAATCTTCATTTATTATCTCAATATAAAGATTACATTAAATGTAACTGTTATACATACCTAAATCATTTAATGTATAATCATTCTCCCAAAATTATAATCTTGTCATAAAATCAATATTTAATGTTAATAATACCATTTAATAAATGTTTCCAAACCAAGAATATAAATATACAAAATATTAATCCATATTTGTTTCACATAATTCTCATAAATTTTAGAAAATACCAGATTTTCATCAATAAATATCAATCACTAGTTGTAATGTCTAAGATAATCAATATTAAATTTATATTAAAAAATAAATCTCACTACGAGTGATAATTCAAGAAATCTCACCTTTCCCATCATAAAATGGAAATAATATCATTATAAACAATTTAATAATGATACCATGTTTATTCATAAGACATCGTGGTTTCTAGAAACACATCTTTCAAAGAATCATTTCCATGATCCATTTGAAAAAAAATACTAAAATCCAAATGGATTATCAATAAAGTCAATGTAAATGACCATATGAATGTGAAAATTGAATCCTAATATTCATTATCTAGTGAAATAAAAATTTCATCCATGAAAGAGATGGATTTTAATTGAACATAAAATACATTTATTAAAATTTAAATCATGACATGATATCTCAAATATGTAGTATACATAACACATTAATAAAATTAATTATATATTACCAAACATGTCTGAAAGATATTTTTTTGACAAAAACCCTCAACTCAGTACTGATTCATTTTTAGATTACACCATATGAGTAGAATAATTTAATTAAATTCAAGAAATACATACCCAAGAATCATATTCATAAAAATAAACATTTATTCTGTATAGTTACAATGATTCAATACACTCAATATTAGTCAATTGCTACCAGTTTTTGATACTAGGTATAAGTAATATTTATATCTTTAAACCATTTTTATAAAATTTGTATTTGTATAAATTTCTTTTCTGGTTTACAACACTATTATATAATTTAAGGTCCTTAAATATTTTTTCATGAATATTTTATAAAGCTATAACGTCATTTCATGGAAATTGTGGTTGCGATTCATGAGGATGAAATCAAAAATGAACATGTTTTGATGATTCTTAATGAATGAATGTTTACTTCATAATTAATAAGTTAAAATATTACATAAGACTAACTGGATCGAAATAAATATTTACATATTCATATCATTTTATATTGTTAAATAATTTATCATTGACATATTCGAAATAAATGCATGTTATTATTCAAGTTAATGGTTAAATAGTACCGAATATGAATATACTAGGTTTAGTGGATGATTATGATGTATTTAGTTTTAATATAATTATATGAATAACATAGTGATTTTATTCAGTGTTTATTAGTGTGATATATGAAATTTAAAAAGATTAAAAAATTATATAAATTCATTAATTATAAAGAGGATATCATTTTCTTCTTAGTCAACACATTTTGAAAAATTGAATTAAGGATAATCATTTGTTGATCATATAATTAAAGATTCCTCAAATTTTTCAAAATAGAAACATAATGATATTCTAAACTATATATTTATTTTTTAATTCCCTCTTTATATCCATCGATGAAATTAGTTAATGAAAAATGGATTTCACAATTCTATGGAGGTGGTAGTCCAGGCATATACATTGACGATGATTTGGGTTTCATTGAATGGGATGAAAAAGTAATACAATTTAATGATTAAAAAGATTACAAAGGTGAGAAAAATAATATTTATATATTAAATTCCACTTTTACTATATTATTTTTTGGTGGGGATGGAAAAAATGTTACATTAGAGAGGTGGTGGTCTACACAATGCATGAATGGAATTTTCATTTTTCAGAATAGTAAATTTTTATGCAATTAAATAGGAATTTATAAAATTATAGTTTCAAAAATTAAAATATAAATGAAATATGATAACTGAAAATGATTAGTCATGTTGGGAAATTTTTTATTTTCTTGGAACATCCCTTGGAAATGGTGCGAATAGGCTAAAATCCTTGGACTATAGTCTTCAATTATAGAAAAAAGATTTTAGAGGAATGATAAATATTAGGGTTTCTAAAGGATACTTAATTTTTATAATAGAATTGATGATATTAAGAAGTTACAAATTCATTATCGAAATATTTTCGACATCATTTTATTTTATTATAAATTTGTAATAAGTTAATTCATTTAATTTACTTTTATCATATCTAATAACATTGAAAACATAAATTCTAATCACCAATGTTATTTCCTTTTTAAAATAAGTAATTCAACATTTGAACATTGGGTATATTTATAAATACTGAAATTTATTATATTATTTTTATCATTACTAAATAAATGTATCAAAATTTGTTTTAATTATAAAAATTATATTATTATTTATTTAAGCTTTCATCATCTTTAATTAAATAACTTTTTTTCATCAAAATTTTCCATAAGTATATACGTATTTTTACAAGATATTTCATCACCACACTATATTTAAATACATGAATCAAATTATTTAATTTAAAATGAATTCACATTTTAAGAAATATTATATTTCATTTTGTTGAAAGTTTTGTTTTTTTAATTTATTGAACAAATTTTTTGAAAAATGACTAGAAGAGTATTCTTCCTCACTATTTTCAATAATGAGTTTTGAATTTTTTACCATGAACATTATTATTACATATAAATTAAATTATTTAAGAAGAATTTTTACCTTACATTGATATATATGGGATCATTTTTTGATATGAGATAAAATAAGTTTTCATATGCGATTTTACAATCATCATCTTTTGAAACATAACTAAATTCATTTTTATTTTTTTATCCTTTATTTTGGATTTTCATGGATTTAAAATCGTCCCCTTTCTATTATTTTATTATAATTATGAATATTATTACCATTACTATAAATTATTAAATAAAGAAATTTTTTAGATAATAAATTTTTAATATATACTATTCGTGATCATAAAGACGTGATACTTTTTCAAAAAACATGATCAATAAAATTCTTAAATGATTATTCAAAATCATTAAGTAAATACAATTTTTACCAACAAATTTTATTGTGATAAGAATTTATTTCAATCATTTAAATAAATCATAAAAAAATATTACATTAGGTAAATATATTAAAAATTTTATATGTTATAGTTGATGATTGGCCTATTCATCCCCTTTTCTACATCATATATAATTTCTCCAATGGAATAAATATGATAATTAATATATTTAAAAAACATGACCATATAAATTGAGAAATTATAATTAAACACTTCCAAACATGATAATTTTTCCCATATGATATGGTAATATATATATTTTAAATTAAATTTTAATGATTCAAGTGTAATTTGAATTTTCTAACATTTAAAATTTTGAAAATAAAAAAAATAAAAAAAAATTATATATTTAAATGAAAAAATAAAATTTACTAATACCAATTGAGAATAACTAAGAATATATGTAATCACTAAGATGACATGTAAGAATACTAATTAAATAAAAATTATTTTTTAATTTTAATTTTCATTTCATTAAATTTATTTTTCATAATGATTCCTATTTCCGTTAATTTATCATTTTTTGGAATTGAATTTTTTCTATGTCATGTATGTAGTAATGGGTAATCATGAAAAAATCACAAGTATAATTTCTAATAGTTTGAACCATATTTTTAATAATTTAGAATATTTTATATTGTTTCAAAAAGATTAAACTTGGGGACTGCAGAAAATATGGTTTCATCTTTTGCGGTGAGTTTAAATTATAAACCCCCCAAATTTCACTGGAAGGTATTTCATTTTATATTTTGGGAAATTTGGGTTCTTATAGTTTTTAATTCAAAATCATAAAAAAATGGGAGATAATACATGATGAACAACTATTTATAACAATATATGAAAACCCTTTATATTGAGTGGTTTAATTATAGAGGATTACAAATAACTGGCACATGGTCTATACAATAATCTGTCCACACCATGAAGCCTTCCAAACAACTCTAGAATATACCACATTGTTTACACACAATTTTACAAACATAGTGGAGAAAACAAGAGATCTTCCTATAAACCCAAACTAGATTTTCCCAATATTTCTTTATCTACTTATTCCCTCATTTTTCCTCAACCCAAACTATAAATGTCTAATACCACCAATATTCATGGCCTTCTTATCCTCATAAATCTTCTAACAAGGTATCCTCTCTATTCAAGTGATTTTCTCTATGGAAATACAACTCTTCTATTATATTTCTTCTTTAAATTATCCTTTATTACATTTATTCCATGATCCTCTTATTCATATGTCAATGTTGGTTGTGGTGTCCATGTTCAATAGTATGGTTGGATAAATGTTAGGAAAAAACCCTCAAGGTTTCCTCTCAGTATGTTTTGGGTGTGGTTTTTCTTGTTAAAAAAGTCAGATGACTATAAATGAGCAGAGTAGGTGTTTGTCGAAGACATATTTTTATGGTGGCATAGTTTCTGTAACGACCCAAAGTTTCAGTAATGGAAAATACCTCTTGATCTTATTCAATGACTCTTTATATAAAATGATTTTATAAAATATCAACTTCATTGGTTTTATGATAATAATTGTGACCGTTACTTTTATAGTCGTTGAACAGTGATCACGTGATTATTATAAATATAGGGCTTTAACACATCCAATTTTACTTAGAAAAAGGAAGAGATGGCCTCATCCAGTAGAATTTCCCCATACGAAGCCCATTTATCAGATCTCGGAAAAGAGGTGGCGTCCTTGGGCTTCGCTCTTGACCAAGCCCAAGCTGAGCTTCACCATTTCAAGCTCGAACGGGACCGTCTACGGGAGAAGTGGAAGTTGATAGAAATTACCAATCGAGCGATGTTATCCGAGCCACCCCAAGAGTCTGTCACCATCGCACACCTTACCCTTAGGTCTTATGCGGTTGTTTTCATGGGTTATGTAACTAATTGATAGTACTATGTTCATGTACATTATTTTTGTATATAAGAATTAATATAATTTCTTGTCATTATTGATACATTGTAAATAGTTTTTAAAGTACAAATGGTGTTTTTAGTTATTATTTAATTAAGAAATATATTTAATTAAATTAAGGGATTTTTAAATTAAATAATTTTTTAATAAAATATTATTATTATTATTAGATTAATTTTATTATATATAAATGATAATGTAATTGTATGAATGCAATTATAATTTTTATTAAGGTTTGAAAGCCATTTTTGTCAAAACCCGTGAATTTTTTATAAATGTTAGTTTCAATTTTAAAAGTGAAAATTAACATATTTAGAAAATTATTTAGATAAAATAAATTTTATTTTTGGAATCAGGACATTGAAATTATCAAACGGTGAATTTTTCATAATTTGCTGAGACAGTCAAATTTTTGAGTAAAAAATAAATACCGTTTAAATATATAATCTGTTTTATGACATCATAATGACCCAATAGTGATGTAATAAAACACTATAATCTTTATGTTCGTCCAATATATGTTTTACCATTAAAATAATGTGGTTTTGGGTTTTTTTGGATTACTTTTCAAAGCATTAGTGGACCCCTCAAGACTTATTAAACACCTTGTGTTTTTAAATTAATTTCCATGAGAGTGTGACTCACCTCCACATAAGCAACCCTAATATTTTAAGAAGTTCTGAACTTGGCCTTATAAAATATTATTTTCCTCTTCCCTTTGCCAAAAAGCATGGGCAAAAACCATGGGATAGGTTGTGGTTTGGATTAATTTAATATAAGGGGTCCCAAACCAAAATAATAAAGAATTCCCTCATGTTTCCTATATAAACCCACCCAAGATCACACTTGCTCCTCACTCAAAGCCTTTGGAGTTCACCCAACCTCTACCCTACTCTCTCTATAATCCTCCCAAGGTTCCCCAAGCTCCCAAGATGCCTCTCACAAGCCTATCTCTAGCCATTGGAAGCACACTTCCAAATAAGGGTTTTTTCTTCCTTTCTCATTTTTGTCCAATTTTCTTTAAGTTTTTTCCCATTTTAATTTAAATTATGAATGATGGGGTATGGTTTATCACCTCCCTAATACTTCGCTCTTTATTTTTTAATGATGGGAGGCCCCTTTCTCTCTCATTAAATGCCTCTCATGTACACCCGTTACTATGCCGAAATTCCGAAAGGAACTTCTCTCTCCTCTTTTACATTCAAGTAATACTTTTGTATCATGAATCTAAATTCCATTAAAATTGTTGCGACATGTATCAATATTACCTCCTTACTGTCCATTACATGTAAATATGATGAATAACCCCTTTCTCTCTCGTCAACCATTTTTATGAATTCTTATGTCATGCTGTTACATTGCCGAAATTGCACCGATTTTCTAAGCCAATGTCATTGTGTAGTGAATACCATGCCCACTTCTCCATCAAGGGTATTCAAATTTATTAAAATTTACTTATTGATTTTAATGTTTCGTGTATTAATTACACATTCCATTATTGTGGAAAAAATGATTATGTTTTATGTGTCCATGTTTTATGATCCATGTGGCACACTTATGCATGAAATGAAATGTTTAAGAAGGGTGCCCCTTATAGAGCTCCAATGCATTGGGTAAAGTATATTATCATGATACGTCATGTGTAATGAGTGTTGACTCATGCTAATTCAAGTTCAACGAGGGTTTACTCGTGCTTTATGTTCAATGAGGATTTACTCATGCTCCATGTGCAATGAGCCCTGGCTCATGCTAATTCCATGTTAAGTATTGTTGCCACATTTCCATGTTATGATTATCATGCTTTATCATGCCTTTATTTTCATGTTTTTCTTATGATCTATTGATATTCCTATTGTCTAATATATATTTTACCCCTCATGTTATTCTATGTGTACTCCCTTACTGGGCTTTATAGCTCACCCTTTTCTTATGCATGTCCTCAGGTTATCCCATGAAATGCTAAGTATGAAGGAATGTAGTGGTCATGTAAATAAAGTTTTCAATAAAGATGTTGTATTTCATGTTTTAAGTTTTTATGTAATGATCCTAACCCCCAAAGACACAAAAACTCTCGATCTTATTTGTTGTATCAAGTGAAGTTTTATGTAATAAATCAGGTTTAAGTTGTAATAAAAAGAAGGGTTGTCATAGTTTCCTTGTGTTTTACAAATTTTTTTAGACTCTAAAATCTTGAGTTTGATGTTATAAAAGGTAATGTTTCTTTATTGGAGTTCACCGTATGATGAAATTTGATGAAAATTTAAAAAAGATGAAAACCATGTACCATAATTCATGGACCACATACCTTGTTCTGGGAACGGTATATGGAGCAGTAGGAACCGTACATCAGAGCGGTTTGCAAAACTAAAAATGGTTCACCATGGAAGGGGTTCTGGTATGGGGATGTATTGATGTCGGAAAATGAGATTGACCACATATAAATGAATAAAGTATGTAGATAAGATAGGAAACCAGTTCGTAGGTGGCTTGCGGTTCACGACAGTAAAAGGATTGGTATGCGGTCGTGGCTGGATTAAAGATTTAGTAAATCTTAGATTAGTGAACATTGAGGATATATTTTCCTATATAAGAATCATTAATCTCACTAATTACTATTTATAACGAATATAAATAGAAAATATATTTTTGGTTTGGTATTGTGGAAAAGACTGAAGGTAGTTCGCGAGGAAGAATTCTACGAAAGGTTAAGTGGTTTTAGTGGAAGAAATTCCACCGATGGATTTTTCTGGGATTCTTAACATGAAATGGAAGATTTGGTACGCAGAAGAGGAATCTCTAGTATGTGTGAGAGAGAATTCCTCAAGCAATACATGGAGGGGGAGCTTTGGTATGCGGATGTGAAGTCAATCCAAAAACAAAGAACATTTCGCAGATAGAAGGTAGTTCATATTTGAGGAACGAAGGAAACATCATGTGGGCGGTTAGAAAATTCAGTCTGTAGATGAAGAGAGGTTCACAGTAGTGAAAAATGTACATAAAGGGGGAGATCCACGTACCAATCTTGATACTCATTATTTAGGAGAGGAAGTTGGTTCGTGATTTGCACAAGGAAGCCTCCAAAAGCTTCAAATTAGTTTGAGAATGTATTTTCTAGTACGTAGCAATACTTGGGAAGTTGGAATTCTTCTATGGGAGAAAAGGGTACTTGAACAGAGTAGCTACGTACACTTAAGGATGCAGGAATTCATACAAATGAAAGGACATGCATGTCGATAAACTGTGTTTGACCTATAAGTCGATAAATTTTTTGTGGATTACTCTCTAAGAGCAGTGATAGAATAAAGAGGAAGACAATGACCCTTTCCACCAGTAGTGAGCCAGTGAAAGAGTCATAGGGAGTGACCCATGGGAATGCAGTGAGAAGACACTAAATCATGTAACATTAGTGAACCTGGGAATAGAAGATCTAACCCAACATTGTACTCAATATTGGCTATGATCCGTAGTGAAATTGGTACATCGGCACAGTATCGTTGTATTCTCCTTGGACGTAGTCCAGTGAGGGTGAACCATGTAAAAAATTCTCTGTTCTGTTCAAGATTTCATATATGATCATTTAGTTTTAAAGAGGAACCGATAATTGAGCCTTTTTAGTAATGAAACAATATTCGAAGGGGGAAACTTTTAATCTGTCATACCTAGATTAACCCCCCCCCCCCACCATCATAGGGTATTTGACATAGTGGAAATAATAATAGTTATCAGAGCCCGGTTGAAAATATGCGTTAATATCGTAGATGATGAAATGGAGGTGTTCAATCAAAAAGGAATTCCATTCATCAATAGAAATAATTTTCAGTTATGGAATAATCAAATGCAGCACTACTTCTGATTAGTAGGGATGGATGTCTTCAAAGCAGCTCTGCATAGAATATTAGATGACATTTATAGTGATTATTTATCAGAATATGAATGAATATAATTGGATGATGATGCTAAAGGGATCAATTACTTAGGGGTTCCCTATAAAATGAAATTTATATGAAGGTGATGTCTTGTAACACATCACATGCAATGTGGGAATTTTTTTTGAAAATTTATGAGGGTGACACAAAAGTCCAAGTAGAAAAGCTATAGGTTATATGGAACAAGTATAAGGATATCAGAATGAATCCTAATGTGACTTTTGATGTTTTTTTCAAAATGATAAATATTAATTTTGATGACATGTAGGGTCTGGGAGAAGTCATTGAAGATATAATTATGGTGAAACGTATCTTGAGGAAACTTCCACTGTAATTAAATCTGAATGTTTCAGTGTTGGAAGACAAAGACCGAAAAGAACTGACTCTAGATAACCAACATAGTACCCTTGTAGAATATGAAATACAAAATAATGATAATGATGTAGTGAAGAGGGTGAGTCCAAGGAAGTGTCATTGAAGGCCATGAAGAATATTTTTATTGAAGAAAGTCCCGAGGAGAACAATATGGACAATGTCATGTCATTTATCTCCTCTAATCTAAAAATTGGGAAAAGGGAAGTTCAGGTAAAAACCTAGATCTTCTTCTCATGTATGTTTTCCTTTTCTGGTTGCTTTTTATTAAAATATTAATTTCTATAATTTTTTGAAGTAAATGTTATGTACTCTATGAGTACAGACAATATACTCGGTTACCGCGGGTAGCCGGGTGCTGGCCGTGTAGCGGCCCTAGACACGACCGTGTGTGCTGACCTGGAGACCACCTAATACGGGGTCCGGTAAAGTAAAGTACACATCGTGTACTTTAAAAGTACACATCATGTACTATTTTTTCCATTAAACAGACTGGGGTCACGTCTTATCAACAGAAACACCTTCTTCATCGACTTCTTCAACCGGGAGCGCCCGTATGGCTGTGTTTCATCCATGAGCCCCCGATCAACCATCTGATCTCCGATTCGACCGCCATCAATTGCATTAGGATCACCTCTTTAATATCTTACTTTTTCTAGATCTTCGTTTTTTGATTTCTCATCTTTCCCATGTTTTTCTCTATTGAACATTTTAGTCATTTTTTAATATCTACAGTGTTCTTGGGCAATTCTAGGCTTGAGGGTCACGCATAGCGATCTAAAAACACTGATGTGGGTGGTTTATGTCTTTATATAGAATTTCTTTGAGTTATATGTGCAATTTTGTCCAATACCCTTGAACAAGGTGTAGTGTGGTTACTATTTTAGCCTTGTTAATTTCCTGCTATGTTGGAATGTGTGATTAGAGGTTAATTGGATGCGAATAGGGTTTATTTTTGTGCTTTGGATGTTTTTCCCATGCATGTTCTGTTTATGACTGTTTGGTCATGTTTATCCTGTTAGGCTTCCTTGATGTTTTCCCATGCCTCGCACATTATGATGGAGTGATTATTTTTATCTAACATGCTTGATATGATGTAAACTGTTTATCCAAGTATTTATTGAGGTTTACTTTGGACGTATTGCATTACTAAGAACGTTGAATTACATAGGGCCATGAGAACCAGGTGTAGTATACTATAAGGGGAATTGACCATGTGAGCTTCCTCGTAGATTCCTTAACATTTTTGACTATATGGGAAATTGATTGTGTGAGATTCCTCAGAGAGTCTTTGACCACTTTTGAATATATGGGGAATTGACTGTGTGAGCTTCCTCAGAGAGACTTTATCACTTTTGACTATATGGGTAATTGACTATGTGAGATTTCTCAGAGAGTCTTTATCACTTTTGACTATATAGGTAATTGACCATGTGAGCTTCCTTAGAGAGTCCTTATCAATTTTGACTATAAGGGAAATTGACTGAGAGTGCTTCCTCAGAGAGACATTGTTATATCCTTATAATGGAACCAGAGGGGATATGTTGTGTGTACTTCCCAAAGGGTTAACTTCTTTGATTAGATGCTTACTTGATGTGTGGAATTGAATGCTTTGTACTGTGGAATTTGTTACTGCTAATTAATTCATTGTTTACTAATCTTTTACATATTGCCTGCCATATATATTCACTGACTTTTAGGCATAATTCTTTTGGTGATTTCCTAATGGGATTAGTCTCACACCATGTTTTGGTTATGCTTTTGAGCCAAAACAGATTATATTGCTGAAGATATATATAAGGGAAAGTGCCCTTCTACTTCAGGATTTTGATTGTTTTGGAGTTGGGGAGCATGGGACCAAGCTATGGCTTGCGATGTAGAGGAGTTGTTATCTATGTCCATTGTAATTGGTTTAGTATTGTTTGTACTCCAGCATTTTGGTTCGTTTGTCTATTTTCTTAAACATTTGTATCATGCATCATTTATATATGTGAGCTCTATTTGTTGTTTAGATCCGCATTTTACTTTTTACAAGATTTACTGCTTCCCCTGTTGCAATTTGTTTACATATGTTGTGTTTCTCTGCCAATGAGGGTATAGTTTCCCCACTATCACATCAAAGGCCCTGGCTGCTAGTTGGCATCCTCTGGCATTCAAAGAAATGCACTTGAGTATATGTGACCAACCGGGTATGGGGCGCCTTTGGGTGGCTTCCAGAACCAAGATGTTACAAAGTAGTATCAGAGGAATTATTTTCTTCTTGAATTACATTTTGGAGCCTATATCCAGAGATAGGAAGGAATAAAAACATGGTAATAAGTTGTTCCTGGGAGTATTTAACCCATATAAAGGGAAAACCAATCTACCACGTATAATGCAACTTTTCTGGTTTTCAATTTTACAGTTGATTTTATTTCACCTTGAGTGATTCACATGTTTCGTGTTGTTACCATTGATTCTAATGAGGTTCTATTTCTATCGCCACTTGATGAGATGAGGGTATTCCATCTCATGTATCATATAGGCACTTGCTAGAAAAATCACATGTCAGGAATTCATTCCATGCCATTTAGGATGCATTTTCGATTGCATGTTGTTGTGATAGGTTCTCAATTAGATATGCATGCTGTTGTGATAGATGCCTTAATAAAATACATGTGATCTAGTAGGGTATTGTTTGTGAAAGGTTTTGTTTGAATGGATGCCAAAAATTGGTTCTTGAGGTGTTATTGGCCCTCATGGTCCAGAATTTGGGAGATCATTTACTTGTTTTTATTTTATATGTTAAGTATGAGATGCCAAGATTAAATTTACAGGGCTTATGGGCACTCACGGATCATAATTTGTCACTTTCACTATTCGTTTTAATAGTTTTTCGGTTCCGGAGTAGTTTTTGAGGCTTACTGTCTGAAAAAACCTAGAATACACGGTGTGTGATGTTAAATACATTCCATGTGTTCTTAAGTTCGGGAAGAAATTTTTTTCTTATGTAGAAATCGTGTAAAATATGTACACGCCATGTAGTGTCTAACCATGTCTCAGACTGTGTGGTCAGGGACAAGAGGATTGGGAATTTTTTGGTAAAACACGTCGTGTACCGGATGTACACACCATGTTGTAGAACCGTGTAACTGGTTGTGTCACTGAAAACATGGGTCGGTTGAGTCTCTTCTTGTACAATTCATGTATAGCATAAACACGCTGGTTATTGTGAGCCCTATATCTGGCCATGTCACTAACAACACAGGCCAGTGAAGCTCATCTAGTACACGTTGTGTCTGGAGAGAACACGTCATGTAGTCTTCTTCTACGAGAACTGTGTGGGTTAGCCATGTAAGAGAACTCGGGAAGGGGAGGAGAAGCCAAGTACACGCTGTGTGTTAGGACAACCCGTCGTGTGTATGGGGTGATACACGACTAGTTTCAGCAGAAGTACACGCCCATGTGAAAGGTTTCAGGGAAAACGTCGTGTAGTCATTATACACATCGTGTATACATGTTTTGGGAAACATAAATGCTTTCCATCTCTTGTTCTCTTCTTACACATCAAAGTCTCAGTCCCGGATAATCTTGATCTAATATGTGCGTTAGACCATGCAAAGTCATGCCACCGAGACGTCCTCCGGTTGTACGCTAGTTACAGGGTGGTGATCAGACACAAGAAATGGCCAATCAGGGATTTCCGATATATACCCAAGTTGTTCCAGTCTTGGAAATAGTGGTTATACCTAACACATGTGACAATGCATAGTTCAGGGAGGGCTTATTAAGGATGATGCAGACCTCTCAGGGGGCACCTCCACCTACCCCGTTGATGACAGAATTGACACGGGATTTTTAGCAGCAGCATCCTCCCACATTCTCTGGGGATAGAGGAACTCAGGATTCTCAGTCATGGTTGGAATCCATGTTGATAATCATTGATCATCTGGAGATACCTTCAAATAGGAGGGTGAAACATGGTACATACATACTTCAAGATTCCACCAAGAGGTGGGGGGATGTGATCTCATAGGCGGGATTCCAGAAAGTCATGGATTTATATGAGTTTCAATGCATCTTCTATGACTACTTCTACATAGAGATTTTGAGGGCCGATCAAGACCGAGTGTTTATGAGTTTGGAGCAGGGTACTCATTCTGTTCTAGAGTATTCCTCTTGCTTCACCGAGCTACAATGCTTTAAACCCTTTCTAGGGAGAGATAAGTTGTTCCTTGCATGAAATATTGAGGATGGTATCAAGAAGGATATTTGATCTCAGGTGAACATCTTCAGGTTGACATTGATATCTTCTATTGTCAACCAGGTGTTGATCACCAAGTGAAATATGTGGGATTTTGGAGCTCTGAGCTAGGTTGGTTCGGCATCAAGATTTAGTGCTCCACAAACTGATAGCAGGAAGCAACTGTAGGACCCTAGGACACAATGAGAGGGGAGGGGTAAATCACGGTGTCAAATTTTTCTTTTTAAAGTTGTGGATATTGTTCCCACGTTGGTAGGAACTAGTTAAACTTGTATGATGGATATGATCAGTAATGAAACATTCACATGCAAAGATATGACACAACAATTTTTACTTGGTTCACCACAAAGGGCTACGTCCAAGGACCATACGCTGACAAGTTTCTGGTCGTAACAAATTCCGCTAATCGTCACTAGATGTGGATTAAAAAGGTTCGTGAATAGTCACTCTATCCCAGGCACACTGCCTTTACAAAAGTTCAGGGATAGCTCACTGCGTCCCACGGGACACTCCTGTTAACTCCCCCTGTCTCACTACCCTTGGTGAAGTCACACTCAGTTTATTGACATGAAGCTCTCTTCAAAAGATGGACATGAAGTACATTGTCTCCTGTTCAGCATGAGACTTTTCTTTCATCATAGTTTATGCTCCTTTCAGTTCAATCCTTCTTCTTCAGTGCAATGACTGAATGCACTAGATCCTCTTGTCTTTGATTGCCTGAATCACAACCACTTATGTGATTTCTCAATAAATGAAGCTCAGCTTACATGGCATCATCATAATTAGTTCTCCATGTATTCATGAGATCATTCATGTATCATTTAGAATTTCTCTTCAATCTTACTTTGAACCGAAGGAATCGGTCAATCTTTTGGCTTTTGTGCAGCTCCAAAAAGATCTGTGGGCTTCAGCAATACCTGGCACGCTTCTTCAATCCTAGTACACAAGTCCCAATACGGTGCGCAAGTCTTCGGCGCGCAATTCCAAACTGGCGTGTAGGTATTACAAAACCACCTGCGCGACACCAGGTACTTTAAATTCAAACTTGCGCGACTCACTTCCTTTCTCTCACAAACCGCATTGGGCGCGCAGCCAACAACCGCCGCGCATCCTCTACATGAGCGACCCAATTACCACTTGCACAGATCAACCACCTGAGCGATGAGAGATCGAACAATCTCTAAGTCTTGAACTTTGTACCGAATGAGGAGGGGTGGTCTTCTATTTATAGGCAAACTGGACCCCCTGTGCAGTGGCGCACAAGTATCCTCACGGCGCGCAAGTCCCGGCGCACAGCTCTAACCACCCTAGCCTCTGTCATGCTACTCACTTGTTCTACCACACAAATACTTGCATGGCCCTTTTTCCCTTGCCATATTTTGAAGCTCTGATCTTGAAAAATAGTAGTCATGCAAGTTTCCAATCCTCCAAGGCACCGGCGCGCAAGTCTCTTCACAGTGCGCAGGTCACTTGCGCGACCACCACACTACATGCGTGACACTCTTTCCTTTTCCATTTTTTCATGTTCTGATATTGAAAAACACTAGTAATGCAAGTTACCTTACCTTCAAGTACATGGAGTGCAAGTCTATTTTCCAAAACCACTTTTCTTCATTTGTCAATTTTCAGGCCCAAAAATTTGGCAAACACTGGAAAACGATGCCACCTTCTATCTTCTCTTTTTGTACCGCCTCCAGTTCATCCATTCCTTTTTCGACATTATTGAAAAAAACATGGATCATTAACCAAAACCCTTGAACATGACATGCCACCACGAAATCTCCTTGGTCAAAAAATTTGTATGTCGTTTGTTTGCTTTGTCAACAAGCACGATCACCTCAAAGAAACACTTCTTTTTGGTGATTTGTATCCTTCAGTAACTCTTCTTATTTCAACAAAAACTCCATTATCATGATATATATATCCTTTGATATATCATCTTTAAAATCATCATACATTGATACAATATGATGTGCATGTCCATCTCGAAGTTCCAATCCCTTGCACATTGTCTTCTTCTTCAATCGGCATTCTCTACTTCATGAAAAACATATGATTCTGTTCTTCAAGTAGTCTCTTTCATGGTTCTAATGAAATCATGAAGAGTTTCATGGTCTTCATCAACCGTCATGTCTTCTTCTTCATCCTCATATAGATTATATCTCACCATTCTTCACTGTTGTAAACACTGTGTCATCTTTGACACATGTTCTCTGAATTTATGACCAGTACAACAATCAACTGAATTTCCATTCCACCATTTACTATGAGTAATTCTTGATCTCCTTAATTTTGATCTTCATTGAAAACTATAGAAAACAAATACAACCTTATAAAAAAAGTGGTTACAACAATCTCCCCCTTTGTATTTTTTCTTCAATACCTTCTATATCTTTGAAAATGAATTCGTAAATGTCAAAATGAGAATCTTCTCTTCAATTAACTTTTCTTTTCAAACTTTCATTTAACTTTATCTCCCCCTTATTGACAAGAAATACAAATCTCATAGTAGGGAGGGTTTTGATCCATAATTAGGGAATGGTTCATTAATCATTTCACTCTATGTCTACTTGAGAAATGATCAATGTTGATAACAAGAGGATTTCATTTAGACAACAAGGATGTCCATTTTTCACAGATCATGATACCATATGAGATGAGAACTAATATATTTTGTCTTAAAAGGTTTACCACTTTCATTTCAGTCTAGAGAGACCAAATGTGAAAGCGAATAATCATCCTGAAACTCCTGCACTCACATCAGAAAACAGATCAAAAACATTCAAGTGAAATTGACAGGATAAGTGGCCTTGGGTCACTTTCATTCTTCTTATGTAACTTATCTAATCCCCATTTGTAGAATGATTTTTTTCTGAGTAACCAAGGGTTAGAGTTTGATAAATGACATACCTTCTCCAATTATATGTTCTTCGGGGAATTAACCGAGTAATTGCATTTAATACCATCCGGAATTGATACTGATTAAAACAATGATTTTGGAAGCTTCTTCATTTTTTTCTCCCCCTCAAGGGAAAAACTCCGCATAGTATTCATCAAGATTGATCCTTCATCATCTTAATATTGGAATATCAATTGAATAATCTTCCATGGATGGAAACTTCTTCAGCTTAGCTATCAAGAGTTGACAGCATTCACTACTTCTCAGGTTCTCCCCTTAAGAGCATGCTTCACCTTCAATTCCCTGCATTATTAGCACAAATACAATACACAAATGATTAAGGGAATAAGTTGGTTACTCCTTGATTCATCAACATGTCATCCATGGTTCACGATCTTTTCTCAACGAATTTCCTCTGTTCACCCCAGTCATCATGCCCGCATATTTGAACATATGTTCTGATACGTGTTGATGTGGCATGCTTGCCTTCACATTTTCTTCTGCGTGGTATGGAGAATTATTGTGCTTAATAGCCATTTTTATTGATGAATTCTTTCTCTTTTTGAGGAATTCTTCTTGCTTTGGTATTAAGGTTAGACAACCTTTTGCAATGTGACCAGATTTCTTGCATCTCTCACACAGAACTTCTTTGACACGTGTGTTTCTCTTGGTTTGCAATCTCTCCCGCACTTCGTTGTCATCTTGTGAAAGTTTTTCCTTTCCTTTATCACCAGACTTGGACTTTTCCTCTTCAAGTTTCCTCATTATTTTCAAATCTTTTGGCCAGATGACCAACATGTCATTTGGAACTGTTGCAGCAGGTTTGGATATTTTACATGGGTTCATCTGAGTTCCGTCCCACTTAGTTTTTCTTTTGGATGAATGACCCTTCTATTTCATGGATCTAAAATAATGGGTCATCACAACTTCCCTACTTGAGATCTTCTTTGGTAAATGTGTGTTCACACTATTCTTCTGATTTCTTCCCAAGGTACTTGCTTCATACATAGAATGAATCAGAGGAATTATTTTCTTATCAATAGTGAAATCATGTTGAGATGGTCATGTAACTACTTTGTAACCACTACCGTTGCATACATCACAGATATTATCAAGAATTCCAAATCTATTTTCTATAAACAGATGCTTCTGGACCTGCAGATTTTGCTTCTTCTTCTCTATATTTCTTCCTTTTTGATATAGGGTTTCTTTGTGCTTTTACATTAAAGGGATTGTACCAACAATCCGGTGCACAATGCCCAAATCTATTGCAACACCAAAATTGACCCAAAAATCATTTCTTCTTTGTATCTTCTGTATGAGGTTTTTGAGCCTTCTTCTTAATTTTTTGTGCTCTATTTGAGGAACCAACTTCTTCCTTTTTATTCCCATCCACCCTAGCCATGGTGGTATGTTTCTTCCCCTCACCTTACCTCATCCATACTTGTTTAGAATTTCTGTTACAGCCTGCACTGTTTGTGGGAACGTATTTAGAAATATGAGTACAAGATTGTTTGGATGGTACCTGCACTTTCTTAGTTTCTTGTGATATATCAATGAGTGAATTCATGATCTTCTTATCACATATTGGAGGTCTTTTGGCTTTAGCATCCTCCAGTGTGCATTGAATGGCAACTAATATTGTTTCTTGATATGGATAATCAAGAGTGGTCATAATCTTCTTGTCACATGTTGGAGGTATTTCAGCTTCAGTATCCTCCAATGAACATTGAGTACTATCATCTCCTATTTCATTCTTTTGGGAAGTCTCAATATGGGTCATCTCAAGATCTGTCAATTAGGCTTCCAATTTTTGACTTTCAATATTGAGGATGATCTTCTGATCTTCAATCAGGGTCATATTCTCTTCACAAGTATTCTTAAATCTTTCCACCTCATCTTCATGCCTCTTAACTTTGTTTTGTAACAAAGAGTCAGGTTCCTTGAATCTCTTGGAAGTTTCTTCCAAAAAAAACTCTTCACTTCAGTGCTCTTCTTCAACTCAACTTCAAGCGCATGGACCTTTTCTTTTAGAGTCTTATTGACTTTATCCTTTTCATCAAAGACATTAATCTATTTGGCGACCTTTAAGTATTCAAGAATTTTTCCTTCCAAGACCTTTTCCAAATTATTAGATTCCTTTTCCAATTGATTGATCTCAGCCTGCATGCATCGAAATATTCTAAAAACTGGAGCAACTCTTCCTTCAGAAATATCATGTGGATAACATATTAACTTCTCATGATCACTTGAGATAGAAGTTTCTTGATTTCCTATGGTAGGAACCTGAGCCACTGGGTCGATACATTCCACGCCCAATATTTCTTCATTATTAGAAGGGCATTGAAAACAAGTGATTGTATCTTCTTTGGACAAGAGGGACTTCCTAAACCGCTTCTTCTCTTTCTTTTTCTTATTTTTCATGGACTTGTTGGATGTAGGATTCTTATTAGAAATTATTGAGTCATTATCATGAATTCTCTTCGTTGTTGACTTTAGGAAAGAAACTCAAATCCTCTTCTTAATAGAATTAATATAGAGCATCCAACATATCTTAACCTTTCCCTCTAATACCACTTCTAGGACCCCGGGACACCCTGAGAGGGGAAGGGTGAATCAGGGTGTCATCTTTTGCTTTCTAAAGTTGTGGATCTTGTTCCCATGTTGGTAGGAACTAGTTAAACCTGTATAATGGATATGATCAGTAATGAAACATTCACAAGCAAAGAGATGACTCGACAATTTTTACTTGGTTCACCACAAAGGGATATGTCCAAGGAGCATACGCCGACAAGTTTCCGTTCGTACCAAATTCCACTAATCTTCACTAGTTGTGGATAACAATGTTTTGGGAATAGTCACTCTATCCTAGGCTCACTGCCTTTACAAAAATTTAGGGATAGCTCACTGCGTCCCATGGGTTACTCCCGTTGACTTCCACTAGCTCACTGCCCTTGGTGAGGTCACACTCAGTTTATATATGTGAAGGTCTCTTCAATAGATGGACATGAAGTTCTTTGTCTCCTATTCAGCATGAGACTTTTCTTGCATCAAAGTTCAGATTTGATGTTCCATTCTGTTCAATCCTTCTTCCTTAGTACAATGACTGAATGCACTAGATCCTCTTGTCTTTGATTGCCTGAATCAAAACCACTTATGTGATTGCTAAATAAATGAAGCTCAACTTACATGGCATCATAAGAATCAGTTCTCCTTGTATTCATGAGATCACACATGTATCATTTATATTTCCTCTTCAATCTTAATTTTCATAGAAGGAATCAGTCCATCTTCTGGCTTTTGTGCAGCTCCAAAAAGATCGTCTGGCTTTAGCAATACCTGGCACACTTCTCCAAGCCCAGCGCGCAAGTCCCATTACGGCGCACAAGTCTTCGACACGCAATTCCAATATGGCATGCAGGTAGTACGAAACCACCTACACGAAATCGCCTACTTCAACTTCAAACTTGCATGACTCACTTCCTTTCTCTCCCAAACTGCCTTGGGCGTGCAACCAACAACCACCGCACAACCTCTACTTGGGCGACCCAACTACCACTTGCACGACTCAACCACCTGTTCGATGAGAGCTCGAATAGTATAAAATTCTTGAACTTCGTATCGAATGAGGAGGCGCAGTCCTCTATTTATAGGAAAATTGTTCCCCCTAAGCGGTGGCGCACAAGTGTCCTCACAGTGCGCATGTCCCGGCGCGCAGCTCCAACCGCCCTAGACTCTGTCACGCTACTCACTTTTGCGACCACACCAATAATTGCACAATCCATTTCCATTTCCATATTTGATGCATTGATCTTGAAAAACAATAGGCGCACAAGTTTCCAATCCTCCTAGGCACCGACGCGCAAGTCTCTTCATGGCGCACATGTCACTTGCGCAACCAACACACTACTTGTGTGACCCTCTTTCCTTTACCATTTTTCTATGTACTGATCTTGAAAAGCACTAGGCATTCAAGTTCCCTTTCCTTCAAGTACACGACGTGAAAGTCTCTTTTCCAAAACCAATTTTCTTCATTTGTCGATTTTTAGTCCCAAAAATTTGGCAAACACTGGAAAACGGAGCCACCTTGTATTTGTTCTTTTTGTACCGCCTCCAATTCATCCATTCCTTTTTCAACATTCTTGAATAAAACATGGATCATTAACCACACCCCTTGAACTTGACATACCGCCATGAAATGTCATTTGTTAACAAATTTTTATGTCGTTTGTTTGCTCTGTCAACAAGCACGATCACCTCAAGGAAACACTACTTTCTAATGATTTGTATCCTTTAGCAACTCTTCTTCTTTCAACAAAAAATCCACTATCATGGTATATATCCTTGATAGATCATCTTTAACATCATAATATTTCGATACAATTTTATGTGCATGGCCATATCG
Source organism: Viscum album (assembly GCA_963277665.1). NCBI lineage: Eukaryota > Viridiplantae > Streptophyta > Magnoliopsida > Santalales > Viscaceae > Viscum > Viscum album. Next base: position 246,586,951 of record OY728157.1, on the reverse strand, counting down.
AAGTTCCAATCCCTTGCACATTGTCTTCTTCTTCAACCGTCATTCTCTACTTCATGCAAAACATATGATTTAGTTCATCAAGAAGTCTCTTGCATGGTTCTCATGCAATAATGAAGAGTTTCATGATATTCATCAACCATCATTACTTCTTCTTCTTCCTCATATGGATTATACCTCACCATTCTTCACTGTTGTAAACAATATGTCACCTTTGACACATGTTCTCTGAATTTACGATCAGTACAACAATCATCTGAATTTCCATTCCTCCATTTCATTGGAGTACATCTTGATCTCCATCATTTTGATCTTCATTGAAAACTGTTGACCACAAATACAACCTTATTCAAAAAGTGTTTCCAACAATATTCCCCTTTGTATTTTGTTTTCAACACCTTATACATCTTCTGAAACGAATTCGTCAATGTCAAAATGAGAATCTTCTCTTCATTAAACTTTTCATTTCAAACATTCATTTCACTTTCTCTCCCCCTTATTGACAAGAAATTCAAATCTCATAGTAGGGAAGGTTTAAATCCATACTTAAGAAATGTTTCATTAAACATTTCACTCTAAGTCTACTTGAGGAATGCTTGATGTATAAAATAAGAGGATTTGATTTAGACAACAAGGATGTCCATTTTTCACAAACCAGGACACCATATGAGATGAGAACTAATGTAATTTGTCTTCAAGGGTTAACCACTTTCATTTCAGGCTAATGAGATCAAATGTGGAAGGTAATAATCATCCTAAAAATCCAACACTCACATCAGCAAACAAATCAAAAACATTCAAGTTCAATTGGTAGGATAAGTGGCCTTGGTGCACTTCCATTCTTCTTATGTCACTGATCAATTCAGTTAATCCCCCTTTGTAGAATGATCTTTCTTCTGATTAACGAAGGGTTAGAGTTTTAGAAATGACATACCCTCTCCAATGATATGTTCTTCAAGGAATTAACAGAGTAATTGCATTTATTACCAGCCGGAGTTGATACTGATTGAAACAATGATTTTGGAAGCTTCTTAATTTTTTTCTACCCCTATAGGGAAACACTCCACATAATCTTCATCAAGAGTGATCCTTCATCATATTAATATTTGACTATCAATTGAAGAATGGAAAATTCTTCATCATAGCTATCAAGAGTTGACAACATTCACTACTTCTCAGGCTCTCCCCCCTGAGAGCATGTTGCACCTTCAATTCCCTGCATTGTTAGCACAAATACAATACACAAATGATTAAGGGAATAAGGTGGTTCCTTCTTGCTTCATCAAAATGTGCTACATGGTTGAGTATCTTTTATCAACCAAGTTACTTTGTTCACCCAAGTCTTCATGCCTGCACATTTGAACATATGTTCTGATATGTGTTGATGTGGAATTGTTGCCTTCACATTTTATTCTGCATGGTATGGAGAAATATTATGATTAATAGCCATTTTGAATGATGCATTCTATCTCCTTTTGAGGACTAATTCTTGATCTGATATTATTTTTAGTCAACCTTTTGCAATGTGACCAGATTTCATGCATCTCTCACATAGAACATCATTGACACATGTGTTTCTCTTGGTTTGCAATCTCTCTTGCACTTTGTCTTCATTTTGTGAATGTTTTTCCTTTCCTATATCACCATCCATGGCCCTTTCATCTCCATGTTTCATCATTCATTTCAAATATTTTGGCCAGATAACCAACATGTCATTTGGAACTGTTGCAGCAGGTTTGGATCTTTCACATGAGTTCATCTTTTTTCCATCCCACATAGTTTTTCTTCTTCAATTTCATGGATCTAAAATCCTGAGTCTTAATAGCTTCCCTGCTTGAGATCTTCTTGGGGAAAATGTGTGTTCACACTATTCTTCTAATTTCTTCCCAAGGTAGTTGCTTCATTATTATATGGCATCAGAGGTCTTCTTTTCTTATCAACTATGAAAGAATGTTGACATGGTCATTTAAATACTTTGTGACTGTTGTCGTTGCATACATCACAGATGTTATCAAGTATTCCAAATCTGTTTGTTGTAAATAGATTCTTATGGACCTACATATGTGGCTACTTATTCTCTGGATTTCATCATTTTGATACCGGATTTCCTTGTTATTTTCCATTAAAGGGCTTGTACCAAAAATCCAGTGCACAATGCCCAAATCTATTGCAGCACCAACATTGACCCACGAATCGTTTCTTCTTTGTATCTTCTGTATGAGGTTGTTGTGCGTTCTTCTTAATTTTTTGTGATTTATTTGAGGATCCAACTTCTTCATTTTTCTTCCCATCCACCCTAGACATGGTTGTAGGTTTCCTCTCCTCACCTTTCATCATCCATTATGTTTAGAAGTTTTCTTCCAGCCTATACTGTTTGTGGGAATGTATTTAGAAATATGATTACAAGATGGTTTTTATGGTACCTTCAATTTCTCAGTTGCTTGTGACAGATCAATGAGTGAAGTCAGGATCTTTTTATCACATGTTGGGGGGTATTTTGGCTTTGGTATCCTCCAATGTGCATTGAATGGAAACAGATATTGTTTCATGATATGGATAATCAAGATTTGTCATAATCTTCTTGTCACATGTTGGAGGTATTTCAGCTTTAGTATCCTCCAATGAACATTGAGTACTAAAATCTCCTGTTTCATTCTTTTGTGAAGTCTCAATATGGGTCGTCTCAAGATCTGTCAATTGGGCTTCCAATTTATGACTTTCAATATTGAGGATGATCTTCTGATATTCAATCATGATCATCTTCTATTCAGAAGTCTTCTTCAATCATTCAACCTCATCTTCATGCGTCTTAACAATGTTTTGTAACAAAGAGTCAAGTTCTTTGAATCTCTTTGATGTTTCTTCCAAACAAAAAACTCTTGACTTCAGTGATCTTCTACAATTCATCTTCAAGTGCATGAACCTTTTCTTTTAGAGTCTTATTGACTCTATCTTTTTCTTCAAAGACATTAATTTTTTATTGAGTTTTAAGCAATAAATAATTTTTCCTTCCAAGAACTATTAAAAATTATCAGCTTCTATTTCCAATCGATTGATCTCAGCCCGCATGCATTGAAATATTCTACAAACCAGAGCAACTCTTCCTTTATGAATATCATGCAGATAACTTATTAACATCTCATGATCACTTGAGATAGAATTTTCTTCCTTTCCTATGGTAGGAACCTGGGCCACCTGGTCGATACATTCCATACCTAATATTTCTTCATTATTGGAAGGGAATGGAGAACAAGTAACTATATCTTATTTGGAAAAGCGGGACTTCTTAAACTACTTCTTCTCTTTCTTTTTCCTGTTTTTCATGGCCTTGATTGATGTAGGCTTCTCCTCAGAAATGACTGAGTAATTATCAAGACTGCTCTTCATTCTTGACTTTAGGAAAGAAAATAAAATCCTCTTCTGAATAGAATTACTATAGACTATCCAACATACATGAACCATTCCCTCTAATACCACTTATAGGACCCTGGGACACCCTAAGAGGGGAGGGGTGAATCAGGGTGTCAAATTTTTCTTTTTAAACTTGTGGATCTTGTTCCCATGTTGGTAGGAACGAGTTAAACCTGTATGATGTATATGATCAGTAATAACACATTCACATGAAAAGAGATGACACACCAATTTTTACTTGGTTCACCACATAGGGTTACGTCCAAGGAGCATACACCGACAAGTTTCCAATCGTAACAAATTCCACTAATCTTCACTGGCTTTTGATTACAAATGTTCGGGAACATTCACTCTGTCCTAGGCTCACTGCCTTTATAAAAGTTCAGGGATATCTCACTGCGTCCCTTGGGTCACTCTCGTTGACTCCCCCTGGCTCACTTCCCTTGGTGAAGTCACACCCAGTTTATAGACGTGAAGGTCTCTTCAATAGATGGACATGAAGTTCATTGTCTCCTGTGCAGCATGAGACTTTTCGTGCATTAGAGTTCAGAGTTCATGCTCCAGTTAGTTCAATCCTTCTTCTTTAGTGCAATGACTGAATACACTATATTCTCTTGTCTTTGATTTCCTGAATCACAACCACTTATGTGATTTCTCAATAAATGAAGCTCAGCTTACATGGAATCATCATAATCAGTTACCCATGTATGCATGAGATCATGCATTTATCATTTAGATTTCCTCTTCAATCTTACTTTTCACTGAAGGAATCGGTCAATCTTACGGCTTTTGGGCAGCTCCAAAAAGATCAGTGGGCTTCAGCAATACCTGATGTGCTTCTCCAAGCCCAGCGTGTAACTCCCAATATGGCGCACAAGTCTTTGGAGCGCAAGTCCAAAATGGAACGTTGGTATTACAAAACCACCTATGTGACACCACCTACTTCAACTTCAAACTTGCACGACTCACTTCCTTTCTCTCCCAAACCGCATTGGGTGTGTAGCCAACAACCACCGCGAAACCTCTACTTGCGCAACCCAACTACCACTTGTGCGGCTCAACCACCTAAGTGACAAGAACATGAACAATCTCTATGTCTTGAACTTTGAACCGAATGAGGAGGGGTGGTCCTTTATTTATAGGTGAACCGGACCCCCTGTGTGGTGGAACGCAAGTTTCCTCACATCGCACAAGCCCCGGCACGCAACTCCAACCGCCCTAGCCTCTTTCGTGCTAATCACTTGCAGGACCACACCAATACTTGTGAGACCCTTTTTCCCTTTCCATATTTTGAAGCTTTGATCTTGAAAAACAATAGGAGTGAAAGTTTTCAATCCTCCTAGGCACCAGCGCGCAAGTCTCTTCACGGGCCGCAGGTCACTTGCGTGACCAACAAACTACTTGCACGACCCAATTTTCTTTTCCATTTTTCCATGTTCTGATATTGAAAAACACCAGACGCGCAATTTCCCTTTCCTTCAAGTACACAGTGCGCAAGTCTCTTTGCCAAAACCACTTTTCTTCATTTGTCATTTTTCAGGCCCAAAAATTTGGAAAACACTGGAAAAAGACGCCACCTTGTATCTTCTCTCTTTGTACCACCTCCAGTTCATCAATTCCTTTGTCTACATTCTTGAATCAAACTTGGATCGTTAACCACAACCCTTGAACTTGACATGCCACCATGAAATCTCTTTTGTCAACAAATTTGCATGTCGTTTGTATTCTTTGTCAACAAGCACTATCACCTCAAAGAAACACTTCATTGTGGTTATTTTTATCCTTCAAAAACTCTTCTTCTTTCAACACAAACTCCACTATAATGATATATATCCTTTGATAGATCATCTTTAACATCATCATATTTTGATACAATGTGTTGTGCATGGCCATCTTGAAGTTACAATCCCTTGCACATTGTCTTCTTCTTCAACCTTCATTCTCCACTTCATGAAAAACATATGATTCAGTTCTTCAAGAAGTCTCTTGAATGGTTCTCATGCAATCATGAAGATTTGCATGGTCTTAATTAACTGTCATCTCTTCTTATTCATCCTCAGATAGATTATACCTCACCATTCTTCACTATTGTAGACAATGTGTCACCTTTCACACATGTTCTCTGAATTTATGATTAGTACAACAATCATCTCAATTTCCATTCCTCCATTTAATTGGAGTAATTCTTGATCTCCATATTTTTGATCTTCATTGACAACTATTAACAAAAAATACGGCCTTAGAAAGAAATCGGTTCCAACAGCAACATATGGATAATGAACATGGAGATCTGAGTAGGAGGGATGCATCATTTGGTTTCCAGGTGGTATACTACCAGTGTAAGAAGTGTGGGCCTACGAGGCCACATTACCCGAGGGACCTGGTGGAGTGGTGATCTTGCGATATGATGGGTCATCTTCTACATTTCTGTCAGTTCTTTTCACGACTAGCTAGTGACAGGGGTTCTCTTATGAATCTTCATACATGAGAAGCACCACCAGTTTCTCACCAGTCTGGGAACCGGGGTTCTTCCGGCCGTTCATTCCGAGGTGGAGGTCACGGCCAGGGTAGTCAGTCGCCAAACTTTCAGCGACAATAGGGTGGAACAAATAAGGATGGACATGTAGGGTCACAAGGCCGCGGTGTCTGCCAGACTTTTTCAGTGTAGGAGACCCAACATTAACAGGATCTCAGACCCTCTTCAGTTCAAGGTACGATCGTATTTGCCTCAGTTTTATCTTCTGCTCTTTTCAATATAGGGGCATCCCATAGCTTTATATTTGTTTCTATATTGGAATGCCTTGGGCTTTGCATCTTTTCTTTTGTAGATATCTTGACGCTAGACACTTAGTTGGGGATTAAAATAGCTAGTGTGAATCAGTGTAATGATTTCCTTCTAGAGGTTGGTGGGTGTCACTTTTTATGGGACCTCTAGGTTCTATAAATGATGGGATTTTATGTCATTCTCTGAATGGACTAGTTAGTTCTCTTCTGGGCATTCGTCTATTGTTATAACTGTAGGGTGAGTATCAATTCACAAGAGGGAAGATCATTTCTTCATAAGGGAGAATGGGATGTCCTGTCGAGCAGAGTGAGACCCGAGCCCCATGGGTTGGGAGAAGTTACAACCCATATTTCTAGTCTATATCTGGATGATCAGGGGATTTCACTAATTGACATTCCTCTAGTGGTGGATAGTTTCATGGATGTTTTTCATGAGATCTTTTTAGGTTTACCTTCAGAGTATGAGGTATACATTTCTTTTGAGCACGTGCTCAGAGTGGTACCGGTGTCCATTCCTCATTACAGAATGGATAAACTAGAGTTACAAGATCTCAAGAAATAGTTGGAGGTATTTCAGGTAAATGTTTTCAATTGACCCAGTACTTCTTTGTGGGGTTTTCCTGTTCTGTTTGCAAATAAGGCAGACAGTACCCTTAGGCTTTGTGTGGATTATCGAAAGCTGAACCAGTTGACGGACAAGAACGGATATCCCTTGCCAAGGATTGATGATCTTTTTGATCAGCTACAAGGAGCATGAGTGTTCTTGAATATTGTCTTGAGATCCGGTTATCATCAGTTGCACATTAGACCATCTGATATACCTCATATATCTTTTCGAATCAGTTATGGTCTATACAAGTATGTGGTTATGTTGTTTGGTCTCATGAATGCACTTTCAGTCTTCATGGAACTAATGAACTGAGTGTTCCATCCATACATGGATTCCTTCATGGTGGTCTTTGAGGATGATATATTGGTGTACTCTAACACTCGACAAGACCGTGATACCCATCATGATATCATTCTATGTACACTGATAGAGAATCGGTTATATGATATTCTCTCAAAATGCCACTTTTGGATGGGCAACATTCACTTCTTGGGTAATGTTCTATCAGAGTCAAGAGTATCAGTCGACCTAGAGAAAGTAAAGGTAGTAGTTACCTGATATCATCCGAAGAATTTGTTTGAGGTATAGACTTTTCAAGGGTTGGATGGTTACTATAGACGTTTCATACAAGACTCTTCACACTTAGAAGAACCACTGACGAGTTTGACTGAGAATGGTGCAAGGTTCTTGTGGTTAGATTCTTTTGAGTCAACCTTTCAAAAGCTGGAAGGGAAATGGACTTCAACACCGATACTAGTCATTCTATAGCTAGGAAGGATCTATACTGTTTACTGTGATGCTTCAAGTATCGGGTTAGGAGCTGTGCTTATGCAGGGGGAAGGATTTATCATGTATGGCTCTCGGCAGTTGAGGCCACACGAGAGAAATTTCCCGACACACGATCTCGAGTTGGTGGAAGTTGTTCATGCCTTACGCTGTTGGAGACATTATCTTTTGGGAGATCATTTTTTTTCACCGACCACAAGAGTATCAATAATATATTAACTCAATGTGATCTGAATTTGAGACAACAGAGGTGGGTTGAGTATATTCAATATTTTGACTTCGAGCTTGCCTACACGCATGGGAAAGGAAATGATGTGGATGATTCATTGAGCAAGAGGACTCTCATACATACAGTTTAAGAGGCTAGTAGTGAGTGGAAGCTTTTGGATCTGTTCTATAAGATACATTTGGAAGTTCACAACAGACATGGGAAGAATTTTCTTTCTTTTATAGTTGTTACCTCTACTATGCTTGATTGAGTGCGAATGAGGCAGCTATCAGATTCTGATGGCCTAGTTCTACAAAAAAGTGTTTCAGGAGTTTACCCTATTCTTGGATGGACCATAGATGAGGATGATATCTTTCATTTCCAGGGGTGCATATGGTTTCCAACAGACATACGCGAGGAGCTGATGTGGGACTTCCATTCCTTAGTTTGGGCAGTTCATCCTGGTGTCACCAAGATGTATCGTGATCTATACAATAAGTATTGGTGGCCTGGTATGAAAGGAGAGGTTTTTGGTTTCTTCATAAAGTGTTACAACTTTGAGTAGGTAAAGGCGGAGCATCAGCAACCAGTAGGGATTTTGCAGTAATTACCCATTCTATAGTGGAAGTGGAATGATGTGGTGATGGATTTCGTGACAGAGTTGCCGAGGATTACTCGAGGGAATGATGCAGTATTGGTTTTCATTGAAGGACTTATGAAGGATTCTCACTTATTTCCAATTAAGGAGACCGTTCAGTGTTGATGTGCTAGGGAGGCTATATATCCAAGAGATTGTACGTCTACATTGAGTTCCACACTCCATTGTTTCAGACATAGATGCACATTTTTCTTCTCAGGTCTGGAAGGGGCTTCAAAAGACTTTGGGTACATATGTGATTTTGAATACAATTGACCATCCCCAGACAGATGGCCAATCTGAGCGTATGATTCAGGTTCTTGAGAACATTCTCCGAGCATGAATTCTGGATTTTGGAGGTTCTTGGGAGAAGCAGATACCTCTTGTGGAGTTTTCCTATAATAATAGTTTTCAAGAAACATTTTAGATGTAACCTTATGGGGATTTGTATGGTAGGTCATGCCAATCACTCTTATGTTGGTTAGAGGCAGGAGAGGTATCTATTTTGGTAATTCATCTTGTTTAGGAGACCACAGAGTAGATAGAGTTGAATTAGAAGAGGATGGATACCACACAGTCTCGACAAAAATCTTATGCTGATCAGCGGAGACAACCTCTGATGTTTGAGGTCGGGGATCATATTTTCTTCTGTGTCACATCATGGTTGGGGAACATATGGATTATAAGATTGGGTATGCTTTCGTTGAGGTACGTCGGGCCGTTTTAGGTTTTGGATAGAGTTGGGTTGGTTGCATTTTGGTTGCAGTTACCTCAGAGGTATCTGGCTATGCACGACATTTTCCACGTTTCTCATCTTCGGCGTTACTTCTTAGACATGTGTCATGGTTTCCAACCCGAGGAAGTCGAGTTAGAGATGGATGCATCTTTTGAGGAGCATCCTATCCAGTTTATTGATCGATGTGCGAAGGTTCTCTATGGCTAGTCTATTTTGTTGGTATGAGTGTTATGGCAGCACATGAAAGTATAGGATGAGACTTGGGAGAGGGAGGCCAATGTACGATCACTATGGCCAGAGTTGTTTAGGGTTTCTTCTTCTACGATGCCTTGCTAGGGAAATTCGGGGGAAAATTTCTTTAAGGGTGCAATTTTGTAAGACCCTAGATCTTCTTCTCGGGTATGTTTTCGTTTTCTGGTTGTTTTGGAGAAAAATAGGAATTTCTGGAAATTTTTTAGTACACATCGTGTACTCAGTTACCGCATAGAACTGGGTGCTGGCTATGTAGTGGCCATGCACAGGGTCGTGTGTGGTTACCTGGAGACCACCTAATGTGGGGGCCTATAAAGGCAAGTAAACATCATATACTTCTAATGTAAATGCCGTGTACTTTCTTTTTTTCATTAAACGGGCCGGGGTCGCATCTTATAAACAGAAAAACCTTATTCATTGCCTTCTTTGACCGAGAGCACCCTTATGGCCATGTTTCTTCTCTTAGACCCTAATCATGCATCCGATCTCTGATTAGAACGTTGTCGATTGCATTGTGATCACCTCAGTATGCTCTTCATTCTACTAGAGATTCATTTCCAAATTTCTCCTTTTTCTCAAGTTATTCTCCATTGAACATTTTAGACATTTTCATAGATCTACAATGTTCTTGGGAGATTCAAGGCTTGAGGTTCATGTGTAGATACCTCCCAACACCATGGTGGGTGGTTTGTGCCTTTCTTTTGAAAGCCTTTGAGTTATATGTGCAATTTTGGCCCATACCCTTGAACGTGGTGTTGCGTGTTAACTGTTTTAATCCTTTTATTTTCTTGATATGCTGGTATGCATGAGTAAAGGTTAATTTGATGTGAATAGAGGTTATTATTATAATTTGGAAGTGTTTTCCCATGCATGTTCTGTTTATGAACATTTGGTCATGTTTAGCTTATTAGGATTCCATGATGTTTTCACATGCCTAGGACTATAGGATAGAATGATTATTTTTATCTAACATGCTTGATATGTTGTAGACTATTTAGACCAGTAGTTATTGATGTTTAGTTTGGCCGTTTTTTATTTTTATTATTGTTGAATTAGACAGGGCCGTGAGAACCTAGTGTAGTAGGATATAAGTGGAATTGACCATGTAAGGTTCCTTAGAGAGTCTTTGACCTCTTTTGACTATATGGGGAATTGTCCATGTGAGCTTCCTCAGAGTGTCTTTGAGAACTTTTGACTATATGGGGAATTGGCCATGTGGTCTTCCTTAGAGATTCATTATCACTTTTTACTATATAGTGAATTTACCATGTGATCTTCCTCAAAGAGTTGTCATCACTTTTGACTATATGGGGAATTGACTGCGTGAGCTTCCTTAGAGAGTCTTTATCACTCATGACTATAAGGGAAATTGACTGAGAGTTCTTCCTCAGAGAGTCTTTGTTATATCCTTATAATGAAATTAGAAGGGATAGGCTGTGTTTACTTCATTTATGGTTACCTTATGTGATTAGATTCTTACTTGATGTGTGGAATTTAATGCTTTAAACTGTGGAATTGTTTACTACTGAGTACTTACTTGTTTACTACTCTTTTACTTATTGCCCGCCATATATATTCACTAACTTTTAGGCACAGATCGTTTGATGGTTTCCTACAGTGATTATTCTCACACCCTATTTAGGTCATGCTACTGGGCCCAAACAGATTATATTGTTTCATTTATAGATAAGGAAAAGCCCCCTTCTACTTCAAAATTTTGACTGCTTTGGAGTTGGGGAGCATGGGACCAAGGTGAGACTTATGATGCCGAGGAGTTGTTATCTGTTTTTTCTGTACTAGGTATTATACTGTTTTTACTCCAGCATTGGGGTTCATGTGCCTTTTTTCCTAGACATATGTATCATGCATCATTTATATATGTTGGCTCTAGTTGTTATTTACTTATGATGATTACTTATTAAATTCTTTACTGCTTCTGCTATTGCAATTTGTCTACTTTCGCTATGTTTCTCTGCCAATGATGGAATAGTTTCCCCACTATCACATCAAAGGCCCTCATTACTATACAAAAGCCTCTAGTGTTCGGGGAAATGCGCATGAGGCCATGTGACCGACCATGTACAGGGTGCCTTTGGGTGGCTTCCGGAATGGGGATGTTACAGTACAAAGGTAAACATCCTTTTTCATGCTTTCGAGGTGAAAATATTGGGAATTTGGCAGCAATGTATCCTAATATGTTTGATGATGGAAATGAAGAAAATTAAAAAATTACCTAAAAGAAGTATTCTTCAAATGAGAAACGGAGTACAAGTACTATGAGAATGTTTTTCCAAAATAAAAATACACTTTCAAAAGTGGAATATTGTTCAAAATAATATGAGCTAGAAGAGTTGGAGGACTACAAGGATCATAAAATAGATGTTCTGGTAGAAGTTGTCAGAAATTAATTAACAAGAGAGGAAAGAGACAATGAAGAAGGAAAAAATTAAGGATGTGTTGAAATTCAAGATGAATAAGTAGCTTCCCATGAAGAGGTAGATATTTTGAGATCCAAAACAAAGAGAGATAAAAATGTTTTTCATGGTGCCAAACTCTTTATGCAGTAATAGAGAGTTAAGAATTTTGAGTTGAATGAAAAAATTGAAAAGACGATTTCTTCAATGCCCGAAAGCTCAAAAAAGTTGGTTGATTACAAACTCCAAATTGAAGAATAGAAAATTGAAATTGATAGTTTGAATAAAACTAGAAAAGATAAAATAAAATGTATCGAACAACTAAAAGAGGAATTTGTTAGCCTGTGACATATAATTTAAGATCAAAAGAAAATACTATCTATCTGTTCGAAATCAGGAAAGAAGATCATACAATAAATATATAAAATAATTTTTGATAAGAGTTTTCCATCAAAAAAGAACCAACAATTAATTTTTAATGATAAGGATGGAATGGGGATTGATATAAAATAAAAAGCAGTTATAGTTCAAATCATACCACAAGAACCCAGTACAAGATTGAAGATTTAATTTGGTGTGAAGAAGAATCAAAACAATTAGTGATCCCAAGTCTCAACTAGTGGTTCATCATTTCCACACAAGAATGTACCTCACATAAGATTCTATTGTTGTGGTAAGATGAGAAACTATTAGAATGAATGTTCTATATAAAATTGGTACCGAAGGGAACAAGATCAACATAGCTGGTCGTACAGAGCTCAAAATTCTAGATCATCAATTTATGTTCTTTGTTTTAGGTGTAAAGGACTCAGAAATATGTAAATATATTTCACATCAATAATGTAGAGGAATGTGTTGAGGCAGACGGAATTTTTCCACAAGAAGATGTCAAATGTATCATCAAAAGAGTTGAAAATTCGAAATCGATTTCGAGCTCTGCAAATTGATGTTAGTCTATCATACAATGAGGAAGATCAAGATTATCATTCCATGAAGGGTATAAATTCAATGACTTGGGTCCAAATGAAAAGGCTTGAGAAGACCATTATTGCAGAAATTGCGTTCAAGGCATCAGATCACATGGGGATATGGATATTTGATAGTGGATAATGTTTCTATATGATAGAAAAAAAGGATCTAGTGACCAGAATCAGGTACGATAAAGAAGTTATTGCAATATTTGTTAATGATGAGGGCCTGAGAATTATTGGTTTAGGAAAATCCATGTTTGGAATAAAAGACATGAGAAGATCATATGTCTTAGTTATTGAGGGGCTTAGTAAAAACATGCTTAGTGTTAGTCAATTATGTTACTTAGGGCATGCCATTACTTTTTCCAAGAAATTATGTACCATCAGAGAAAAGGATGGTACTGTTGTGCTACAAGGAAAGGGTACAAAAGGTAATATCTACCTTGTCAATGGAGAAGAAGACATGTACTTTCTATCCACAGATGAACAAAACATGTTATGACATAAGTTTCTTGGCCAAATAAGCCAAGAGTCTTTGGAAGATCATGTAAAATAGGATGCTACTCGAAATCTACCTAGAATATTACAGGGTCGTAGTTATATGTGTGATGCATACCAAAATGTGAAGATCATTCGAAAGACATATAAGCAAATGGAGAAAAAGTCAACAAGATTTATTGAGTTGGTGCATATTGATGTGTGTGGTCCAATTTCATCAAGGGCCATTGACGGGAGGAGATATCATGTTCTCATCATTGATGATTTTATTAGAATGTCATGGGTTTCAATAATAACCCTCAAATCTGAAGTGTTTAGTTTCATTAAAATATATCGATGGTAATGAGAAAAGATTCTTGGTCAGAAAATCGATGCGATTCGAACAGATAATGGAACAGAGTTTACAAATATCCCAGTGGAGGATTATATAAAAAAACATGGGATAAGGCTTCATGTTTGATTAGTAAGAACCCCATAGAAGAATGGAGTAGGTGAGATAATACGTTATATTGTCAACAATGTGGCTATAAAAATGCTCATTGAAAAAGAAATTCTAGAGAAATTATGGATAGAAGCATTAATGACAGCACTATGCGCTTCAAATAGATATTTACTTTGTCCAAAAGAGGAGAAGAATCTATATTACTTATTTTATAGAAAGAAGCCGCCATTAAATTACTTTCGAATATTCGAAAGTAAATGTTTCATTTCTCAATAAGGAGAAACATATGAAATTTGAATCCTGTGGGGATGAAGGGATATTTCATGAATAATCAAAGAAAATAAAATCATATAAATTCTTCAATAATAAGTTGTGTTAGATAGTTGAAATTCATGATGTGAATATAGTAAAAAATGTATAAAATATTAAGCAAATACATGAACAGAAATAGAAGGATAGTGATGAAGGGATGATTAGGTATACAGAAACTCCATCCCCAGAGGTAGATTCATTAGAAGAATCAAATGATGAAAATAAATTTGTATCTTTTTAGAGGCCAGTGGGAAGTGATGAAACTGATTAGAAGAATATAATTGGTTGTGAGACAACACCAGTTCAGACAAGGAGGATGAAGTCTCTACAGCAAGCATCATATTATCACAGGTGTAGCCTAAATGCATTGATGAAGCTACTATACATGACAGTTGGGTATAGGCAATGAATGGAGAGCTTGAACATATTTACAAGAATCAAATGTTGTAAATTGTTTTGAGACCAAAAAACAAAAATGTCATAGGTTAAAATGGGGTTTTCACAACAAAATGAATGAGGATGGTGTTGTGATTCGAAAGAAATAATGATTTGTGTGCAATGGGTACTCTCAAATCGAGGGTATTAATTTTTAGGAGATGTAGTCACCTATTTCAAGGTTTGAGATGATTAGATTATTCATGGCCATAATAGTGAAAATAATGTTTAAATATTTCTAGATGAATTTCATGTCAGCATTTTTGAATGGAGTTTTGGAAGAAGAAGAAGTCTAAATTGAGCAACCTTGTGGTTTTCTCATTCACAAAGATGAGAAAAAAGTCTCTCGTTTGAATAAGGATTTATATGTATTTAAGAAAGCACCAATAGCATGGTTTTATATGATTGATTAGTTTCTATAGATGCTCAGTTTTCATCATGGAAGAGTTGATTACAGTCTTTATTTCAAAAATAGAATGAGTCAAAAGATTATGGGGCTAGTTTATGTCGATTACATAATCTTTGGCAGATCAGATGAACCGAAATGCAGACAGTTTTCTAAATTCATGAAAAGATAGTTTGAAATGTCAATGATTAGTGTGTATACATTTTTACTTGGATTAAAAGTGAAACAAAGAATTAATGGAACATTTATTTCTCAATCTGGATGTTCTATGGAGGATTCATGAATGATTGGAATGGATAATACCAAATAGTTGAAGAATCTCATTGCTACCTAGATGAAACTGTCACAGGATGGTGAAAAAAACTAGTTAATATCACATAATATAAGAAAATTGAGGGAATTCTGTTGTATCTGATAGCTACAAGGATAGATATTTTATTTTCTTCATGCTAAGTAGCGAGTTATCAATGAAATCCCAAAGATAGCCACATGATTTCAGTAAAAAAAATCATTGGTATATGAAGGGAAGAGTGGTTTTTGGCCTAATGTATAATGACAAATCTTAGCCAGAGCTATTGGGATATAGATATGAAGATTGGATTGGCTCAACAAATTATAGGAAATAGACATCAAAAGGTTACTTTTATCTTACAGGATTATGTATTTTTTGTTTGAGAGAGAAACAATATTTCATTTCAATGAGCACCGTAGATTTTGAATATATTGTAGCTAATCAATACCGCACAAAACTATGGTGGATGGAGCAACAACTTGATGATATGGTAATTAAAGTAAAATTTCCAATCAAAATATGTTGTGATAATTCAAGTGCTCTAAATCCTAGAAACAATTTAGTCTGTCAATCAAGGACAAATAAAATTGAAATAAAATATCATTTTATTCGGGAGAAGGTAGATCAAGGGCAATTGAATATGGAGTATGTTCCAATGGAACAATAAGTTGTAGATATTCTTATGAAGGCCTTACCCAAAGAAGTGTTTAAAAGCGAACGATTGACTTTGGGAGTCCATTCAAATCCCCACACTTGAAAAAGTGCTGATGTGGGACCCCTTCTACCTGAGGTATGATATATCTTTCCCTAATGTGCTGATATGTGTTCTTTACCATATTTCATAAAACCTTGAATTTCCCTTCAAGTTTGATGATAAATGGGGAGAGAGTCTAATTGTTCTAGGGGGAGAAAAGACATGGGGATAATCTATTAAATGGAGTAGCAAAATAGGTAGAGTTGAAGCGGAGATGAAGCAATTGGAGGAGATGTAACATAGGTGGAGTGTTAGATCTGATGATGATAGAAGTGATCAATCAATGATTAGATATTATGACAGCTAAGGTTTGTGATGAATGTTGTTCATTGGTATCAATGTGTCTGTTTGGTATCAGCAATTGGTTTTTATAAATGAAGTGATTTGAATGATAATCATTTAATTATACAATTTCTTCTCATGCCGATCATAGCTCATGTGGTCTTAGAGTATGTGTTGAGTAAATCATTGATTGCTATCTTAATCGCATAAATCGAATGGTGGATGAAGATGTAAGGATTTTTAACGAGTTATCAAAATGTGCAACATTTTTATGAGAAGAGTTGTTAATAAACCCACAGGGGGGATTTCTAGGAAAAAATTTCTCAAGGTTTCCTCTCAGTATGTTTTGGGTGTGGTTGTGTTTGTGGAAAAATTCATATGACTATAAATGAGTACATTTGGTTCTTGCTGGAGAAATTTTTTTAAGGTGTGGCGG
Source organism: Viscum album (assembly GCA_963277665.1). NCBI lineage: Eukaryota > Viridiplantae > Streptophyta > Magnoliopsida > Santalales > Viscaceae > Viscum > Viscum album. The sequence goes on along the minus strand of OY728157.1, from coordinate 246,570,288 downwards.
TTTCCTAGTGTTAGACAAATTTTTGGGGCTCAAAACCGGGAGTTTGATGTTGGAAAAAGAAGAATTTCATAATAGTCGTGAATGAAATAAAGAATGTTGAAGAAAATTGGAAAAGGATGAGAACTACATTACATAATTATTGGACTATGTACCATGTTTCAAGAATGGTACGAAGAGTGGTGGGAATGGTACACTGGAGCGGTTTGCGAAAATGAAAACAATTTGTGGCGGAAGGTTGTGCAGTACACAGATGGATTGACATCGACGAAATAGATCAACCACAAAGGAACAATGACAAAATATGAACTAGATAAGACAAATGGTTCGAGGATGGGAGCTTTGGTACATAGATGGAGAGATTCATTACATATATGTGAAGATAGTCTGTGAATAGAGACTAGTTCATGGACATAAGGTAGTTCATAAAGGCAGAACGAAGACAACGGTATGCATGCATTAGTGAAGGCACTCCATGGAAGAAGGTCGGTTCGTATTAGTGGCAGCAATACGTGGAGGAGGATATCTTCATACCAATCCAAAGACTCAGTACATGGGAGAATAAGGTGGTATGAGATTTTCACATGGAATCTTACAAAAGCTTCAAATCATTTTGCGAATGTATTTTCCGGTACCTATAAGTACTTGGGAAGGTGGAAATCATTTTCAAGTGAAAATGTTCCTTCAACAGATCATCTACCTATAGTTGAGGATGTAGGAATTCATGCAAATGAACAAAATTATATGTACACAAACTATGTTTGACCTACTAGTAAATAAAATGTGTTTGGATTCTTCTCCAAGAGCAGTGAGCGAATGATGAGGCTGGCAATGACCCTTTCCACCTACAGTGATCCAGGGAAAGAGGCTAGGGAGTTACCCTAGTGAATACAATGATAAGACCCCAAATCTTGTAAAGTCAGTGAGCCTTGGTATAGAAGATCTAGCCCAAACATTGAACTCATTATTGGCTTTGAGCCCAAATGAATTTGGTACATTGTCATTATATGCTCCTTGTATGAATCCTAGTAAGGGTGAACCAAGTAAAAATATATCTATATTTTGTATGATTTCATATCTTTCAATATATATATATATGGGAGGAAGAGAGAGTTGAGTTTTGTTTAACAACAAAACAAGATCCGATGGGGAAATGTTTTAATCTTTAATACCTTGATTCCCCCTCCCCCTTTATGGTAATTGAGCTGGTGGACCTAATAATAAATACATAGGTTTTCTATTTTTAAGTTTTGTGAGGGGATACACATTCTCTAGTATCCTATTATTTGAAAAGGAATCTTTTTTTAACTGGTGATATGTATGACTATCTATAGAATCTTCCATTATTTCTCATGAAACACTCTTTACAATTTAAAATTGATTTTTTTTTTCTAATTTTAGACCATATATCATCTCTAATTGAGGGGTTTATAATTTTTTAATAGTTTTCTTTTGGATTTTAATTTCTTATAGTTCTATTTATCATATTTCTCTTGGGTGGTATTATAACGGGGTGTTCTCATACACAACTGATGTTTCAATAATTATCTCTTATATATGATTTGATTGAAATGGATCTACAAATGATGATTTCAAAATTTTATTTTTTATGGTGGTTTTTTCATGAATTTTTATTGTTATAAAAAACCTCAATGATTTTTAGAACAATTATTAATTCCTACTGATTTTCCAAAAATTTGTTACACACTAGCCTTGGAAAAAATTATATGTTCTAATACTGGGTTATTGAGGAGATTTTTTAATATATTTGGATTTGAATTATATTCACATCGGAGCCTTGGGTGGTCTCATGAGCAATTGGGACAGGTGATACAGTAGATTAAATTAGTCATTAGATACTTTCTCATGTGATTTTTTACTTATGATAGGATATTACAATCTGAAAAGGACTATAGGGTATGTTAGGGTATATTTCTTTTAGGTTCCCCAAGGATGGTAATTTTTTTTAAATGTGGTCTTAGGAATCCCTATTAGATACGAGGTTAAGTTTTGATGTGGTGTGATGTGAAAGGTACGTTTTCAACTTATTTTCTTTGGATTATGTTGAAATACCAATCTTTATGAATCTTTAGACACATTACATGTAACTTAATTTCATTTATTTCCAAACAGTGTAGATTTTCTGAAATAGTTGAAAAATATTTTTTTTCTTACACAGTGATGGTAATATTGAAAAATCTAATTGTATTTAAAACTTGTGTTTTGAGTTCACCTTATGGATATAGTTATGTCGTTTCATGGTGGTATCCTACAAGTAATTTTACTCTAACCCGACATACACCCATAAGTTGTATATAGAGATTATTTTATTATTTTCTGGTGAAATTAATGGAGATACGTTCTTTCAGTTCATACATTGATTCGTTATTCAAATTTTTTATATCATGATATTTTTATGACCATGGGTCAATAGGGGATGGTTCATGTGGATCATTTTAGGGTCCCACTTATCATTATTTTGAAATGTACAAGTATTTTCTTAACTTGACCATTCTCTTATGGTAAATTTTGTATTACATTGCTTATTGTATCTTCTTTTATATTATAATTTAGATATTAAGATTAGATGTTTATTCTGATTTCAAAATTATTCCTTATTTCAAAATTGATTTTATATTTGAAATCATTAATTGATTATCAATGTATATACACCACATGGATACCTCGTATTTCACGATGATTTTATTCATTTAAGAGGGGAAAATATTTCTGATTCAATATGATTGATACCCCTAGATCATTATAACAACCCATGGTGATCAAGAATGTCCCTAAAGGCTTAATATGACAAGACTCAAATGATGGGATATGTATACTTGTGTTGGTTAATTATAAAATTTTATCAAATCCCTCTTTCTATTTATGAAATAATGGTAGATAAATGAAATAAATTTTTTATCCCGAGAGGTCGATATAATGGATTTTATGGAAAATCCATTCTCATTTAATCCCTTAGGTTTTCAGGGTTGGTTGAGATATTTTCCTTAGATTGAGATAAATTTTTTTTAAAAAATAAGATATTATGACATGGTTTTATACTAATATTACTTTTATGAAGCTAGAGGTTATTTTGGGGAATTTTAATATTGCTGTATAAATGGGTGGAACAAAAGAGGAGTGTGGTTACAAGAAACATTCTTGAAAACCATGCCCAAATTGTGTTTTTCATTTTGGAAACATTCCATTAGAACATAGATAGTTATCACAGGGTATTCCAAATTTTTTGACCAAACCATGCAAAATCATAAAATATTTAAATTGTGATGGATAGGTCCCTTAATGATTTTATATTTCCTTCATTGTTGTTATTAGTTTTTTATGAGTAATTGAGAAAATAGTTTTGTTTTTTTGATGTACTTAGGGATAAATTATATATTTATTGGGATTTTTTTAGTCTATTTATAGATTATTCATCCCAAAGTTTCTTTATAAAACCATAGAATCGGAGAAAATTTTAATTTCATGCAAGGAAACAATGTTATAAATGGAAATATCATTAATCCCTTTATCAAATGATTCAATCATTGGGTTTGGATCGTTAGTGAGGTAAAAATATAGCTTCCATTTATTATAACACATTTACTAGGAATAATCTAATGTTTTTAATAGAGAATGTGGTTCTTCAAACCCCAAAGAATTGATGGAGAAAATCAATCATATATTTGGTTTTCATCAGATGTGTGGGAAATATAATGTGAATTTTTACACAATTATTTAGAAAGAACTGAGCCATAAGTGGTGGGAGTTAGTCATGAAGGCCAAGATACATGAGGGAATCACATGAGGATAGTTCAAGAACATTTTAGAAAGGTATTTTTCCCTCAAACAATGATGATGTACAAATCACAGGAGTTCATAACACTAAAGAAAGGGAATCATCTTTCCATGGAATATTCCACTCAGTTTAACAAATTGGATTAATTTTTTCTAGATATTACCACTTTTAACTTCCTCAAGTCTCATTTAATTGAGATAGTCATAAAACATGAGATTGGATCGATGATTTTTCGATTCTAACATTGACTTATGTTTACAATGTTAATGAAGAACCAATGGATGGGAGTGTTTCAAATGTGTAGATTACAATCGATAGTGATTCTAGTTCTAGAAGAGGAAACCAGAGTTCCTCATTAGTTCAGAAAAGAAGTGTGATAATCATGGATGGATATTAGTGGGATTGTTCAAAAACCATCTAGATCCATACCCATGATACCATTTAGTTTTAAAACATTACCAAGTTTTTAATATGTAAATCCTTATAATTATAATAATTGTTCTTTATAAAATCCCATGTATTTCCATTTATGGGGATAATTAGTCCACCTAAACACTTTTTTAAGCATCCTCCACAAAGATGTAATGTAGGATATTCATATACCACATGATCCCAGGTGCTGTAAGATATATATATATATATATAGGGCTATTCTCTTATCCTTAGTGATGGGATGACTAAAACCAAATTATGGGAAAGTCTTATCTTAGTGGTAAATCTTAGATTGAGACCAAATTTGGGAAATTATTTATGATAGAGAATATATAAATGAATAAAAAAGTTATAAAAATGACTCAGAGGTATTTTATTTATTGATTCATTTATGGTCCTATCATTGTGTGATAAAGGTGAAACACATTATTGTAACTCATTTTAAGTGATTTATTCATTGGGAATGTAATATAATATCATTCCTTATATATTAAAATCACAAATCCTTTATGATTTAAGAGGGGAAAAGATTTTATGTTATTTTAATTTCATGTGATTCTTATTGATGTTGAAGTCGCATGGTATATTACTGTTCTTTGTCTAGATATCTTCAACTACATTTTTATCATGGATTGGATGGTTACATTTAAATATTATCTTTACATATATTAATATAATGTCCAATTTCTTTCCAATTATGAGAATATGAATGTGTTCCATGGTGGTTGGGATCCCAGATTAGGAGGAGGTGGAGTATTATTCTAAATATCAGATTTATCTAATGTCATATATCTCATTTGATTAGATACATTTAAATGGGATTTTCGTAATCAACTTATAATAGTATTTAATAGGTATACTGAAGTCTTTCCTAATTATTTTTATAGGTTTCTACTATAATGAGAGGTGTAATTCTCTACTGATATACTTTTGGTGAAAATTTTCATCTCTTTTTTTCCATACAATATGTATCTAAACATGATTAATAAATAGATTTTATAACTAAGAAAGGGTTTCATATGCCTAAGAATTTCATCATGAGTGTGAAGGACCATATTTTAAAATAAAGGGGATGAAATTACATGGGTTTTCCTTTTATTATTAGTATCTAAACCGAGTGACTATCCAAAATAACTACACATTAACTTAGATAAAAATTTCTTTTGTTTACATAATTTTTAACGTCTCAGATCTAGGTTCCACCCCATGTTTCCTTGAACCAAGTTGGTAAAATGACCTCTAGTCCATTTCTCCAAACTCCAGAGGTTTCCCACTAGTAGCTAGGGCTATGGGATGATAATGTGGAAACTATTCCCTCATCTGAAGAGTATACACAACATAATAACAAATTGTAAAAAATAGTAGAAGTAGTAATACAAAAAAAAGTAAACAGTGGAAGAGTGATAGTAAAATAACAACTAGAGCATATATAAATGATTTATTTCACATGTGTTTAGGAAATAATCCAAACAAGTCACATTTTTGGAAATTCACTTCTGAAACCAATGTACATAAATGTAGTAAACTCCAACAGCATGTTAGGACCCAGCTTGGTCCCATGCTCTCTAGCCCCAACAACAATCAAGTACCTGATAAAGAAGGGTGCTTTCTCTTATCTATACATGAAACTATATAATCTGTTTGGGTCTAAAAGCATGGATCAAACATGTTTTGAGATGAATCCCAATAGTAATGCACCAAAATATCTATGCCAAACTATCAGTGAATATATATATATGTATATATATATATATATCAGGTAATATACAAAAATGAAGAAATAAACTAGGACGTACTCAAAAGTAAATAATCCTACAATTTTCAATTACATTAATTTGTATTTATTATTCAACCTTTAAAATACATAATCTCGAGATCTATCCTAAGATCTATATCATACTAGGTAATAGTACCAAAATAGACATCTTAGAATACCATCAAAACAACCAAGTAGAACTGAGTCCATGTGTGTGCTTTGGCATGGTAGACTCATCCCAATCATTCAATAATTCTTAAACAACTCTCTGGGAAACATCTCACTATCTAACCCCTTTGGTTTCACATACCACTTATCTTTTTCAAATGACCACCTTGGAAGCTCTCACAGTCAATACCCCTGGGTCAGCATGGCAGAAATAAATTATAGATGAACTCTCAGTAGCTCTCATAGTAAATACCTCCTGGGTGAACATAGAATAAATAATCCAAAACACCCTCCTGGGTAGCTCCCATGGTCAATACCCCTAGGTCAAATTCAACACCAAGGATCTCAATGTATTATGTAAAAAGGCATTGAAACCCTCACAATTTTCCTATTCTATGGTTGTCACAGCCCATTGGAAAACAATGCACATATCATAATAAGGCATCACATGTAATCTATAACTACTATATGGATAACATTCCCAAAAATACTACATGAAATTCATATAATCAATAAAAATTATCCTAAACATTTCAAGGTAAATAAAACATGTATGCCTCATAGGAAACATAGGAAAAACAACAATAAACAGTCACACAAGTGAATGCACCCACAAGGTGTCCCATAAAAAGATATAAAACCTTATGCGTAAGAAATAAAACTTTCTCAAACGAATAACCCATAACAGGTATTAAACAGGTTTAACAAAAATATACAATACCCCAAACATGGGTATTCAATAATTTAAGCATATATAATCCAAAGACAACCGAAATAAGGAAGAAACCACCAACCTTTATGTTGTGTGATAAAAAATCTTGAATGTCGGACCTTGAATCGACCAAGAACAACATTGATCTATAAAAATAATAAAAATGATCACATATAAAATACCCATGATAGAGGAGTAATATTGAAGATAGGCTATAGGGAAATAGAGAAGTCACCGGTGAAAATCCGATGCACCCGGCGACGTCTCAATCGGATCTAAGATGAGAGAAATGGAGGAGCTTGAAGTTCTTCACCCGTTCGTCGCACTCCAATATGAACAAAGGGAAGATGTAGTGTGTTATGAAGTTGAAACCCAACCTCACTATGATTTATCTATTAAAAATAAATGTACACAATGTGTTCAATTAATGTACATTCTGTGTACTAGCCTCAACCAACCCTTTTCTCTAGGCGATCTTATAGGTCACCTACACGATTATGTACTCTGCCATTACACAGCCAGTACACGACTACACACGAATATCGGGTTCAGGGTGCGTACTCTAAAGTACACGATGTGTAGTTAGAAAATTCTAAATTCTTATTTTTTCCTAACAAACCCCAAATAAACATACATACCTAAAATGAAGATATTGGTTCTTATAATATTCCCCCCATAATGAAAATATTCCTCGAATTTCCTTTCGAAGGGTGGTGAAGAAGAAAATTCAAACATCTCTGGCCACTGTATTTGTATGTCGACCTCCCTCTCCCAAGTCTCATTCTATACTCTCATGTGCATCTATAGAACCTGTACTAGAATAACAGATCGACAACAGAGAACCTTCATGCTACAATCCAAAAATTTGTATAGGGTGCTCTTAAAAGGATGTATCCCCATCCAAATAAACCTCTTCAAGTTAAAAAACATGAGACGATTCTAAAAAGTAACACCATAGCCGAGATACATTAAAGACATCATGCATAGCTCACTACCTCTAAGGTAGCTACAACCGATAGAAAACCAACCTGACCCTCTTCAAAACCTAAAATGGCCTGATATATCTCGGTGAAATCTTCCCATTTCACCGAATTCTCATGTGACCCAAACATGAAGAGATGCATAAGAAAAACTGATCTCCAACATCAAACTCTTGAGGTCGTCTCCGTCGATCAGCATAATATTTTTGGTGAGATTGTGCAGTAGCCATCCTCTTCCAAATCAACTCCACCTACTCTGTGGTCTCCTAGACAAGATGAGGTCACAACATAGCTACCCCTCCTACCTCCAGCCAACATAGGGGTGATCGGCATGACGAACTATATAAAGCCTCATTAAGTGCCATCTAAATTGTTGCCTGAAAACTATTACTGTAGGCAAACACCACTAGAGGTATGTGTATCTCTTAAGAGCCCCTAAAATTTATGATTCTTGCTTGAAGCATGGACAACAATGCCTAAATTGTGTGCCCAAACTGTCCATATATCTAGGGATGGTAAGATGTACTCAAATGTATCTGTGTACCAAAACCATATGTAGTACATTAAAGACTTGAGAAGTAAACTGGGAATCATTGTTTGAAATAATAGTGTGGAACCCCATGAAATCATACAATATCTCAGAAGTACAACTTCAAAATCTCATCAACACTGAATGTTTCTTTGATTGGAAATAAATATAAAACCTTTGCGAGTCTGTTAATAACAACCCAAACCATATCATTCCCTCGAGGAAACCTTGATACACCCATCATGAAATCCATCGTGACATCATTCCACTTCCACTCAAGAATGGGTAACTGCTATAAAATCTCTTCCAGTCACTGATTCTCCACATTCACCTGCTGACTGGTGGAAGATATCATAAAAAACTACCAACATCCCTCTTCATACCTTGCCACCAATTCTGATGGTGTATATCTCGATACATCCTGGTGACACCAGGATGAACTGCACAAATTGAGGAATGAAAATCCTGCAAAAGCTCCCTGAACATGTCTCTTGACACCCATATGCACCAATTGAAACAGAAAATGTTATCCTTGCCTAAGTTCTAGCTAGTATTAGGGTCCTCACCTAAAAAACAAACCTGTAGGACTAGGCCTTCAGAAATAGATAGATGCCTCATTCACACCTGATCTAAAATAGTATATGCAATAATAATAGAAGAAAGAAATGTATTCCCATGTCTGTTATGATCCCCCCAATTCAACTCAAAGAATAGTACCATAAGATTCCACTCACTTCTGGCCTCCTGAACTGCATGTATTTAATTCATCCTTCCCAAAGCATCAGCCACTGCGTTTCCTTTCCCAAGAATGTAGGCAAGCTCAAAGTCAAAAGACTAAAGTTATTCAACTCACCTTCATTGTCTCTAATTCAGATCTTTCTTAGTAATGATATACTTGAGAATTTTTTGTTTAGTGTATACCTAAAAATTCTATCCCAAAAGATAATGTCTCCAATATCATAAAGCATGCACAAATACATCTAACTTGAGATCGCGCATTGGGTAGTTTCTCTCATCTCGCCTCAACTGTCGAGATACATATGCAACGATTCCTTCTCCCTACATAAGCACTACATCCTGACCAATACCTAATGCATCATAGTAAAGGGTTTGAAACATGCCTGGATCTAGTAGAAATAGTATCGATTCTGAAGTAAATCTCCCTTTTAGCTCCTAAAATGCTTACTCACACGAATCTGTCCACAAGTACTTTTCACCCTTATTAGTTAGGCCCATCATTGGCGTTGCTAAGCATGAAATGTCTTTTATAAAGCAATGTTAGTAACCAGCCAGTCCCAGAAAACTCTGTAACTCAAATAAATTACTTGGAAGCTCCTAGGAAACTACCTCTCTCACTTTCTTTGGCTCTACTAATACTTATGTCTCTAAGATAACATGGCCTAAGATGTGAATCTGATCCATCCAAAAATGTAATTTTGAGTTCTTATCATATAACTAATTCTCTCATAGGGTACTCAAAACTATCTAAAGATAGGTAGCATGGTAAGTTCAAGTGTGATAGTACACTAAGATATCTTTTTTAAAGACTACCACAAAATAATCCAAGTAAGATGCAATACTCGGTTAATCAGTTCTGTAAAAACTGTTAGCGTGTTCATGAGATCGAACATACTAACCAAATACTTGTATAGACCATACATTCTCTGAAAGGTTGTAAGAGGTATATCAGATTTTCTAACATGCTACTGATGATAACCAGATCTAAAGTAAATGTTCGAGAACAACCGGGCTCCTCGAAACAGATCAAAGAGATCATCAATCCTCAGCAAGGGATATCAATTCATGACCATCAACTGGTAAAACTTTTGATAATCCATATAATGTCTAAGAGTAATAGAAACCATTTTGGAAAGATGATTGGCAAACCCCAAGGATACGTACTGGGTCATATGATACCCTTTGCCTATTACTCCTCTAACTACTTCTTGAGATCCTATATATCTGTTGTATCTATCCTATATGGAGGAATAAACACTAGTGCCACTCCTGCCACAAGCTCAATCTAGAAATATAACTCTCACTCTTGAAGTAAACATAAAATTTTTTCTAGAAATACATCTCTAAAATGATTCACCCCTACAGGAAAGTCCATTTGTGAAGTCCCCTGGTCATCCCGATAAATACTATCAAACTGGGCTATAATTCCTTCTATCTCATGATGCTCAGGTCCATCTCTGCTCTCCTAGACATCCCATTCGCTCTTGTGTAGAAAACAGCTACCCTTGGGTGATGTGAAACTCACCCTGTAGTGAAAGTAGTCAAGAAATTCTCAGAAAGAGAATTACCAGTTCATTCCAAGAATGATATTGAAGACTGTAAACACTAAGACATAAGGGTACCACAAGAAGTGACACCCATAAACCTTTAGAGGGAACTCCTTACACTGATGTACAATAGAAGTCCTAAAATTGAAATAAGTTTCTAGAATCATAACATCATCAAATGTAATGATATATATCCCAAGGATCTCCACAATGGTAATAGATATAAAACTGTTGGAGGCCCCTGTATAAAAAAGCGTAGAAACTAAAACTGAGGAAACAAGAATCATACCTATAACTGTAGAGGTTTTGGGATCCTGCTTCTGTTGGGTCTTCTCTAATACATAAGTCTGACCTATACCATGACCATGTGACCTTGAATGACTTTCCTAAGCTGATCCACCTCACTCTCGCTGAAATCCTATCATCTGTCTACACCGACCATGATGAACTACTCATCTTGAATGGTCTGAAGAACTCTAGTTCCCTAACTTAAGAGAAACTTTTGGTCCTTCTCTTGAATGTGGAGTCATAACAAATCCACTTTCACCACCAACTAGTTAGAAAACCAAGAAAAATGATGAAGATGACCTATCTTTACGCAAGATCATCACTCAACTAGGTCTCTCAGGCACTTAGGTCACTTGTGAATACTCTTTCCACATCGATAGAACTTCACCTGGATAACTATAAATACATCCCTTATAATGAAATCACCACATGAATGCTCCCTGAGGTGCTTCCTGCTATCAGTCAAAGGAGTACCAGCCCTAGATGCTGAACCTCCCGGGCTTGCAACTCTTAACTCCCTCAGATTGCGCTCAGTAATCATCACCTAGTTTACTATATTAGCCACTAAAGACAACCTGATAACATTGAACTACTTTCGGATGTCGTACCTAAGACCATACTCAAATTTCCTAGCAATGCATAATTCATCACCTCCCAGAATAGGTGAGTGGAAGTGAAGATCTATAAAAAAAGAAGAATAATCCATCACTAAAACAAATCCCCTCTCAAAATTCTTGAACTCTTAGACTCGATCAGACCTCATCATATCATGGTAGAAGTATTCATAAAAGTTCCTCTGAAACACTTACGAATCCATACCCCGGTGACGTCCCCACCTATGAGACAACATCTCACCATCTCTTGGAAGAATCATGTAACATGTACATCATGAGCATCGCCCTCATCTACGAAGGTGTCTCTAGATGCTCAAATATTGAATGCATGGCCTCCAACCATGAATCTACAGCCTGTGGTCCTCCATCCCTTGAAAAAGTGGGAGGATGATCATACTGGAACACCCATGTCAACTCTACTATAGTTAGAGAAGGATGTTGTGCTCCTTGGAAACTCTGCATCATCCTCATAAATTCTTCACAGAACTGTGCATCGGCAATTATGTCTGGTATAAAACTTGGTGCCATGATTTTCATGGCATGAGGATTAGATGGAATTCCCAGATCTACCATTTCCAGTTTGTAATTGCTGCCATGTATTTGGTGTAAAACTGAAAGACGTCTTTGTGGCATGACTCTATACGGTCAAGCGCAAACCACAGTTCTTGATTATCGATGGAATTGACATAAAATTGAAGGAATTTAATGTGAGAGAGAAAGAATTCATGTTTTACAGAATAGGGTTACATGACATGGATAAACTCTACACAGTGTGTTCCTTTGTGCTTTTAACATGGACTGTTCCTCTACTAATCCTAGTCATGTAACACCGTTACACACAATGTGTTCCTCCTGAGACACAAAATTTACTTGTATCTTCCCTCCTTCCCATGTACTTCTACAAAACTATAACTACATGTTTCTCTCCCAGGAAACACTACACATCATGCTCTCCCTACACACTACATGTACCACTTAAGTCAAATCCACTTGTGTCATTGGTCACATGGCTGGATACATGGTTAACAGCTACATAGAATGTAAAAGCTAGACACGGCGTGAAAAACCTACTTTTTTTCACTCATGTCTTTGTTCACATAGCCAGATTCACAGTTCTTTACAACACGCCGGGTACAACATAGACAGAATGTGTTCTACCGAATGTTTTCCAAACCCATGTATCTGCTCACACAGTTAGTCATGTGGTCAATCACTACCAAAAGTGTACACCCAGTACATTACATGAACTTAATGAATGTTAGTTCTTCTAGAACAGAATATCACATGGCTTGTGTTCATAACACCACACACCATGTTACCTATGTTTCCAGAGATTAATCCTCTGAAACTTTTCCGGAACCCTTTAAAACATATAATTTGGTCCAAGTCATGAATATTTTGACCCTTGATATCCCATACTCCCATGAATCAATTTTTGGAATCATATTCTATAACATAACATGAGAAAATCTAGTAACATTTCAAACATGATCTACCAAATTCTGATACAGGAGGGAACATAACACCTTAGGGACCAAAGAATGGAGTTTATCCAAATGAAACATTACAATTACCAATACCCTATCGAAATAGTAATTATTCTATCACAACATCTATCACAAAAACATGCATATCTAGAAAAACACCCACGAAAATAGAACGAAATTAGTAATGCATCTTAAATGCCATGACAAGAATTCATGACATGTGATCTATAACAAGTTCTTATATGTTTCATGAGATGGAAGACCCTCATCTCATTAGCTTTCAATAGAAATAGAACCAAATTGATATAAATCATAACAAAAAAAAATTGAATCACCCAATATTGAAATCAATTTAATTATAAAAATTTCAAATCAATAATAATTGAAATATTCGAGGTAAATTGTGATTTTACCTATTCACCGGTTAGCTACTCAATAGTACATATTATTACCAACTACCCATTCCTTCCTATCCTAGTATATAGGATCCAATTATTAAAACAACGCAAAAATGAAACCTTATTTCATACCACTTTTGGTACTTCTCAGATTCTGGCACCACCCCATCATGCCCCCAACCCGGTTGGTCACATGACCTCAAGTGCATTTCCCCAAATGCCAGAGGCTACCAACTAGTAGTGAGGGATAAGGTCTGATAATGGGGAATATATACCCTCATTGGCTGACTATACACAATAGAATAATAAATAGTAAATAATAGCAGAAGCAGTAATACCATACCATAAAAGTAAACAATATAAGACTGATAGTAAAAGAACAACTAGAGAATATATAAAAAAACTTTGGGTAGATCTCTTGGTCAATACCCCATGATTCAACATTGCATAAATAATCCCAAATGACCTCCGAGGTAGTTATCATGGTCAATACCCCTAGGTCAAAGTCTAAACCAAGTATCTAACGTTCCTATGTAAATAGACATGGAATCAACCATAGATTTATTGGTCCAAGGCTCTCATGGTCCATTGGAGAAACATCACACATTTCATAACTAGGAAGAATATGTAATCTATAACAACAACATGGATAAAATTCTCAAGAATAATATACGAAATTCATATAATCAATCATGTCAATCCTAAACAATTCAAGGCATGGAAAGAAGGCATGTCTCATTGGCAACCTTGACCAAATGGACATAAACAACCATACAGGGTAGCGCACCTAGAGGGTGTCCCATAACACGGTATAAAACCTGGGGTAAAAGAAATCAACCTTTCTAGAACTAAAAAACCCCATTGTAGTTATTAAAAACGGTCAAATTCTAAAATATAAAATTCCCCAGACATGGGTATTTAGAACATCAAGCATATATAATCGAATGAAAATTGATGAAAGGAACAAAAAACCCACCTTGATGTTGTAAAATCAACATTATTGAACGTCGTCCCTTGAATCAGTCAAGAACGATGTAGATCTAAAAAAATTGTAAAAATGACCATCCTTGAAATGCCCACAATAGAGAAAGAATAATGAAGATAAGCTCTTGGGATATAGGGAAATCACCAATGGGAATCCAACGCACCTGACAATGTCTCAATCAGAGCTCAGATGGAGGAACGGGTGGATATCAAACTTCTTCATTCATTAATCTCTCTCCACTACAAACCAAGGGAAGAAGAAGTATGTTCTGAAGATGACATATGAACCTGAAATGATTCAATAATTAAAAATAAAATTACATATCATGTTCATTAAATGTACATGTCGTGTACTAGCCTCAACCTACCCCTGCATTAGGTGGTCTATCGGGTCACATACATGGCCATGTACTCAACCATTACACGACCAATACACGACTACACACGACAACAGGGTACACGACGTCTACTTAGAAAATTACCAATTATTTTTTTTATAAAAAACAACCCGAGATAAAGATCCATTCCTAAAATTAAAATCTAGGTTCTTACATAATTGATATTTTTTATTCAGGATTGAAATTATATTGTGATACCTTGTGTTGAGAGTAATGGAAGTAACTATTCCTAAAAATAATTTCAGAAGAATATATTAAAATTATGAGAATCGTTTTATTCTATTTAGAATAAAAAAGTCCACTATATTGTTTATGACATTGATGATCCACTTATTCAATTAATACCATTGTACTTTTATAATTTATCTTGTACATGATACCATTGTTTATTCTGAGACAAGGGAGGATAATGAGAATCCTTTACATATCAACATATGTATATTGAAGCTTTAATAACTATATTATTTTTTATGTTCTAATTCTAGATTAATATATTAAAATTACTATATATTTATGAAATATATATTTCTATGAATCCTAATAATATTTATTAACCTATGAATATTTTGGACATTAGAAGGGTTTAGTGGAGTTGGATATTATAGGTGTATTGTTCAAAAAATTTCTAATGAGGCATCTCCCTTAACAGATTATACCATAAATGGAGTAAACAAATAGATTAAAACTTTCGAGGAGTCTTTTCATATGTTTCAGTAATATATTACATCATCATATATATTGATATTTTTCGAGCCTGAAAATTGAATTCCACATATTTTCATTCCTTATGTATGGGATTTGGGTGTGTCTTGATGAAGAAATATCATATTTACTACTAAAAATATCACTTTTTATACCTAAATGTGAATAATTACCAGATTCATGACTTAAAATAGGTGTGGGAACACCTTTACTAAAAAATATTGACCTTATATATTTAGGGAAACAAATACTATAAAACTGATCATAAATTTCATGATATATTTAAATCCTTAAGGATATAAAACATAAAAAGTGTTAATGGGTTGACTATAAATAAATGTTTTTATTTTATCATGTTTATATCCTAGAGAAATGGAACATATTTTTTTAGGCTCTAAGTAGGAAGATTCCATCTCAAATAATGAAGGAATAAATGGGAGAATAAAATTTAATGACTCTTTTTTTCAATATATATTTTTATGTGGAGTAGAAATATGATCATGTATTCTTGGTAGGTTTATAAGCCACACATTCCTTGGATGACTTGATTTGATATATGAAATTTATCTGATCTAGATTGTATGTAGTATAATTCAAAATAATGGGGAGACCTCATGTGATTTATCATGGTCTCCCAGTGTTGAAATTTTTTTTATGGAAGAGGTTGGTGGTTTATTTATAACTGAGTTTTTATTACTGGGACATGAATACCATTATTGTCAGGTTTCACACCCAGTTACCACAAATATGAATTATAACTTCATTCAATGGTAATAGTATCCAAATATGAAGTAAGTTATTAAAGATTTTTTATCTTGTTGTCTCACCTATCAAAAGATAATGTTCTATCATCACAAGAATACATGCTTTTAAAAATGATTCCTATTATTTTTTGGAAATAGAATAGGGTCTTCATGGAATTTTCTATTTTAATTCCTTTATCTCCTCATTGGAATAATTCTATATGGGTCATTAATAATTTACTAAAAAATAATTTCACATTCACCCTAAGAATGGGAGTAGAAAATGGGATGATTTTGGATGTCTATATGTATATGATAATATAAAGCTTCATGGAGTGCCATCAAGTATTACATCCAATTAAGATGTAACACCCGAGACTTTTATGAGAAATATTTTGTTTTTATGTCATGTAAATCATCAAAGGAATCTTTCACCACACACAATACTAGTTTGGCTTGCTTTACACGCAACCGCGGCCTTCCTCGATAGCTTGCGTCATACGCAATACCGAGTTTCACTAAAAAACGATATATTATAATATTAGCCATTATGAATAGTATTAACAGAATTTTGAATTTTATAACATTTTAATTCATCTTATACATTTTCAAGAATGAGGTATGAAAACAAAATCAGTTTTTTGGATAAAAGAAGTATTTTTCAAAAAATGCAGTTTTACCGTCTTTTGATGGCGCACCCACATTAAATCTAGTTTTTGACAAGTTTATAAGTTTAATTTGAAAAAATAAAATTCTTCTTTAGAATCATGATATAAAAATTTACTTTGGATAAATTTTTCATATTATTCTGATAGCTTTCATATTTTAATGAATAGTAAAAACACGCTATATTTTAATTAAAAACAACTTTTTTCATCGCAATACATTATATGGTTAAATAATAATATTCAATGATTTTAAAGTATAAATATAATATATTTTTATCATTTAATATAATGTATGTCATTAAAATTAATTTTACATTGACTTCATAGGTAAAAACAATTCAATCTTTGGCAATGTTTTAACTTTTAGAACCTGTTTGCTTAACAACGAGATTAATTTTAAATTAATTACTGCAACTTCTGTGTTTTGAATTTTGAAAAATGGATTCCATATTTGGAATCATTGAGTACAAATTAGGTTAATATGTTACTTTTATTTTTTTGATATTATTAATAGTAACTACGGTAATTTTTTTATTTACTACGGTTAAAGGTAAATTGGGTAATTCAAGGTTAAAAGAATATTATAATAATTCAAAATTACCTTTACACTTGTCCTAACCTTATTGGATGATTATTTCCCGACCATGGGCATCCTTGGGTCGATTTTGGGACCTCATTGAGCCACTTGGTAGTGACAATGACAATTTGGATTAATTAATTTAATGTAAAGACAAAATTGACATTGACAAATATCTTTTAGTAATTAATTTTTATAAGTGGTTATATAAATTATATGTTCGACTATAAATATTCATTAGAAAGATAATATGATTTCCTACCTAATTATATTTTTTTTATAATTTTTAGACACCAAATAAATTAAATTATTTATGACACAATAATGATGAAGTATTTACCTCATTAATAAAGGATTTAAATAACTAAGATTATAATGATTAAAATATTTCCCAAAACATGTCCAATTCTTATTGGATGATTTTATTTCGACCATGAGTCATCTTATCTTCATATTTAATGATTTTTGGACCTTTTCAAACCGAAGATAAGTTTATAATAAAATAATATTTCCACACTTTCCAAAGGTGCCCCTCTCCTCCCTTATAAAAGGGCACCTCCTCCCTCTCTTCCTCACACCAATTTGATCCTCCAAGTTCGGCCAACCCCTAACCATTTCACTTCCCCACTTCCTTATAAACCTACTAGAGGTACTGGTCTTCTCAAAAGACCAACTATAGTGCCTTAAGAGAATGTTTAAAGGAGGCACTTCAAGAAAGAGGTAATACCTCCTACCGTTCTCTTCAAGTTCCATTCTTCTTCTACTCCCTCTTATTTAGTTGTTTCATTATGAGGTAAAGACATAAGTATCCTTCATATACATATATGTTATTATAAATATGAAACAACCCTATTTCACCTCTTATCCATCCTACGGAAAATGAAATCACCGCGTGTGCGTATGTACGGAATACCGTCTCCACGCCGTGGTGTAATCTGTTTTCCACCACCACCTTACTTGGATGGGTATAATGGTGCAAATAAATAACTATATATGATTATTTTAAAGTTATATTGATTCTGAAATAGTATACATACACTTCCATATAATTCCATGATCATGGGAACAATATCATCGCTTGTGCGTACATATGGCCTACCGTCTCCACGATGTGATGCGACTCATTCTATATGATCTTAATTGAATAATGATTATATAAATGAATTGAATAAATTAATATGATATAAATTACACTAATAACATTCTTTAAATGATGTATCTATATCCTATAAATAGGAATAAGAATTTATTCGACAAAACACGCATAAGAACAAAAAAGTAATAAACACCCGAATAACAAGTATTAATGAAATATTACTAATACGAAGCTAGGAATATGACCATATATGATATAATAACAATAATTATGATTCTGGAATAAGTCAATAACATTATTTAAATCATTATACAGGAGTTTCGGACACGTACAAAGCATATCAGTCCTAAGGTAAGGGAAAATATCACAATCTCATTTTTATCTTAGATTGTTTAAACTATGGTATTTACTGGGGTGTATTTTATCATCCAAATCCATGTTTCCTCAATATGTAATATTATTTCCATCCACCTAAAAATTTTTAAATCCAATTTTACCATTCGGTGAGTTTTTATTAAAATATATTAAAGGAATATTTTATCGTTTTTCGTACGAGGTACTTTTTGACTTTTCCGACAAAAGTACGAGAAGAATGTTTCTTTAACTTATACGGCATGAATGGATTTTTAAAACATTATTTCCAAGAATCTTCTCTTTACAAGTTTTCAAGTTTATTTTTAATCAACTTCTTTTAGTTTAAAATTGTATGACATGTTATGAAAGGAAAAATGTTTTTGAAGTAGAAATGATATTTTCCTCAAGAATGGAGTTCAAGTGTTTTATCAAAATGATTTTCCATCTAAGATAATATAGGGTTATGTTTCTATCCCTTTTATTACATTTATTTGATTATGTTGTGATGGAAATATTTTTATGAATTCCTTTATCTTATATGAATTGTTTTATGATGTGATGATGTTTAAGATTCCCATTTTTATTACATGGGTTATGCTATGATGTATGGTTTATGATTTTGTAGCACACAAAAGAATGGTATCATTATAAGATGGGTGGGACCTATATCTCCCTCTAATGCATTGGGTAAAGATTTTATATCTCATGAGATAGACATGGATGGAATGGAAGGTTAAACTGGTTCAGTAAAAGAAGACTGAAATGAGGAGTGAACTCGGTTTAGAAATGGAATTTGTCCACTAAGATAGTTTTGGCTATGAGTATTGACTAATAGGAAATGATTCTCTATGATTATGTGTGTATTACACAAAGTTTCATGTTTTAAGTTATGATTATTGGGATTACATTTCACTACCATGATTTATCCCATGTTATGAAATTATGATTTCTTTTTCAGGGTAAGATTTCCAAAATGTTATGTTCTTA
The DNA here is from genome assembly GCA_963277665.1 of Viscum album. Lineage (NCBI taxonomy): Eukaryota > Viridiplantae > Streptophyta > Magnoliopsida > Santalales > Viscaceae > Viscum > Viscum album. The sequence continues at coordinate 246,550,337 of OY728157.1, read as the reverse complement.
TAAATTTGATGTGATTGATATTTCTTTTATTTACCCTTACTGAGCATTTTAGCTCACCCTTTTGTATGTTTTCTTTCCCTAGGTCAGGAAAAAGGTTATTAAGTAAGATATGCCAAAAGGGTCTATAGATATGATGAAATAAATGGGAGACAATGTAGATGCTTTATGAACCAGCTGTTTATGTTTTTTCAAGTTTCTAAATACACTATACCTATATGGTCCTTTCATGGTTCTGTTATATGTTGTAATAACTATGCTTCAATTTTGAAGTATTAACCATGTATGTAAAGTATGGGTCGCTATAGTTGGTATTAGAGGAAAGGTATAGTCAACCTTTGGAAACTAGGATGTGAAAGCCTTAGTAAGAAACCTAAGGATATGTCTAAGCATAGAACACAATCTTAGTGTTTTAGAAATTTCCATGAACATCCTATGATAAGACCTTAAGTGTAAAATTTTGTTCTTGATTATTTGGTTTTCTTTTTATAATTAGTTTTGCTCACACTATTCTTCTTGGTTTTAGTCAATGGCTGGAACCCTAAGGAACCGTGTTAATGTGGAATGTGATGGGAAATGATTTGATTGTCCCCCTGAGCAACCAAACGATATGGGAGATGTAATGAAAAATCTTTTAGCCATGCTCACACAATTTTCTCAAGCTATGAATCATGCATGACTTCCAAATGAGAAAAGGAAGGAGCAATATTCTATTGAATCCTTCATGAGGTCGCGTCCACCTTCATTCAGCGGGTCTTTTGATCCATTAGTGGCTAAACAACGGATCAGTACCACTGAAAAGATATTTTCAGTTCTTCAATGTTCTGAACATGATAAAGTCATCTTGTAGTGTATCGTTTGGAAGGCGATGCTGATCAATAGTGGAATCTTATTAGGAATATGAGGCAAAGGGATGAAATTGAGTCCATGGAATGGGACGAGTTCAAGAACTTATTTTTCAATAAGTATTTCCCTCGTATTCTTCGAACAAAGATGGAGAAGGAGTTTCTTGAACGGAAGAAAAAGGATGATGAATCAGTTGGCACCAACAAAGCAAATTTTACAAGAATTGCAAGGTACGCTTCCAGAATTATTATCCAACCTGAGAGTAAGATCGATCGATTCATTAGTGGCTTAAAACTAAGTCTTCGAAGGGCGTTAGCCATAAGGGAATTCAATAGCTATGAGGAAATTATTCGATGTTCTCTCAAGGTTTAGATGGATATTGGTGTAACCCATCAGTCACATGGGTTTGATAAGAAGAGGAAAATGGAATTCAAAGGAAAATCTAAAGACCACAGTGAAAAGAGGATGAGTTTTCCCTTATGCTCAAAGTGTGGAAAGAAACATGGAGGAAATTTTCTTAAGGGGACAAGAAAATGTTATAAGTGTGGAAAAGAAGTTCATCGGGCAATTGAATGTCGAAATAATGGGAAGAAGATGTCTAATGATGCAAACAAAGGAAGGGATACATAGAATGAACCTACTACACTTCAATGATTCAAGTGCAAGGAGATGGGTCATTATGCCAATCAATTCCCAAATCCAAGTGTTGATGATGATGATCGACGTCAACAAACTCTTAAGGCCAAAGACAAAGGAATGTCACATGCAATTACTATCGGCGATGTGGAGTATGACAACGAAGTGGTGAGAGGTACACTTACCATCCACTCTAAAGTAGAAAATGTTTTATTTGATTCTGGATCCACCCGCTCTTTTATTTCTATATAATTTTCTAAGTGTATCATTGTATTACCTCAACAATTAGATGTTGAGTTGGTTGTGAGAACTCCTAATGGAACAACAGTCACATCAAAAGTTTATAATTCTTCTCCGATTGAAGTTTTTGGGAAAGTGCTTCCTAAAAATCTTGTGATCCTTCCTATAGTGGAATTTGATGTGATTCTTGGCATGTATTGGCCTTCTCTATATAGAGGTCATATCAATTGCCAAAGAAGGGAAGTCACATTTCATATTCCAGTTCAATCTTTGATCGTCTATCGATGCAAGGATGAACATAACCTTCCAGTGGAAATTTCTTCCATATTATGGGTCTTGATTCCACTAAATGAAGATTATTTATCTCAAATGGGTGGTGAGAAACTCATGACTAAGAATATTCCCATTGTGCGGGAGTTTGACGATGTCTTTCCGGAGGAATTGCCGGGACTTCCACCAAATTGCAAAGTTGTGTTTTCAATAGAACTCGTACCAGGTTCTTTACCTATTTCAAAGACACATTATAGAATTACCCTAATTGAGTTGCAGGAATTGAAGAAGAAACTCCAAGAGAATCTTGATAAGGGGTTCATATGCCCTACTGTGTCACCTTGGGGAGCACCTGTTCTGTTTGTTAAGAAGAAAGATGGATCAATGAGACTCCACATTGATTATCGAGAACTTAACAAGATCACTATCAAGAACAAATATCCTCTCCCACGCATTGATGACCTATTTGACCAACTACGCGGAGCTCAATACTTTTCCAAGATTGATCTTAGTTCTAGGTATCATCAATTAAGGGTCAAAAGGGAGGACATACCAAAGACGGCTTTCCATACAAGGTATGGACACTATGAATTTTTAGGGATGCCATTTGGTCTTACTAATGCCATTGTTATCTTCATGGATCTGATGAATAGAATCTTTAGAGACTATCTTGATCAGTTTTTGGTAGTCTTTATAGATGATATTCTTGTCTATTCATAGAGAAAGGAAGAACATGAAGATAACTTGATAATTGTATTAAAGACCCTAAGAAAAGATAATCTTTATGCCAAATTTACCAAGTGTGAATTTTGGATTCAAAAAGTTTCATTTTTGGGTCAGATAATCTCAAAAGAGGGGATATCTGTAGATCCAGCAAAAACAGAGGTTATCGAAAGATGGTCGAGACCAACAACCGTAACTGAGATCTGAAGTTTTATTTTTTTGGATGGATATTATCGAAGTTTTGTGAAATATTTTTCACGATTATCAAATCCACTCACCAAGTTGACTCAGAAAGGATTTAAGTTTGTTTGGACAGAGGAATGTGAAGAGAATTTCAAGGGGTTGAAAAGAAGGTTATCCAGTACACCTATACTCACACTACCTTGTAGTGGAGAAAGGTTTGTGATCTACAGTGATGCATCCAAGAAGGGATTAGGGTGTGTTCTTATGCATAACAATATGGTTATAGCTTATGCCTCACGACAGTTGAAAATCCATGAGCAAAATTACCCAACTCATGATTTGGAATTAGCTGCGGTAATCTTTGCATTAAAGATTTGGAGGCATTATCTTTATGGATAAAGGTGTGACATTTATACTGATCATAAAAGTTTAAAGTATATTTTCACACAAAAGGAGCTGAATATGCGCCAAAGAAGATGGTTGGAGCTGATTAAGGATTATTACTACTCAATTCATTACCACCCTGGGAAAGCAAACAAGGTGGCAGATGCATTAAGTCGACAAGACTATGCTAGCTTATCCATGATGAGGATCACAAAAGATCTAATATTTATGGATTTACAAAGGATGGATCATGGAATTATAATGGAAGGGGAAAAATCATTTCATTCTCAAATGAATGTTCAACCATCTATACATGTAAAGATTAAAGAGGCGCAAAAAGAAGATGTCGAGTTACAAAAGAAGGTGAGAAATGTTCCTGAATTCAACCTTGATTGTGATGGGATAATAAATTTCAGGAATCGGGTTTTGGTTACTCCCATCCCAGAATTAAAGAAGGAGCTGCTGGATGAGGCACATAGTTCTTCATTCTCTATTCATCCTGGAAGCACGAAGATGTATAGAGACCTGAAAGAGTATTTCTGGTGGGAAGACATGAAAAGGGATGTTGCTGAATATGTCTCTCGATGCTTGGTTTGTCAGCAAGTTAAAGTTGAGAGACATAACTCTAAGGGGATGTTACAACCATTACCCATACCTGAATGGAAATGGGAAAACATCACTATGGACTTTGTCATTGGACATCCTAAAACATCCAAAGGCAATAATGATATATAGGTTATAGTTGATCATCTTACGAAGTCAGCACACTTCATTGCTATTAGAGAAGATTTTTCTCTTGATCATCTTTCCAGGATATATGTAAAGGAAGTGGTAAGATTTCCTGGAGTACCACTTTCCATTATATCTGATCGGGATCCGAGGTTTACCTAAATGTTCTGGAGAAGTCTTCAGCAGACTCTGGATACAGAGCTGAGTTTCATCACTACTTATCATCCTCAGACAGACGGTCAGTCTGAGAGGACAATTCAATCTCTAGAAGATATGTTGAGAGCTTGCTCTATGGATTTCAAAGGTGGTTGGGATCAACACCTACCTTTGGTGGAATTTTCTTATAATAATAGCTTTCACTCCAGTATTCAGATGGCTCCTTATGAAGCTCTCTATGGAAAGAAATGCAGGACTCCAACTTGCTGGGATGAAGTTGGGGAAAGAAAGATATTAGGACCTGATCTTGTTGATGAGATGGAAAAAAAGGTCAGATCTATTCAACAACACATAAGAGCAGCTCATAGTCGACAAAAAAGTTATGCCAACAACCGAAGAAAAGACCTAGAGTTTGAAGTGGGTGATAAAGTGTTCTTATGAATATCTTCTTGGAAAAGAGTAATGAGATTTGGAATGAAGGGAAAGTTGAGCCCTAGATATATCGGTCCTTTTGAAATTCTTGATCGTGTTGGGAAGGTAGCTTACCAATTGGTGCTTCCACCAAATCTCTCTCAAGTTCACAATGTGTTCCATGTATCTCTCCTGAGAAAGTACATACCTGATCTTTCACATGTACTCAGCTAAGATGTTGTACCGCTGGAACAAGATCTTTCTTATGAAGAACAACAGATAGAGATTCTGGATCGTAGCGAAAAAGTCCTATGGAACAAGACCACTCGCTTGGTGAAATTTTTTTGGAGGAACCTCCAATTAGAAGAAGCTACATGGGAACTTGAGGATATGATGAGGGAGAGGTATCCTCATCTGTTTGTTAGGAAGTGATGAATTTCGAGGGCGAAATTCATTTTAAGGGGGGTAGAATGTAACACCTGAGACTTTTATGAGAAATATTTTGTTTTTATGTTATATAAATCATCAAAGGAATCTTTCACTACACACAACACTATCTTGGCTTTCTTTACACGCAACTACGACCTTCCTTGATAGCTTGCGTCGTACGCAATACCGAGTTTCACTAAACAACGATATATTATAAAATTAGCTGTTATAAAAATTATTAACTGAATTTTGAATTTTATAACATTTAAATTCATCTTATACATTTTCTAGAATGAGGTATGAAAACAAAATCAGTTTTTTGGATAAAAGAAGTATTTTTCAAAAAATGCAGTTTTACCGCCTTTTGACGGCGCACCAACATTAAATCTAGTTTTGACAAGTTTATAAGTTCAATTTGACAAAATAAAATTTTTCGTTAGAATTAGGATATAATAATTTACTTTGGATAAATTTTTCATATTATTCTGATAACTTTCATATTTTAATGAATAGTAAAAACACAATATATTTTAATTAAAAACAACTTCATTCATCGCAATACTTTATATGGTTAAATTATAATATTGAATGTTTTTAAAGTATAAATATAATACATTTTTACCATTTAATATATTGTATGTCATTAGCATTAATTTTACACTGAATTCATATGTAAAAACATTTCAATCTTTGGCAATGTTTTAACTTTAAAAACCCGTTTGCTTAACAACGGGATTAATTTTAAATTAATTACTGCAACTTATGTGTTTTGAATTTTGAAAAATGGATTCCATATTTGGAAATAGTGGGTCCAAATTCTATTAATAGGTTACTTTTATTTTTTTGATATTATGAATAGTAACTACGGTAAATTTTTTTACTTTACTACAGTTAAAGGTAAATAGGGTAATTCAAGGTTAAAAAAATATTATAATAATTTAAAATTACCTTGACACTTGTCCTAACCTTATTGGATTAGTATTGGCCGACCATGGGCCTCCTTGGGTCGATTTTGGGACCCCATTGAGCCACTTGGTAGTGACAATGACAATTTGGATTAATTAATTTAATGTAAAGACAAAATTGACATTCACAAAAATATTTTAGTAATTAATTTTTATAAGGGTTTATATAAATTTAATTTTCTACTATAAATATTCATTATAAATCTAAAACTATTTCCTACATAATTATATTTTTTTATATTTTTTAGACACCAAATAAATTAAATTATTTATGACCCAATAATGATGAAGTATTTACCTCATTAATAAATGATTTAAATAAATAAGATTATAACGATTAAAATATTTTCCAAAACAAGTATAATTATGATTGGATGATTTTATTTAGACCATGAGTCATCTTATCTTCATCTTTAATGATTTTTGGACTTTTTGAAACCGAAGATAAGTTTATAATAAAATAATATTTCCACTCTTTCCAAAGGTGCCCCTCTTCTCCCTTATAAAAGGGCACCTACTCCTTCTCTTCCTCACACCAATTTGAGCCTTCAAGATCGGCCAACCCCTGACCATTTTACATTCCCACTTCCTTATAAACCTACTAGTGGTACTGGTCTTCTCGAAAGACCATCTCTACCGCCTTAAGAGAAAGTTTAAAGGAGGCACTTCGAGAAAGAGGTAATACCTTCTATCGTTTTCTTCAAGTTCCATTCTTCTTCTACTCCCTCTTCTTTAGTTGTTTCATTATGAGGTAATGACATCATTATCCCTCATATAATGATATGTTATTATAAATATCAAACAACCCTATTTCACCTCTTATCCATCCTATGGAAAACGAAATCACCACGCGTGCGTACATACGGAATATCGTCTCCACGCCATGGTGTAATCTGTTTTCCACCACCATTTTACTTGGATGGGTATAATGGTTCAAATAAATAACTATATATGATTATTGTAAAGTTATATTTATTATGAAATAGTATACATACACTTCCATACAATTCCACGATCATGGGAATGATATCATCGCTTGTGCGTACGTACGGCCTACCGTCTCCACGATGTGATGCAACTCGTTCTATATTATCTTCATTGAATAATGATTATATAAATGAATTGAATGAATTAATATGATATATATTACACTAATACAATTATTTATATTATGTATCTATATCCTATAAAGAGGAATAAGAATTTATTCGACAAAACTAGCATAAGAACAAAAAAGTAATAAACACCTGAATAACAAGTAGTAATGAAATATTACTAATAAGAAGCTAAGAATATGACCATATATGATATCATAAAAATAAGTATGATTTTGTAATAAGTAAATAATATTATTTAAATCATTATACATGAGGTTCAGACACGTACAAAGCATATCGGACCAAAGGTAAGGGAAAATATCACAATCTCATTTTTATCCGAGATTGTTTATACTTTGGTATTTACTGGGGTGTATTTTATCATCCAAATCCATATTTCCTCAATATGAAATATTATTTCCATCCACCTACTATTTTTTAAATCCAATTTTACTCTTCGGTGAGTTTTTAGTAAAAGATATGAAAGGAATCTTTTTTCGTTTTTCGTATGAGGTACTTTTTGACTTTTCTGACAAAAGTATGAGAAGAATGTTTTTTAACTTATAGGGAATGAATGGATTTTTAAAACATTATTTCCAAGAATATTCCTTTACATTTTTTCATGTTTATTTTTAATCAACACATTTTTGTATAAAATTGTATGACATTTTAAGAAAGGAAAAATATTTTTGAAGTAGAAAGGATATTTTTCTCAAGAATACAGTTCAAGTGCTTTATCAAAATTATTTTCCATCTAAGATAATATAGGGTTTTGTTTCTATCCCTATTATTACATTGATTTGATTATGTTGTGATGGAAATATTTTTATGAATTCCTTTATCTTGTATGAATTGTTTTATGATGTCATGATGTTTAAGATTCCCATTTTTATTACATGGGTTATGCTATGATGTATGGTTTATGATTTTGTGGCACAAATAAGAATGGTATCATTATTAGATGGGTGGGACCTATATCTACCTTCAATTCATTGGGTAAAGAGTTTATATCTCATGAGATGGACATGGCTGGAACGGTAGGTCAAACCGGTTCAGTGAAACATTTCGGAAATGAGGAGTGAACTCGGTTCAGAAATGGACTTTGTCCACTAAGATAGTATTGGCTATGAGTCTTGACTAATAAGAAATTATTATCTATGATTATGTGTTTATTCCACAAAGTTTCATGTTTTATGTTATGATTATTGGGATTACATTTCACTACCATGATTTATCCCATGTAATGAAATTATGATCTCTTTTGCAGGGTAAGATTTCCAATAACTTTATGTTCTTATAAATTTGATGTGATTGATATTTCTTTTGTTTACCCTTACTGAGCATTTTAGATCACCCTTTTGTATGTTTTCTTTCCCCAGGCCAGGAAGAAGGTTATTAAGTAAGATATGCCAAAAAGGGACTATAGATATGATGAAATAAATGGGAGACAGTGTAGATGCTTTATGAACCAGTTGTTTATGGTTCCCAGTTTCTAAAGACACTATACCTATACAGTCCTTTCATGGTTTTGTTATATGTTGTAATAAGTATGCTTCAATTTTTAAGTATTAACCATGTATGTAAATTATGTGTCGCTATATAAGACCCATACATAACCTCTAAATTGTAGATGTTTCACCTTTATGAAATGGGTTCTATTTTGAAATTTATCATGACATGTCACCCACAAATAAATTTTCAATCTTTGAAGGAAATTTATATTCTCAAAATACATTCTTTATGCAAGAATACTTGAGTTCAAATATTTATGAGAAAACAACAATCATTGATTTAATTATCTTATAATAACTATAATCAATAATTGATAAAAATGGATATTTTTAATTATTTTTATAGATGGGCATGTCTATCCCCTTTGGATTGGGTATAAATGGATGAGTGTTCTCTTTTAAGAAAAATCATTTTTCTAAGAGATGACCAATAAAGTTTAGTTTATTTGTAAAAGATTTGTAATATATATAATTCATCACAAACATATTGTTAATTATCAAAGTTATACCTTGAAAAAATTTTATGTTGGTGATATGGTGTTTCTCAAATTATCACTTTTTATGGCACATCGAAAATTGGGGGAGCATGTTAAGCTCATTTTAAATAGTATAACATTGTAGTAAAGTGGAATACAAAATTGAATTACCATCAAATATCTTGTTAATTCATGATTTATTTGAAAAGAAATTGTGCAATAAACCCTATTATCTTCTCTATCTTCTGATTTAATGGGAAGAGCTTGTTTAGGAACCGAATATCAAAAGTGTTTAGAAACAGGTTTGAATCCTATATTTTCAAAAAAAATTGGTGGGGTAATTATATTCCAATAGTCTATGATGTATGACCGTATGGTAAAGATAACCTTGAAACATGGTAGTGAGAGGATTTAATGAAAGGTTAATGGACCCACATAATCTATTATCAATGATGGTAAATAATTTCTAGTGGTAGAAAGTGTCATAATGGGGATAATTGAGACACCCTTAGAGTCACTAGTATGTATTAATTTTTATCTATATCATTTATTTATCAATTTTATAAATTTTGGAAAATTATAAAAAAAAATAAGAAAATTGGGGATATAATACATGATGAATAAACAATTCATAGTAGGAGATAACCATGTCTCATAGTTATGAAGATGGGGAGGGTGTATTGTATTTTCTTACACATTATTGTAGTATGATTTCAATAACCATGCAACCAAGCATTATAAATTTCTATGAAAATCTAGAAGTTTCAACTTCATTGGAATACAGTTTCAAAATCCAAGACATCCGACCACGAAATATTCATAGAAATCAAAACATTATTTTCACATTTTACCTAATGATTTTATTACCTCATTTCTCTTTATCCCCCTAAAGTTAAATTTCAAGAACATCTACTGTAACGTCCCGTCCTAGCTCACCATCAAACCGGTGGCCGGACTGGTCACTACATGGCCTCAAGCGCGTCTCCCCGTATGACAGAGGCTTCCGAATAGTAACGAGGGTCTCAAGAGGTGATAGTGGGGAGACTATAACCACATATCAGAGTAACAAAACAGTATCTCAGAGTAAATAACATTCAATGGAGGAAGTAGTAATAGATAAACAATGAATGAACAGCAGCGGAAGACAAATAGTGATCATTTTCATAAAAGGTGGCCAAATCCAGTTTACACGATACAGGGATGATGAATGATACCATGTGAACACAGGAAACAATATATTATTCTTACAATACAATGTAAAAGAATAAAGACAAGACGTCAAGGCCCAGTGGGAGTTCTCCTGAGAATCCCGAGCTTCCGCTTGGTCCTTTTCTCCTATCGCCAGGTACAAGAAACACAACAACCAACCTAGGCCCTGTAAACAAGAAAGGTTTACTCAGGTACCTCAGTGCAATGGCGGCCCGAGTAGGGTGTGAGATATAAATCTCAGTAGTCCAGCACCACTGGTGTCTAACCCAAACCAGACAGTGTAATATTAATTAATGTAGTAAATATGTATATCAGGATTTAATAAGCAGAACAACATGGAGTAACAACACCCGTCTAGTTTTTTCAAAGGAAACCTGACGGCTATACCATCTTTGGATCGTTTCCGGGATATCAGTCTATTCATGATGCTATAGTTACATATGTAAATATTTATAAAAGATAGAGTGGGGTAATCATGCCTTCCACCATCATCTGAAGATAGTAGGCATGAGGTAAGAATTCCTCTCATCCCTAAAAGATACTGGAAAGGGGTAAGAATTCCTCCCTTCCGTCACGTTCATTCAACCGTCATGGGGTATAAATGCCTCCCATCTATCACATTACTATACTGGCTTGGGGTATAACTACCTCCCACCCAAAAATGTAATCATCATCCGAAGTCAACTCGAAAGGGGTAAGACTTCTTCCCTTCCATACACATATATAGCTCACATCTGGCCTGGGGTAAACATTCCCCCCACCCATACACAAAATAATATGGCATGGGGTATGCATCCCCCCATCCATAATCATTTAAAGTAGATGCAAAGGGGTATGAATGCCTCCAATCCATAATCATTCATAATCATTATTGAAATTAAATTAGAATGCATAAGGCAGTACCTCTTATGAATTTCAAACAGGAATACCAAATTCATAATCTACATATTCATCATCAGTTTATATCGCAGTGCATAAGGCAATACATCCTAAGAACTTCAAACTACACATAATGCATTACATCTTATGCACTCCAATTAACCATATCAAATGCACGACCCAACCCATTCAACTATTTCATTCAGCGCACGTTCCCTATTCAAATTCATTTCATCCAATTTTCCTAAACATGGAAAATCAGTCATGGGTTCCACACATGGGTAATTCCATCTAGTTCCCTAAACCTTGAAAGATGATTAGTAATACAAGCGTCATAGTCATTTCACATAGTTTCCACTATCTCATTTAATCCATCCTAATCAAATTCTTTTAACCACCTTATCTTAAGGTCAATTTCAATTACATGTGATGCCGAAACTTGTTAGGTGCTCAGGAAAACACTTGTCAAATAACTAAGGGCAAGCCATTTAGGAACATTTCTGAGGGCCATATCATGAAAATCTATGCACCAAACATGATGTCAAAGTATGAGCATGGAACCCAGAAAAATTGTGCAGGAAAGCATGTAAGTATACTTCCTACATTTGTCTTAAAGACAGCGCACCTCTGATCGAAGGGTTTTATTATTAAATTGTTGGTTTAGTGACCAAACAACCTCTTTTATCTTATTCCTGCAATTCACATGATTTTCATAGAATCATTTAATCGAATAAACTTTCATAATTAAAATACTAAGACAAATGTAGTATTTAACTCTTTAAAGGATTCACTTTAAAGTAATGGGAAAGAAGAGGGACCCTACCACAATGTGGATCCATCTATCCACTCCGGCTCTTGGCACTTTCTAACTAAGAGTCGCTGCTTCTCCCCCATGAGGCATATGTGATTTCACATACGTATAAGGACACCTAGCCTCTATGCACCTGCCCTGCATGGCCATGAGCATGCACAAGAGTATCCTTACACATATTCTTATACACATAAGCATGTCTCTACTCACCTGTGCAGACACATTTATATATGAAATGGGGACAACTAGCCCCGTACGTTTATATTCGATGCCATGCATGAATATACGCATACCAAGGGAACACATGTACATATAAATACATACCAATGCCTATGCAAGTGAGTCTCCTAAACTCTGGCAGGGTGAAACCAACTCCAAAATTCAAACACACTATGGTAAACAAACCAAGATCCTCTAAAACAACTAAAGAGATTAATTCGAAGCTTCAAAACAACCAACGGTAGAAAAACCTTACCTCAGAAACAACCCAGATGTTCAAAAAAACCACAATATTTCCTCACCTTCGGTGGTGGATGTTGTGCGCACACCAAAAAGGTCCAAAGGGACCTTCCGCATCGCATTACAACAAAAGAAACAAAGGAAAACCCGAAATCAACAACAAACCTAAAACTAGTGCGTACCTAAAAATGAGATTAGGGTAAAGGGAAGCCATAAATTCAACCAAGAATGGAAGGAGACTAGGAAAGAGGGCTTACCATGAAGTTTAGACGAAGAAACCTCCATAAATCAGGAGGAACTGGAGGAAGAAGGGGAGGCTGCAGAGGAGGCTTGCACACGGCTTGAGGGGGATCCCTCCATGGGTTTGGGTTTGGCCGAGTGAAAGGGGAGGGAGTTCTTAGTTTAGGTTTTATTTTTTTCATTTAATTTTAAATTAATTTTAAAATTAATTAAAAACAGAAATGGACGGATGCACACGGTTTGACCTGAACGGTTTTCCAAACAGTGCGCAAACAGTGTGGCACCCCACTAGACACCCCGGGCACCTCACATGGGCAGGCCGCACAGTTTGGGTAAAACGTGTGCAGGCCGTACGGAATCCTCTGCCTCCCTGATTTGGGTTGCACGGTTTGGGAAACCATGGGACAATCGTGTGCCTTCAGCTGTTCTTTAAAAACCTACCTCCTTTGGGTACGACGCACCCAAAACACCTCGCGCCATCCGAGACACTTAACGGGAATTCTACCATGTCCAAAAACATTAAAAAGAAGGGTTCAAACCTTCAGAACATCTTTCTGAAGCCCGATTCTAAAAACGACCGGTTTAGTAATGGAAAAAGTTCAATTTCCCCCACTTTTTAACCCATTTCAAAACATGGGTCATTAAAACCTTCCAACCTTAGAACTTCTCATCCCCAAGAAGCCCTCGGGAACAATGTACATTTCATTCAACCTACAAGGGTCCTGAAACTTCGTTCAATGATGGTGTTATGTGTCCAAACGTTCAACGCTCCATGATCATCCACTTAAGCACACGACACTAAAGTCATCAACACCTAAGCCAACACTCATTTTCCCACCAAACCAAAACGAAATCTCTTACCCGAGCCCATTATACAAGAGACATGATCACATCATTGCCTCGTTATGAAACCAAGCAAAATTACTTCCCACCTTAGATTTTTAACGTTTAACAGCCAAGACTCAAACCACAGCTCCACCTCATTTTGAACTGTCTTTGAAAAGCATGCTCTAAGCGTTCCAACGATGCACCTAGCGCTATTTTCAATCGATCAAAGGGTTCATTTCCCCATAGACCTCTAAACCCATGATCAAAAGAGTCAATCCACTTTAGATGACTATTCAAGAAGACTCCCATCTAAGGAGGTCGTCACTTTACAAGCTGAACAACGATGCTGTCTCCTAAGGCATCCCGTATTCACCATAAGGATGTTCCCCGAAAATCTCATACCCGACTCTCGGTGATGTCACAAAGATAAAACCACAAATGAAACCACGCATGCAACGTGCAACACTAAAAGAGAACAGCCATCCATGCTCAACATATTTTTGAAACTTTAGCGTGGTGTAAGACCGACACTCTCTTAGAACATCCAAGACAAGGACAAGATAGTGGAAAATATCATCGCGTAGAAGTGTACGCTGAGAGGATTGTAAATGGAGTCCAGTTATTTATACCAAAAAACAGGAAAGGAGATCAGTCGAGCCACCACTGCTCGACTCTAAAGAAGAAACTCAGCTTCACTGGCCGACACATCAAGATTTCAACCGATCACGATGCCTCTTCCCACACAAGGCATTCCTTGATCAACCTTACCACCAAAACCCAAAAGACTGGCTTGTCAACAACCCGAGTCTTCCGAAAACCATCCCGAGCATTGGGACAACTTGATTCTCAAATTCTCAGGTCACTCTACCATGGAGATCACCCAAGACTATACACAGCAGCACAAGAGATACATCCAAACATCGTATTTCCCCATACAACCATACTCTTGGACGATGACATGTCAAGTCATCCATTACTGCGCAAAAAGAAAGGGTCAAACGACCAACAAGGCGACTGACCATGCCCGAGGCATGTCCAACCAACTGATATAGAGCATTACCCGATGCTCAAACCCTTAACAAGATCAAAAGAAGCATGACCACCCATTCGAACAAGGGTTTCATTAGAACTAGATGTCCTATACGGGACAACGGTAACCGAGCAATACCGAACTTCAGAAAGTTCACCAAAAAAGCCAAGCACATGAGATCTACAGGTGCTACATACCACAGGCTAGCCCCTCACGAAAAAGAAGCGTCAAACCAAGCACTTGGTCACGCCCAACAAAAGTCATCGGGCTAAAATCCTAACATTTAATGTCATTGCTAAAAGAAAACAACCTACAGAAAATGCTTAAGGTTCCGTTCCAGGGCACTCACAAGAAAAACATAACCTACCCCCACACGGGGTATCAACAGAGGACACCCCTATAGGTTCTTTTTCCAATCCCTTTATATTTATTCACATTTATCATTTAATCACATTAAAATATTAAATTCATCATATCAAGTACCCATTTCCAAACAAAAAATTCACTAAGCACTTGATCAATTTATCAAACAGCTCAAAGCATAATGGGAAAGATTTAAACAACTTCCTTTTAACTACTAGGAGACCTACAAGGGTCCCAACAAGCCAAAACATTTCATATCAAAACCAAAAAACCATTACACACAAAAGAATTTATCAAAGCACGCTCTCATCAAATTTATAATGGGTCACCAGTTCCCAACTCATGAAGTGCCCATACACTCCATCATTTAAAAATTGGATCTCAACAGACAAAACAAAACACATTTCAAAATTTAACATGCTCAAAATAGTTATCCAGTCATACGGGTGGCCACCTACTAATCTACAAACCACCCATACACCTTAAAGTTTGACATTTTTCTCCCTTTAATCAAAACCAATTCCATTTTACAATTAAATCTTTAGCAGCCCTTTTTCGAAAAAAAGATTACACAGGTTACCCTTTCCCAGTTATAAGGCGCCCACACACCTTACAACTGAAAATTGGATCCTGTCGTAACCACAATCACTTGATTTAGCAAAAGGAACCAATTCTATTTTTTGATCAAAAATAGCATGTTATCGTAAGCAGTAACACAGAACATGCTATATCACAGAAGCATAAAATAACTACCACAGTACCTATCAAAACAGCAGGCATTACTAATGAATCCTAGTTGGAATGGCATGTGATTTCTATCAATGTGACGATATAATGCATGAGATGGAATACCCTCGTATCATCGGGTTGCAATAGAAATAGAACCCAAAATTGCATCAACAGTATCAACAGAAAACATGTGCATCACCCAACGTTGAAATAAAATCAACCATAATAATCAAAATCATTAAAATAATAATTACTTTCATGGAAATTTGGCTTTTCCCTATGCACAGGGTGGCCAATCCTGGACACAACTCATTACCATATTCCAATTCCTTCATATCCCTATCTAATGTCGCCAGAAAATAAAAAAATCAGAAGAGAAAACTCCTTTGATACAACTTTGTAATGTCCCGACCCAGCTCACGATCAATCTCGTGGTGGGACCGGTCTCCACATGGCCTCAAGCACGTCTCCTCGTATGCCAAAGGCTGTCGACTAGCAGTGTGAGTCTCAAGAGGTGATAGTGGGGAGACTATACCGTCATATTAGAGTAACACAGCGGTATCTCAGAGTAAATAACAATCAATAGCAGAAGCAGTAATAGAAAAACAATGAACTAATAGCAACAGAAGACAAATAGTGATCATTTTCATAAAAGGTGGCCAAATCCAGTTTACACAATATAGGGATGATGAATGATACCATGTGAAAATAGGAAATAATACAACATTCTTACAATACAATGTAATGGAATAAGAAAAGACGGAAGTGACCGATGAGCGTTATCCTGAGCATCCCGAGCTCCCGCTCGTGACTTTTCTCCTATACCTACATACAAGCAACACCGAAACCAACCTAGGTCCTACAAACATTAAAGGTCTACTTGGGAACCCCAGTGCAATGGCGGCCTGAGTAGCGTGTGAGATATAAATCTCAATAGGCCAGCACCACCAGTGTCTAACCCAATCCAAAGAGTGTAATATTAATTAAAGTAGTAAATAGGTGTAACAAGATTTAATAAGCAGATCAACATGGAGTAACAAGACCCGTATAGGTTTCCCAAAGGAAACCTGACGGCTATACATGCTTCGGCTCATTGTCGGGATATCAGTATGTTCATTCCACTACAATTACATATGTAAATATTTATAAAAGATGGTGTGGGGTAAGCATGCCTCCCACCCATCATCTGAAGATAGCAGGCACGAGGTAAGACTGCCTCTCACCCCTAAAAGATACTGGAAAGGGGTAAGAATTCCTGCCTTCCATCACATTCATTCAACCATCATGGGGTATAAATTCCTCCAATCTGTCACATTCATATATTGGCATGGGGTATAACTGCCTCCCAGCCAAACACATAATCATCATCAAAAGTCAACTAGAAAGGGGTAAGAATGCCTCCCTTCCATACACGTAAATAGATCACATCTAGCGTGGGGTAAACATGCCTCCCATCCATACTCAAAAAAATATGGAATGGGGTATGCATGCCTCCCATCCATTATCATTCAAAGTAGATGGCATGGGGTGTGAATTCCTTCCATCCATAATCATTAATAATCATTATCGCAATTACATTAGAATTCATAAGGCAGTACCTCTTATGCATTTCAATAAGAATACCACATTCAAAATCTACACATTCATCATTAGTTTTATATCGCAGTGCATATGGAAGTACATCCTATGCCTTTCAAACAACACATAAGGCATTACATCTTATGCGCTTCAATTAACCATGTCAAATTCACGACCCAACCCATTCAACTATGTCATTCAGCGCACGTTCCCTATTCAATTTCATTTCATCCAATTTTCCTAAACATGGAAAATTGGGCAAGGATTCCACACACAGGTCATTCCAACTAGTTTCCTAAACCTGGCAAGATGATTAGTAATACAAGAGTCATAGTCGTTTCACTTTGTTGCCACTATCTCATTTAATCCATCCTAATCAAATTCATTTAACCCCCTTATCTTAAGGGAAATTGAAATTACACGTGATGCTAAAACTAGTTAGGTTATTAGGTAAACACGTGTCAAATCACTAAGGGAAATCCATTTAAGAACATTTTTGAGGGCCATATCAAGAAAAGATACACACCAAACATGATGTCAAAGTATGATCATGGAACCAAGACGAATATAGGAGGCAAGAATGTAAGTGTACTTCCTACTTTTGTCTTGATGACAGTGAACCTCTGATTGAGGGGTTTTATTATTAAATCGTTAGTTTAGTGATGAAACAGACTCTTTTATATTATTCTTGCAATTCACAAGATTTGCACAGAATTATTTAATCGACTAAACTTGCATAATTAAAATACTAAAACAATTGAAGTATTTAACTCTTTAAAGGAATCAATTTAAAGTAAAGGGAAAGGAGAGGGACCCTACATCAATGTGGATCCATCCGTCCACTCTGGATCTTGGCTCTTTCTAACTAAGATTCGCTGCTGCTCCCCCACGAGGCATATGTGATTGCACATCCGTATAAGGACACCTAGCCTTTATGAACACACCCCGTATGGCCATGAGCATGTGAAAGAGGATCCTTACACATATGATTATACACATAATCCAGTCTTTGCTCACCTGCGCATGAACCTTTATATATGCAATGGGGACAACTATCCACGTATGTGTATATTTGCTTCTATACATGAATAGACACATACTAGGGGAACCCATGTACATATAAATATGTACCTATGCATGCGCAGGTGATTCGCCTAAGCTCTAGTAGGGAGAAACCAACTCCAAAGGTCCAACACACTAAGGGAAACAAACCACGAACCTCTAAAACAACTAAAGTCATAATTGGAAGCTACGAAACAACCAACGGTAGAAAATCCGTACCTCATAAACAACCCGGTGGCTCGAAACAATCGCAATCTGCCACGACTTTAGCGACGGAAGTCGTGCTTACATCAACAAGGTCCGGAGGGACCTTCAACATCCCATTACAACAAAAGAAACAAAGGAAAACATGAAATCAACAACAACCCAAAAACTAGGGCGTACGGCCGAATGAGATTAGGGAAAAGGGAAGCCCTAAATTCGGCCAAGAAGGGGAGGATACATGTTATAAAATAGGTAAGTAAATGGGGAATAAAAAGTATAGGAATCATAAACATGAACAATACAACATGGTATAACATGATAATCATAATAATGGAAATGTAGAAAAAACATAAAACACTACATCCTAGACATAGTTTAAGGATAAAACATCATAATATATTGGTGGAAAATGTACCATAAAAGAATCATGTTCACTCCCAATACCAACATGAAATCTCTTGAGACTAAATAGTACCCAATGCATTGGACTTCTGTATAAGTCCATGAACACCCATCACATCCATTTCATTCACATTCTTAAGTGTGCCACATAGATCATACAGCTTAGATTAATTCATCAACATATTTTATTCAAAGATAAATGAGTGTAAAATAAATACAATTTTTTTCAAATTGAAAGATTTATAAGTTTATAATGATGAATAAACATGATAGGAAATGGGTGTGGTATTCACTACACAATTATTTTTGTTTGGAAAATCATAGGGAAATTTTGATAGGATAACAACATCATATAAAAATTCATAAATTGGGATTAAGAGAGAAAAGTGGGTCTATCATAATTTGGAGATAAATTGGACAGTAAGGGGTATAGGGAAAAACATATCATATCATAAGGACATTAAGATAAAATACATAAGTTAAAGAAGATATTTTAATTAAGAGGAGAAATAAAAATATCCATTACTTGATTGTGTGACTCGAAATGCTTGGGTGGGGCTTCATGAGTTAATAGGGACTCTTGAGAGAACTCTATAGTGTTTAATCTAGATTATGCACATGATATGAGGATTTTTAGTGAAGAGAAATGATATCATGGGTGGGTATATAAAGGACAAGTGGGGTATTTCTCTATTATTTAGGTTTCAGACTCTATATATTAAAATAACCAAATCCAAATCCCATACCATGGTTTTTACCGTCATTTCATCCAAATTGTATTTTTTCTCATTATTTTAAAAGTTCAATGGATGAAAATAAAAGGAAAAGCTTCATTATGTTGAGGTGAGTCATCCTCATAATAAAATGGTTTTAAAACCCTAAAATATATTATTAGGTTCGGAGGATTCATAATGGATTTATAATATTAACAAAATAACATAAAATCAGATTATTTTGTAGTTAAAACATATATTTGCTCATATATACCATTTATAGTATGTATTACATCAATTTTTGGTCATTATGATGTTTTAATACATGATGTATATTTATAAGGTGTTTAATTTTTTCACAAATATCCAACTATATCAAAAAATTATAAAAAAGTAACAATTATATTATTTCAACATCTTGATTCTAAAAAAATATTCATTTTATTGAAATAAATTTGTAAACCTGATAATTTTCCCTTCTAAAATTGTAATAATCTTTTACTGATTAATGTTGGGGTTTTTGATAAAAACAATATTTGAACCCTTATAAAAATTACCTTGGACTTCATAAAAATTAAATAAACATTTATATTAAAAAAATCAAAATTAAATTTTATTTATATATTATTTATAAAAAAACTCCATTAATTCCTCAAAATGAATTTCATTATTTAATTTTTGTATTATACAAAAATACTATCTGTGTTTTATTATATCAAAATTAAAATAATTTATAAAGTAACTATGATAGGAGGAAAATATATTCATAATTATAGAGAAAATAATGTACACCCACATAATTCTAAGGCCGTAATACATATCCATTTAATAAACTAGAAAACTCCCTAAGTATATGGTGTGGATGATGATACTTTCATTAGTTGGTTCGATATACATTGGTTGGGTCGTGATCTCAATGAGCTTGAAATTATCCCATAACAAGTTTTGATAATTCTTAAGTTGATGGATCACAGCTTGGGATTGGCCAAGCTCAAGGGCCAGTGACTCTATCTCCCTCAAAAGCTATAATAAATGGGATTGGAAAGTTATGATCCTACTGGGTGAGTCCATCACCTTCTTTGTCTGTGTCAATTGGATTTTTTAGAACCCTATACTTATACTAATCAAGTGATAACTATTCTATGACTATACTATAAACAATAAGGATACTTAATTTTCTTATAAATATAATTGGTTATAAGAAATAAATAATTGAATTAGTTTTTTATAACCATATTACTTAAGAATACATTTAATTAAATTTCATGGAGTATTTTATTTATAACATTTAATGTCATTACAATATTCCCCCTTAAGATATTTTACCCAATAAATCTTCATTTTATACAAAAAAATAGGTGAGGGTAACATTGTTTAGTCACTTCCTTTTGTTCTCACATCACTTATTCAAACATTTTATTTCTCTACAACATTTTGGCTAGTAGAATTGTCTTATTTAGAAGACATTTGTCTCTTTGATCTCATATCATCACCTACAGCTCCTCATGTGAGTGATCATTCTCAAATGTTACCACCTCAAGATTGAGTACATGTTAGTGGTCTGGTATGTACTCTCTCAATAAGGATACATGGAATACATCTAGTACTTAATAAATGTTTGGTGGAAGTGAAAGTAGGTAGGCCACCACTCTGATGTGGTCAAGGATCAAAAATGGGATGATGTATATTAAACTATAATTTCTCTTCTTCCCCAATCATATCACTTTATTCTATGTATATGTGGAGAGGAATACCTTGTCTCCGATATCAAACTCCATGTCTTATTCACAATTGTTAGCATAACTCTTCTTTCGACTTTGTGTAATCTTGATGTGTTGTTGAATGGTATTAACTTTTTCAACCATTTTCTCAACCATTTTAGGACCTGAATGTTTTCTTTCTCATTATTTACCCCAACATGAATTAATTATACACCCCACCACATAAAGGGATTCACAGGTGGTCATTTGGATGCCTGAGTAGAAACTATTGTTTTACAAGAACTCGACCCAAGGAAGATATTGGATCCATCCTCTTTTTAAGTCAAATGAGAATGTTTTAAACTTGCACTAATGTTTTTCTATAGCATGATCATTTTGGACATTAGTTGGGGGATGATAAGATGTTCTAAATATCAACATAGTGTTAGGATCATGTTGAATTATTTTCTATAACTTGGAGGTTAATATTGAAATTGGTCAGATATAATTGATAGTGGTACTCCATGCATACATACTACTTTTTTAATGTATATCCATGAATTTTTTTCAATAAATAAATCCTCTAGAAATTAAGTTACGTGTGTAGTCTTGGTAAGATGATCCACCATAACCCATATAGTATTGTTAGTGATGTATTCATATTTATGATGACAATTTCCTGGGTGATGTTTTCCCTTTTCCATTTTGGTATGGGAAATTATTGCATCATACTTTTTGATTTATTCCTCTCCACATTCACCAGTTGAAATAGAATGCATCATGATGAGTACTATCAGATCACCTTCTTCATATTTTCTCACCAATAGTGCTTTTGTAGATCTCAATACATAATTGTGCTTCCTGGGTGGATTGAAGATGTCAAACTATATGAATAATCCTATAGTTTCTTCTTTAACTTAGGATTTGATTATATGCATAATCGTGAACCAAATCTCACATATATTTCTTTATTAAATTCTAACTCCAAGGATTTCTTTTTTCTTATAGTTCCCTCATTCTTAGGAAATTATACATCATCCCTTTGATAACCATTTATCTTTCCCAAAAGAGTCAGTTAAGAAATAATTTGAGAATGGATTTATTATGTTCTCTTCTTTATGATTCCAAGGTCCATCCTATTCAATTCAATAAGGATCATATCCTTCTAAATTATTTTACATGATAAAATTGATGAATTATTTCAATTTAGAGTGACTTTAACTTTATTAAATTTTATAGGGTGGTAGTGAATTGATAAGACATATTCCTTGTTTAGATCTAAGCAATTTAATTGATGCATATTTAACTATTTTTGTGTGAAATATACATGAGTATTTTGTGATCAATATATATTTTTGACTTCTACTGAAAGTAAAAATTAAACAATATTTTCAAAATGATGATCATTACATCCAACTCCAGATCATGCATTGGGTAATACTATTCATGAAATTTTACCTACATTAAACCAAGGGATATGAATTTTTAATTTTTCATTAACACACACCCAAAATAACTATTCTAAGTTTCACTAAATACCCATAAATATATCTACTTGTGGGTAGTACGAGAAAAAGTGTGATGATAAGCCTTTTTTTTCAACTCAATGAATCTCTCTTCATATACACCGTTCCTATAAAACATCACTCTCATTCGAGTTAGCATTTCTAGAGGGTTCGATAATCATGAATATTTTTACAAAAATCAATAATCGTACACATGTAATCCAAGGAAACTAGAGATATTTATCACAGATTTTTTCCTCGGCCATCCTTCAATTACATCTATTATTGAAGGGTCCATAGATAACACTATTCTTTGGAAACTATATCCTGAGAATGATAATTCAAATAATCAGAACTCAGATTTTTTCAACTTTTCATTGATCTTCTTCTTTCACACGGTATATATAATTGTGCCCAAATTATCCTCCTGATCGTCCTTAGTTTTGGATTATATTTGAATATCATCTACAAATAACACCACAACATTATCAAGGGAGTCTCTAAAAACACTATTCATCATGTCCATGACGATTGCTGGATAATTAGTGATTTTGAATAGAAATACTATGAAACCATAATTACAATAAATTTTATGAAAATAAGTCTTGGAGATATCCTCTTTCATCATCCTAAGATGGTAATATTCTAACCATAGATTCAACTTGAAGAAGTATTGTGCTCCACATATGTGATCGAACAATTCATCAATATATACAATAGAAAAAAAACTTATTGTGATCTTGTTTAACTCATGACAATCAAATTAATTTCATATCAACCCATCATTTTTAGAACCTCTAGTTTGAGTTATGTGACCTTTGATGATACCTTTTTATGTATATAAAGTGGTTGGGTATTGTTTGGGATAGTTCTATGGTGTTTAGAATGGTTTTGGAAAGGTTTAGAGGAATTTTTTAAAGATGCAATGTTTGAGCACAATTAGGGGAAACCATGTGAGAATCTTAGGTAACCATGTTACATGCCACAGTTTGGATTAGAATATAAGGGGTTTCTTGGTGGTTTGATGTCGGTTCATCTTGGTTAAGTATTTTATTTTGGTTATTTTGTGGTTTCCTCAATATAATATTTCTCCCCTCTCTTAGTTTTCTAGATATACTTATTTTTCATGTAGATATATGGTTTTTTCCTTAGGTAATGTTTTAGGATTTTTTGATGATACAGAGGTAAATCTAGAGTGGTTCTGTTAGAGAGTATGTCATGTTTTGTGGTGTGGTTGCTTGTGGGTAAATTTCATAGGAACCCTAAAGGTAGGTGGATTCTCTCTCGACTCAAATTTTCTATAACTTGAGGCATTTTCTGCAATTAATTTGGATTACTTGAAATTAATTATGATTATGATTTTCTAATCTTGGTGGAAGTCCATTTGGTGATGATTTGGGGATTTTGGGGTGAAATGAGATATTATTAAAAAATGGGGCTTTGTCATGTGATTTTAAAAGTAGATATTTAAATTTGTTTCTTGGTTTTGTTTACAAAAATTCTTTGTAAATTTTTTTTTTCAAATAATGGGTGATTTATTGATGTGAATTGAGATGTTTTTTAATTGGTTATGTGCATAATGTGTGGCCTCGGTGATTTATTCTTATAGTTGGTTATGTATTATGACTTGTGTAGGTTTTGTTGAAGTGGGAAAGATGTCTCACTATAAAATGTGATGGATAGTGGATATAAGGGACACCGTTATGGATAAGTGGTTGGAAAGTGTCACTAGTTTGTAAAAGTATTAAATGGGTATGGATAAGAAGTTCCACCGTTTTTTATTACCTTTTTTTGTGTTGTTATACAACATGGAAATAATTTTGTGGTAATATATGATGGTGATATATATTATAGAATAGTTTTTTACTTCTCTAGTATGACATGTCTTGGTAAGGGTATGTCTAGATTGTGGAAATTGTTGAACTAGTTTTTTTATTGAAACTGTTATATATGAATGTGCTAATGGTTATTTAATAGTGGCATGTGTAGGGAAGTCATTTGGGGAAATCCTACTGAGTATTATTACTCACTCCATCTTTTTCACTTGGCTAATTTTTCAGATGATTTTTTCTTGGACATTGGTATGAGTATATCATCTATTTTTTCTAGTAGTTCTTCATGATGCTTGGGTGGTTTGGGGGTGCCTGGTTTATGGATCTTGTTTTCGAGTAGTAGAGTGTGTCTTGGTTTACTTTGGGTCTCATTAGTCTTCCACATGGTACTCAGACATGGCTTTTTTATGGTTTGGTTGTGTTGGTTTTTTATGTATTTTTTTAGTTATTAGTTGGTTTTCGTATATTACTATTTTGGTTGGTTTGCTATGTTAGCACGCATCATGTAATTATTTTGGTAATGTCTTGTTTGGTCGGTTGGTTTATCTCAAGGGAAAATTGTTCCCCAAAGTTTTCTTGAAGCCATCAATATTTATTTACATAATTTGGTTCCTTGGGAACATCACATAAGTCCAAGTAACACCTCACCTCCTTCTAAATCCATTAAGGAAGGGGTGTGATTTTACAAGTGGTATCACTTTGTTGGATCCTTGGATTTCAAGTAAGAGTAGTTGATTAGTACTTTGGCATTGATTTTTGGTCTTGGTATTTAAATTTGTTCTTGGACTATTCCCTGAGTCAGGATGGTAGCAAGGAGTAGGATTTTAAGAACATGGAATTTATATAATAAAAAGGATATATATAACCCTTTTATGCAGAAATTCAAGTTACTAGGGAGTTGGGTGCATAAGTTTTTTGGGAATTTATAAAAAATGAAATCTCATTGTCGTGGGTGTACCCAATGACATAAACCTGGCATGCATGGTAAAAATTACATCCCAAAAATATGTATATTTCATCGTGGTATAATGATTTATGGTGTGAAAAAAATGTGTGGATTTTGGAAAAATTTGAATTGGGTTTCAAAATGGAAGGATTTGTAACATGGAAACTGGTGTTATTTTGGAAATGGGTCAATTTTCAAAACATGGTGGATTTTGATTTCCAAATAGTGAAACATGGGAAATGTGAAAATGTGGAAATTCTGGTTGTGATAGTTTCAATTTATAGAATTTGAAAATTGTATGCCTTTTCTTGTTAATGGTGTAGGAATTGTGGTTGTTATTGTATTGATTGAAATTGAACAATGTAGGCTTTCTAGAGAC
The DNA here is from genome assembly GCA_963277665.1 of Viscum album. Taxonomy (NCBI): domain Eukaryota; kingdom Viridiplantae; phylum Streptophyta; class Magnoliopsida; order Santalales; family Viscaceae; genus Viscum; species Viscum album. The sequence continues at coordinate 246,524,415 of OY728157.1, read as the reverse complement.
CAAATGGAGGAAGCTACTGAATATGTGGTTTCCCCAAAGCCCTAGGTGAACCAGTTGCTAGTGTAGAGTATAGTACAAGCTTTTTCGGTTGTGGAAGGTGGGAATAAAGTTGATTAACTGAAGCATGTTGATCATGTGGTTCAGTTTCAAAAGCTAAATCCACCAATCTTTAGAAGTGATTCGGATCCAGAAAGGGAAAAAGCGTGGATGCATAGAATGAATAGTATATTTGAATTTTTAGGATCACCAGTAAATATGAAAGTGAATTTATCCAGGTACATGTTGGAATATCATTCACTACAGTGGTGGGAGCTAATGGTCCAAGCTGAGATGAACCAAGGTGTGACATTGGAGAGTTTTAAGAAGTTGTTTAATAAAAAATTCAACCCTCAAATGTTTAGAATTTAGAAGAAAATAGAATTATTCATGTCACGACCCGCCCTCGGGGTCCGTGCTGTGACTACCCCAAGCCCGCCTTCCATAGGCCAGGGGCGGGCGACTAGCACCAAGGCGTAAATCCCGGTAAAAAGGGAAGGAATTGCCTTTGTAAAGTAAACAAACACCACAGAGTAAGCAAGCAGAAAGTAAACACTAAGCAAAAGCAGAGTACAACTGAAAGTGCGGAAAAGTAAATGGGCCAGTATACAAACCCAAACTGAAAGTAAAGTACAACTCAAAAGGGAAAACATCAACTGTAAAGTAAAAGCTGCAACACCGAGTTGTCCACTGGAAATCCCACATGAAGGGTGGGTACAGATAGCTCCACTGCTCCTTGGGTCCTGCCGTCCGCTCCGAGCATGTCCCGCCCAATGGTCCACCTCCAGGTACCGTCCTGCTCTGCAAGCCTCAGCTAAGATCAATGATGTCCGTCGTCTGCAACCAACACAACGTAGTGCGGGCAAAACCTGTGCAGGGGAGAGTATAAGCTACTCAGTAGGGACCCCGAGACCCCTGAAGGTCTCTCAAATCCACAATGGATAAACCACGAAGAAAGGTACAATCACGAAGTAACAACCGACACTTCTTAGGTATATGCCCATACATATACCTAAGTCATCAATTTCAAATACGCTCCAACCTCCGAGCCCAAGTACAACTCAGTCCACACAGGAAAGTAAACGTATTCCACACAGGAAAGCAAAACGTAATCCACACAGGATAGCTCAACACAATCCACACATGAAAACAACAGGATTCAGCTCACACAGGTATACTTCTTCGAAAGACGATAAAGATGATCTCTGATCCATCTAAGTCGTCGGACCCACGAAGGATCGATAGGTAACTAACCCCCGCAAAAGACCCACACAGGATCGGGCCCACATAGGACCTGTAGGCGCTGGTTCACACAGGACCGCTGAGTGCAAGGACCCACACAGGATCGGACCCACACAGGATCGGGCCCACACAGGACCTGTAGCACTGATCCACGAAGGATCGCTGAGTGCTGTAGTCGTCGTCGTCGAATCCACACAGGATCTCTGTACTGTCGTCGTCGCAGTCACAGTAGCAGTAGTAGTAGTAGCAGTCACAGTAACATTCGCAGCTAGCACTAGGGTTTCCGCACACAGCAAGCTCGTTCGGAGGGTCCGCTCCATGAGCCGAGAGGCTGATACATCAACTGTCACAAAGTCCAGAGTTGATGTATTCAAAAGTTCCGTATCGTCAACAGGAACTCAACGCAACAGACGACACGTCGATCGGACGCCCGGTCTGAGAGTTATTGGCATTTTTGTCCCCGGGGCCCGGTTGGTTTCTAAGGCAAAACCAACCCGACCGTACTCCCCCTGCGTCCAAACCTCAGGAGGTGTATGCCAAAAGATCCGTCTCACTAAGAGGAACACAACAAAGCTGACGACACGTCAATCGGACGTCCGTAGCTCAAGATATGAGCGTTTCCGCTCCGAAGGCCCGGTTGGTTTCATGTACGAACCAACCCGGCCGAACTCAAAGTATTCCGAAACTTTGAGTTCGATATACCGAAACGACCGTCTCGATCCATGGATCGCGTTTCCGCAGACGGTTCGTCAATCGGAGGTCCGTGGCTCATGTTATGGCCAAAAGACCGAATTCGTCACGAAAACGGGGGGTCCGGGTCTGGGCCGACCTGGCCCGACCCCCCCTGGGTCGGCCCGAACCGGGTCGACCCGACCCGGGTCCGACCCGGCCCGGCCGGCGGGCGGGGTGGCAGCGTGGCGGCCTGGCGCCGCACGGGTGCAGTGCGCGGGGGGCAGGGACCCCGCTTGATTAGAAAGGCGGCGCAGCTTTTAGCCGCGCCATTTGGAAACCCCCCCCCCCTCGTGGGGGGGCCTGCTTTGAAGAAAACTGGGGGGGGCCGGCTGCCCCCTCAAAGAAACCGCCCCCCTCATAAATGGGGGGGGGGTTTAGACCTGGCCGGGGGAATTAAATTCCCCCGGCCTTTGACCTTCGGGCCGACCATCTGCAGGCCGGTTTTTCTTCAATGGGACCAGAAAACTGGTCCCCTTTCCGGCTTCCGACGCCGGCAGCCCGGCCGCCGGTCTTCTCGTCCCGCCGCGACCCGGAACCGGCCGCGGTGTTCGTCGTCCGGCGCGATGCGACGGCACCGCGCCCCTCTGCCGCGCCTTCGATTCCCTTCGACGCGTCGCGACGGCGTCGCGTTCTTGATTATCCTTCCACGGCGCGGTGCGACGGCGCCGCCCAATTTAATCATGCGAAATCCGCGTGGTGCGACGGCACCATGCCATCTTGTATCAACCGCAGGATAAATTATCAAGAACAAAGGAGGGGGTTCAGCCGTGTTCATGCGGTCCGGCCCCCTCACGTTAAAAGATAACACATAATGAAAATCCTCACGTTAGTCATACTAGAACCACAAACAATGATAAATAAATAAACAAATAATAACAACCCCTACCTTGGGTATAGGTTCGAAGATTTGTCAACGTCCCGCGGAAGACAACGTCGCGGAGGTCGGGCGTCATGGTAATCGTTCGTCAAATCCGATGACGAAGAGGTACGTTCGAAGAGGTACGTCGTTGGCGAATCTTCGTATGCCGACGAAGGGAGTCCGAGGAGGAAGCGGTGTTCCCTCTTGTTGACACGGAAGACGAAGAAGAGAGGAGCGGCATTCTTCGTCGGATCTTGAGCGTTCTTCGTCAAAGCTTGAGCGTTCTTCGTCAAAGTTGAAGAAGAAGGAGAAGAACCCAAAATCTCTCAAGATGGCTAAACAACTCTAACCAAATAAAATAAGATAGAGACTTATTTTATTCACAAACTTAACAAATTGAATTTCAAATGTTTGAAATTCAAATAAGATAACTCCAAAATTAAATAACAATTTGTCATGTCATTTAAAGAGGGGTTAAGGGAGTTTGAGAGAAGATGAAAAGTTTAGGGTTTGTGTGGGCCCCACCACACTTAATCCTCTCAAGGGAGGTTAAGTGGGTGTGGGTCCCACCCCTAACTTCCTTTGAGAGAAGTTAACCAACAAGTTTAAATAAAAATTTGTAATCCACAATTTTTATTTAACTTATTCAAAACTCCCAAAACTAACTCTCAACCCGAAATAAACGCAACCTCGGAAAAGGTCTCCTTAAGCGAATATCGGCGCTGCGAGTTTATCGGTGCCCTCGGATTTCAATTCCGAGCACCGGATCAAAAGTTAGGAATTCCCGCTCGTTCGTTCACTGAACGTACCCGAGCCAAACTTCGGAAATTGATTCCGGGCACACCGGGCCTCGGAATCAGGTGCCGTCAGAAACCACGCTCTTGTAAAATTCCAAAGAAAATTAAGAAAAAATTTCCCTTGAATTTTACGGGTCTTTACATTACTCCCACCTCATGGCTTTACGTCCCCGTAAAGATACATCAAAAATTAGGGAAACAAATGAGGGTACTGAGCATGCATCTGAGCCTCCCGCTCCCATGTGCTCTCCTGGAGGTTCCCGTGCTTCCATCTGATGCGCACAAGAGGAATTGATCGCCCACGCAGGACCCGCTCCTTTCGATCCTCTATCTCCACCGGGACCTCCGTAAAAGTCGCCCCATCGTCAACGTCAAGCTCCCCATGGTCAATGATGTGCGCCGGGTCATGCACGTATCTCCTCAGCTGAGATACGTGGAAGACGTCGTGCACCCGGTGCAACTGAGGTGGCAGAGCCAGGCGATAAGCCACCTCACTAACCCTGCTGAGGACCTGGAAGGGTCTGATGAAGCACGGAGATAACTTGCCGCCTCGGCCAAATCTCTGAATACCACGTCGAGGTGAGACCCGCAAGAAGACGTGGTCGCCATCCTCGAACTCCAGTGGCCTCCACCTCCTGTCAGCATATGACTTCTGTCGGCTCTGAGCTGTCCTCATTCGCTCCTGGATGACCTGAACCTTCTCTGTCGTGGCCTGGACCATCTCCGGTCCCACTAGTGCTGACTCCCCAGGGTCTGTCCAGCACAAAGGAGATCTACAAGGTCGGCCGTACAACGCCTCGTACGGTTCCATCCCGATGGTGGAGTGGTAGCTATTGTTGTACGCAAACTCCACCAAGGGTAGGTGGTCCTCCCAACTACGATCAAAGTCTAGGACACATGCGCGGAGCATGTCCTCGAGAGTCTGAATGGTCCTCTCCGTCTGACCATCCGTCTGAGGGTGAAAGGCTGTGCTCAGATGTAGCTGCGTCCCGAACGCCTCCTGCAACCCCTTCCAAAGCCGGGAAGTAAAGCGGGCATCTCGATCGGAGACGATAGATGATGGCACATCGTGGAGTCGCACAATCTCCTGAACGTAGAGGCGTCCCAAGATCTCCACTGAGCCCTGCTCTCTGATGTGTAAGAAGTGTGCCGACTTGGTGAGTCGGTCCACAATCACCCATATGGAGTCATGACCTCTGGAAGTGCGTGGAAGTCCAGTCACGAAGTCCATAGATATGTCGTCCCACTTCCACTCCGGGACCTCCAAGGGCTGTACCAAGCCTGCTGGTACCTGATGCTCTGCCTGCACCTGCTGGCAGGTGAGGCATCGAGAAACGAACTCTGCTACTGCCTTCTTCATGCCCAGCCACCAGTGCTGTCGTCTGAGGTCCTGGTACATCTTCGCCACTCCAGGATGTACCACCAATGGAGAAGTGTGAAACTCTCTCAGCACTTCCTCTTGTAAAGCGACTGGTACCATGGTACGTCCTCTGAAAAGGATGTCGTGCTCTGCTCCAAGGAAGAAACCATCAGGTGTCTGTCCCGAGGATATCTGTGCACGCCGTGTCTCACAGTCAGCGTCCTCACGCTGTGCCTCTCTGACCCGCTGCAGTAGTGGAGGGGTGACTGTGAGATACTGGAGGAAGGCAGCTCCATCTCTATCCACGAAGGATATCTGTAAAGAGGCTAGCTACTCCGTTGCCTCCTCAAGTAGCTGAATGCCCATTCTCCTACTGAGGGCATCGGCTACAACGTTCCCCTTCCCAGGAGTATAGACTATCTCAAAGTAATAGTCCTGGAGGAACTCGATCCATCACCGTTGTCTCAGGTTCAGGTCCTTCTGCGAGAAGATATACCTGAGACTCTGATGATCAGAAAAGACTGTAAAGCGCTCGCCCATCAGATAGTGTCGCCATGTCTTCAGAGCGAAGACCACTGCTGCTAAATCCAGGTCACGGGTAGCGTAGTTCTGCTCATGCGGCCTCAACTGACGTGATCCATAGGCGATCACTGCCCGCTCCTGCATCAGAACACATCCGAGTCCGGTCCCTGATGCATCGCAGTAGTCTACGTACCCTACTCCCTCCTCAGGCAACCTCAGGATAGGTGCGCTTGTCAATCTCTGTCTCAGCTCCTGGAAGCTCTCCTGACACCTGTCTGACCACATGAAGGGTTTCCCCTTCTTCGTCAAAGCTGTGAGTGGTGTCGCAACTCTAGAGAAGTCTAGAACGAATCTCCGATAGTACCCAGCTATACCCAAGAAACTCCGAACCTCAGTCATGCACCTGGGTGGCTCCCATGCTAACACAGCCTCGATCTTCACGGGATCCACTGCAACTCCCGCCTCAGAGATAACGTGTCCTAAGAAGTGGACCTCACGTATCCAGAACTGGCACTTCGAGAGCTTACCATAAAGCTGGTGCTCTCGGAGTGTGTCTAGTATAACTCGAAAGTGATAGGCGTGCTCCTCCTCAGTCGTAGAGTAAATCAGAATGTCGTCGATGAAGACCACGACAAACCGATCGAGGTATGGGTGAAAGATCCAGTTCATGAGAGCCATGAACACTGCTGGAGCATTGGTTACACCGAAAGGCATAACCAAGAACTCATAGTGGCCATACCGACATCTGATGTCCGTCTTCTGCACATCCTCGTCTCTGACTCTGAGCTGATGATAGCCTAACCTGAGGTCTATCTTCGAGAACCACCGTGCTCCCTTGAGCTGATCAAAGAGGTCATCAATCCTCGGTAGCGGATACTTGTTCCTCACTGTCACCTAGTTCAGGCGACGATAGTCAACACAAAGCCACAGGCTCCCGTCCGCCTTCTTGGTGAACAAAATCGGGGAAGCCCAGGGTGAAACACTGGGTCGGATGAACCCCTTGCCCTGCAAGTCCTCCAACTGTACCCGTAGCTCTCAAAGCTCGGAGGGGGCCATCCGATATGATGGAGTGGATATCGGGGCTGTCCCGGGGTACAATTCAATATAAAAGTCTACCTCTCTGCGAGGAGGTAGCCCTGGAACGTCGTCGGGAAAAACGTCCGCAAACTGATCCACCATTGCAGGAAAACCAGGACTTTGCACGTCAACTGATCCAAGGATGAGGCTAGCTAACTGATGAGTGATGGGATGTCCTCTCCTCTGCGGAAGTCCATCCTGTGCTGCAAAGGCTCCCTTATCGCCGGTGAAGGTGAACCTGCTCCCATCGGTGCGTACACATCGCACCTTGCGCCTAAAACAGTCAATCTGCGCATGGATCGTAGATAGCCAATCCATGCCCAAGATGACGTCGTAAGGCCTCGACGCTGCTACAAGAAGATCCCAGCCGAAGCTCTCGCCTCCTAGAATGAGCTCACACTACCGGCACCAGTGCGTAATCGTCGAGTCTGCTCCCGTAGGGGTCTCTAGCCGTAAGGATCGAGCCAACGGCTCTATCGAAATCTTCGAGCTCCGAACAAGGGCATCAGCTATGAAAGAGTGACTCGCTCCTGTGTCTATAAGAACTGCAGCAAAGGTGGAGTAGACACAGATAGTACCTCGAATCATCTCGGGTGCACCGTGGTCGTAGGCCTCTACTGCCTGGAGCTGTGCCTGTCTCTGCCTGCCAGCTCCCTGTGGTCGGGGTGGACCTCCTGGGGTGGTGGTGGCAGAGCCTCAAAGCGTCACCCACCACCTGCTGCTCGGCCAGCTCCTCTTCCTCGTCCGCCTCCTCCCTGCGGACCTCCACGGTCGACCCTCTTCCTCTGCCTCGGTGGTCCCTCAACCGACTGCTGCTCCTCGGCACGGCGGGTCAGGCAGTCACGAGCCATGTGGCCCTGCCCGCCGCACGAGTAGCACTGTCTGCCTCTCGAAAGACTGGCTCCGCGCTGTGTGCTCCGCACTGCTAAGCCAGTGTCTTGAGGTCGTCTGCCCAAAGGTCTGGTCTGCCTGGACCCCTGAGTCATCCGTTGACTGCCTGCTGCAGATGACTCTGCCACGTGCCGCCCTGCGGTGGGTCGCTGCGCTGGTGTAGACTCAGCAAGGAAGCTCGCGATCAGAAGGGCCCGCTCCAGTACTCCTGTCTGAGTCGGTATGCTGAGGGAGATCAGTGATGCCCTGATCTTGTGTCTCAAACCCTGCTCGAAGGTCCGGGCCAGGAAGAATGGGTCACGTACCATGTCGGTCTAGTAGCGCGAGAGATCGGTAAATCTCGCCGAGTACTGAGTGACCGTCATGCTGCCCTGCCACAGCTGAAGAAGCTCCTGGATACGCACCGCACGAAGGGTGGCTGGGACGAACTCCGAGCAGAAGAGGCTCTCAAAGTCCGTCCAAAGTAGAGATGCCTCATCGTGCACTTGGAGCATCAAGCTCCACCATCGTCCTGCTGCTGCGTGTAGTAGGCTCGCAGCGAGGATCACCATGAGGCTTGCTGGTGTCCTCACTAGCCTAAACACACGTACTACTGCCTCCAGCCAGTCCTCGGCTGCCTGGGGATCCGTCTCCCCACGAAACCTGGGTGGTCGCTGGCGCTGAAACTCATGCAGCGCGCTGAGGCGACGTGCATCATTAGCGGCTGGCGCTGGAAGCATCGGGGGCTCGGCGGGTAGTGCTACCGCCGGTGCCACTGCTGACAAAGGGCCCTGCACCGAGGCCTCGTTGCTCGGTGGGCTGTCGTCACGCTCGACTCTCGGAACCCTAGATGGCTGCTGTCGTGGGGCCATCCTGAAAAGGAAACAGGTGCGCCACGGTCAGAACAGTATACCTGGTGAGCTGATTTAAGTAATCACAAAGAAAACTTTGAAACACACACGCAATCACTGTTTTCGTGCATTAAGTCGGAAATCAGAAGTCAGGGTCCTGGTGTACGGATACGTCGGCCGCTGCACCAACACTGGACTCCCTGGACTGATAACCACACTCAATACGCTAAACATTATTGGTTCACACAGAAAAGATTAGAGGTCGCGGTAGAACCGAACTCCTCTGATACCAATTTGTCACGACCCGCCCTCGGGGTCCGTGCTGTGACTACCCCAAGCCCGCCTTCCATAGGCCAGGGGCTGGCAACTAGCACCAAGGCGTAAATCCCAGTAAAAAGGGAAGGCATTGCCTTTGTAAAGTAAATAAACACCACAGAATAAGGAAGCGAAAAGTAAACACTAAGCAAAAGAAGAGTACAACTGAAAGTGAGGAAAAGTTAATGGGCCAGTATACAAACCCAAACTGAAAGTAAAGTACAACTCGAAAGGGAAAACAACAACTGTAAAGTAAAAGCTGCAACACCGAGTTGTCCACTGGAAATCCCACCTGAAGGGTGGGTACAGATAGCTCCACTGCTCCTTGGGTCCCGCCGTCAGCTCCGAGCACGTCCCGCCTAGTGGTCCACCTCCAGGTACCGTCCTGCACTGCAAGCCTCAGCTAAGATCAACGCTGTCCGTCGTCTGCAACCAACACAACGTAGTGCGGGCAAAGCCCGTGCAGGGGTGAGTATAAGCTACTCAGTAGGGACCCCGAGACCCCTAAAGGTCTCTCAAATCCACGAAGGATAAACCACGAAAAAGGTACAATCACGAAGTAACAACCGACACTGCTTAGGTATATGTCCATACATATACCTAAGTCATCAATTTCAAATACGCTCCAACCTCTGAGCCCAAGTACAACTCAGTCCACACAGAAAAGTAAACGTATTCCACACAGGAAAGAAAAACGTAATCCACACAGGATAGCTCAACACAATCCACACAGGAAAACAACAGGATTCAGCTCACACAGGTATACTTCTTCGAAAGATGATAAAGATGATCTCCGATCCATCTAAGTCGTCGGACCCACGAAGGATTGATAGGTAACTAACCCCCGCAAAAGACCCACACAGGATCGGGCCCACATAGGACCTGTAGGCGCTGGTTCACACAGGACCGCTGAGCGCAAGGTCCCACACAGGATCAGACCCACACAGGATCAGGCCCACACAGGACCTGTAGCACTGATCCACGTAGGATCGCTGAGTGCTGTAGTCGTCGTCGTCGAATCCACACAGGATCTCTGTACTGTCGTCGTCGCAGTCATAGTAGCAGTAGTAGCAGTAGCAGTCACAGTAACAGTCGCAGCCAGCACTAGGGTTTTCGCACACAGCAAGCTCGTTCGGAGGGTCCGCTCCACGAGCCGAGAGGCTGATACATCAACTGTCACAAAGACCAGAGTTGATGTATCCAAAAGTTCCGTATCGTCAACAGGAACTCAACGCAACAGACGGCGCGTCGATCGGACACCCGGTCTGAGAGTTATTGGCATTTTCGTCCCCGGGGCCCGGTTGGTTTTTAAGGCAAAACCAACCCGACCGTACTCCACCTACGTCCAAACCTCGAGCGGAGTATGCCAAAAGATCCGTCTCACTAAGAGGAACACAACAAAGCTGACAGCACGTCAATCAGACATTCGTAGCTCAAGATATGAGCGTTTCCGCTCCGAAGGCCCGGTTGGTTTCGTGTACGAACCAACCCGGCCGAACTCAAAGTATTCTGAAACTTTGAGTGCGATATAACAAAACGACCGTCTCGATCCAAGGATCGCGTTGCCGTAGACGGTTCGTCAATCGGAGGTCTGTGGCCCATGTTATGGCCAAAAGACCGAATTCGTCACGAAAACGGGGGGTCCGGGTCCGGGCCGACCCGGCCCGACCCCCCCTGGGTCGGCCCGAACCGGGTCGACCCGACCCGGGTCCGACCCGGCCCGGCCAGCCGGCGGCGCGGCAGCCTGGCGCCGCACGGGTGCAGCGCGCGGGGGACAGGGCCCCTGCTTGATTGGAAAGGCGGCACAGCTTTTAGCCGCGCCATTTGGAAACCGCCCCCCCCCCCCTCGTGGGGGGGCCTGCTTTGAAGAAAACCGGGGGGGCCGGTTGCCCCCCTAATTAATGGGGGGGGGGGTTTAGAGCTGACCGGGGGAATTAAATTCCCTCGGACATTGACCTTCCGGCCGGCCATCTGCCGTCCAGTTTTTCTTCAACGGGACCAGAAAACCGGTCCCCTTTTCGGCTTCCGACGCCGGCGGCCCGGCCGCCGGTCTTCTCGTCCCGCCACGGCCCGGAACCGGCCGCGATGTTCGTCGTCCATCGCGGTGTGACGACACCGCGCCCCTCTGCCACGCCTTCGAATCCCTTCGACGCGGCGCGACGGCGTCGCGTTCTTGATGATCCTTCCACGGCGCGGCGCGACGGCGCCGCGCAATTTAATCGTGCGAAATCCGCGTGGTGCGACGGAACCACGCCATCTTGTATCAAGTGCATGATAAATTATCAAGAACAAAGGAGGGGGTTCGGCCGTGTTCATGCGGTCCGGCCCCCTCACGTTAAAAGATAACACATAATGAAAATCCTCACGTTAGTCATACTAGAACCACGAACAAGGATAAATAAATAAACAAATAATAACAACCCCTACCTTGGGTATAGGTTCGAAGATTTGTCAGCGTCCCGCAGAAGACAACGTCGCGGAGGTCGGGCGTCACGGTAATCGTTCGTCAAATCCGATGATGAAGAGGTACGTCCGAAGAGGTACGTCATTGGCGAATCTTCGTATGCCGACGAAGGGAGTCCGAGGAGGAAGCGGCGTTCCCTCTCGTTGACACGGAAGACGAAGAAGAGAGGAGCGGCGTTCTTCGTCGGAGCTTGAGCGTTCTTCGTCAAAGATTGAGCGTTCTTCGTCAAAGTTGAAGAAGAAGGAGAAGAACCCAAAAGATCTCAAGATGGCTAAACAAATCTAACCAAATAAAATAAGATAGAGACTTATTTTATTCAAAAACTTAACAAATTGAATTTCAAAGGTTTGAAATTCAAATAAGATAACTCCAAAATTAAATAACAATTTGTCATGTCATTTAAAGAGGGGTTAAGGGAGTTTGAGAGAAGATGAAAAGTTTAGGGTTCATGTGGGCCCCACCACACTTAATCCTCTCAAGGGAGGTTAAGTGGGTGTGGGTCCCACCCCTAACTTCCTTTGAGAGAAGTTAACCAACAAGTTTAAATAAAAATTTGTAATCCACAATTTTTATTTAACTTATTCTAAACTCCCAAAAACTAACTCTCAACCCGAAATAAACGCAACCTCGGAAAAGGTCTCCTTAAGCGAATATCGGCGCTGCGAGTTTATCGGTGCCCTCAGATTTCAATTCCGAGCACCGGATCAAATGTTAGGAATTCCCGCTCGTTCGTTCACTGAACGTACCCGAGCCAAACTTCGGAAATTGATTCCGGGCACACCGGGACTCGGAATCAGGTGCCGTCAGAAACCGCGCTCTTGTAAAATTCCAAAGAAAATTCAGAAAAAATTTCCCTTGAATTTTACGGGTCTTTACAATTCATCTTGAAGAAAGGGAACATGCTAGTAATGAGATATGTGGCTTTGTTTATTAACATAGTGCGATTTTCACCAGAGGTTGTAGGTAGAAAATTGTTGATGGAAGAGATTTTTAAAGTAGGGTTGAAGTGGGAAATTCGGTCCAAGATAGAAGTAATGTTTATAGATGATTACATGGAAATGGTTAATAGAAATATAGTGTATGAGTGAGATATTATGGGGGGAAACTTGTAGAGAAATCTCGTTGGTACCCATGGTAAATATTGGGAAGTCTAACATTAGGATCAATTGGAATAGGGACTCATATTTACATGGTGGGAGTATGGCTCCGAATCCAATGGTAGAATTGGTGACCTTCCAACCAAGCCTTAGAGTAAGCCGTGATGTTTTCAGTGTGGCTCAATGGGACACACCAAGTGGGATTGTACGAAAAAACCTTGATCATGTCATAACTATATCATGATGGGGAATCATCAGCTGTATTACCAGAATTCTCTGAGGTAGGGTGTTTGTGACACTCCCCAGGGGTCGCAGGTATCTTATTCCTTGATGGGATGGGGGAAGCACCATACTGATCATCAATAGAGCCATGTTAGTCAAAGTTATTTTTAAAATACCATGACACATTCTAAGGTTAATAAAGAGAATAGTGTGGAAAGAAAGGAGTTGTTCTGAGAAGAATAGGTTATCATGGATGATCAATCGAGTCCATCCACAGTGTGGGGAATATATCTTTTGAATTCCATGTGGATGCAGGATTTGTTTGATACAGATGATTTACATTATTTTCTTGCTTCTCGTGCTACTAGTTTTTTGGGTTTAACTATGGAAATGATACCTTTATTTTTAAAGCATCAAAATACTCTAGGTCAACGATAGTGTCGAGCCTTCCTATGTATAGTGTGTTTCTTAGATGTGGAAGGCATTGAAATGATGCGTGATTTCTCTATGATTGAGATGGATGTTTATGATATAATCCTAGAAATGGATTGGTTTCTAATGTTAATGTCCCACATCGAATGATATGAATTAACAGTTAGTTTTATGATAGATGATGGTGTTGAACACCTCATTAGAAGAGAGAATAATGAAAAGCTGGGTGAAACGGATTTTTTGGCACCAACTGTTTGCATGATCTCATATCAGTTAGTGGCATTATCATTAGAATTAGTGGAATCAGTTGACTCGATAGATTATCTTGAGGTTGTTGAATAATTTATGGGTGTATTTCTTGAATAATTTTCAGGTTGTTTTCCCATGAGTGAAGTGGAGTTTACAATTGACATCTTTGCAAGGATCAGTCCTATAAAAATTTTGTTTTACTATATGGAAGATGTATAATTGGGGAAATTAAAAGTTCAGTTGGAAGAGTTAGATAAAGAATTTTTCATCAAACATACCACATCTCCATGAAAAGGGATGATTTTTTTAAAAGGCATATTGAACTCTTTGTCTCTGTGTTGATGCTCATAGACCTAATCAGGTTCTGATAATGAATTGATATCCACTTCCATGCATTGATGATTTGTTTGATGAGTTTAGGGGAGCTCACTGGTTCTCCAATATTGACTTGAGGTCAAGATATCATCAATTGTAGGTGAGGAAGGACTATATTCCCAAAATAGATTTCAGAAGTATATATAGACATTATGAGTATGTGGTTATGCCCTTTGGTCTAACGAATGCACAAATGGTGTTCGTGGAATTGATGAATCAGATATTTCAGGAATATTTGGATTTTTTTGTGGTGGAATTTTTCCTAACATATTTGTTTATTCATGGGAAAGGGTGGAGAATTAACAACACTTGGAGATAGTGATGGGGGTCTTGAGGGATCACCATTTGTATGCCAAATTTTCAATGTTTGACTTTTTGAAACCGGAGGTTCGTTTCATTAGCCATGTTATTTATGAGAATGGTTTTGCAGTTGATCTATAAAAGATAAAGGCTATTATCTCTTGAAAACCACCATAGAACATTTTTGGGATATATAGATTCTTTGGTGTAGTTGGCTATTATTGACATTTTGTTTATGATTTCTCATGATTGGCCTCATTAATGACAGCCTTGACAAGGAATAATGTCCTATTTCAATGGGATTAGTAGTGTAAGATATTTTTTGAATAGACTAAGGGAAGCCTTAAATCATTATCAATCTTGGTTTTGACTTAACCCGGGAAAGCGTTTGTGGTGTATTGTGAGTATTTAAGATCAGGGTAGGGGTGTGTTCTCATGCAGGGGGATCACGTGGCTTCCTATGTCTCATGATAGTTGAGGTTCCATGAGTTGAAATACCCAAAACATGATTTTGAATTGGAAAAAGTTGTTAATTCTTTGATAATGTGGAATCATTATCTCTTTAGTGATAAATTCACAAATTTTACCAATCAAAAGAGTTTAAATGATATTTTTTTTCAACGATATTTGAACTTGAAGAAAGAAAGATATATGTAATACCTCTATATGATTGAATTTGGCTTAATAAACACATTAGGTAAGTTAAATTCAGTAAATGATGCATTTTGTAGAATATCATATGATCAAGTTGTGAAACAAGAATAAGATCAGTGGCAGTTGACGTCTGTCATAGCTGACATGTGGGTTGAATGTGAAGAGTGGGGTAAAAAAATGGTATTATTTCTAGTTTTATTGGTTCTTGTCTTAGTTGGTTTGTTTAAAGAGGCAAAAACATCTGATTCTGAGTGCATTCCAATGAGGTTGAAACTCAATAGTTGGGAGACCAGTGAGGGCTGGTAACTACATAGGAATTTAGTTCTATGTTTTCAGAATAGGATGGTGGTACTAATGTCTTGTCAAGATGGACTTCTCAAATATTTTCATCATTCCAGGTGTGATTTCCATCCTAGAATTTAGAAGACGTACATGGAATTGAAATCATAGTTTGGGTGGGAAGCTATGAAAAGGGAATGCAACAAGTTTGTTTCGAGATGCTTGACTTCTTAACTAGTCAAAGAAATGCATCAATGTCCCGTCGGAATGTAGTAATATTTTCCAATTCCATTATAGAAGTGGGAAAAAATTGGGATGGATTTTCGTGATAGGTCTCCTATGAATGTTCAGGAAAGATGATGTCATATGAGTGATTTTTAATCAGCTCACATAGTTGGTCGATTTCATCCTGATTAATGAATCTCATACAGTGGAAGATATGTCCAAAATCTCTAAACAAAAACTATTAAAGAGGTATGGTGTTCTAGTTTTGATTGTATCTGATAAGGATTCAAGGTTCACATTTCGTTTATGGAAATATTTGTAACAATCCATTGGGACATAGTAGATGATGAGCATGACGTATCATCCTCGGACGGATTTCCAATGAAATATGATGATACAAAATATGGAGGATATGAAAAGGTCTTGTGTGATGGATTTTGGTGGTTTATTGGAGGATCACTTACCTTTGGTGGAGTTCTCTTTTGATAACAATTATCTGGATTCAATACATATAGATTTAGTTAAGGCATTATATTGGGATAAAACATGTTAGACTCGTGATGATTGTACCTAACCATGTATAAGGGAATATGTAGATGATCGAGTTTATTATATAAAGAGTATGGAGACGGCTCAAACTCATCAAAAATTCTATGCAGACCATCGTCGATGACCATTTTTTCTCAAGTTAGGTGATCATGTGTTTTTGAAAATCTATCCTAGGTTGGGACATCTTCGGTTTGGAAAGAACGGTAAGTTATATCCAAGGTATATTGGCCCTTTTGAGATACATGAGCATATTGGAGAGGCAGCTTATCAGTTGGCTCTACCACTACAGTTTAGTGTCGTGCACAATGTGTCTCATGTTTCGTAGTTGAAAAAGATTCAGCGGATCGTGACCATGTGATTTGTTGGGATCATCTTGAGATAGAACCGGATGATTCATTGGTGAACGTGCTAGTGTAGATTGTGGATAGGCAATAGAAAGTCTTTCATGGTAAAAGAATCATTTTAGTTCACGTTTTGTGGAAGAATGGTCAGATTTAGGAGGGGACATGGGAGTGGGATAAAGATATGAATGAGTTGTGGTAGAGCTCATTCAGAAAATTGGTGTTTCTCTAATTTCTAAGGATGTAAATTCCAATGGTGGGGAGTTGTAGAATCCCTGGTTTGAGGTATGTGACCTTTCTTGATACCTTTTTATATATATAGTTTCTAGGTATTATTTGGGAGAGTTTGGTTGAGTTTGGATTTGTTTTTGGTGGGCTTGTGGTGCATAGAGAATGGATCTTGTTGTGGAGTAGTTGAGTGTGTCTTAGTTTACATTGTGTCTCTTTAGTATTCCACTCAGTACTCAATATTGGTTTTCATATGGATTGATTATATTTCTTTTTTGGGAAATTTTATAGATTAGTTGGTTGTCTTTTGATACTATATAGGCCCAGTTTCTATGTTAACATGCATCTTGTAGTTTTGTTGGTAATGGCTTGTTATGTTGGTTAGTTTATCTCAAGGGAAAATCATTCCCCAACTTTTTCATGTTTCCCACAACATTTATTTCTATTATTTACCTCCTTGGGAACGTTTTTTAAGGCCATGTAATACCTATCTTCCTTCTCAATCAAAGAGGATGGGGTGGAATGTTACATCATTCTTCTTGATGAAGAGGACTGGTGCACCCCATGGTGAAGCACTTGGGCGTATGAATCTTTTATCTAGATTTTGGTGTGGTTGTTTATTCATCATCTAAATATCAACAATGTCCATTCCATATAGAGTCTTGGATAATGTAAACTCCCCAGGTGTAAGCTCAATTTAATATCCAACCACTTTTCTAGGAGGCAGATAAGGAAATTATTTAGGAAACACATCAGTGTATTCCCTCACAATAGTCATGTATTCAATTGTGATTTTTTTCCTTTGACACAATCATTTGAGATAATTAAACATTCACATAGGAATATAATATCCATGTTTGAGTTGTTGGTGCTATGGAATATTCATCCTTTTCCTTTCTGTTG
This sequence comes from Viscum album, assembly GCA_963277665.1. Taxonomy (NCBI): domain Eukaryota; kingdom Viridiplantae; phylum Streptophyta; class Magnoliopsida; order Santalales; family Viscaceae; genus Viscum; species Viscum album. The sequence goes on along the minus strand of OY728157.1, from coordinate 246,507,436 downwards.
TACATAATCAGGGTTTGATTCTTAATAATGACAGTGGTTACCTTAGCAAAACAATTTATGTTGTCTCTATACATGGAATGACAATCCATTCCCATAATTGCATCAAATTCAATCAAAGGGAGTATGAAATTGTATTCTAGGAATTTTAGCCAAAAAATAGTGACAGGGGAGGATTTACATAAATTGAATGAAATAATTTCCCCATTTTTCAATTTAATTAAAAACTATATATCGATTATTTTTTGTTGTGTTTCAATAGTTCTATTAAACATTTATGATATTAAATAATTCATAGAAGTATAATAAAAAATTAAGTTCTCTATTATTGAATGAATAACTAATGTACTTTTCAACATTTTTTTTCGGGACCAACAAAATAAGTTGTGATGGTAAAAGATCACCCTTACTACATTGGATTTTTTTAGTTTTCTTTGAAAACCCTTGGATTAGTGAATCATTTTTCATACTTCATCAGTTCCATGTAGTTGAAGAAATCAACACTGCACTGTGTTTTTATAGGGTCATTCCTTTCCTCCACCATAATAGTGGGTTTCTCTTATATGAAATTTCATGCTAGGTGCCCTTTCGTTCCACACCTAAAGCATTTCATCATCTTCCTTATACATTTATATGGTGTTTTTTTTGTAAATTTGAGAAGTGGGATGTTGAAATTTTATGGAACCATTATATATTTTTCATCATACCACAAGAATTCAACTACACTCTTCTCTTCTTGTCCCTATGATACCCTTGATAGTAATCAATATCCATTTCAAATCTGAGGGTACATTGGAAAATTTTCGTATAGCTATAAATCTCACAGATCACTAGGTATTTTCATAGAATAGATTTGTTCCCACCAAAGAAGCTGACAACCATAAATTCATGGGTATTAAAAAATCATAGGCATATCATGAATGTATAATGATCGTTTCCTCATACACACTAATTGATTCATCATCTTTATACTTGAGGGAAAGGAAATCCCTTTATATTTTAAGATATAGAGTGGGAGGAAAATATTTATTGAACAATATTTTATAGAATTCCTTCCACCCCACTTATTTGATCTCTTCCTCAATATTCATATTCCTGATCAATGTGCACAAATCATAATATTATTCCTCAATGTGATAAAAAACTAGTAGTACAGTCTCTTTCTCAGAACATAGAGGAATGGATAAGATCCGTTAAATGGATTTGATCAATTATTCCATGATTAAGGGAACAAATAATCCATTGAATATCAGAGACCATTGCTGTATAAAGGCATCAATTTCATCTTTTTCTCTATTAGTATGATTTGGATGCTCCCAATAATCTAGGATATCATTCATAACCATGGATATATAAGTGATTATTATCATGATGTTTATGATTCCTGCTCTAATCGGGTTGGGAATCTCATTGGGACAGTAATCACATTACCCTATACAATGATTGTTTACCCGATTCCTCTTATTTCTGGATAGTTTCTAGATTAAATGGAAAATTAGGGATGACTATTTATAAAATATTATGCAAAAAACAAGGAATTTAACGAAATTAAGGGTGGTAACTTATAACTTACATTTATTTCAATTACTTATGAATTTCCATGGTCAATCTATGTTACACATGATCTATTTTGTAACATTTATTATAAGGGTCAATTTTTGTTCCTTTAATAACAGTTCATGATGAGGTTATGAATTCATCAAAGAATATATCCCAAGACTTTCAAAATAAGTGCACAATACGTCTAATTTTAATATACCAGATTAAACTGAGTCAATCCTAACACACCTTGTTAGTGTTATTTCCCTTAGGTATATCTATTCTAGAACCATGTCCACTAGTAATATCTGGATAGAAATGTATTTTTTTGATAAACCAATTAATATATACTTAACAAAATTTAGGGACATTTTCATATACTTATACTTATCCCTAAGGATTTTAAGGGAGTGTTCTAATCTCAATCCCATAAATAAATGAATTTATACTCTAATACCAACTATAATACCTAATTATTTATTACAGATTAATTCATTATTTATTACATAAAATTAAAAATAATACAATGAAAATATCAGGAATTATAGTTTATTTTTGAATTTGGTACATATAATATCATGTTGAAAAATGGATTCAACAAAATTAGTGAAAAGTTTCTTAACATTCTTCTAAAATTCAAGGTCTTTTAAAACTGCATGTGATAACCTAGGAAAAAACATAAGAAAGGGTTGATATATAATTTACATTTTGGGAATAAAAATGGAATTAGGTGAGACTTGTTAGATAATAGGAATATCAATTGGGCATAAAAATATTATGAATCATAAAAATGAATAATGAGACATTATATAACAAGATAATCATAACATGGGAAATAGAGGATAACAGAAAACACTCCATTATAAATATAGTACAAGGGAAAAATGCTTTGAAATCATAGAAATAAAATTCCCATCCTGTTATTATGTCAACTATTTATCACAACATTATGTCCCAAGAGGCTAATAATTACCCAATTCATTAGAGTTCTATATAATTTCAGGTGCACCCATCACCTTCATTTCATTCTCATGTTTATGTATGCCACATAGATCAAACAACATGGATTCATTGATTCTCATATTTTATTACATAATTAAGCAGTGTAGAATAAATAAATGTACATCACATATCAAATATGTCCAGATGTATAAATTTGAATAACCTTGATGTGAAATAGGTATGGTATTCACTACACAATGGATTTGTCATAAAAAATCGTGGTGAAATTTTGGGAGCATAACGACATCACATAAAATTCATAAAATGGGCTTTTGATATGGAATAGTGTGTATAATAGTTTCTACATAAATTGTAATTCTTGGGAGATATTAAATAACAAATCCCATAATAATTAAATGAAGATAAAAACATAAAGTAAAGAAGATACATGAATACATAGGAGAGAGTAAAAGATCCCTTACATAATTGTATGACTAAAAATATTGGGAGGGGACTGTTGAGAGATTCTGAGTACCATGGGATGTCTATAGAGATATGAGAGTTGATATTTAAAAATTATATAATTATTTTTAGTGAAAATAAATGAGGTATTCAGTGGTATTATATAAGAAAAGTGGGGGACTTTTTTTAATTATTTAGGTTTTAGACTCCACATAATAAAATATCCAAAACCACAAACCATACCTTGGTTTTTGCCCATGGTTTCTTCCAAATGTGAGTGTTTATCATTACTTTATAGTTCAAAGGGAGTAAATTATTAAAATAACTACATTTATTATGTGTATGTCAGTCATACTCTTAAAATATGGGTTTAAAACCTCAAAATATTTTAATTGGTTTGGAGGATTCATAAGGGATTTATTAATTTAATAAAATAAAAATGAAACAAAATAATTTTAAAATTAAAAAACGTATTTTGTCATGGATACCATTTATAGTATTTATTATATCACTTTTGGGTCCTTATAATGTCATAATACACATTGAATATTTATACAATATTTAATATTTTCCTGAAAAATCAACTGTCTCAGAAAATTATTAAAAATTCACCATTAGATAACTAAAAATTATGATTCTAAAAAAATATTTATTTTATCTAAATATTTTATAAATATATTTATTTAAAATTTTAAAATTATGATCGACGTTTATTTGGAAATGTTGGTTTTCATGATAATAACACTTTTTATCCCTTAAAAAATACATTTGACATCATAAAAATTATAATATAATTTATATTTCATAAAAATTAATTTATAATAATATTTTATTAATATTTTATTTATTTTAAAAAATAATTTTTTCATTAAAATAAACTCCATAACTGAGTTTGAATACAACCCAAAAAAACAATTTTTGTTTTATTATATCAAAATAAAAATCAATTATAAAGTTACCATAATAGGATTAAAATATATTACCCATTCTTTAAAAACATTTACACACTCATAATGTAAGTTTCATGATACATATCTCTTTAATACACTATCAAACACCCTAATATTAAGGTTTACGATAATGAGATGTTTATGAGTTGGTTTAGCGCACATGGTTTTGGTCATGATCTTGATGAGCTTGAACTTCTCCCAAAATAGTTTAACTCATGATTAAGTTGTGGGATATCAACATGGGATTGGACAAGGGAAAATCATAGGGATTATATCTCCCTCATATGTTTTGATAAATGGTCATTATAGTTTATGATACTACTATTTGAGGTCATCACTTCTTTTTTATGTGTTAAATGGATTTATTAAAACACAACTTTTATACTAATCATGTTATCACTATTCAACAACTATATAATCAACAATAATGATACATAATGACCTTTTAAAATCAATTAAATATAATAAAACAAAATAAATGCATGTGTTTTCTATAACCATATTACATAATAATACATTTAATTACCTTTTAAGGGGAATTTCATTTATAACAGTTTGGGTTGTATATTTATTTATTGTATACTATTTATTAATTCAAGATTAACTATGGTAATACTCACCTTCCATTATATTTCCTCTTCATGTCATTCTTTTTCCCTTTTTTTCAATGTTTCCCTTGTCATCATTCCCCATATATACATGATGATCTAATTCACGACTTGTACTAAAATAATATTGAAGGTCTTGATTCGTAGGGTTCATGAGGGGACCCTCATTCTCTATTCACATATTATTTGAATAATAGAACAAGTTTACATTGCTTAAAGGAAGGTTCCTCTACGTATTTTCCATTTATATGTATTAAAATTTGTTCTTGAAAATTTAAAATGATATTTTTATTAATATTGGGACCTAAATAAACTAAAATTGATTGGTTTATAATTAAGTTTCTTGTTAATTTTCATATTAAAATTTGTAATGTTGGATTCTCGATGGGTCCAATGTGTTATTTTTTAAAGGGGAGATTTTTATAATAAATGATGTTTGATAAATTCAGTCTTTTATTTTCATACCTCAAATGGATTTTTAAATGTAGTTTTGAAATAATAATTATTTATCTATAGGATGGTTCATGATAAAATAATATTTTTCATCTCATAAAAGACTCTTTAAAATAATGTTTAACTAATATTGAATATTGATATAAATATTACCCATATTCCTTGGAAATTTTTTATTTAATTAATATTGGGTTATTTCTATGTTATTTATTAATATATGGATTTCAATTGGATTCACCTGGGAGCCTTGGGTGGTTTCACTAATAACCAGAATGAGTTCTACACTATTATAAATTATGAACTGGATAGTTACACTAGTGATAGTCATTCACCATGTATGAGATTTTCTCCCACTGAGGACTAGATGGTAAGACAAGGTTATTGTTTATTAAACACACCATAGGGAGACATGTGTTCTATAAGTGATTTCCCTATTTAAATAATTAAACTTGAGTTTGAGTTCCCATGTTGTGTGATTTTGATGTCATGTTTTACCTTTAATTAATTTGGTTTAAATTATAATACTTATACTTATGATTCTCTAAAAACATTAATTGTACCTTTTTTTAATTTACTTTGGGAATAGTGGTCTTATATGAAATATATGAATCATATTCATTGTGGTATACTATGAGAATATTTAATGTGACCCAATATAAACCCATTAGATGCAATATATCTTTAATTTACCTGATGTAGATAAAAGTAAGGTATCCACTTCCTTAAGTTTCATAAATTTATTCATTCCTCATCTTTTTTGACAAGATATATTAGTTTTGAAAATGGGTCATGATGATATGATTCATGTGGAATATTTTTGGGACCCTATTATGATCATTTTTTACATGTACACATATTATACTCACTAGATTATTCTATTCTAGTGTATTATTTATTACAATACATCATTTATCATTCTCAATGTTATAATTAAGAGATTATGGTTGAATTCTTATTTTTATTTAATAATTATTACATGTTTGGAGTGATATCTAATATTTGAATCTTATTATTAATTTTACAAGACTATAAACCATATTAATTCTTCAGGATAGACACTTATTTAGATTCTATTGTTATTTTAATACTTTTTGTGGTGAAATAATTCCCATTCCATTTGTTTTATACCTTAATAACTTTTCTCTACAATTTTACAATCAAAGATGAACCTTGTGCCTTATTGAAAGACTAGTTAGGTGATATGGTTGGTAGACATTAGAAAAATAATTATATTATCAAACCAAATGTGATTAATCATACATTTTATGTATATTAATGAATGTTTAGGGTTTTTGGATCATATTAGGACTAAATTTGTATAAATTGAATTCAAAAGGTGGAAATTTATAAAATGAAATATTGATGGGTTCAAATGAATAATTATGATGATTGGTTAAATTATCATATATATATTTGGATAGAGAAAATGAATGGATTGATAATAGTTATTAAAAAATTTATTGTAACCATGAAACCTATTAAAATTATGACCATTTTGTTTTAAAACATATGGAAATCATAAAATTGAAAATTATATTTCACCCAACATACAAAGCATGAACAATATCTTTGACAATAATTTTTCCTCAACTATAATAATTATTTAGAAGATCATTAGTACATTGGGTACATGAAAATTACTTTCATATACTAAGGGTTCTCATCATTAGTTTCTCTATAGATTGATTGTGATTTCTGAAAACCACTCCTTTTACCTTTTTTAGAGATTTTGGGAGTCCTACTAAATGAATTTGAATATAAAATTAAAGAATTATGAGAAGATATTTTAAGGAATAAGATTGGTTTTCTTAATTTTTTTTCCAATTATTCATGTTTTTTTCTGTGATGGTGTTTTTTGGTTTGTGAAAATTAATAAAGTCATTATAACCATTGATGTCCTAATACCCATAAATAGTGGGGTAAATTAGGGTGATCATATATTCATGATGAATGGATAATTTTATCATGTAACCAAGAGATTTATAATAAATTATACACATCCTATCAAACACCTCATTTAATTAAATAAAATTAATCATAAAGTTAAATGTATTTTACTTGGAACACTTAAAAGATCCAAATCTAAGGATCATATAATAATGGTTCACCAAAGTTCCAAAATCAAATAATATGCTAATATGTATAAAAATTTTCATTATGTATTACATAATGAATCTAGGTTTCATAATATCTACTTATATCTACACCCAGTACATAAAATAAGTTTACAAATGATTTGAACATAGGATATTATGAAGAATAAAAAAAATAAATCAATAAACCAAACTGATATTGGTGTATTTATTTATCTCCATCATCATATAGTAATCTAAATAAATAATCACGTATTTTACCTCATTATTTTATACAAAAAATGATCAATAATACGATATTTTAAATATATTATCTCTACTTTGTAGTGAATTCCATGTTTATACATGTAAATCCTTCAATCTCTTTATGATTTATCTAGATACTTTTTATGATATCATCACACGTGCAAAACCATAATTAGTCTTCCATAATAAAAAATATGATTTCTTAAAATCTATCATGAAATATTCTCTTACTTGAAAAATCAAAATATAATAAAATATATTTATAGTAAAAATATAATTATAAGAATGAAGTATTCTTCATTACAAATATGTGAATTTTGTGCCAGATTTTTTACTTTAAAAACCATAGAACTAAAATATCAATATTTTTGATATTTTTATCATTTTTTATTTAATATTTATATAAAATATGAAATATGGAACGGTATTATACTTTTCATGACATGGGTTTTTTCATGAAATTTATAATAGATTCCACCAGAAAAAATGTTTTCTCATCCAATATCATTTTTTTCTTGTTTTTTGATCTTTTTGAAATATAATCTCTACCACATCCCCTACTATTTTTTGGTTTGATCATTTCATGGTGGTTCAATATTTGATCAAAATAACTTCATAAGAGATAAAATATCATTGATTGTTTTTAAAAAAAATGTAATTGTATAGTTATTAATGAAATGATTCAGATCCTCATTGAAACATGTCAGAATTACCTACATTCTATAATACTAAATTAGATCCATCTCTTACATAATAACTATAATCATAACATTATTTGTTCTTATTCATAAAATCATATTTATATTTCATGGACTCATATCCAATTTCTGTAATGTTCAACATAGTCATATTCCATCAATTAATACTAATTGTATAAATTAAACATAATTTTAATTGTTTCCAATAACCTATCCTTTTAATTACCCTATGTTCTAAAATTATCCCCCATTTGGTTTATTGAAAATTAATTTTCTTTGTATATACATGTGTTATTGATAAATATCATGATCCTAAACAACTTTATAAATTCCATGTAGCAATATGAAACCTCATCTAACACTCTTTCACTATGTAATATTGGATAATCATAGAATATAATAAATTTTAAAATATTTCAATTATTTTTATTTGTTTAATTAAAAATTATTTAAATAAACTAATTCTCATGTGTTTATTAGGTTATATCATTTAAATTGTTTATTTTATTCCAAATTTATTATGTCTCCCATTTATTAAGACCTATTATGGGTGAAAATTTTCTTATTTATTTGATAATTTCTTTTCTAGAATAACTGTAGAATTTTTCTTTATTTATCCCATGATAAAAATAAATAGAATGGGTAATTTATTTTTCAATATTCCCATAAATAACAAGAATATTCAAAAACCAAAATAAAAGGGAAAATGGGATTTTATGATCCTTCTATTAAGGTAAATTTTTTCGAAATGATAAAGTATCTTATTGTATTGTGAAAATATGAGCAACTAGTTTATTTATTCTATTGTTCTCCACTATGAAAACTTTATTATCCACATATTATTTGATAAAATATTTTTAAATTTTAATATGTTTTGTAGATGTGTTTTTTACTTGATTTTTATAACACCAATCATACTTTTTTTGTCCTTGAATATCACTACGGACATTTTCAATTGATCACAATGATATTATAATTATTTATTCATACATATTAGTTGGGTATAAGACATTATTTATTAAATATACACAACATAAATTGTGATATGTGAAGTGTTATATTTATAATTTACATAAAAAATTACATATTCTCTTGATAAATAAATCTACCTTGAATTTTTATTTTTTATCCACAACGTTTTTTCAAATTCATATTTGAGCATGAAAAAATGCAACTCTTACTTTTTTAGCTTCATATTATAATTCATAAAAAAATATTATATAAGATACGCAATAATTCATTTCACTTATATAATATACCCCTCCATTTTATTTATTTTCAATCATGTTTCAAACACAATATCCAACCATTTAATTATAAAATAATGAATTCTTTTAATCAGTATCTAAAATAATGTGATAAAAAATGTTTTCCCTTGTTTATACTACTAATTTTTTTTCCAAAAAATTTTATATTAGAAACATGATTATAATTTTTCATTTAAAATATTTTCAATTTTTATTTAGTTTTTTGAACTTGATAAATTAATGTATAGTCTTTTTTTCTATCACATAAAGCTAAAGAAAATAATGGATTTCTCCAATAAAATATATTTTGAACATTGATCTCATAAAAATTTTGAACTCTTTAACCAATTCATTATTTATTATCCCAAATATAATATAATAAAAATAGTTAAGTACCAAAAAAATATCTTCTTTTTTTATTTTTACACTTGTGTTGTAATCAGAACCACCACTCTTAATATGACATGGTGTATTTTTATAAAGATAAATTCATAATTTATTTGATAAAGGTATACATAATAAGATCCCAAAATATCATGATTCCTATTTTCTTTCATAAATTATATATATATCTTAATAACTCATATCTTTGATAGAACTATATTATTTAAAAAATTCACAATATATCATAAAAATTACATTGGGCTTCTAAGACACCATAAGAAAACAAGGGGATATATATAAAAAGTGGGGAGATATAAGGCATAGTATGTGAATAATAAAATCATATAATAAGGTAACATAATTAATGTTTACAAATTGGCATATCATGGTAACATATGAGGGTTTTGAATCATAAGCTTCGACATAAAATCCTTATTTATTATGATAACATAAAATAAACATGAGAATGTAGAAACAATATATAACATGACATTTTTAGAATATTTTAGGGGAAACCTCCATTATATCATAATAAAGTGTGCTTTTGATAAAATATTATGAATGAAAAAATAGAATATTATGAGGAAAAAATTACTCATTGCATTGGAGGTCTATGTAATTCAATGCACACCCATAAAATTCATATCATGTATGTTAATAAGTGTGACACATATATCATATGACATAATGGTTTATTTCATGACTTTTCATACCATGATTAAGGATTTATGGGTATATAAATGGAAATACACAATAAATGATCAATATTTACATTTATGTGAATACCTATGAGTGGAAATGGGGGTGGGTATTCAATATAGAAATATTTTTCATAGAAAATAATAGGATTGTTTCTACAGTATAATGAAGGTACATAATGATTAATATAAGGGATTAATGAGAATGAAAGCAGTATCTCATAACTTTTGAATCCGAAGGAAAATAATAGGTATGTTTGAAATATTATACTGGCATTAAAAATTATATATCTAAAAGAATAATATAAATATGGTTCTTGAATAATGATTAGAGGGAGATGATCCCTATCTATGATAGAGAACATATAAAAGCATAAGAAAAGATTATTAAGATCATGGTAACACCTTTGTATGGATATATTTATAGGAAATAAAATAAGAACAGAATTATAAAAGTGTTTTTATTCATGATATATGGAAGGTTTTATGGAATTTTATTGTAACAGAGTGGGTAATTCTTTATTAATTTTAAAACATCATTTATTTACTCTATATGATAAATTAATCCAAAATACAAACCATCTGATAGTTATATATCACATTTTTGTTTCAAAGTGGTGTTTTTGTCAATGTTTTATAAATCAATGAACAGAAAAAAATAAAATATAACCATTGGTGATGTGTATTTGAGTAAGTTTCTTAAATATATCATTTTAAAACCTTCAAATATAATATAGGTTCTGAAGGATTCATTTAAGTTTTATAAATTTAATGAAACACCTTAAAAACATATTATTTTAAAGGAAAAACATAAATATAGTTATGTAAAATATTTATAGTAATTAAACCATTTTATTGGGATTGTCTGATGTCATAATACATACCAAGCATTTATTCAATATTTTTTTTTACACAAAAAACTGTTGCCTTAGAAAATTTTGGACATTTCACTATTGGATAATTTTTACATGATGACTTCAAAAATATTATTTATTTTATCAAAATAATTATCTAAATATGAGAATTTACACATGTAAATCAAAAAATACCAATTTATTTAAAAATATTTGGTTTTAAGTTGATAATGATTTTTGACTCAAATAGAAAATATATTTGATGTCATAAAATTTTATTTCTTTAACTATTTTTTAAATACAGAACTTTATTAAACAAATAATCTGAAAGATATTTAATTCATTAGAAAGAGTATCTTGTCTAAAACTATATATTTCCAAAAATTATAATTTTTGGTTCATCATATCAAAATCTAATTGTAATAAATCTTTTATTTTATAATTATAATATTATAATAAGGAGGATTATTATAATAATTATTATAATAAAAATAATAAATAATAAATTTCATGTTGTTAAGATATATATAAATATCACTTTATTAAACTATTATACCTTAAATATATGTGGGGTGATGATAACACTTTCATCAGTCGGTTCCATAAACATGGTTTGAGCCATGATATTGATAGTCTTTAACTTCTCCTATAAAAATATTCACTCATGAATTAGTTGTTAATCCTCTTTTTGGAATTTTTCAAGGGAAATTCCTAGCGATTATATCTCCCTTGAAAACTATGATAAATGGGATTCATAGGGCATGATTCTATTAATTGAGTCTATCTATTCTTCTATTTCTGCCAAATAGAATTTATTTTAAATCATAATATATAATAATATTAATGGTCATTATATAATGGAAATATTATCAATTGTTATGTTGCAACATAATATTTTAAATTCTACAGGATATAACTTATAATAGTCTTGTATTCCAATGTAGTGCGTGAATTTTATATAAAATTATTACATAATAAGGAATTTATTAATTTTAATAGGTAATTTCAATTATAAAACTCTGTGTCATTACATTCTTTCCCCTATAAAAAATTTCACCCTGGAAATTTTCTTTCATACACTGAAACACGTGAGGGTACTTTTGTTACATCAACTCTTCCCATTCCCACAATAGTTCTTCAACAATGTTGTTATTCCTTATAACATTTACAAGATTATCAGACTTTTTTTCTATAAATTTGCCTCTATAATATAATATCTTGACCAACTACTCCTCATATAAATTATCATTGTCCAATAAAACCACCTTTGGATTTAGTACATGTGAGGGATCTGTCATCTACTTACTCAATTTGGATACATGGAATATATCAGGTACTTCAGATAGGTTAATCTATTGATTTAGATTATAATACACAACTTTTATGCAATCAAATATCAAAAATTAGTTGTTGAATATTGAAATAATCTTTCCATTTTCCCCAAAAAGTTATGATATCATTGCCCAGTGATATTCAAAGGAACAATTTATCATTAAAATTAGACACTGTATCTCATCATTGATTTTATTCATATATTTTTATTGGTTTTTGTGGAATTAATATGATTATTAATAGTTTAATATTTATTTATCATCAATTGGAATAGATAAAATACTATGAACTTCATCTCTCCAACTTCACTCTAGAATGTGGGAGTCTGACACAGATTCCCATATAGAGCCTCATCTGGTGTTATTTTAATTCTATAATGGAAACTATTATTATATGAGAACTCTTCGATGTTAATTTTTTGATCAAAAAATCCTTGAAAATACATTTAAAATCATCTCAATATATACTTTTAGGTTTGAATAGTATTTTTAAACTATCTACCTATATTATAACGATTAGAATTTCAGAAGCTTATCTATACATCCAATTCGTTCTAATGGATTCTCCATAACCTTGAAGTAAACCTTAAATATCAATCAGATACAATAGAGAGTGGATTTACATGCACTATTACCACTATTATTATGTATATCTTGGTGGGTTTGTAAATAGATAAATCTTCCTTTACAGAATTGAAATGAAAAAACTTTTTAAGGTTATCAAATATCAACCAGATGAGATTATTTCAATAAAAAGTCATGGATAATCCTACAGCCAAATCTATAGTTATGTTTTACCATTTTCATACTTATATGGGAAATTGTTTCAACATAACTTATACTTCTTTTTTACATCCTTGAAAAGTCAATTGTCTAACCATTTATATAAATTTTTTTCAACCCCCTCCTCTTAACATCCAATAAAAGATATTGTTTAAAATCACTGCACGACTTATTACTTCCTAGATAAATAGAGAAGTATGAGATATGTACATATTTTAGAAGTTACCACTTCAGTTAGAGGTTTGATGGGAAACATATCTGGGTTTAAAACATTATAACTCCATATCTAGAAACTTTAGACATTAAAATATTCACTAACTTTTTCTACAACACCTTATTATCATTTTAGGCCTCCTTGATCCTTTCAAGAATAGATTCTAGAAATGTTTTTTGATAATGGTTTGATGAATATACTTTTATTATTCCAATGTCCATACTATACATGTTAAATCACATTGTATCCCTTGTAATAATCATCATGGATTTGATTGAAAGATACTTTCTTCCAAGGGAATCTTCCACAATTTTCCCTTCCTATGATGGTAATGGATGGAAAAATCATAATCTTTGATTAGATTTAACCACAATTTTTATTACATATTGATCTTATTTTTTCTGAATATAAATATGAGTAGTTTTTAATGTGTATATATATCACACATCTTCCCATAGAGATAATGACACCAAATATTAAATGAAAATATTCCTAGAACTAATTATTGATCATGTGTTGGGTATTTATGCTAATGGGTCATAAATTGGAGTGAGTAATAGTATATCACCTATTCATATTTCATTAGAACACAACTTATACCTTTTTGAAAACATCACTCTATATCCCAATCCTTCCCTAATGGGGGGTAATGTGAGTACATGTATAGTTATTGTCCTCTTCTTTCAATATTTAAATCCTTTTTTAAATTAATCATTCTAGAGAAACTTGACTTTATTATGAGTTATCTCGGTTAGTGGGTTTGAAAATCATGATAATGTTCTCACAAATAGATTATAGGTCCTAGATAATCCATAGACACTATAGATATCTATAATGTATTCTTGTTAATGAAATCCTTCAATTACCACTATTTTTTGGATCCATAGATATGCCATTTCTCATAAGTCCATTCCCCAGGTTTGGTACATGTTCCATCTAGAACCCACATTTAATATACATAAACTGTATATTTTATTATAGAATTGTATTCAATGTAGTATTAAAAGGATCCTCATGTTCCTTGTTAACTTTTGATTAGATAATAATATCATTTATTAATAGTGAAAAACAAAATTTGGTAATCCTTAATAACTCTTTTTATTATGTTCGTGATGATATCTAAAGTAATAGTGAGTCCTAATAGAATCTCTATCAACTCATAGTACCTATACACTATACTAAATGTAGTATTGGTTACAAACCCCGTCTTTACCTTTACCTACCAATATCTAAGAAGAAGATCGATGTTTGAGAAGTAATGGGATCTAGGTAGATGATATAACAATTCATTAAACAATGTATATGGATACTTATTCTTTATTATAATGTTTTATATCTCATAAAAATTAATGCATTGGTACATTTACACATCCTTCTTTATAAACAAGAGGACCATCGAACCCCCCATGTTATGCACTTTGGTGTATATAACTTTTATCCTAATTACCAAATACTTGGTTCATAATAGAATCATGTTTAATAGTGTACATTCTATATGGCGTATTGGTTAAAGAAAAGATTTTTTATAAGATTAATTAAGAACTAAACCTCATTGATTGGGGGATGACTAGGCAATTCATTATGAAGCACATGAGCATATTATTTTACAATGAAAATTTCATCAAGAATAATATTGTTTTTAGTATTAATAATTTGAGAAAGATTTACTTGTTCATAATGAAAAATATTCATTCATGAGATGATGATACAAAAGTATATTCATCCTCCTCTTGATTTTATAGAATCAGAGTGTGATTTGTGATACAATGGGTGATTTTCTTATCTAAAAAAGTTATGTTTACTTTATACAAGGGATTATAGTCCATTACTGGAATAACATTAAATACTACTAAAGGGAATATCACAAGGTTTTCTAGAAAACTCATCCCACAAATATATATATTGACGAATTTATATAATTTGGCTTCAGTAATTACTAAATGTTATGTTTTCACGGATAGCTCAACTTCCATGTTTTGAGGTGGTATTTCAATAGTTTTACTAGACATGTGTGATTTGGTGGAATTCATAATCCATGGAGGATAATTATACCTTTTATTATTTAATATTGATTTTAATCATTTACATCATTCAAATTAGACACATGGATGAATGTTATATTATTACATACACATAAAAGGGTAAATAAAAACATTAAAGGGATAACTCAAAAATGAAATATATTAATTAACTTATGAATTTGATTGTTTCAGTCTCTGGTATACTTATTAAATTTCTAACATAAATTTTTTTGGGCATTTTTTTTAAAATTTCTCATAAAGTGATTATGAATTTTCCAAATCATATCCCATGGGAGTGTTAAACCAGATGTTCATCAAGGCCTATTTCATATTCACTAACATAAGATTGATTCAGTTACTAATAAACCCTTTTGGAGGTTACTACCCATAGGTTCAACTATTCCATAGAAACATCCACTTATAGTATCTAGTTAGGTATTTTTTTGGAAACCACTTACTCTAAACTTTATAGAAATTTCAGGATGTTTTCATATGACAATTTTTTTCCCTATGTATTTCACTATGGTATTCTCAACTTAATACCACAAAACAACTGTTCATTATTTCTTTGCCAACTATAACAACTCATATTTTAATAAACTAAAATTAAAAATTTATCACATAAAGTTACATATGAAAATATAGTGAAATTTTTTAGGCCTAGTTTTTCTGAAAATTAGGTCCATAGGACAATAAAATAAATCTTGGGCAAAAAAATTATTCATAAACTCCAAAAATTACATTAAAATTGTATTTCTCTTTTAAATTTTCATTGGATAACCTAGTTACATTTAAAATAAAAGTGTACAGACCAAAATAGATCATACATAAATATCTTATCATTTTACATGAGTATAAATTAAATATCATAATGATCCACTCATGAATCTTTTAGGTCAAGTGACTTTCAAAACAAGGAAACATAAAAAATAGTCCATGAATGTGCTACATCATGTCCCACTATGTTTTTCATAACTAGTAATCTTCTATGACATTTGATAACAAACACCATTCCACATATCCATGGGAATGGAAACCTAATTAAAGGTTATCTTAATTTCTTAGTATGTTTTAATAAGGAATATGTCAATATTTCATGATCATATGGATATGATAACATGAAAATGACTCTTGAAACTATAAACATCCTATCATATATCATAAACATGAGTACTGGTATAAATCTTGGTAGTTCATACAAAATGAATCATCATCAAATCAAAGAAAATTATCTAATAGTGTATAAATTTGTAATAAGATATATATTTTTGGAATATACATAAGAATCAATATCTTATGTTATGTTTATACACTAATAAATTCATAAAATGTTATCCATTTTATAAACACTAGGATACCTATATTTTCATTGTGATAACTTCTATTGTAAAAAATATTGGGATTGGGATAACCAATACTATACCCTCTTTTTTACATGGGATAACCACCTATTTAACCTCTTTTGGGATTCGTATAACCATATATGTACCAACTTTGTAACACCCTAAGCTTCCACGATACGCTTCTCTTTGAATAATACTGTAGTGTGTGTTGTACGCAACTTCGAGTTCTAACACACACCACAACCAGTCAAACTAGCAGTTATGAATAGTAATACATAATTTTTGAAATTTTATAAATTTTATCTTTAAAAAAAGAATTCATTTTTGGATTCGAAATATCAAATTTAGCCTAGGGTGAAATTTTTGAAATTTTCAGATAACTTTTATATTTTGATGAATAGTAAAAATTACTAAATTTTAATTAAAAACAAATTTTTTAATCAAACTAATTAATAGTGATAAATTATACTATTGAGTTGTTTTAAGGTATAATTTGAATATAATCTTACCATTTTATCCAATGGTGGTCATTATAATTAATTTTACTTTGAAATTGGACATAAAGAATTGTTACTCTTTTGATATACATTGTTTCTTAAAAACATGCTATTTGTTTTGACAGCGGGAATTAATTATTAAATTAATTAATTAAACTTATATGTTTTGAACTTTGTAAAATATACATCATTTTTGAATTAGGAAAATCAAATATATCTTAGGGTGAATTTTTGGTATTATTCTGAGAAACTTCAATTTTTAATGAATAGTGAAACCACTAAGTGGTAGTTAAAAAACTAATTTTTCGATTAAATGAAATTGTACCACCTCTGTGATTTGAATTTCAAAAATCCTACATACACTATTGTCATTAGAAAGTAAAATGTGGTTCAATGGGATTAAAATAATTTTTGGTGAATAGTACCTTTTAAGTTCTATTAATCGCGATTAAAGGTAATTAGTGTAATTTAAGGTAAATATAATGTTATAATAATATGAAATTACCATTACACGTGTCCTATCATTATTGGATGATTCATGGCTGACCAAGACAATCCATAGGTCAACATGGGACCCCATGGAGCCACCTGGGTAAGAAAATGACATTAATAACTTTTTATTTAAAGTAAAAGTAAAATTATCACAAACATGTGTTGTTTTACTAAAACAATTATTACATGGGATTATATAAGTTAAAATTAAGACTATAAATATTCATTGGAAAGATAAAGATATTTCATACATCGTGGTAATTTATTTATAATTTTTATACATTAAATAAATTAACTTTTTTTTGACACCATGATGATGCAGCGATTACCTCATTAATTAACAATTTTAATAAAATGGAAGGATAATGTAAAATATAATAATTAAACTTGTCAAAAACCTATTGGATTAGTATATTTAGAACCCTTATCACCTTATCCTCGAAATATATCAGTTTTGTACCTTTAAAATCTGAAAATCATTTCATAATAATGTAACATTTCATGACTTTCCAAGAGTGCCCCTCTTCTCCTCTTATAAAAGGCCCTCACCTCTACCACCTTATTAACCCCTTCAAAGACATTTGGATCGGCCCAAATCTTCTCAAATACTCTCTCAACTTCCCTATCTTACTCCTAGAGGCCTAAATTTGGGCATACGTCTTCCCAAGGAAGCCTTTGGCTCAAATAAAAAAGAGCTACCCGATTTTAAGGTAATGTTTTCTCTTATATTCATTTGTTTTATTTTGCTTCTCCAACCCCTTAAACTATTTTTATTCCTTTATTTTGTAACATCAACAGTATATTCAATATATAATGATGTTTTTATGAGAAGTATTTGGTTTACACTTACACACACCTTCGTCTAAAAGTTAAAGAACATACTATTTCTGTGGGTGGTGAATTAATGCCTCGTGAAACGATGATTGTTCAATCTTCTTTTAACACCTCTCATGGTGGCCATTAATATGTAACTATATTTATTTATGATATATATTATGTTTATGTTTTTTTATGATTCTGTATTTGTCATTTATGGCATACCTTTATGATTTCCATTATGGGTAAATGCGATAATTTCATTTTAGGAAGTGCGGACTACCGCCCCCTCAAAGTGATTTGAATCGTTAAAGACAAATGTGGGATGCATAAAGGATTGATTAAATGATATTATATATGATATTATACTGGAATTATAATACACCATTATATCATTACTATTTCATTCTATTAATTACAAAATATAAATGAAAGAAGCGTTCATGCATACGTACGACTTACCGTCTCGATGAACGGTGCATTTCATTTCATACCTCTAAATGATATGTAATATTATAAATGAATATATATATTGGATATGTATAATATATATGATATCTACATCATGAATATAATTCTGGATATAATGGATATTTTACCACATGAACAACTTGTAATTATAAGAAGTTTATTTTTGACTCAAGTATCAAAGATCGACAAAACGACCATTATTAACTTAAATAATTACATAATGTTCATAAAATTGTAATAAGTGATATAAAAGGAATAATGAACTTGAAAAAGGTTTTTAAGCAATTAGAAATTAACTCTAGTTTATTATTCAGGAAGTTAAATAACGATCGAGTCAAGTCAGACACGAGGTAAGGGAACTTCTTAACCCAATTTCTGTTCTTTGGGATAATCTCATACTTTAAAATTATGTCATGATATTATTATGTCCTATCTTGTATTTGTACTTTATTTATGTGTAATTATAGTGAATACACATAATATATCTATTTTATTTAAAATAATGATCTTGGTAAGGAACTTCGTCTCAATCTTCTTTCACTGAGGCATATTTTGTTTTATACACAACTTTCATTTATACGGTGTATAAACCCCTTTGAAGTTTATGTTTATTCAAAAGGGATATTTTTTATATGATGCATTTCACTAAATGACAAAAGGGAATGTTTTTTTGTTGTACGTATGTGGTGACAATAAATTCTCCGCCGTTGTGACCATTATTTGAGTTTCGGCTTCCTCTACAATCCATAACATTTTTTAAATGAATAATAAATACCAAGTTATACTTTTCTTTTATTTTGGTTTTGAAAATGGTTTTATTATATCAATGTGTTGTATTGATATCTTGTGATTGAAATGTTGAAATGTTATGTTTCCTTTATGCATGTTTTATGTGATTCGATTATGTTATGGTTTATGATATGTTTAAACCTTTTTTATAAAGAATTCATTGGACTTAATAAGTGATGGGTAGAGCCCACTATAGCTCCTCGATGCAGCGGTAGGTCTCATGAGACAAACTAATGTCTTGGCACGAGGCCTTGAAAAAATCTTATTTTTAGTCTTGGAACGAGGCCTTGGATACATGGTTATAATAGTCTGGCATTATGCATTCCATCACTATGAAAGTGGTTATTGATATTTCATGTGATTATTTGACTAGTAGAATATCCATGTGAATAAGTAAATGGAATTATTTCATTTTATTGTTGCCATATTATGTTGAAGTTCAAGTTTAAAAGGCTTTTGTTTTAGTTATACATTGCCTTAAATGTTTATGTTTATTTATGAAAGTTTCCGCTGTATTGTTATCCTTATTGAGAATCTGAGATCACCCCTTTCAATGTATTAATTTTTCCAGGAGGTGATGAAGTATATTATGAATGACCTGCAGGGATAGTATGAGGGGATATGAAGACATGGTGTTTTTTTAGTTTTGTAATACTTTATGATGTAATGTAAGACTTATGAATGTATCCAGTGTTTCCAAGGCTACTAAAATAATCGGTCTTTCGAGACTTGATCTTTTGTGATCATGCCAATGTTACGTAATAATGCACCAAATCTGGGTGACTGGGGTTGGGGCGTTACAATTGGTATCAGAGGAAGTTTAGTACTAACCTTGGAAGCTAGATTTAGATAAGATCTGATTAGAGCACATAGCCCTAATATAGAATTTGAGGATTAGTATAGAAGAACTTCCTAGAATTTTGGTATTATAGAGATTTTGTGAG
Source organism: Viscum album (assembly GCA_963277665.1). Classification (NCBI taxonomy): domain Eukaryota; kingdom Viridiplantae; phylum Streptophyta; class Magnoliopsida; order Santalales; family Viscaceae; genus Viscum; species Viscum album. The sequence goes on along the minus strand of OY728157.1, from coordinate 246,486,564 downwards.
TTTTCTGAGAAATTCATCCCTGTCTGGATACGAGCAGGTAGAGGCTGCTCTAGCACAGATGTACCTAGTGGTAAAACCCGAAAACACTACTATGAGCTAGACTCAAACGGGAACTGGTGCACAACAACGAGCCTTGCTGCAATCTTTCTTACGACACTCCTGGGGGATATGCTTAGGGTAATTCATGATTTCTTTACAAACCATTATGTAGGGTTTATGAGTATATACTTTCTCAAAGAATTTTTTTTATGATTATGGATTATAACCATAAACCATTCAATTTACATTAAGTATTTTACGTGTTTGGAATTATTCATTACAATTCATAAACTAACCTAGTTTATGCCATTGTATTGAAATGACACCAAGTAGAATGAATGTGAACTCTAGCAATTCATATAATCCACAGAGTAAGAAGGATCATATATTTCATGGTATTAAGCCAACATTTAGAAGGGAAATAGTCTCCCATGTGTTCTCAACAAATTAAAAAATAGTATCATGTGTTAATAAGAAAAGTAAAGAATTATCTGAGTCTTATGGCTTTGAATGGAAGCAAGAGAAGAAAAGGATGAAAGAGAGAATGATGGATAAAGGGACGAGGGAAAAGAAGAATTTTCCAATATCTGATAATTGTGGGAAGAAACACCTTGGAACATGCCTAATGGGAATGGGAGTTTATTATAAATGTGGAGGAAAAGGTCATCAGGCTCATGATTGCAAGGGAAAAAAAGAGGATATCAATGTTGAATGATACAATTGTAGGGAAATGGGGAATTATACAAATGAATGTCCTAAGCATCAGGGAAACTTACCTCAGAATAGGCCAAGGGATCGAGGCCAATCTTATGCTGTTACTATAGTTGAAGTGGAATAAATAATGTATTGGTGCTTTTGGACTCAAGGATTATATTCTGGTTATAAGAATAATGTGATATATATAAGGATTGTACTGCAGTACTTGTTGTTTTCATTAAGGTTTTAATATGATGAAGGTAATCATATTTTTAGTATGTGACAATAATAGAAATGATAATTTTTTTGGGGAATTTGATGTTACAATTTATTTTGGAATTTAGAGACCTTTTAGAGAATGTCTGGACAGAGGTATTTTGGATAACTATAAAGGTTGAAATGGATTAAGTTGAACTTTGGATAGTATTGTTTAAGGTTAAAACATTTTCTGAAGATTATTTTAGGAATATTATAATACTATAGTTTTAGGAAAAGGACAACCTACAGGTTGGGGGATAACCCGTCGTGTCGGAAAAAGCTGTTGGACTCGAACCCACAACCATAGTGAAACATGCCTTTATTACCTACCACTAGCCTACAAGAAGTCCATGGTTATTACAAAATATTTTTCCTAATCTAAATGGTATGTGTTAATATTTGTAACCTTGTACGATTAGGATAAATATAATATTTTTGAGTTCTAATATATTTTAGAGTGAAAGATGGGTTTGTGGTATAGATTAATTAAAGAATGAAAAGTCTACATGAAAAGTATGTATATTTCCTTACATTATTAGTAAATTTCCTAAATGAATTCCTCAACTTTATGAATGTTATCTTAAAACAAAAACGTTGTCGGTTAACTTTTCCTACTGGGGAATCAATGATCGTTTAACCAATCACATGTTTGTGATTTCCTTGTAGTTAGCATTCTCCTAATCCTGTTTTCTACAACTCTCCATCAGACCTTGATGGTTTGTTTCTCCTCCATATCCATGTTTTCAAATAATCCTAGTATGGTCTATCTCGGGTGACCTTTGTACTTCTCTTTCTTTCTTTTAAATTTATATTTTTTATTAACCCTATTTCTGATGTGGGTTTTCCACAAAGGTATTTTCTATTTTAAACCTTTATTTTCAAAGAAAAATTTCAAATTGCGAGGATGCAATTTATTGAAGGAGGGGAGAATGTAACACACCATGCTTCCACGGTACACTTCTCTTTGAATAATACAGTAGTGTGTGTTGTACGCAACTTTGAGTTCTAACACACACCACAACCAATCAAACTAGCTGTTATGAATAGTAATACCAATTTTTTGAAATTTTTGAAATTTTATCTTTCAAAGTGGACTTCATTCTCGGATTCTTAATATCGAATTTAGCATAGGGTAAAATTTTGGAACTTTTAGGATAACTTTTATATTTTGATGAATAGTGAAAATTACTAAATTTTAATTAAAAACAATGTTTTTAATCAAAATAATTAATAGTGATAAATTATACTATTGAGTGGTTTTAAGGTATAATTAGAATATAATATTACCATTTTATCCAATGGTGGTCATTAGAATTAATTTTACTTTGAAATTGGACATAAACTATTGTCAATATTTTGATATATATTGTTTCTTAAAAACATGCTATTTGTTGTGACAATAGGAATTAATTATTAAAATAATTAATTCAACTTATATGTTTTGAATTTTTTTAAAATAGATATCATTTTTGAATTAGTAATATCTAATATTTCTTAGGGTGAATTTTTGATATTGTTCTGAGAAACTTCAATTTGTAAGGAATAATGAAAGCACTAAGTGGTAGTTAAAAAAACTAATTTTTCGTTTAAACGAAATTTTAACACCTCTGTGATTCGAATTTCAAATATCTGACATTCATCATTGTCATTAGAAAGTAAAATGTGGTTTAATGGGATTAAATTGTTTTTAGTGAATAGTAACTTTTATGTTCAATTAATCACGATTAAAGGTAATTAGTGAAATTTAAGGTAAATATAATGTTATAATAATATGAAATTACCTTTACACTTTTCCTAACCTTATTGGATGAGTCATGGCCGACCAAGAAAATCCATGGGTCAACTTGGGGACCCCATGGAGCCACTTGGGTAAGAAAATGACATTAATAACTTTTTATTTAAAGTAAAAAATAAAATTGTCACAAACATGTGTTGTTTTACTATAACAATTATTACATGGGGTTATATAAGTTAACTTTTCGACTAAAAATATTCATTGGAAAAATAAAAGTATTTCCTACATCATGGTAAATTTTTTTATAATTTTTAGACATTAAATAAATTAAATTTTTTATGACACCATGATGATGCAGCGATTACCTCATTAATTAACAATTTTAATAAAATGGAAGGTTAATGTAAAATATAATACTTAAACTTGTCAAAAACCTATTTTATGAGTATATATCGAACCCTTATCACCTTAACCTCAAAATATATCATTATGGGACCTTTAAAATCCGAAAACCATTTCATAATACTGTAACATTTCATGACTTTCCAAGAGTGCCCCTCCTCTCTTCTTATAAAAGGCCCCCAACTCTACCACATTATTCACCCCTTAAAATCTATTTGGATCGGCCAAAGACTGCCCAAATACTCTCTAAACTTTCATTTCTTACTCATAGTGGCCTCACTCTGGGCAAAATACTTCCCAGGGAAGCCTTTGGCTCAAATAAAAAAGAGAAACCTGATTTTAAGGTAATGTTTTCTCTTACGTTCTTTTGTTTTATTTTGCATCTCCAACCCCTTAAAATATTTTTATTCCATTATATTGTAAAAACAATAGTATATTAAATATACTAGGATGTTTTTATGAGAAGTATTTGGTTTACACTTACACACACCTTCGTCTAATGGTTAAATAACATACTATTTCTTTGGGTGGTGAATTACTGCCTCACGAAACGATGATTGTTCAATCCTCTTTTAACACCTCTAATGGTGGCCATTAAGATGTCACTATATTTATTTATGATTTATATTATGTTTATATTTTCCTTATTTTTCTGTATTTTTCATTTATGACATACCTTTATGATTTCCATTATGGGTAAACGCGATAATTTCATTTTAGGAAGTGCGGACTACCCCCCCTCAAATTGATTTGAATCGTTAATGCCATATGTGGGACATGTAAAGGATGGAGTAAATGATATTATATATGATATTATACTATAATTATAATACACCTTCATATCATTATGATTTCATTCCATTAAATATGAAATAGAAATGAAACTAGCGTTCTTGCGTACGTACGGCTTGCCGTCTCCATGAACGGTGCATTTCATTTCTTACCTCTAAATGATATGTAATATTATAAAGGAATTTATATAATGGATATGTATAATATATATGATATCTACAACATGAATATAATTATGGATATAATGGATATTTTACCACATGAACAACTTGTAAATATAAGAGGTTTATTTTTGACTCAAGTACCAAAGATCGACAAAACGACTGTTATTAACATAAATAATTACATAATGTTCATAAAATTGTAATAAGTGATATAAAAGGAATAATGAATTTGAAAAATTTTCTTAAGAAAGTAGAAATTAACTCTAGTTTATTATTCATGAGGTTAAAGAACGATCGATTCAAATCAGACACGAGGTAAGGGAACTTCTTAACCCAATTTCCGCTCTTTGGGATAATATCCTACTTTCAATTTATGTCCTGATATTATTATGTTCTATTTTTTATTTTTAATTTATTTATGTCTACTTATAGTGAATACAAATAATAGATCTAATTTATTTTAAAAAAAAGATCCTGGTAAGGGACTTTGTCTCAATCTTCTTTCATTGTGGCATATTTTGTTTTATACACAACATTCTTTTATACGGTGTATAAACCCCTTTGTCATTTACGTTTATTCAAAAGGAATATTTTTATACGAAGAAATTTACTAAACGAAAAAGGGAATGTTTTTTTTGTACATATGCGGCGACAATGACTTCTTCGCCACCATGAACATTTTTTGAGTTTCGACTTCCTCTACAAGCCATAACTTTTTTTTAAATGAAAAATAAATGAAAAGTTTTACTTTTATTTTATTTTGGTATTGAAAATGGTTTTATTATATAAATGTGTTGTATTGATATCTTGTGATTGAAATGTGGAAATGTTATGTTTCCTTTATTCATGTTTTATGTTATACAATTATGTTATGGTTTATGATATGTTTAAACCTTTTTATATAAGGAATGCATTGTACTTAATAAGTGATAGGTGGAGCCCGCTATAGATCCTCAATGCATCAGTAGGTCTCATGAGACAAACTAGTGTCTTGGAACGAGGCCTTGACAAAATATTATTTGTAGTCTTAGCACGAGCCCTTGGCTACGTGGTTATGATAGTCTGCCATTATGCATTCTGTCACTATGAAAGTGGTTATTGATATTGCATGTGATTATTGGACTAGTAGAATATCCCTGTGAATATGTAAATGGAATTATATCATTTTATTGTTTCCATATTATGCTGAAGTTCAAGTTTAAAAGGATTCTGTTTTAGTTATACATTACCTTAAATGTTTTTGTTTATTTATGAAAGTTTCCACTGTATTGTTATCCTTTCTGAGTATCTGAGCTTACCCCTTTCAATGTTTTAATTTTTCTAGGATGTGATGAAGTATATTATGAATGAACTGTAGGGATAGTATGAGGGGATATGAAGACATGATGTTTTTTAGTTTTCTTTTAATTTATTATTTAATGTAAAACTTATGAATGTATCTAGTGTTTCCAAGGCTACTAAAATAATCGGCCTTTCGAGACTCGATCTTTTGTGATCATGCCAATGTTACGTAATAATGCACCGACTCTGGGTAACTGGGGTCGGGGCATTACACACTTTATAGCTTGGGATAAGCTCTCATATACACCTTGAGCTCATATACATTAATCATCACCTAATTCAATGAGAGGAGATATAGGTTCCTCCCATTACACAATGAAATTCATAGATAACTATTCGACAAGATCATAAAATAGTCATCATATTATAAACCTTTAAAATAAATACATCCCAAAAACATTTCACCACAACATAACTTATGGAAAAAAATAGGCTTCATAATCATTTAACAAATTAATCATAACCCTTGGAAAAATGGGTTCATACAAATTTAATCATGGTATAACCTGTTTAAGAGGAACAATTTTCAAAAATTTATTTTCATCATAAATGTATAGAATATAGTAGAAGAATAAATTGGGTATCATTGGATAATACCAATATTAAATATAAAGTAACATAAAATGATGACGTTATAGATGTATACTGATTTTTAATATAATACCACATATAAACTTTTATGAGAAAAAACCTTTATTTTAAAATAAAATTTTTAAAATCTGAAATTCCTAAAATATTTTATAAATAGCAATTTTAAAAATATCCTCAAAAACATATAATGGATTAATTTGAGAAAATTCACAACATTTTTCAAGGAAAATACCTTTTAAAATGAAATTATTTATATAATGTCTAAAAAATTTATCAACTATAAATGAAATAACTTAATATAAAAACATACTTGAAATATTGTAAGAAAATATTGAATTAATTTAGTGGTAATGATAGTGGAAAATTTTGTTAATGTCATGAATGTTAAAATTATGATTCCATTGAAATTTTAAGTAAAATTCATACGAAAATTGTTTTTTTAAAATAACATGAATATTAATAATAAAACCCATTATAAAAAGTTAAACATGGTAAATAATTTATTTAATAAATCATTTATTAAATCATAAAATATTTATAGAAATATATAAATATAACACGGATATAAAAGATTAAGGGTTTTTGACTGAATAAAGAAATAAAAAAGATTATTATTTAAAAAATTATTTTTTTCTATAATCATTTAAGAGAAAAAAATGGAATGAAGAAATGTATTCTACAGAAATAACTATAGGATAATAAAATTCATGTGTTTAATTACAAAAATTTATTAATATTTCATCATCTGAAATTTTTTCATAAACAATCATGATAAATAATGACATTGTAACACAACCCCTTTACCACTTTGGAATCTTTGGAATCATATACCCAATTAAAGAATAACAAAAATAAATTATAAATATTATTAAAATAAATTTATCCATGGAATAACATGTCAATGGTTCATTATATAGGTGTATAACATTACTTATGGCCAAAAGAAGGAAAATTACGACAATAATCTATTACCTTATGTCTTGACGTCTTTTTTAAAGTATAAAACATTCTATATGATATGTATAATATTATTATAAATCTATAAAAATGACACAAACACACATATACATATATTTTATAATATATTATTTAGTGTTTACCTTTTTTCATGTGTATTTATAATTCTCAGTTAAAATCTTATTTCAGGTAAAAACATCTTTTTTATTGAATTTTTTCATTTAATATATTTAATCCTCTTAATTTGATCATGTATTCTTCATATTAAAAATTATAAACATGCTATTAAAAACGTCTATCACTATTATATATTTATTTGGAGATATACGTAAAAGATAGATATTGAAAATGAAATAAACCACTCATGGAGATAGTAGGTCATACATATGGAAGAACTTTGTATATATTTTCACAACTCATCAAATTAAAGAAATGAATGTATTATATTACATGTAAAGAATAAATTTAATTTAATATATATCACAAATTTTTATTTAAACATTTCTTTATTAAATTTCATGTAATGAATATGTGATGAATTAATCACATTGCTTCATGGGGACAAAGTTTGATGTACACACAAATGATGTAATCTTATCCACCACATAATAGAAATTAAGAAGTTATATGTTAGTTCTCGAGGCGGTAGGCAGCCGTATTCAAGAGTGACATAATTTTTTTCCAATGAGATGGGAGGTAAGAAGGTAGATGTGGTGTTTTAATTAAATACTTATAATAATATCATATATTTATATAATATATAAATATTAAATCCATCATAATATATTTCCATGAGTGGTGTTGATAGAAAATGAATAAAATTGTTCAGAAGGTGGTATTTCATTGTACACACAATCAAATATTTCGTTTCTCATTTCATTGATTTGGAGATGTATATAGGTTATATACTAAAAAAATAAATTTAATTAGATTTGAAATAATTGTGTTATTATATAATCATATTGTAATAAGATTTTATGTAGTTATTAGAAGAAGTGATCCAAAAATGCATAGTTTAAAATGATAAATCTTTTTCAGAAAACATCTATATGTTTCAAATAATTATTTTTGGGACTAGATTTGTGATCTCACCAAGGACAAAAGAATGTGAGTAGGGATTTATCTAATATATTTTGGTAGATATTTTAGGAACCAAATTGTTTTTTATGGGTGAATAGGTTATGATAGGGATGACATTTTACAAGTTGGTTGGAGGACACAGATGGAATTTTTGAATGGAATGAAGTGTACCCTTGATTTTTACATGACCTAAAGATAGAAAATAAACAATTTTTAACCTTAAAGAATATAATGTCCATATATATCCATAAAAATGGGATGTAGAAATTTCTAGGTGATTTTCCCCTTATCTTTTTTGTTAAACACCCTGTTAAACACTATTTAACCTTAACCACTGTAATTAATTTTTTGTTTTTTTATTAATTTTGAAAAAAATAATATTAAATTATTATATAATATTTTGTTATTTTTATTTTAACTATTAAATCCCTTTTTTCTTAATTTCATTAATAGAAGCAGAAAAAATTAATTTAAAAATAAACCCACATGCATGACGAGGAAGTGCATTTCTAAATAGAAAATGTTCAAAAGTTTAAAAAGATTTTATATTAACATTACTTATGAAATTTATTCCATAGAACTAAATTTAATTAATATAATTTTCACAAATTTTACTTTAAAATACTTAAAAAATAAATTTTATCTTGTAAAATATCTTAATGGAAATACATGTTTTTTATAAAACCCATTATTTTTCTAAATTCACTGAAATATTTTATAATTTAGGAATTTTAAAAAAATATATCCAATATAATTTTGACATTATAAGTTAAAATTAAAATTGAATTTTTTAAAATAGAATCATATGTTTTTTAAAAAATAGTTTTTATATTAGTGCACAAAATGAGACAAAACAACATTATAGAAAAATTCAGTTTTAAAAGTAAAATTAGATTTATTTTTATCTCTTGATATATAAACACATAAGTTTAATGAATATATTTTCTATAAATATATAATATATATTATTAAAATCATTCACATAAATATATTTAATTATTTTAATGACAGAAAAAACATTTTTTCACATAAAAATGGTTCTTAAAAAGACAAATTCCATTATTTTAAAATGGTTTTTAATTTAAATTGATAAAATAATATTCACCAAAAATTAATTTTATATAATTTTTTTTTTCATAATTTAGTTATTAATTTTTATATGTGACATTCAAAATTATTTTTAATAAAACTAATATTAAATAAAAAAATTATAGTAGTGTGTCATGTTTTATTTTGAATTAGTATTTCATGTAACCCAAGATATTGAAGAATTTAAATTTATTTGTAAATTTTTTTCCTAATATATATTGGTGTTATATTATAACCCTCATTAAAATAAATTTCACCATCAATATTATATTTCTTTGGTACTAATAAGTAATGATACTTCTTCCTCATTACATCCCGAGGAGCTTATGTACCATCCTCAAGCTGGTAATTTCACCAGAAAATATTGACAAGATGATTGAGATTTTTTTGTAGAAATTTCTACATATTGTATATAATATCAGATTATTTTTCCTCATAAGAAAGATCATGCTCTAGTGGTGTGATCTATGAGGTTAATACATTTTATGGTCAGTATTCTGATTTCCTAGGAGAGATATATGGATCCCAGTATGATCTTGGGAGAGGTTTATTGTATGCACCAATAGATAGGCTACCATTCTTATATGATCAAGAATTATAAATGGAACAATATATATGGATTAAAGTTAATTTATATCATAATAATAGTTTAATTAATTGTTTTTTACCTTGATCAATTTCCAATTTATTTCTTACTTCCTGAAATGGACATGATTGTTTCAATCCCAAAGCAATAAAAATAACTTCTAATGGATAACAATGACCATTCATTCCTTTAATCTATATTTATAATCAATTCAAGAATGGTTACCATATATTATCCAATATGGAAAAATCATCTGTTGATGAAATAATGTAGTAATCTATACATCTATATCGAACATTCAATATAAAACATTACATAAATGGTTTATGTTATGACACATAAAAAATTAAAACTTTATAAATAAGGTTACTAAATTATCCAAAAATCAACATATTAGTAATCCCAAAAGAATAGATCCTAATGGTCACGTACCAAATATGTGAATACCTTTTTCCTAAATTCTCCTAAAACTTTATAATCATAATTTCTATAAAACCTCAATGAAAAGATACGTTATTTATCTTTCCTTAAATACAACAACATAATACTGAAAATATTTTATAAATTAAAAAAATGTTGTAAGATCCATCAATGATAACATAAACAAAATTTCCAATAAATCATTAATCAGTTTTGGAGGTCATCAATACTATCCAATTTACATTTACCTTACTAATCACCTATTCATCTTAAAATTATTTTCTCAACATTAGGAACACCTAGGGGTTATCATTCACTTAATGAGGTTCTTTCAATAACATACCACCTTTATTATAAATTAATTTCCTATCTCCCCATATTTTTTCAACAAATTTTTTAATATCCTTCACAAAAAAACTTATACTAAACAATCCTTAAATAAATTTCATGAGTCATATAACATACTCATTAAATTAAAATACATAAACACATCAGTCATTCCACTTCATTCTTAAAAAAATTACTATGATTCATGATCTTTTTATTTAATACCGCTCTAATATAATATCAAATATGAATCATGTGTTGACATTAATCCACCACCATTTAATCTTTCTTCTTATGTTAAAATCAAAAATACTATTAGAGAAAACCATACAATTTATATGTTATTTTTTGTATATTAATCAATAGCATTATTTCTATTACTCATAAAAAAATTATTATTTTTATTAAGGTATTTTTCAATAGGATATTAATTTTTATAATTCCCAGACATTCCTTATTTAAAAAAATCATCCATAGACAATAAATAATAGAGGCCATTATTATAAAAGATTTCAGTAACTAACAATGAAATTTTCTCTAAAAATCACTTGTTTTTTGTAATTAATTTCCCTAAAAAATACTCTTGTTAATCCGAGACAATCATTTTGGTTATATTACCCACATTATTTATATATAATAAATTGAATCTTATTTCTTCCATGTTATCCATAAATAGATCTCTCAACAAACCCTTTCCTCGTATTATTTGGTTAGTCCAAAATTTTGTTAAGGAGAAAGTTATTAATCATATATCATGATAACTGATTAGGCATAATCACTATACCATTTACTCCAATCATCAGCCCATTCGGGTTACCATCAACACAATTGTTCTCATATTAAATATTATCTTAGTTATATTTGGTTTCCCCTATTGAGTAAAAAAATCATACTGTGGTAATAAATAATCATAATGGAAAACTCCAAAATAAAGAAAAATCATGTATATGATGATTAAATCATGACACAATATTTTCAATCTATGAATCCATATTGCTAACCTAGGTTATTCATAACCATTATTCAAATACTTCATGAAGGTTCATAAATAGTTTGTGAAATTTTAAAGTATATCCACTTGAATATTATAACCATATATGTAGAGAGGCTTATTTTCATACATCAGGTGACAAGAGTTTAAAACTTAATGATCCCTTTTCAGATATAATAACCCTATATAAATTTGTTCCACATCCACATCCTCATATACAATATAATGATGGGTGAAATTTCTTGAATACCACTCTTCTATAAATTCACCCAAATTCTAATATATTTTTATATAATTTGACTTATCCTTTGACATATCCTTAGAAATATACATTGTTATCTCGCTAATGTTGTCTCATTTGTAGCTTACAATAGTTTACAAAACCTATGTCTAATAAAATCTCTAATGACCCAAAATTCTGAAATATATATATATATATATATATCACATCTTATAAGTTGAATAATAATTATATAACATAATAATCTACACCAGAATCATTTTGGTCTAGTGCCTTTGGAATATTTGACACATATACATCTATTATATAAGTGAGCTATATCATTTCCCACTAGGTTCTTCATAACTATCACCCATCATATACATATCATTCACAATACCTGTATTCATAAAATGGTGAACATAAACATAATAAAGGTTGATATCAGATACTCAGTAAAGGTAAAAAATGGAGATATGAATATAACATGATAACATGTATATGAGAACATGATAATTATGTCTGAAAACCATACCCTCAATATCAAAGTTAAAAAAATGATTCATGGAATAAATATTTTCAAACCATTAAACATGAATTATAATGGAATCAAATAATTCGATCCATGATAGCATAACATTTTCATAAGACATGGATTTTTCTAATACAGAAATGCATAGAGAATATTATATGAAGGCTATACAACAAAACATTTTTAACAAGTTAGTCTTGAGGAAACCACCCATGTACCTACTTTGGGATTTCGATATACTCTAGTGAACCCTCTTTCGAGATTGGGAGAACTACCAATTTACACACTTTGGGGATTAGGCTAACCACCCAGGTACCCACATTCATGTTTAGTCTGACATCCCATGTACTTAATTTTAGTCATGGGTTATCCTTCATATTATCCTTTGAGATAATATAATAATAATGATTACCCAATAATTTGGAGGGAGATATTGGTCCCAAATTCACATAATGAAAAACCTAAATATCTGTTACCGAGATCATAAAATAATATTTATATTATAACCCATGAAAATAAATGTGTCTAATAAAAATTTCTATATAGGTTATTCTATGGTAAAGAAATAGGTTTCATAATCATTTAATAATTTTTTTATAACCCATTGAAAAAGAAGTGGTTTTTATAAATTTTTTTATCATGGTATAACATAAGGATGAAGAACAGATTTCATAGGTGTCATGTAATCATAAACAAATACCATCTGATAAATAATAAAGATGACATCGTTAGATCATATCCCTATTAAATATTCTCTAACATCAAAGGATTCCATTTTAGAAGGAAAATTATTTTGAATGTTAAATCACCATTTATGTTTTTTGATAAAAAAAAGATTTCTTCCAAAATCATATTCCCCAAATTAAATATTAAAAAAATTTATTTTTTTAAATAATATTTAAAAAATATAAAGGTTTATTTAAAGATCAATTAAAACATTTCTTGTGGAAAATATATTATCACATTGGAATGATTTATTTAAAATAAAAAAATTTGCAAATATTAATGAAAAAAAGTTCATTTGAAAGAACCTTGAAAACATGTAGGGGAATCATAAAATAATTGAGTAGTTATGACTGTGTAAAATAATGTTCACATGGTGTTTGTTAAAACATGAATTTCTTTACCATGGTTGAGAAATTCCAAATAGGCCTTATTTTAAAAAAACATGAATATTCCATTTAATATTTATTATAAATAAATGATGGACCAATTTTTCTTCAATAAATCCTTTTTTAAAAGATAAAATATTTTTTAAAACATTTTTATAGAACATAGATAAATAAGAAAAGGTTTTTTTTTTATAAAAATATAAATAAAGAATAAATTTCCAAAAAATATATTTTGGTGTATATTATAATATAATAGTGGAAAATGAAATGAAAAAAATATATTATTGAGAATTTAATAGATGAGAATAAAATAAATTAGTGTCATGATATTTAGATTTAAATATTTTATCATCGAAAACATAATCATAAAAAATCTCTAAAAATAATGTGATTGTAACATAAAACAGTTACAAATTTATTATCTTTTTAATCATAAGACACATAAAATATTAAAAAAAATTAAAAAATAAAAAAATAAAAATAAAATATTTATGATATAACAACTAAAAGGTTTAGTATATACACTTCATAAAATAATACTAGTGCATAACATAACATCTTTCCCATAGAAGGAAAATTGAGACATAAATACCTTACCATAAGTCCAACTTCCATGAAACATGTTATAAAATAATATCTAATAAATAAAATTTTATTATAAATATATAAAATAATTATAATTATATATCTCAAAAACATAAATGAATTACTTATGACCTCTTGTTACTTTTTTTAACAATAACTTGTTAAATTCATGTTTTGGGTAATAAATTATTTGTTTTATCATGTGCCCTTTTATTTTTTTTATATTCCTATATATTTTATCATGGTTAAATAATCTATATAATTTTATCAATTATATTAATGTCATATATATTCAGTATTTTAACACCCTATGATTTTCATAATTAATGTTTTTTGAATTAATTTGACCATTCAATATTTTTCATTTCACATCACACTGGGGATAGTTATATATATATATATATATATATATATTAAAACACTAAATGAAAAATTAATTTCACATTAAATTATCACTTGTCTCACACTACACACAATATCAACATGGCTTGCTCTATAAGCAACACCAACTTGGCGTGCGATGCACAGAATAATGAGTTTCTACGGAATATCTCTTTTTATTATTTTAATTATTTAAATAAGATAATAATAACCTAGTGATCAAACATATTATTGTTAATATAAATAATTACTTTTCAAAATTTCTTTATAGTTTTTATATATAAATAAAACATTTGGATAATAAAAGATTTGTTTTTCTGGTAAAGTCATTTTTATGTTTAAAAACATCATTTTATCAAATGAACTGATTCTACTAATGAAAATAATTTTAGACTCATTTAGAAATTGAATTGGATAAAATAAAATTTATTTTTTAATTCATAATTATGAAATTATTGTGGGCTGAATTTTTGGTATTTTTCTGAGAAACTTCATTTTTTGTTGAAATGTGAAGAATACCACTTTTTATTTAAAAACATCCTTTTTGACTAATTAATTATTAATGGTTAATTTTATTATAAATATGATTTAATCTCACATAATATTAATATTACATATAATAATAAAATGAAATTCATTACAATCAATTCCAATTTGATACTGAATATAAATTCTTAATAAATGTTTATTCTTTTTTTGTAGTTAAATCCCCGTTATTTCGTCTCGTCTGCGGGATTGAAACCAATCTTAATTATTACAATTCTGTGAAGTTAATCTAAAAAATTTGACATAAATAATTATATTCATTATAATATTTAGTTTCTAATGAGACCATGTTAATTTTTTTTAACCATAATGATTAGTAAAATTGATTAAAATTAATCACATTAGTTAAGGCCAAATTAAGCTTAAATAGAGATTAAACCATAAAATTAAGTTACCAAATGACCTAGACACTAGTTCAAAACCAATTGTATGAATATAGTTACATCATTAACCATCCATTATTTATATTAGTTATTTTATTAAGACTTTTTTAGGTAATAACATGTGACCACCTAATTTATTTCAAAAATTCCATGTGAGTCCTTTTCCTTCCCTATAAAGGCAAGCACCTCTACTCATTCATAACACCATTCAAAACCCTTATGTTCATCCAATATCTGACCAATTATCCATTCAAAAATCTCCCTTCTTATTTTAAGCCTCCATCTGGGAAAAAACATCTCTATGAAGCCATTTGGCATAAACTAAATGAAGTTACCCGATCAAGAGGTAACATCTTCTGTCAAGGTACGTTACTTTATTTTACTTATTCATCCCATACAATATATTTATTCTATTATTGTGGTACAAAATTAGTATTCTAAATACATTATTATTATTTTATTAAAATATTCTAACCAAAACATACACACACATCCATCTAATGGATGTTGAACATATTGTTTCTATTTACAGAGAACTACAGCCTCACAAAACGATGATTGTTCATTTCTTTTATACCACAATTAATGGTGCCCTATATAGTGGAATATATATTTTTTATATGTAATATATTATATTTATTATTTATTGAATATTATTTATTAATTTTACAGTACATATATTTTTACCTGATATTGGGTGTTAATACAATAATCTGGATTGCGGAAGTGTAGATTACCACTGCTTCAATGTGATGTGATTTTTTCACATGACACATAGAATATATTAAGGATAGGTGTAATTAAATTATATGATATATATGATATAATAATTATACTATAATAATGATATATATACACACACACACACATATATATATATATACCTATTTCATTTTCATACTTTCTTTCTATATGATAGTAAAAACAGAATACGATATTCATGCATACGTACGGCTTACCGTCTCCATGAACGGTGTATTCATTTTTGTACATAATTATTATATAAATTATTATAATATAAATTTACATTATATACATATTAATTATATCATGATATACATTCTAAAATCATGACATATTTATAAGGAAAACGATATAACAGATTAAGATACCAGTGAAGAACAAAAAAAATATTACACGAAGTGAAAATGTAACATAAGATCATTAACACTCAAGTAATATAAGATCAAAAAATGGTATTATGTATAAGTATATTCTTATGTAAAATATGTCTAAAAAATTATAATTTTTATACCAGAATCTTCTATGAGTACGGAGAGAGTCAAAACAAAAGATAAGGGGAATTTCATCTCACATTTAATTTCCATGAGATACATGTTATGTTCGCAACTCTTTACTTTTGTATGGTGTATGTACTGCCCATTTTTGTGTACTATTTATAATATAATTAAATTTATGGGTATTCCCTTGTCCATTTTATGATCCTTATTTAATGGAGACTATGTTCCATATGTTTCCAAATCAGTATAAATGTGTTATATCAATTTTCCTTCATTGAGACTCATGTATCAATCCTTTCATTATATTCTATGCTTCATATAATTTTCATTCCTTTCATGGATATTATGACCCCATGTAACCATGTTATGGGTGTTTATTGAGTTAATATCAATGCTTTTTGATATTATTAATGTTTATTCTTCTTTTGATGAATTATTATTTTCCATATCTCAAAAACATACATAAAATTAATTGTCTACTAGTTTTTAATGATATAGTAATTTATTGGTACCATATATCTAGCCTTTGGTAATTACGATAATTAATAAAATGTTTTAAGTAAGCCTGACTTTACCCTCTATTCGGTCGAAAATCTGTGTTTTCTAAAAAGTGTTTCCAATAATATTATACCATCCCCCTATAATATCTAAAATAAAATTTATCCTTTTTCATTTAAAAATCTATTTAATGAAATCTTCTTGTCTATTTATGAACATTGAATCTTTTTATCCTTTTTACCGTGCAAAAGGAATGTTTTTTGACCTCATATGACATGAATAGATTTACCTTCCACCATTTCTTCAAATCTCACTTTACATTCTTAGAAGGATTCTTTTCTAGAAAATTATTTTTAAAGTAGTAATCATGGAAAAAAAATTAAAAATTGTTTCAATATTTTTTTAGATGTTTTCATGAAAAATGGTTTTCAAAACATTTTCAAGGTTTATTTTAAGGTTTTCAATTTATTTTCAAAGGAATTATTTTTAAAACATTTTCAGACATTCATTAATGGTTTTCAATGTATTTTACAAGAAATTATTTTCAATGAATATTTAATTTTTATTTAATGGTTTCAATGTGTTTTCAATAAAATGATTTTAAAATTGTTTTCAAGATTTATTTAACGGTTTTGAAACTAAATTCAAGGAAAAAGGATTTAAAATGATTTAAAGTCTTTATTACATATTTTCAAAGATATTTTCTATTAAATTGATCTTAAAATGGTTTTATAAATTAAGAATCCTTTTCCAATCAAGAAAAGTGATTTTCATTAATAAATGAGTTTGAAAGTTATTTCAAATTTATTTACCAACTACGATGACATCCATTGATGTTACTAACTCCTTTCTAGGAAATGATAAAAATGTTCCACTAATATCCTTTATGTGAATGGGTTATTCTTAATTTCATGGTATTTATGAAACCCAATTATCCTTCATGGGTTATACATGTTTGAAACATATTTCTATTTCACAAGTAACATTCTTTATAACCCAGTTATTTTAGTGGTTATGTTTATGATAAAATGAATATGAAATCTATATCTTTCTAGAGGATATGATATTTTTAGACATTTATGATTCCCATATCATTTCATGGGTTATGATATGTTTATTTTTGATCTTGTGGAAAATGTATGTATGATTACATTATGTGACAGGTGGGACCTATATCTCCCTCCAATGCATTGGTAAAGATGTATATCTCCTAAGATAGAGAGGGTAGGAACGATGGTTTACACGGTTCAATAATATAGGGATGGAATGAAGGTTTAATTAGTTTAGTAACACAAATATGGAATGAGGGTTTACTCCATTCAATAATACAGGGTTAAAATAAGGGTTTACCTGGTTCCATAAAATAGAGACGGAACGAGGGTTTACTTTGTTCAGTAATATAGGGATGGAACAAGGGTTTACATCATTTAGTAATACATGGATGGAATGGGGGTTTACTTAGTTCAGTAATGGTTGGATTGAATCGGGGATTACCTGGTTCAATAAATTGTTTTTCACTATGATGGTCTTAGAAGTGATGTATTGGCTACTATGGAAATCAATATATTATTATGTCTTTCCACAATTCCATGTCTTATTTCTATCTTATGATTTCATGGATTATTCTCTTTATTTTAGATGATTCTTTTCTCATTAACATCTAATCAGTATACCATGATCTATTTTATTATCTTTGATAAGTGTGGTATGATATTCTATTTACAGGATCACGTTCTCATTCCCTTATACTTTTAATTATTCTTACCTGTATCCTTTGTTTACCCTTACTGATCATTTTAACTCAACCATTTTTATATTTCCTTTTTTAGTTTATCAAGAATTGTTTTTGTTGGAAACACTGAGGGTGGAGAACTTCATGGAAGATATTTATGATCTTTGACCTTTATATAATATTTTTTTCAATGCTTCCAAATACACAAAACTATTGTGGTCCTCTAGCATGAATTTTTTCAATGTACTAAATATTCAACTAAAAATATGGAACATCCATGTATGTTAAGAATGGTTCACTGTAGTTGGTATCAAATGAAATCTTTATTAATCCTTTGGAAACTAGTATGAAAAAAATATAGTGAGATGCATAGGTTTATTTCTATGGATATGTCTATGGATGACTCTAAGGATAACTATAAGGTTGAGTTAATTTTTAGGAAAATTTCATGGAATTTTTGTAAAGGATAGAGTTAATTGTTTCTTAGAAATACATCCCTATCTAGATACTATAAGTGGATGTGACTCTGGCACATATGTAACCAAGTGTAACAACTCGAACAAGATGTTTTGAGCTTGACTCGGGTTAATATGGTACATGACAATGGACCTTGCTGTACAACTGGATTGACACTCATGGGGGATATGCTTTTGGAATTAAAAAATTATTCATGAACCATCATGAAGTGTTTAAATAAATGGTAGCAATTAATAACCTAGGATAATCCAAATGTGTTATATATTATGGAAGGTGTAATGATTTAGATATTTGCTAAGTAATTATTTTAATGACTATGTGGTTTTTTCTATGATAACTAATGCTCACACTATGATTTTTGTTTTAGTTAATGAAGGAAACTAGATTAATGTTGAATGTGATGGACGAACTTCTGAGGGGATGTCAAGGGGGATGATCACTAGAGTAAAAGATGTCGTGATCATGCCTAACCATTTTTCACGGAACACGATTACCAATGTTTACCATAACCAACATTCAGACTCACGAAAGAAGAGAAAGAATGAGTTTGATGAGAGTTCGGGTAATGGAGACTATGAAGGAAAAAAATATTCAGTTTCCATTGTGTAAAAAATGTGTAAATAATCACCTATGTAAATGTATTGGAGGCATAAAAAGTTTTTTTTACTCTGGAAAAGAATGACACAATGAAGGAGACTTTAAAAGAAAAAATGTAGAGTTTAGTTAACTAAAAGGATGTAGATTTTGGTCTCTGTAAGTCGTCATCAAAGGTTAAGTGTTTTAAATGTGGTGGAAATGGTTATTATACAACACAACATCCCAAGAGTAATGTTCCTGAAGATAATAAGTAAGGTGGTGTGAGTAATGGTTATACTGTGGATGACGATGAGACCATATATGAAATGTGAACGGAGAAAAGTATTGTTGTAAATGGATTAAGGATGATGAAATAAAAGTATTTAGGTATTTAGATTCAAAATTTTTGAATGCTGAAATATACAAGGATTTTTCTACAAATGTTTTTCACTACGTATTTACAAATTTACGTTAAAATTTACCTATTGACTGGTGAAGTGATTTAATGACATAATGATATTTTGAATAAGGAATGAAAACCCTTAATATATTCTTTATGATAAGATAATCTTGAATGGATAAAGATACATTGGGTGTGAATAAGTAAATTGGATAGTATTGGATACCTTGGAACTAAGTAATGACTAGTTTATAGGTGGTTTCTGCTACCAAAAACGATTTTTACATCATTTTTGGATTTAATAATAGATCCCATACACATTCTAATGTGGAAGAATGCATTTTTTCCAAAATTATTTTTGGTAATTCAGTTTATTTACATGCTTCAAGAGAATATATGATGAAGGTATTCACATGTTTGGAACATGACACCCAATAGATACATTTTGATATATAAAGAAATCAATGTTAAGCAGATTTTATGACTCTCTTTCTATTGTTTTTTATTTCCACCTTTGAAAAGGGTTATAAGGATACTAGTTCATGAAAAGTATATGTTAAGATTCAGAAAAAGTATTTGCGCACTGATTTGGTGTGGAAAACCTTGTTTAAAAAACAAATTAGTTATTAACATTATTTTAAGGATTTCCATCTTATATATTATAGTATAACAGTTTTAATAAAATGACATTTTGTATGTCGGTTGACAACAAATCATGTCTGGAAATGCCGCGACTCTTGAACCCATGACAAAAAGATGATATGGGTTTCAAACCTACCACTAGCCTACACAATGTCCTGGTTAATGTATATTTATTTTTAAAGAATTAATATTTATGATGAACTATTATTGTTACTTTTTATTGATTAATGGATGATGTTTTTTTTGAAAAATAGTTTGACTTCTTATTCATTATGGGCATTATGATCCATGAAAAGAGTATTTTAGTGATTTATTCATCAATGATTATTTATAGACATTCATTTCATGAGGGAATGGATGTATTAGAAATTTTTTATTGCACAACCCAAGGATGAAATTTTTTAATTTGAATTTATCAATAATTACTCAATGTTATGAAAGTGATAAATTGTTTTTGTCCTAATACCATAATTTTCATTGACATAATTGCCTTTTAAATAATCATAGATATATAAATTTAAGGCCCTAAAAAATCCTCTAATCGTTGAATTTATTGTTATTGATTAACTGAATCACTCCATATAAATATTTACTCTTATCTTCTATGTCCAATCCTTACTCCCAACCAATGATATTCTATGTGGAAACCTATTTGTATGTTACATTGGATAACAGTCATGGTTATAAATTTTTATTTAAATAATGTTTTAGTATCCATTTTTATGATGTGGGTCTCTATGAGTGAAAATTTTATGTATTAAACTTTTTATAACCCAGATGAACTTTGAGGGTGAATTTCATTTTACACAGGATAGAATGTAAAACCCCGAGATATTGAGAATTATAATTTTTCGAATTAATTTAACATTACAATATTTTTCATTTCACATGACAGTAGAAAATGTTAATTATATAAATATTTTTAAACATTAGGTAAAACATTATTTTCATATACAATACATACATGGCATGTGCTACACTCAATACCAACTTGTCTTGTGCTACAAGAAACACTGACTTGGAGTATAATGCACACAACAATGGGTTTTTATGAAATATATATTTTTTGTTTTAATTATTTAAATAATATAATAAAAACATAGAGGTTAATTTTTTAATATTAATATTAATAACTACTTTTGAAAGATTTTTTATATTTTTTTATACATAAAAAAGACATATTGAAATTAACATATATGTTTTTTTGGTCAAGTCCTTTTTTTGTTTAAAACATTATTTTATCGAATGAACTACTTCTAATAATGAATGTTATTATAGAAACAATTAGAAATTTAACTGGATGCAATAAACTTCATTTTTGAATTCATAATTTCAACATTATCCTAGGTTGATTTTTTAATTTTTCCATGAAACTTTATTTTTGATGAATATTGAAAAATACTGCTTTTTAGTTACAAACCAGCATTTTTTCAAATTAATTATTAAAGGTAAATGATATTATAAATATTGTTTAGGTAAAATTAGATGAAAATTAAATCTAAAAATAATAGTAAATTAATTAGAAACAATTTCACTTTAATACTAAATATTAAATCATAACAAACGTTTGACCTTTTTCCTATTTTAAAACCCCTTTATTTTGTCCCATCTGATGGATTAGCACTAATCATAAATGCATCACTTCTATTAATTAAATTTAAAAAAATTTAAATAATCCATTTAATTCATGAAAATATTTATATTCTAATGAGTCTGTGACATATATTTTAACAAAATTTTTATAAAAAGTGATTAAAGTTAACCACAGTAATTACGACCAAATTATGCTTAAGTAGGGACTAAACCTTACGATTAAGGGCCAAAATGACCTAGAAACATGTCCAACACCCATTTTATGTCCATATTTCCTCCATAAACCTTCCATTACAGTGTTTTTTTGGTTTTCTAAAACTTTTTTATGTAATTACATGTGCACACCTGATTTGTTTCTAAAAATTCCGTGTGAGTCCTTTTCCATCCCTATAAAAGGCCACCAACTCGACCCATTACTCTAACCTTTTAAACCATTAATGTTCATCCACAATATGAAAAATTATCCTCCCAAAAATATTCCCTTCTACATTGAATCATCCCATTGGGCATAAAACATATCATGGAAGCCTATTGGCATAAACCAAAAGGAGTTACCGCTTAAGAGGTAACATCATCTTTCAAGATCCTTTACATTATTTTCCTTCATCACCACTCCACTCTCTTTATCCCATAAATATGTGATAAAAAACTATCCTCCATATACTTTGAGGTTTATATGAAAGGTTTTTGACCAAAATTAACACACACCTCCATCGAATAGATGTTGAACACACTATTTCTGTTTATGGAGAACTACTGCCCCGCAAAATGATAATTGCTCATTTATCATATATAACCAATCATGGTGGCCATTATGAGAGAATATATATTTATATATTTAGTAAAATATATTTATTATTTATTTATTCTTATTTATTACTTTTATAAAAAACATTTTCTTACAAACTATTTGGTGTTAATACATTAGTCTCGTTTGAGGAAGTGTGGACTACCACCACCTCAATGTGATGTGATTCATTCAGACACTACATAGAATGTATTAAAGATATTTTTAATAGATAAATATGATATATATGATATATTAATGATAAATTAATATATATAAAAACATATATATATATATTTCATCTACATACTTCCTTTCTATACGACAATAAAAACCGAAAACAACGTTCTTGCGTATGTACGGATTACTGTCTCCATGAACGGTGTATTACATTTCATACTTCATTGAAATATAAATTATTATGACAAAAATATACTATATATACATGTTATTTATATCATTATACAGATTTTTTAATCATTATATATGTATAAGGACCAATGATATAACAAATTAAGACATATAAAAAACAAAGAAAGTATTACCCGAAGTTAAAACGTAACATAGGATCGTTAACAATAAGGTAATATAAAGTCATAATAAAACCATATATGGTTTTATGTTTAATTATATAATTCTGTAAAATATTTATAATATACTGATATTTATTATACAAGAAAACATTTATGAGTATGGAGACAATCAATACAAAAGATAAAGGGAATTTCATCTCACTTTTAATTTCAGTGAGACATATGTAATGTTCGCCACTAATTCCATTTGTGTGGGGTATATACTACCTATGATAGTATCATATTTTTCATAGAAATAAATTTATTTGTATTCAAATTTCTATTTTATGATCCTTCTTTCTTAAGGTTTATGTTTCACAAGTTATCAAATCGGTAAAAATGTTTTATCTGAATTTTCTTTCTTTAAGTGTCATGTTATTTATGCACATAAACTCTTTTTCAAGGTGCATATACTTCCTTTTTTCATTCCATATCATGGATCTAAATATTTTCATGGTATTATATGATTCATGTAACTTTATTTTCATACATGCTGATTATGATCCCATGTTTCCATATTACAAGTGTCTATTGAGACAATCTCATCTCTTTTTAAGACTATTTGCGTTTATACATCCTTGGATGAATTATTATGTTCCATAACTCAAGAACCTCCATTAATTTAATTATAATCTATTTTTTCAGGATATTCATAGGTATTGGTACCATATTTCAACTCTTTGGTATATAAGATTTTTAAGAAAGTGTTTTAAGTAAGCACAACATTAACCTCTCTTTGGTCGGAAATCTATGCTTTATAAAAAAAGTTTCCAAGAATATTATACCACTAACCTATAATATCTAAAGTAAATTTTTACCCTTCTATCATTTAAAAATATCTTCAAAGGAATCTTATTATCTCTTTTCGAAAACAGAATCTTATTAACCATTTTACCATGCCAAAGGAATTTTCTTTTGACCTCGTACAACATGTATGGATTTACCAGCCATGAAATATTAAAATCTCCCTTTTCATTTTTAAATGTTTAATCATTATGATTTATTTTTAAAATTAGTTTTCAAGAAAAAAAATATGAATACTATTTTCAATATTATTTTATAATTCTTCAACTAACATGGTTTTCAAAAAGTTCTTAATATTTCTTTAATGGATTTAAAATTATTTTCAAAGAAATGATTTTTAAAATATTTTCATGCTTTCATTAATGGTTTTCAATGTGTTTTCAAAGAAATTATTTTTAATATGTTTTCAATATTTATTTAATGGTTTTCAAAGTATATTCAAATTAATTATTTTGATTTTTTTTTTAATATTTCGTTAAATAATATCAATATACTTTTAATGTAATGATTTTCAAATCATATTTGAGGACTTAATTATAGGTTTTCAATGTGTTTTCAAGGAAAAAGGCTTTCAAAATGATTTCATGTATTCTTTATATGTTTTAAAATACATTTTATTATGATTTTATTTTCAAATGGTTTTATGTATTAACTAGACTTTTTCTAATAAGATAGGATATTTTGCTCTAGATGTTTTTTTGAATGATATTTTAAAATTTTTTACCATCTAAGATGACATCCGTTGAAGTTACTCATGACTTTTAGGGAAATTATCTAAAGTATCCATTAATATCTTTTATTGGAATGGGTTATGCTTAATGTCATGGTCTTTATGAAACCCATTTCTCCATCATGGGTTATACGTGTGTGAAACTTGTTTCCCTTTCAAGGGTTATATACTTTTGAAACCCACTTTTTTCATTGGATATGTTTATAATGAAATGATTTTGAAATTTATATCTTTACAAAGTTTATGATATGTTTACTTATTTATGACACCCATTTAATTTCATGGGTTATTATATGTTTATTTATTATATTGTGTCACTTGTATGTATGATTTCATTAAGTGATGAGTGGAACCTATATCTCCCTCCAATAAATAGGGTAAAAATTTATATATCATGAGATAGATAGGAATGGAATGAGGGTTTACATTGTTATGTAATACATGGATATAATGAGGGTTTAATAAGTTCAGTAATACAGTGATGGAATGGGGACTTACTTGGTTTGGTATTATAGGGCTGGAATGAGGGTTTACTCGGATCAGTAATACATGGTTGGAATTATGGTTTTCCCGGTTTAGTATTATAGGGCTAGAACAAGGGTGTAATATGTTATGTAATACATGTTTGGAAAGTGGTTTTACTCTATTCAGTAATATAGGGCTGGAACAGGGGTTCACCTAGTTCAGAAATGTACTTTTTCCACTAATATGGTCGTGGTATTGATTCATTGGCTACTATGGAAATCAATATATGCTTATGTGTTTCCAAAATTCCATGTCTTATTCATATATTATTCTTTAATATATTATGATCTTTATTTCATATTATTCATTTCTTATTAACTTCGAATATTTATGCCATTATTTATGTTCTGATCTTCGATATGTAGGGTATGATCTTTTATTTATAGTATCATGTTCTCATACCGTTATACTAAACTTTTATGCTTGCATGTCTCCCTTTTTTACACTTACTGAGAATTTGATCTCACCCCATTTCATGTTTCCTTTCTCTAGGTTATGAAGAATGGTTTTAGTTAGAATTACTAAAGGTGGAGATCTTAATGGGATATGTTGATGATCTTTCACCAGGATAGAAGATTTTGTTTCCATTTTTCCAAAGATAATAAACAATTATGGTCCTCTAGCTTGTATTTTTGTAATTTATAGAATATTCATCTAAAAGGATTTAAAATCCATGTATGTTAATACTGGGTCTCTATATGGATATATGTATTTATATTAATACATAATGTTTATCGATAGAAAATTAAATAAATCACTCTAGCAGATGGTAGGCTGTTTTTACGCATGAACATTGTTTCCATTTCCTCAAAAGATATATAGAAATAAAGGTAAATAATATATATTTATTTTAAAAAGTAATTTCTATTAATTATATATCACATTTGTTTATTTTAACATTTCATTGCTAGCTTCCAAGTGAAGAATTTGTGAATAAAAAATCAGATCGTGTTGTTAGGTGGTAGTCCACCGTACACATGAACGATGTTATCATATCTCCCATGGAATTGAAAGTAAGAATGAATAAGAGACTTAATAAATCTATAATTATAATTATTTTTCAAATATAATATATTTTCATTCATTTTATCATCATTACCATCCCTAAAAAATGGAAATGAAAAACACCCTGCATCAGTTCACGAGGCAGTTGTTTTCTGTACACACGAGTGATTATATTATTTTCAAATAGGTTGTGTGGTAAGAAGGTATATGGGATATTAAAATTAAATATTTAAAATAATACTAAAAATATCATATATATAAATTAAAATAAATATTATTTCCATCCAAAAGAGATGATGGTGGGTAAAAAATAACATCGGTGCACAAGGCTACAATCCACCATGCACACGAATAACAATTTCATTTCCCATTTGACAAAAGATGATATGAATATAAGATATGAAATATAAATATTAGTGTCTCAGAATATGGTAGATTTTTTTTTTATTATATAAGAATATTTTAATAATATTTAGTAAGAATTATAAGTAAAAAATACATAGTTTAAAGTTTTACATCTTCAACAGATAACCTCTTTAGTATTGACCTAACTAATTCATAGATTACATTTATGATCTGAAAATGCCTATAGGAAGTATGTTAGGGACCCAATGATGGTATTTGGTTAGGTATTGGATGAAATAAATAGTTTTTAATGTGTTAATATGATAGGATATGGTGTGGACTTTATATGTTGGTGAGAAGAAAAAACATAGAAATTTATTAAAGAATAAAGTGAAACCTTTTATTTTACAATAAAAATGATCAAAATGAGTCCCTATAAAAATTTATATTTGATAAGTACCATATATGTCCATAAAATGTGTTTTGGAAAATTTATTGGTCATTTACCCTTTCTGTTTTTAGATTAACCCCTGATAAACTTGTTTTATCCTAAACTACATAAATTTATTTTTTCAATTTTTACTATTCATTTTTACCGAAAAATAATTTTACTATTGTATGAACCTAGATTTTCTTTTTAGGTATGTTTTCCTTTTCTGGTCATTTTTGAGAAAAAGAGGAATTTTTGGAAATTGTTGAAGTACACGATGTGCACTTTATGAGTACACGCCGTGTACTCGGTTACCATAGGTAGCAGTGTGTTGGCCATGTAGCGGCCATGCACATGAACATATGGAAATGACCTGGAGGCCGGCTGAAGCAGAGTACAGAAAATGAAAGTACACACCATGTACTTTAAATGTACACACCACGAATTTTCTTTTCTTTTCCATTAAACGCACCAGGGTCGCATCTAATCTCCAGAACGATCTTCTTCTAGGCCTCGTTTGGCCAAGAGCTTCCGTGGAGCCATGATATTTCTTCAAGCCCATGACCAAGCATCTGATATCCGATTTGACCACCAAATATTGCGTTGTAATTTCCTCAATAAGCTATCTCTTCTGCTTGAGATTCATTTCATGATTCCTCTTCTTCCTCATGTTATCCTCCGTTGAATGTTTTAGAGGTTTTTGTAGATTTTCGGCGTTCTAAGGTGATTCAAGCATCAAGATTCACATATTGTGATATCCTAACATCAAGGTAGGTGGTTTTTTTCTTTCTGCTGAAACTATTGGAGTTTTATGTGAAAAATTACCCAATACCCATGAACGGGGTATTGCTCCTTTACCGTTTTAGCCCTATTGTTTGGATGCTATGATTGTACACTTGAGTTGATGATAATTGTTTGTGAATAAGGTGAATTATTGTTCTTTGGATATATTTTCCATGCATGATTATCTTGTTTGACCTTTGCGTCTAGTTTTCTGTTAGGCGGCTGTTTACTTTCCCATGCATAGTATTGTTGGATGGTATGACTGTTGTTCTATTATGCTGTTATACTGTATAATTAAAGCCAAGTAGTTCTTGAGGTTTAAATTGGATGATACACGCTACTACACTTTCTTGACATACACAGGGCTGTGGTAACCTGGTGTATAGACCATAGAGAGAAGAACATTGAGGGCCTCCCTGGAGTGTCTGTTTTATTTATGATGTGAGACCACAAGGGGAATTGATGATGAGTTCTTCGTCAGAGTGTATGTAGTTCCTCGATGTGGGAATAGGGGGAATGAGACATTGTGTACTTCCCCAGAGCACCTTTAGTACTGTTATGAGACTATAGGGGGTATTGACGGTGACTGATTCCTCAGAGAGTCTATTCTTAATCTGAACCCGCAGTGTTAGACTGAGTGTAAAGCCCATAGGGTTTATTGTACTTCTTAGGTAGAAACCGAGTGGATAGATTGAGTGTACTTCCCAAGGAATTACCTTTGTGTTTATCTGTTTGTTTATTTGTTTCTTGATATTGAAACTGTGAATTGTTTACAGTTGAGTACTTTCAGGTTTACTGTTTCTTGTATGTTTACCTATCATATACTCTTTGACTGTTAGGCACAGATCTCGTGGTGGTTTCCTATTGGGATTTACTCTCACATCCTATTTGGGCCATGATTTTGGGCCCAAAAATATTTTATTGTTGTAGGTATTGACAAGGGAAAGCACACTTCTATTTCAGGTACTCGATTTTCTGTGGAGATGGAGAGCATGAGACCAAGCTATTGTAGCGATGTTGAAGAGTTTATCTACGTTATTTCTCTCTTTGGTTTAGCACCGCTGTATTCCAGCATTGTGACTTGATTGGCTATTTTCCTAGAAATATGTATCATGCATCATTTTATATATGATCTCTAGTTTATATATTCAGTTTTCTATTGTTACTGTTGTATGTCATTATTGTTGTTTCTTCTCTTGTATGTATTTGTTTACTTCCATTGTGTACTCTTCCAATCAGGGAATAGTTTCCCCACTATCACACCCAAGGCCCTCGCTGCTAGTCGGTAGCCTCTAGCATTCGGGGAAATGTTCTTGAGGCCATGTGACAAACCAGGTACGGGGCGCCTATGGGTGGCTTCTGGAATCAGGATGTTACAAAGTGGTATCAGAGTCATTCTTCTCTATTAAATTATTGTTTGGATCCTATAGTCAGGGATAGGATGGAATATGTACGTGGTAATAAATTATGCCTGGGAGTAGCCAACCCTTGTACAGGGTAAAGCCATTCTAATTCATTAATGCAGTTTTCTGGTCTTGCATGTTTACGGTTGCCATGATTTTCACCATTAGGTGGCTCACATGTTTTGTGTTGGTTATTATTTATGTTATTGAGCTTCTATTTCTATCGCAACCCGATGAGACGACGGTATTCCATTTCATGAATCATATAGGAACATTCTAGAAATCACATGTCATGCATTCATGCCATGCCATTTAGTGTGCATTAGCTGTTGCATGTTGTTGTGATAGATGTTGTGTAGAATATGCAGGCTGTTGTGATATATGCCTTGATAAAATACATGCTATTGGATAGAGTATTGTTTCTTAAAGTTTTTTTATGAATGAACGCCAAATTTTGGTTCTTTAGGTGTTATGGGCCCTCATGGACCAGAACATGGTGGACCATTGACTTGTTTACCTTTTTATAACATGTATAAGATTCCAAGATTTGATTCACAGTGTGTATGGGCCCTCACGGATCAGAATTTGGCACCTTCAATGTTCATTTCAGTGTTTTCTGGATTCTGGAGTAGTTTCTGAGGCTTACTGTCTGGAAAAACCTAGAATACACACCTTGTAGTTTTGACTACATGCCTTGTGTTCTTCTATTTGAGAAGAACCATTTTTTATTAGGTACATGCCATGTACTTTATGTACATGCCTTGTAATCCCTAACCGTGTCATAGGCCATGTGGGAAGATACACGAGATGGGGAAGGTATGGTGGGAGCATGCCATGTACCGATTGAACATGTCGTGTAGTGTTGACCCTGTGTCCGCTCATGTAACAAACAACACAGATGGATAAACCTTAAGCTACACACACCATGTTAGGATTGAACACACCGTGTAGTCTGACAAAGGTACCGGATTGTGTCACTAACAACATGGGTCGGTGTTATCCTTTCACGTACACCTGGTGTCCTCCTTGAACACGCCATGTAGAGAATATCGTGTGTCAGGTCATGTCGCTATCAACACGGGCTTGGTGAAGCTTGTCTAGTATACACCATGTATACTATGAACATGTCGTGTAGTATTGTCATAGGAGAACCGTGTGGCTTAGCCATGTAAAAGGAATCGGGCAGGGGAAGGGGATTCAAGTACATGTCGTGTATCAGGACAACACATTGTGTGGTTTGGGTGTTACTTGAACAGTTTTGGCCGAGGTACACACCCATGTGAATGACTTAAGGGAACACGTTGTGTAAGGTTTACACACGTCGTGCAGTCATGTTTTGTAAAATATGAATGTTCTCTTTCTCTTGGTTCCCTTCTTACAATTCTATGTTTTAGTCCCTGTTAATCCTGATCTATGGTGTCTGTTTGACCATGGAGAGTCATGCCATCGAGACGTCCACCGGTTGTCTACTTGTTGCGGGGTAGTGATCAAACACTGGATACAGCTGACCAGGGACTTCCTGCTGATCCTCCTGTTGTTCCGATCTTGGAACCACCAGTTATACCTGATACTGGTGCTGATTCATAGTTCATGGAAGGCTTCATGAGGATGATGTTGACTATTCAGGGAGAACCGCCTCCTACTTCGTCGATAAAAGATTTGATGCAGGTTTTCCAACATCAGCATCCTCCCACATTCTTCGGGGATGGAGGGCTTGAGGCTGTAGAGTCATGTCTAGATGTCATGCTTACGATCTTTGAGCATCTGGAGAAGCCTCTAGAGAGGAAGTTCAATCTCACTACCTATATGATTCGGGACTCCTCCAAGAGGTGGTGGGATGTGATCTCAAAGGCGGGATGTCAGCAGGTTATGGTGTGGGATGAGTTTCAGCACATATTCTATGATTACTTCTATCCAGAGACATTGAGGGCCGATCAAGACCAAGAGTTTATGAGTATAGAGAAAGGAAATATTTTTGTTATGAAGTATTCCTCCCGCTTTACCAAGCTGTAGGGATTATTTTCTATTTCAAGAGGTGATCAGTTATTCATGGTCAGGAAGTTTGAGGATAGTCTGAGGCACGACATCCGATCACAGCTGTACATCATTCGGTTGAATTCTATCAATTCTATTGTCAACCAAGCGCTGATCACGGAGCGCAATAGGATGGATTCCAGATTTTTCAGCCAGGTTGGATCGACATCTGGAGTTAGAATCCCTCTTACTAACAATAGTATGCCCTGTAGGGAGTCTTCGTGTGGTGATCTAAAGATGCAAGACACATCTTCTGGTAGCCAGGTGGTGTGCTACTAGTGCGGGAAAAACGGGCATACGATGCCACAATTTCCATGAGACACAGTGGAGTGCCAATATTGCGGAAAGAGGGACCATCTTCAGTGAATATGTTAGATATTCTCACCAGCAGCTAGTGAAAGGGGTTCCTCAATGACTTCGCGTTCGGGAGAAGCACTGCCAGTTTCTCACTAGTATAGGAACTGGAGTTATTTTGGCCGTTCGGGCCGAGGAGTAGGTTGTGGGCGAGGTGGTCAGTTGCCTTTATTTCAGTGACAATATAGTGGATCAGCTCAGAGTGGCCAGGTAGGGTCACAGGGCCATGGAGCAGGCCAGACCATTATAGTGGAGTAGATCCAGTAAGAGCAGGATCCTGGACCTTCAACAGTTTGAGGTACAATTTTAGTTTCCTTATTTTTGGCTTATTCCCTTTTTGATACAGGGGATTTCCATAGATTTATATCTATAGATTTTTTGAGAACCTTGGTCTCTAAATCTTTTCTTCTGCTGATATCTTGACATTAAACACTCCATAGGGGACTAGAACAGCTACTGTACATCAGTTCAGGGTGTTCCCTCTAGAGGTTGCTAGATGACACATCCTATAGGACCTCTATGTCCTAGATATGACAGGCTATGATGTCATTCTCAGAAAGTAATGGTTAGTTCCCTTCATAGAAGTTGTCGACTGTTATCTCTATAGGGTGTGTTTCACATCACTAGAGGGAATATCATTTCTTTATAAGGGTGATTGGGATGTCTAGGTGAGCAGAGCAGGTCCAGAGCATCATGGGTTAAAAGGGGTTACAACCCAAATTTCTAGATTATATCTGGAATATCAGGGGAATTCTTAGTTATAACTTTTTTCCAATGGTGGTTCATTTCAAGTACATCGTTGCAGAGGAATTTCAGGTTTTCTTCTAGAGCGTGTAGTGGAATTTTCTGTTGATCTTGTTCCAAGAGTGGCACCACTATTTATTCCACCTTATAGGATGGCTACACCTGAGTTGTAGGAGCTCAAGAAGCAATTGGAGAAGTTGCAGACAAGGGGTTTCATCCGACCCAACACAATTCTTTCGGTTTCGTCTGTTCTGTTTGCAAAGAAGTCAAACGGTACCCTCAGGCTTCATGTGGACTATCAGAAGTTGAACCAGTTGACGGTTAGGAACTGATATCCTTTACCAAGGATTAATGATCTCATTGATCAGCTTCGAGGAGCCCGGGTGTTCTCAAAGATTCACTTGAGGTCTACATATCATCAGTTGCACGTTAGACTATATGATATACCTCTGACGACCTTTCAGAATAGGTATGGTCGATATGAGTATATGGTTATGCTGTTCAGTCTAACTAACGCACCTGCAGATTTCATGGCACTGATAAATCGAATGTTCCATCCATACTTGGATTCATTCGTGGTTATCTCCATGGACGATATCTTAGTGTACTCTCACACTCAAAACGACCATGCTACCCATCTTTAGATCATTTTTAGTAAACTGAGAGAGCATCAATTACATGGTATGTTCTCAAAATGCCACTTTTGTATGGATCAAATTCACTTCTGGGGCTATTTTATCTCAGAGACAGGAGTATTAGTAGACCCAGAGAAAGTGAGAGCAGTAGTCTCTTGGGATAATCTGAAGAACATCTTTGAGGTGTGGAGTATTCTAGGGATGGATGGATACTAAAGATGCTTCATACATGACTTTTCACACATAGCATCACCACCGACGAGTCTGACTAAGAAGGGTGGAAAGTTCTTCTAGTCAGATTCTTGCGAGTCTACCTTTTAGAAGATAAAGGAAAGGTTGACTTAAGCACTGATTCAAGTCTTTATAGAGCCGGGAAAGATCTATACTATGTATTGTGATGCTTCAGGCATTAGGCTAGGAGCTGTACTTATGCTGCGAGAAAGAGTCATTGTGTACGGGTCTTGGCAGTTGCGGCCACATGAGAGGAATTACCCGACACATGATCTTGAATTGTATGATGTTGTTCATTCCTTATTCTTTTAGAGAAATTATCTATTGGGAGAGAATTTCATGGTTTTTACTGACCGCAAGAGTCTCAAGTACATCTTCACTCAGCGTGATCTGAATTTGAGATAGCGCGGGTGGGTTGAGTACCTTGAGATTCTAGTAGAACTATTGACTCGACCAAAATGATTGGAGACACCTAAAGGAGAAAAATCTATGATCACACATCTATGAAGATAGTGTGACCTTACCCTTAGAGGGGAGAGTGTCAGTTAGATCCTATTGGTGGAGTAATATAGGCCTCAAGATGAAATTATTTGTATGGGTTGGTTATCTTCTATCCCTACCTTGATTTACTATTATATGTGAAGGTTGTGGTGTATCTGTAACGATGAAAAAAAAATCCTTGGTGAAAAGGAAACCCATGAAGCATAGGATGGACTCATGCATAGGAGGTAATATCCAATCACTTATCACATGGATATCGTGACCATCAGTGCAATAGAAGTTATGAGGTTCCAATTCCCAAAATTCGTGGAAGAGTATGAGGATATATTCCTAGAATATATTCCATGATTACCTCCCCACCAAGAGATCAACTTCTGCATCGAATTATACCCCATGAAGGCACTGATATCCTCACCAACATATCAGATGGATCCCATAGAGCTTCACAAGATAAGGGTGAATTAGGAGGATTTGTAGAAGACGGGATTCGTGAGACCTTGTATTTCCCCCCAGGTGGTCGAAGTGATGTTTTTTAAAAATGAAGATGGGAGCTTGAGGTAGTGTGTCAATTGATGATCCCTAAACTAGGTTAACGTGAAGAATATATATCCACTACCTAGGATAGATGACATATTTGACTAATTGAGATGGTTACGATGGTTCTCAATGGTTCACCATCAATCAGGCTATCACCATTTACGAGTATGGGACTGGGATATACCAAAGATGAATATTTGATGATGGTATGGTAATTATGCGTACATAGTGCTTCCCTTTAGTGTGAGTAACACCCAAACATTTTTCATGGGACTCCTAAAATGGATCTTCCAGCCAAAAATAGACCAATTCATGGCAGTCATCATCATTGATATCCTTGTGTACTCTGTGTCTGATGAGGATCACAGAAGTCACATATTGATGGTTCTAGATGTACTCTAAGAGCACTAGATTTATGTGAAACTCTCAAAGTTATATTTCTTGAATAAGGAATTTCACTTTCTGGGACATGTTTTCTTAGTGGACAGAGTGGCAGTGGACCAAGCCAAGGTCGAGGATGTGTTAGCATGGGAGCCACACAGGAGTGTGATAGAGGTTTTGAGCTTCCATGGATTGGTAGGGTATTACCAAATATTTGTACATGATTTTTCTTGGATATCAACACCTATTAAAGGCATGACATAAAAGGGTCAAAATTTCTTATGGAAATAGAAGTTTAAATTGTATTTCTAGTGGTTGAGACATATTTTAGGTATTACACATTGTTGAATTACTATAATATTTTAGGCATTACTCTTTGTTGAATAATCGTGAAAATCTATTTGATCATTTGGATATCAAAATATACCTTGTGTACCTTCGTTATTCTTATGGTAACCCTTAAATTTAAATATTATTAAATGATCGTTTGACTTCTTTTTTGAGTCACATTTCATAAAAGTAAACATTCTCTTTAGATTTAACAAATCATTAGTTTGAATAAATACCCCAAATGCACTTATTAGTTATAATAATGGATTGGGATATGAATATTGATTAATATTTTATTCACCATATTTTCACCACGAAGTTCCAATTTTAGATCAATTTTTTTATATAAATGTTATCTTCAATGATACCTTATATTTGACTCCATGATCCCTTATGAATTTATCCACTTTGATATAGGTTAATTCAATTCTGTTCTCTGGTCATATAGATTTGATCTACCTTCTAATATAATTTATAGATAATCTTAATTAATTTATAATAAAATCAACAATCTTCTTTCTTATTTTCATAGAAATTATACAAAATATAATTCTATAATCAATAAAAAAGAAATTAAAATGCTATTTTTTAATTTTCTATTTTATGTTATGGAATATTTTAGTGTGGGTTAAATTATGCATTTATGAAACCTTGTTATTATCTAGATTAAATGTATTTAAATTTGACCACCTATAAATGGGAAAAAAGTTATTATCTATCCATTTTTTAGTAAAATTTATCAACTATTTTATATTTTAATTATTTTCAATACATTATTTTTCTATTTGTTTTTTTTTCATATAAAGGAAATTGGTTTTCCCCCATCCCTCATGTGGAAACATGAGCTCTTCTTTCTGTCCACATGATTCATAGTGCAATTTGTTCTTCTTACATATATCAATATATTAATATCATTTTTTTATTAGATTACCATTCTAATTTATTCTTACAGTAGATATTGGGTCACAATTCTTAATCACATACAATAGATTAAATTGAGGTCTATACAGAAATAGTTGATTCATATTTTTTCAACTCTTATTCATCTGATACCATTGTTTTGCAAACCTTGATCATCCAAAAAACTCATATTTTCCTATCTAAACCATTCCATCAACATTATTTTTAATTTTCATTAATAATGAAACATTTTTGGTCATGTGGGATGAACACCCACTATGAAGTCTCCATGTACAACTATTCATGAAAAATTATATTGCAATATTTCACAATATTTTCTTCTTATTTTTATTCAATATATGAAATCCAAGTTTGATTTGAGTCATTATTTGGCCTCTCTTAATTTATCCTTGTATGAGTGGTAATGATATATTCCTCCAATTCATGTAAATATAATATATTCTCAATGGGACAATGTTCATGACATAAATGTTGACACCATTTTATTATTTTATTTTATTTTATTTCATCCCTAATAGTCTTATTATAAAGTGTATCATATCCAAATTTAGATCAATAAAATATATACCTTTATAATAAATTTTTATTTTATTATTTAGGATATATAATTTTAACTAATTTATTTCTATTTGGTTCCTCACCTAAAATCTTACTCATTAGTTAATCATAATTGGTGTAATGATCCAAAATTTTTTAGAATGGCAATTTTGGAAGAAATTTAAATATTGGTTTTGAAACATGGGTGATATGAGAACATAAATTCAAATTATATTTTTGAGAGTTGATACACCAATATGAGGTGTTCTTTATATGTGTTGGGGGGGGCCAAAGAGTTATATTATGTGTTCGAAGTAGGAAGGATCTAAGTGGTGAACAATACAAAATCTTTTGTAATAACTAGGTACCTAGTTTGAAGCCACTGAGAATATGATGTCTAGGGAAGAGGGGTAAAAGACTGAGAAGTTCCACTATGGGTCTTGTAGAACTCTATTGGTGGGGTGGTTCCTTAATAGGTAATCCGTTAAGGATGATTTGGTAACCATAATGTTCTGGATTAACTTTTCAGGGTTAGAAGTTTCATTCCTGATCCCCTATATTACACAACCACTCATGGCTTTTCTCCTCCCGTTAGATAATATAGAAATGAGATCAATTCCCTTAATACTAATTCCCTTACCATTTTCTCCCATTATTCATGGTAGATTTATATTTTCCACCATAGTAAACTATAGTAAAAAATTACTCCTCCATTATTTGAACATCATCTTTCTCCGTTACTATTAATTTTTTGGTATCTGTATGCATGTGATTGTGTAATAATTACATTGAATCATTGAAGAATCAACCCAAATATAAATACATCGGTTTAATGTAGCTTAACTATGTTATGAGAAAATGTATTCGTGTAATCTATCATTTTTATATAAAGGATCTCTTACCTAAATGATTACACGTATTTTTCAAATTTCATTTGAAATTGAAAATCAGTTGACAGATATTTTTCTTATAGTGGATCCAAGAGTGTAACAGTGATATTTAAAATTTCATTGGTCATGTGAATAGTTCACAATATTGGTTTAGTGTGTTTTATATTATTAGTCTTCTTTGATTTAATTTTTTTATTAATAAAAGATTAATTTTTTTTTCATGACTTGGCATGAGATATGGGCTTAGGAGTTCATGTAGTGTGGTACATGATTTGATGAGGTTTAAAAAAACTTGGACTGATGATTGTAACTCTATATCAATGTATATTATTCCCATAAACTGTAACCATAAAATCTATTATTCATCCTAGTTCATGAAAGCATGGGGTTTGGGTTTGGGTGAATGTATAGGTATTGAGAAGACCATATACATTGTTGTGTGGTTTCATAATTCCTCTTAGTCTTGGAGAAAATTATTTGTTGAGAGTTGATAAAATATTATTTTCACGGTGGATATGTTTTCCAGGGTGAGAGGAGTAGTTTAGTTTTTGATAAGGATGGGATAGGTCTCAAGGCCTAGGACATGTTTTGGATGGAATAAATTGAATTTTTCAATAGATAGTCAGTAGGTATGGAGGGATTATACATATGGTTATATATCACATATGGATGGGAATACCCATTTGATAGTGGATAGTAGCCTTAGTGCTTAGTGTGAGAGGGTTATATTCTTTGGGGATTTATGTACTATGATGAGGAATACATCCACTTGATAAAACTATTCAGAGATATCCCACTGGATATGTGATATGGTACTTGGGTTCGGGTTGGTAATATTAATTTGAAATCTTTAAAAGGGGTTCCCAAGGAGTTATATGGGGGTAATGTTGGTATGACCATGGAATCACAGTTGGAATATCTAATTTCACCAGTCAATATTGTTTTTTAAATGATAGGTGGATGGGGTGAATCTATGATATCTTTTTTTATGTTTCATCACTTATGAAATAACATTCGTCTCCTCTTAATTATTCTTTTCCTACTAAACAAAACTTGAACACACATCCAGAGGAACACAATAATTAAAATGCTTCACCACTCAACTAGAGTAGCTATGTCCATATTAGGGTTTTGAAATAATTATTTAATACATAACCCACTAGAGAATAATCCTTTTTTGTGGAATAAAATTAGTAGGATTTTCCTTACACTCATAAATCACTATGATCAATAAAATAGTGCATGTGCTTCGAGTAGAACAAAATTTTGAAAAATATATTTTCAACAAAACATATTAATGTGCATCCTAATAAAATATAAAAAATTAGAACTTTCAATAAAAATCATCAGTTTATTTCCCAAAAGATGATAATAGCATTTCAGATTTCTTAATAAAACTCATCTAGTTTTCAGTTCGATTACCAAGTCCAATTTCTCAATATGAAAAATATGTATTTCTATCAAAATATGAATGAGAAAATTATGAAACACTTGTTTCTATTTATGAAAGATGCATTCTAATTCTCATTATGACGATCTATCATAATACAATAATCAGCTAAATATGATAATCAAATGAATATGATGATTAGATGGATACTATGATCAACTGAACACAATCTTGTCTATTCTCCTTTCATTATCTATCTGAAATGAATTTTTCATGAAATATGATATAGAAACTTATTCTCCATATAAATTCAAAGATTATCTATATTCATTTCATGAATAGAACTTATGTTAAATGAAATTACAATGTTCATTCTCTTTTATAGTCACCAAAAAAGTTTACTGGACATTATCATTAAAAAGTTTTCCACTAAACCAAAATTTTCTAAAACATAAATTTTCCATGATTTTTGGATGAATTTATGACTTCATCAAAAATTCAAAACACTTCATGAATATTATAAAAATTTCATCTAGTATATAAATTGTTTCAAAAAAATAATTTTTTCTTCCAATTCTCTATTCAAATTTGACAATATTATTGTTTCATTATGATGAAGGAATTTAGTCACGTCGGTTTCCTTAAACCACTTGGAAAAAAATCAGAACTGATAATATTTCATTATGTTTCTCTGCACATCCCGAGAGACTATCTTCCCATTTTAATTTTCTCATTATGATAGAATCATATTTTAAATAATAGTTTCATCATTACATTTCACCATAATTTTTTTTGGAAATAATGAACATATTATTTGAGATTTAACTTCCGTCATGAAAATAATTTTGTATCTCATTTAAACTATTCAAATAACATTCAAGAAATCACAATACAAAATTTTGATTCTGATTCTGATTTTCATTATGATTGACCTCATTAGGATGAAGAAAAAAATAATGTAATATATTCTTATTCTTCATTTCTCTTAACCCACATTAAAAGGAAATTATTATTTATCTTGACCTAAAATTAATGGCAATAAAAAAGTCATGGTGATGAAAATGGTTAACTTCATTTTTTATTGAACTTTTAAATTGTTTCTATATTATCCCTAAAAACTTCAAATTATTTTCATTGTAATTTTTACAAACAACATCAACATATATTCTAAATCATTAGTCCTAAAAAATATTAAAAAATAAATTTGCATATAATAGACTCGTTATAATGATCATGAGACCAGAAATCATTGGCTTCACTAACTTTCTTCTTCTTCTAACATTTAGTAAGAATTATGAATTACATAATGACTTTGAATACATTTAGGATTATCATTAGCATTTTCTAACTTATAATATAATGAATTGTTACTTACCATTTCTCCAGTAACATATTTCATTCCTACTCAACCATAATAATATTGGCATGAATACGATTGAAATCAATTTTTATAACTTTTTATTTTATCAGGCTTGCATCAAAAATTTTATAGAATACCTATGAATTTTTTGAATTGAAAAATAAAAAATCAGCATTAGATTTGTATTGATGTCATGTAGACATCAATGAAGAAACTTATTATTATAATATCTTGCATTCCGTACCTGTGGTGATTCCAATGATCATTTTCATCGAGAAACAAATTACCAATCCAATTGCATTTTTTATACATTGTTTGTTTTATTTTCTAAATATGGCAGGCAACCCAATTTTCATTAAAAAAAATTGAGGGGATTTTACCTTCTTTGAAATTTCGTTGACAACAAAAGAAAATACCTAAAAAAATTAGTATCCTTATAATCATAGTTCTAAAAATCATTCCATTTACCTTTTTATACCATCCAATGATTCATAAATCACTGATCTTTTTAACCTCATGCTATGGATTACATATCAACAATTTTAATCCTATATGAGAAAAGTTGTTATAGGAAATAATAATTATTGACATCAAAGCTATATTGTCCAAAAGTAGTGATCATGAAAATATCCTCATCCTTTCTTCACATATTTCATCTATTACATAAATTTTCAAATCATTTCCTTTCCACCTCTTCAAAATTTGTATTAACAAAATTAATATTTTCTTATAAACACTATAATAAGTTGTTAGAATAGTCGATACAATTACATTGATAGATTCACATCTTACGCACAACTCCCCCCTTTTAAATTCTTAAGTAATGATTGATTTAAGAAAAACATGTCCACCTTGAAAACACTATCCAAATGTAATATGAGAGAGGGGAGAAACATATACCTCAACCATGATGAGAATAAGGTCGGATTCCCACTTTCAACTTCAATTTGGAAAAATCATCCATCATTAAAGGTTTTGTGAAAATTTCAGTAACTTTTTCTGATATATGAACATACTCCAACATAAATTCATTCTTCTCTACATGATCATTGATGAAATGATATTTTATATCAATACTTTTTGAATGAGAATATTACACCACATTCTAGGCTTAGTTTATTTCACTATGATTATCACTACCAAAGAGAAAGGGTAACAATAGTTCAATATGTAAATATTCTAATCTAGTCTTCATCCATGTGATTTGGGTATATAATTGAGTCGATGAAACATTATCAGCCTCAAATTTACTATTCATTTATGATTTTTTTATTCCTATTAACTCAACTCTTCAACAGGAAGAGAACTACACCTGGTGTAGATATTCTACCATCAATATTTCATGCGAAATCATCATATAAATACTCAAAAAATTGAATAATATCTATTCTATATGAAATAATTCTTAATTTTTTGTGGATTTGATATATCTATGAATTTTTCTTACAAAATGTAAATTTTATTTTTTAAGAGTACTCTAAAATCATTAAAATTAACGTAAATAGTGTTTGGTCATGAGGTAGTAAAGTAAAAAAAAATTCAATCAGATTTATAAATTCTTTATGATCATCTTCATTGACTTCTACATCATTACTCATCTTGGATCCCACTAATATTTGGGTGGAAACTAGTTTTTTATTGTCCATGACGAAATTTTTAATAATTTTCATTGCATAATTTTATTGTGAATTAAAATTGTGTTTTTTATAAAACTTGTAAACCATGAAAGCATTTCATTTTTCCCATCATTTACATCTCAAATGACTTCATCATCATGTGAAAAAATATTTCACAGGATATTTCATCATTCCCAAAAAATATAATGTCATCAACATAAAGACATGCAATGAGGAATAAAACTTGAATTTCTTTAATATAAATATTTCTATCAATACTTTATTTTGTGAAATTGATCATCCTTAATAAAGTATCCAATTTGGAATTCCATGTCATTTCAACTCATTTGAAACAATAAAATTTTTATTCAATATGCATACATAAATTTCATTTTTCTCAACAACGAATCTGCATGGTTGTTCATTATAAACCCCCTCATCAAGAAAATTGCAAACTTTAAATCCATTTGAAAAATAATTTAACATCGTTTTCAAACAATAGAAAGAAAAATTTAAATTTTTTATAACCCTTCCATCAGATAAAAATTATCGAAAAATTAATTCCTTCAACTATTGATTATCATTTAAAAACTAATATTGATTGTTTCCTATCACATTACCTTCATAATTTTTCTTGTTCAAGAAAACCAATTTTATACCAAAAACATTTTTATTATCTATCTTGGGTATATGTTCCCAGTTGTCATTATGTTTATCTGATCATAGCCTTCATTCATATCCTG
The DNA here is from genome assembly GCA_963277665.1 of Viscum album. NCBI lineage: Eukaryota > Viridiplantae > Streptophyta > Magnoliopsida > Santalales > Viscaceae > Viscum > Viscum album. Next base: position 246,443,590 of record OY728157.1, on the reverse strand, counting down.
AATCTATATCATATAATGAAAATATTCATTAACATCATTCATCTCTACATATGAAACAATGTGTATAACAACATTTTTTGTTTTTGAGTTTTGTTCTCATCACATGAAATAGTTTAACATGATTCTTCTTCTTGAATTGGATTACAACCATCAGTATCCTTATCATTATTGTTAACAAAAATTGTGTTATCCAACCAAACATCCTTAATATCCCGTGTCTGTTTATCATACACAGAATTTTCAATAACATTGACATGAAAAATAAACTATTCTTCATGATTGTTTATTATAGAATCTGTTTCCTCTTCCTTCTATAGAATATCAAATAAAAATTTCATATTCACATTTCTTCTCAAACATTCAAAGTTTTCCACCTTTCTTTTATATGATGTATGGAGTCCCATCAACTCTTAAGTGTTTCAAACATGAAATTTTGTCAGAAAACATTTTATATGGATTCATATATGAACATGGCCTATAAATAATTTTTTTTTTCATATACACACTAGTACCCATGGCTTCATTCCATAAATAATGGGAAATACCATGTTCATATAACATAGTTTTACCCATGTCCACAAAACTTCTACCCTTCCTTTTAGAAACCCAATTATTTTTGAAAATTATATGGTTAAATTAAATCATAATGAATTCCATGCTTCTCCAGAAAAATTTCAAATTATTTATTCTTATACAAACCAACATTATGATTTCTTAATATCTTTATTGAATGTTCATATTCCATCCCAGTTTTCCTCCTAAAACATTCCAATATTTTCAGTTCATCTGAATTATGTTTCATATACAAACCACGAGTAATGAGAGTGAAGTTATAAATGAAAGTGATCAATTAATTTTCTCTATTTTTTATTACTTGATCATTGGCCACATATATTAGACTGAATATGGTTTAGGGTTCATTTGGAAAAAATTCATCTTTTATAATTTGTATTCTATTCATTATGAAATATTGTGCAACCCTAATATCTTTTTATACATATCATGAATATCCTGGAAATTGTCTATCTTTAAAAACATTATAATTTTTCTTGGAAACATGTGTTCGTTAATTTTATACCACAATTTAGTTTATTCCACCATACCCATTTTTGAAGAGTTTTGTATTTTAGCAACCCTGAATAAGTTTCCTTTTATACACTGAACTCATGTAACTATCATTCAATATTTCTATATTTTTACTAAAAACACATATTTTATAAAGATATTTTTTACCCTCATTAAAATATTTTGTAACATTCAATTGGTTGTGTTTCATCCCATCAATATATAAATAATTCTTGGATTTCATCTTTTATGTCCCAATGATGGATGATATGACACCTTTGATCCTTAATGATTCATCATTTCCAAATATCACTATTCTTTTTTTGAATTATATCACGTTATTCAAAAATTTTATGTCTGAATTGATATGATAAGAACAAAAATTATTAAGGATCCATGTCCTTTATACCATTATGGTTTTTAAATAAATTACAACAACAAGAGACTTTTCTCTAACATTTTCTTTCTCCACCACCAGATTTTGAGAATTTTCATAAAAATTTTGTTGTAACGGTAAGAGAAAAAGAAAAATAATTGCAAGATGTTTAGGTTTTTCATGTCTTTAATAAATGGTTTCAAGGGGTTAGAACCTATTTTCAAATTTTACAACAAAATTCTCTTATTTACTCATCTCTTCCTTTTCATAATTCTACTTTTGAGAGGATTGACTCCCCTTAAACTCAAGAATTACATAACTTGTGGAATAGTAGTAATGATATTGGATAAACCAAAGCCTATTTTGCATATGTAAAAATATAAAAAAACAAGAAGTACCCATAAAAAGAATATTATCCCTTGAAACATCTATACTGGTAAGAGTTGTGGACAAGTATCTCAACAAAATTATTTTCTTTTTTATCAGAACATTGTATCCCACCAATATTTTTTTCTCAATCATATTTTTATTCTTCAACACTGTATTCTTTTCATCTTTATTAGAACCCGTATATTTGAAACCATTTCATATTCAGAATTTTTAGAATCTTTTTCAGACTCATGACATTTAGAAACTTCTAACTACATTAATTTTATTAGTCTTCAGCACATACATAATGTTCCTAACTAGCTTCATTTCAGAAAAATTTCTTGCCTTTTTCTAAATATTCAAAAGTTATTTATTTATCTTTTTTGGTTTTATCCTTAATATACTATTAACCAACTATTTAGATACTATTTTTGAAACCTGTACTAATTTTTTAAACTATAGAATGTTTTTATTGGATATTTTCAAACTGTACTTATTTTTTCATCAGATTTACTTTCATATATACATTATGATTCTTCTATTTATCAAGAAAATTCTACAGATCATAAAAATAATTCTCCTTTTTGAATTTATCCTCAGGAAATCCTTATTATGTTTTTGATGAAGATTCTTATTTATCAATATGTTGTTTTCCTTCTCAAGACATCTAATATTTCTCAGACATTCTTTCAACTCATCATTCTTATAATATTATAATCTAGTTTCTTCTTCATTAGAAAAAATTATTCCAAACCCTTTATTATTAACTATTTCAATAAAATTATTATCATCCTTTTCAATTGACTTCACATATTTAGCTTTACTGTCTTCATCTTCTTCATATTTAGAAATAAATCTTATTATTTTAGATTTTTTGATATTTTTTCTTGACCCCTATATTTTTTTTCATTATCATCATATTTTATTCAAGACCTTATTTTCCTTATTTCTTCTTCATCACAATCTTCTTCAATATTTTTTAAGGATTATTAACTATGAAGTGACCAATGAACCAACTTTAAAAACACTAAAAAGGATGTTTCCCTTTCTATTTACATATAAAACATATCACTTTTTTTTAACAAAAAGATTTAGTCATCATTTTTATATACCCCACTTTTAGAGTTTGAGTCTCCAAAATCAAATTCAATAAGAATACTCATTGACGTCACTTTCTTGGTATCCTTGAAATAAATTTATATATTAGATTTTTTTACTTCCATATCATGCTTCCTTTTAATTTCATAAGTGTTTTTATTTTTATTCAAATCATTTAGATATAATAATTCTAGAACTTTATCTTCTAGTGAAGAATTGTTATCATCAAACTTTTCAATAAAGATTATCAAAATCTTTTTTACAACTGTAGAATCGAGTAACTATTCACCAAGATATATGATTGTGATCAAAATTTCATTCACACTGATAAATAAGTTGCCAACTTATTCTAATTCACCAATCTTATGATCTTTATCCCTCAACATCCAAATTTGTTCCTTTTCTTTCTTATCTTTTTATTTCCTTGATATATGTTTTTCAACTAATATCATATACATTTCTCTATAGAAATACCCTTAACTATTAAAAATTAACATTCATAATGTGTTGAATGTACATTATTCTTAGCTCTTCCATCCTTCATAATATTCTTCATGTAAATAGATGTAAGAGAAACATTATCATCAATAATAGGAAATACATCTATTGTGGCTTCAAGAACACAATATCCATGAGACATAAGATAAGGAAACATTCTATGATTCTATATATGATAATTATTACCATAAATAAATGGAAAACCTTTAGGGTTGACAGAATTCATATTCCCTATCAACTTCTATTCAAAAAATCATTAAATAATAAAATAAGGGAATATTCTGTTCTGATACTAATATAAATTTCCACAGTTAAGATACATGTTTCACAGAGAGGTAGAGGGGTGAATCTGTGGTATATTTTTCTTTTATATATCCTTAGTTATGGAACTACCTTCACCTCTAGTTAAATTTTTTACTCCTTTGTAAAAAAAATTCAAACACACATCCACAAGAACATAAGAATTTACAACGTTCACTATTCAACAAGAGGAGCTACATCTTAAGTATGGTTTGGAAAAAATACAATTCCACACAATCCACTTGAATGAAATCATTTTAATGGAAAATAAAAAGTAGGATACACAATTACACTAGTGTAAAACTATAATAAAAACAACACTACATGCACTTTAAGATTCACAATATGATAAAAAACAATTTTTCTAAAAAAAATATTATTGTGCTTCTTGATCAACATTAAAAAATATAAACTTTTTTAAAAAATACTCAATTTCTTACCTAAAACCTAGAAATATTTTTTTACTTCTTAATAAAACTGTGTCTAATTACTGAATAAGAAAAATATATATGTATGTAATAATACAGTTGAGACAATTTTGAATAATATTAGTTTTGAGTATGGAAACCCAGGATGATTACCAATCTGATGATCTAGTATAACCCAATGATCAGCTAAATATGATGACCATGAAAATATGATGATTAGCTGAATACTATAGTTTTCTTAATCCAATCCTATATCATCTTTTATCTTCTTCTATCCAGCATGTCTTCTTCAAGAAAAATTATTAAGAAACATATTCTCCCTAGAAGTTATGATATTATCTCTATAAATTTTTGGAATAGTTCATGCATCAGATAAAATTAAAAATTACATTTGAGAGGGGTTCTTAAATAGTTTCTTGATCATCAAAAATTTCCAATAACATGAATTTCCCTTGAATTATTGATAAATTTTGGATTAATTCAATTTTTATCAACTCTTATTGAATCATGTTGAATATTTTAGCATTTTTTGATTTTTTATTAATTCATTAAAAATATATTTTCTCGATTTTAATTATTTATTTTGATTTCCCAATATTATTTATTCATTAAGATGACTGAATTTTGTCACATCAGTTTCCTTGACCCACTTACAGTCAAATTTTATGTTGCTCTGCACCTCTTGAGAGGCTCTCTTCCCATTCATAATTTCTCATTATCTTAGAAAAATATGTTCAAAAATAGATTCTTTATTATGTTTCTCTAAACCAAATAATGAAAAAATGAATATCTTCATTGAGCTTCAATATGCCTCTTGACAATACTTCTACATCTCATTCAAACTCCTCATGTAATATTTCATGCTTAACAAAACACATGTTCAATTTTAATTCTGATTATCATTATGATATACCAAATTATGATTAATTCAAATATAAATAAATAGATTTTTTTCATGACCCACTTGAAAAGTAAATTCTTTATTCTCTTGTCCCACATTGAATGAAAATAAAAAATTAATGGTGATAAAAATGGTTAACTCTATTGTGGATTGAACTCTACCTTTCATTCTATATTGGCCCAAATTACATAAAAATATTTTCTTTATCAATTGTATCAATAAATTCATCTTCTTTTACTAATAAAATTTCCTAATAAATCTGAAAAAAATATTCATCTGGCAAGATCATTATGATGATATAGAGAACATAAATCTTTTTCTTCAACTAATTTATTCTTCTTGAAACTTTCAGCAGGAAACCCAAATTCATTCATGAATATGAATATGTTTAAGGTAAAATTTAGCATCGTTTGACTTATAATATAACGTATTATACCTTCTTATTTCTCCACCAATATCTTTCTCTCCCACTCATCCAGAATACAATTAGTCTAAATATGATTGATTTCATCTTTAACCTCGTTCTTTCATCAATATTGTATCAAATGTTATAAAGAATACATATGAATTATTTAAATTACAAAAAACATTTTCATATTTATACTAAAGTTAGGATGACTTCAAATTAGTATATTCTAATGACATTTTATTCCATTCTAAACCCAAGGTGATTCTTGGGAAAATTTTCATTTAGAAAAAATATTCCCACCTTGATGGAATTTATTAAGCATTTTGATTACAATTTTATGAATTTGATTGTCAATCATATTTTCACCAAAAACAAAGTACGGTGATTTTTCAATAATTGAAATTTCATTGAAAATATAATAAAATACCTCAAATCAATTATCATCATTGTCATATTAGTCTTAATAGGATAGTTATGTTAATATTTTTTTAGTGGATGTACCTACCCAGTGGGGCATCAGTTAGGAATGTTGTTCGCGATATGAGTACACCATAATATTATCGATGTAGGTTAGTACTAGGGAATAAATAAATAGTTGGGTATGAAGGTCTTACTAGTTTACATTTTTAATAAGATTGTGATACAGGTAGGTTTTATGAATTGTTCCCCTTATGAACGAGCCTTTCTTGGGAGGATCAACCGAAGAGTCAAGATGTATGATAAGTTATTCTCAATATAATGAGGATTTTTCAAATGTAACTGGTACTATTGATAACATATGTGTGAGGTATTTCCTTTATATATGGGATGCTAGATGTGGGTTAGAGATTGAGGTAGTGTTTCTCTATTATATTGGATATCCTGGTTATGTGTTGGAATTTTATTTTCATGTTATTAATGGGGCCTACCCTAAGGGGAATGGTTCATCTCATATAAGAGGTTAAATACGTTAATTCCTTCCCCAGTAAGAAATTCTTATTTTCAAGTTATCTAAGTGATTTACCCTAAGCAGAGTGATTTGGATCCACTCATAAATGGGATTAAATCCATAATATCCATCCTCAGGAATGACAACCTATTTTTATGAGGTATTCGTGGGACCTACCCTGATGGGTATGGTTCTTCTAATGTGGTAGGTTGTATTTATTCTCATACTATTCAATACACTAGCTATGATGTTATTGTTCAACATAGGTTTAAGAATATAATCTGGGTATTAGGGTGTGGAGATAACACATCCCACTTATTTTCTATTCATAGGTAGATGGAAGATGATAGATATGTGATAGGTTTACCTATTATTACCAATTATTATGTTTTTATATGCTTCACTAATCCTATGATGTGATTCCAATGATTCATGACTATGTTTTACATTGTTCCCATGAGGGGACCAAACTAGGTCGGGTTAGCTATTTTGTTGGAATTGATAGCACATTCTACTACAATATGAAAGATTATATTGTATATATTCTTTTTATTTATTTTTTCAATATTATAAATGTATATGAGGGTAAATGTTAGAATAATTTAGAGAGACCACACTTATATTTTCTTTCTTACATCATACATGGGAACACTAATTTTTTATAGGCCTTATTTCTAGTTCATAAGCCTCAGCATAGGTTATATAGGTGATTATATTAGAGCTTCTCATTGGGAATTAGGGATTGGATTGTGGTGAGGATTGATGATGGAAATAGAGCCTCCAATGTCTTTGTAATATTTTTTTGTATATGTGATTGATCTAGTTATTGATCTATTGGGTTGTATGAATATATTACTGCAATGCTCATTTTTTATATCATGGGAATATATAGATTATTGTGGTAGATTTTGGTTGAAGTTCATTTTTTGTACTATGATTATCTTTTCTGTTATTTATGGTTGTGGTATTAATGTAACAATATGCATAAAAAATATTTTTTCCCTCATCACTTATCAGACTACTATTTCATAGTGGTTGGTGAACAAAAGGTCATGTAGAAATTCTATCTACAGTGTCACTAGATAATTTTCATTCTACAAATTATAAAATTTTATCGGATCATTCTTTTAATTTTTTTTACTATTTTGGGATGGGTCATCAGATATAGGATTGTGTCATAGATAGTGATTGTCCTCTGGCTGGTGAATCATGGACAACTTTCCAATGGGTTGTTTAGGTCTTCAAAAATATTGGATTCATATACTTGATTTTTTATTATATCTAAGATGTTTCTTCCTATAAGATATTATTTATTGAAGTTTTTATTTATGTTTTTACTCATTTAGTATAGTGGAAATAAGAATATCAACATGATCCATATTTTCCATGATGGATTCACATGAAATTTATGTTATTTAATGTGATTAAATATTATTTATGATTGAATGCGTAGTAGTTTAAAGCGTCAAACCAAACATATATTGTGGTTAAATATATAAATACATAGTGTAATTATTATCATCTTTATTAGTGTTTTATAATAGGTTACATAAATTTTTTTATATGATATCATCTAATTATGATTGATCAATACCTATATATATATAATGCATAGAAACCCATATAGTGTTGGTTTGACAGACTTATTCCTTGGTGACTATTTTTTATAAGTGGGTTAATCTTTGAGATTATTTTAAATGTGAATGTTTTATATGGGGAATTCAATTAAATTTATGGGTGATGAAATACATGTGGGATTCAATTGTTTCCAAGGATGTGAATAAATTTTAATACCCGTGGTGTCATGGTTATTCATAGGGGGAGGAAGTGTTAAATTATTAGCTTCATTGGATTCAAATATTTTTTTGAAGGGATCAGGAATTGTTATCCTAGATGGTTGAGTATATATTTTTTAGAGATTGAAAATATTTTTTATTGTTTTTTATTGAGTCCCATATAGTGTGTTATAATGTATGGATTATAATGTTTAAGATGCACTAGATTTTTGGAATTAAGTTACTATGAGTAATTTTTTGACTGTGTTGACATGAAAGGGTGATTAATTATTTATCTGTTTGAGAAAAGTTTTGAAAGGATATAACTCGTGGGAGAATGAGTCTCGTCATGTGATTAGGTAATATGAGAGTGTATATTTATATCGGATCTAATGGGAATGAGATGGGTAATAGGAAGAATCCTATGAAATAGATCCTAAGAGAGTTCACTCGTTCTTTAAGAAATGACTGTGAGTGTTACTGTGTTTTTTGGGAAACATTTTGAATATATGAGTTAGGTCCACAATGGTTTTTTGCGGTGTCATTTTTTATAAATTACTAAAACATATCATGTGTGAGTCTGTTGAGAATTATATGGGATTCATGTATACTGAGTAATGTAGTGATATTGTGTATACCACATAGTCATGAATCCATATACTGATATTGGGACACGATTGTGTAGTTACATGATCACCATTGCATTGTGATTAGGTATGGGATGTGGATTCTTAGTTTTATTTATAAGATAATGACTTATGAATTCAGTGAGAATCCATTGGGAATGATGACATAAGGTTTATAAAGGGAATGGGTGGTTTATTATAGATAGTAAGAGGTGAAATAAGTGATAGATCAGACAAAACATTTTTTATCGATCAAATTATCGTCTTTGATTGGTGTTCTCTCAGATTAGAAGTGATATTTTTGGAATAGTGTCAATTTTGTGATTTTATAGCATTTATAGAACTATTTGTGGGAATATATGGTGATGAATGTTAAATAATGTGGAGGACACCATTTATAATTAGAGGGAGTGCCCCATGTTTCTTGTTTGTTTTAGTGAATTTATAGAGTGGTGTTCTTGGAAATATTGTTTTGTGTATAGATAAATGTTTTAAATTAACTCTCAAGTATTATTAGATTAGTCACATCAATTCATTTCATTTTTTAATGACTTGGTTGTGAGATATAGAGATAATGTGTTTATTATAGTGGGTTGATGATGAGGATAATCATATGATGGGGACCATCATTATGATAACTATATTTAAAATAATGAATTTGGATTGATTCTAGTAAAGGGAAACCAATGGTGTGGATAATATTTGGTCTCAAATAATAATGAAAAGGAATTATAAATCCACTTTGTTCATTATTGAACAGTATAATCATATTTCAGTTTTTTTTGTTGGATAGATTCAGTTATCTAGATGAATATATTATTTTATATTATGTTAGTTTTTAAGAGGGACTAAGAACATGGGATCATTAGTGTTCTAGAACAGAGTGTGATTGATTTTTTTTTGGATTATGATAGATTCTTGGAATCACACAGAGTTTATAGATTGGAAGGTGGTGTGGTATTTCAGTGCCTTATGTGATGATTCTTGGAGTTTAACCATAATGATTGAGTCAAGGTGATAATTCTATAATGGGAGGGGATGATTGTTTTTTCTGAGTTATCCATTGGAAAAAAATTGTTTTATTAATTTTTAATTGGTTATAGTGAGTTGTAAATAATTTTTTTTGGAATTTGTTAGGTTATAGTTTTCCAATTTTGATGATCGGGTTTGACCTTTTATGAAAAAATTGAGCATATCTTAGTTTTTTTAGTTAGTGTAGCTATATCTAGTTCAATTATGAATCATGATATTGGACCAGTGTCATGTTTTGATCAATGGATTTATTTTAGTATACAAACATGTGTGTATCTCATGGTTGGGAGGCATTATGATGGTGAGTTTGAAATGGACCCCAAATTTATATTTTTCTAATTTCTGTTGGACTTTGAATATTTGGTTTGAGATTAGGGGTGATATGAGAAATAAAATTTGGATCATAGTTTTATGAGTTGGAACTCATCTAGGAGGTGTTTTTATGCATTTTGCTGGTGTTTTTGGTAGATCTGGTAGGTGTATCCAATGTATAATGGTTGAAGTATTCACATGGTGAAATGTCATGAATTTTTCATTACCACCAAATTCATGGTGGGGTGGGGGGATAAGAGTATTATGACATAGAGTTCCACTAGATGATCATCCGAACTCTACCAGGTTTCCAGATCCTTACCAGGTATGTGGTGAAGGATTAATGTACAAATGTTAGGTTCTATGCTATTTTTTATGGGGAATATGGTTCATTTATAAATACTTCAATTTTACAACGATAATGGGTTTTATATCTCCCATAAAAAATTCCCGATTATGTGTTACAAATTTCCTATACTTACCCTCTTTTCCCCCATGTTTTTTAGTAATTTGGGAGTATGTATCATGAATATGTAATGGTATGAACTTCTCCACATTTAACTGCTCTTATTATTTTTTGGTTTCCAAATTTTTTTGTAATATTTATGAAGGTATTTAATGATGATTCTATTATAGAATGGTGGATTAATCCTGAATGAAGTGGATTTAGAATGGAGTGTCTTGAGTATGGTGAGAAATGATTATTGAATGTCATCAATGATTATTTTAGTGAAGGATTAATTCCTTTTGAGTTTCCATGTAATTTTTATGATTCATGTTATATTTCATAATCAATTGAATGTAAATTTATTGGAATTTTTTTATTATAGTTATGATGGAAGTGTTTATGGTTCTTTTTAATTATTTTAGCGATGGTTTCAGTATAGAAATGTGTCTCAAAATATTTTCAAATCATTTCACATTAGTTTATTTTTTTAAAATTATTAATTAATTGGTTTAATTAATTTTTTATGATTTTTTGACATGATATAGGGGTTATATAGCATATATGGATTTTTTAGTTTTTAGATGAGGTATGGATGGCCTTATTTTGTAGATGGAAACTCTTTATCCTTGTAGGTGGTCACAAGAATACCTCACCATTTTATTATTTAAACATTAATGTCAATTCATGCATGGGGTTTTTGTTCAAGTAAATAGTTAATATTTGAGAGTATCCAACGAAACACTCTAAGAATTTAATTTAAGAACATTATGTTCGACATCATACACAACACACAATAATGATTCTAAATAAACCAAATTATACCCTTAAAATGTTATTATTTAATGTAACAATTATCACCAAGATATTGAATCGATGGGTACAAATTGTATAAAATATTATGAAATATATATACATATATATATTACCTACTCGATAAAAATTAATTGATTAATGCTAAGAAAATAAGTACCTGGTTTTTATTATGGTCATTTTATGGGTCGGTAAAAAAATTTCATCATAAATGTTTTGAATTTATTTTTATGATAATATATTATAATTAATTTCATGAATTTATAAAAATATTATTTTACAAAAAAATCAACTTCATTTTTAAATCACCATATCAAAATTTTCTTTGGGTGAAATTTTCATCCTTTTTGGAATATTTTTAGCGAAGAGTGAAAAATAATGATTATATTGAAACTTTTATTTTTCATTCAACCATTTGAAAAGATAAATATTTTTTTAAAAAATATTAAATGTTAAAAAATATGTTATATTATATTATGAATATTAAAATATTCATTTTTGGAATCAAATATATGAATATATTAGATATAAATTCATTTTAATGCAAAAAAGATATTTTTATGAAAAAAAATTATTTTTATGTCTACAATGTGTTTTTCTCTAGATAAATACTAGAGAATTTATTAAATGAAATTTAAATATTATATATTTTATAAAATATTTTAATATTAATATAAATTTTTTACTGTGAACAGGGAAATATTAAATCTATTTTATGCTCATCAGCTATATTTTTCTAAGAAGTGATTTTCATTGAGTTTTTCACAATTATATTAAAATAAATTTATTCCACTTATTTTCATTGAAAAAACAATAATATATTCAATATTTTTAATTTTTTAGTGTCATAGTCAGTATATATGAACCTTCTAGTTTATATCAATATGTGTAGTGACCATGGTAAAAAATTTATCACCACAATAAAGGGGGAATTCGGTTAATCTATGTTAAAAATAAGTGATTAGGCCATATTTTTTCATCTAAATTATTATTTTATGAATATCATCAAAACATTTCAACATTAGGTTCAAAATGGAATTTTTTAATGGAAACATGTCCATGAATTTCACCTTTATAATATTTAAATCATAATATGTTACACAATTTCACTCTCATAGTTTAAAATATCTATTATCTGTCCATATAAGAAACAAATCAACAAATGAATGAACCTAAATGAATATTTTTATATTAATGATACTATTTTAATGATATAAATATATTTCTAATTTTTTCAAATTATATAATTACCATAAATGCTTATGCAATACTAATACAATATTTATTTAATTTACAAAATATAAAATAAATGATTTAAAAAATGATAAAAATGATATGATTTGAATGATAAAATTATAACACATATTTTTATAGATCTATATGACTTGTTTTTTTGAATTTTTATATTCTAATTTCCCATTTTTCATGATGTATTTAAATTAAAATTAAATGAATAGTTTCAAAATTACAATTAATGATGTTTCTCCATAATAATTTTTAATAAATTATTTCAAATTCATAATAATATTATTCTCAACCATTGGAATGTTAACTAGTTTAAAACATAATCCTTGGACCATTTATGATTAACTTGTCTATTTATAATAACATTATGAACCCCTTTTTTTAAATTTGTTGTTTCCAAAGTAAAGGTAAGAAATAAATAACCAAGGGGTTAACAAAAAAAGAAGGATTAAAATAATTTCAAAACATGTTTAAATTTTATTGTTTTATGTCATTTCTGTCATGTATAGTATTTCATCTAATTCATGACCATTTGGAAGCATTTGGATTATATTATCCAAAAAACTAATGTGGTACTTTCTGATTTATGATTTGTTTTTACACCCTTAAAATGGTCAGTGACTTCTTTCCCAATTCTAAGAAGAGGATTAGGGGTGTCCCTAGTGATTAGGACATAACAAATTTGAGGGGGGGTGTTGGGGTCATCCAGTTCATGTTTCATGGTTGGAACCCAGTTAGTAGTAATAGTTCACAACTATCCACGCTTTTTTAGAGGTGGGGTGGATTGTTTATAAACACATGGAAGGGGAGAAAGAAACCGTGTAGGATTATATAATTCCATTATGCATGGTCATCGCCTATTTTTTAAAACTATATGGACTCTCTATGAAGCTTTGATGTCTGGCCCCCTCTTGGGTAGAGGTTGGTTCATGGTTGAAACACATTTTGTCCAACTGTGCAGACAAGTCATTCCCCTAATTAACATTTAGAGACATATCATCCCCTATTGAGGCATTATTATTCATCACCCAAACATTCTCCCAATTTCTCCTAAAACATACATTGATGAAGAACCCTTCCCCCTAAACATCTAAATGATTGATCTACCATATTTTCTTAGCTATTTAGAGTGATGTTGGGTACAGATTGAAGCTCTGGGTGTGTCTAACATTCATCTTCATTCATTTTTCTAGATTAATGATTTTATGGACATTATTATTCATCTAAAGCTATAAAACCCAATTTTTTAATATTATTCTACTTTTAACCTTATATTTTTTTATTATTTTCATATCAAAGAATATGATGAGTGCATAGTTGTTGAAGGAATCGATGTAGATGGTTTATAAATTATATATCATTCTTCTTGTTTTTTAATGTGTAAGTGGGTTTGATTTTAGGTCATTGTTTTATCCATTTGGGTGTACATATTTTAAATTATGAATTAATTGGTTTAGTGATGAATGGGACCCCTCATAATCCTCGTGGGATGCATTGTGGTTAATTATAATGGGTTTAGGGACACCCGTGGGGTGTTCTGATTCACCGACCATGGAATCAAGTTGTTAGTTATAGAATTGAATACTTATGAGATAAATACCTTGATAAATATATTTATATGTTAGCTCAAATTATGATATTGAACTAATGGTAAGTATTAACTATTATTGACATGACATATGGTTGTGTTTGGTAAATGATAAATATATTTAATAGATTAAGGCCTATAAATGGGAATTGTTTGTGATAACAAGATAAGACAAATAAATAATACTACTATTAATGAGTTTGTAATTATGGAAAATTAATGTATTGATGGGTCATGGTTATTAAATAATTTATTTACTAAAGGAATTATGAATTGTAAAGGGAATGTGTGTTCAATTATTTTTACTGTAAAATGGTATATATGGTAAATTTTTTAACATGCATATACATATGGCTTTGTGGTATGTGGGAAACTAATATGGGCTTATACACCCAAAGTTTTTATTAGACAAAGGATCTTAGATCCATACCTATAATGCATTTGTTAGGGGTCTGATTAGGTCTCTATTCCCCTGCTAGGATCAATGAGATATGATTACTTAGACTGAGGCTCCAAGTTGTGTTTTATGAATACCTAGAATGTGGTTCCATGGTATGTTTTATAATGGTTTTGTGTAATGTTTTTCTATATGATATAGGGAATTTAGTTTTTCATAAATTTTTATAGATTATACGACTAAAATATTCTAAATTATATTTTGATGATCATTCTTAAACCATGCAAAAAATAATGAATGTGGCTAAATTGAATATTTTTTAACTAATGGAACTCTTGTTTTCTAGTGTTATAGTTTTATTTGTATTGTACCTGCACACACAATATATTTAAACTGGATATTTTATTATCATCGTTGGTGGAGGACTGCTGATTTTTACACAAACCCTACTCAGGCCATCATTGGATACCCGAGAAGACTCCACGGTTGTATGTCAAGATAGGGGAATGGTCCCTATACTTGACTGTTTATTTTGGATTTGTATGTGCATGGAAGAGGGAATGATACCTAGTTTTAGGACCCATTTTTTGGATTCTTCATATTTTCATTATTTTCATGTTTTCCTTACACTGGTCACTATATTACATGACATAGATTATTTATTGTTTAGATATTATATTGTACTCAGTTTTTTGAATTTTATTGTGATATATGTTTACGATTTATTAGTTTCCATTATTTTATATTATTATCTAATGTGTATTACTCTGATAAAGCTATTATAGTATCAAACCATATCACATTAGACCCTCTCTAATAGTAAAAAACCTATGGTGTATTGGGAGGGGTTCTCGAGGTCCTTTTTTGTAGCCTGGCTTGGGGAACTGGATATAGTGGAACCCTGGTCGGGGACATTACAAAGTGGTATTAATTTAGTTTTTATTTTCTTTTGGGTTAATATTTAAGATGGGTATATTGGATTCTAGGATGTGATGATCCTTAGAAATGACCTTGTGCATGGATGTAGATAATCCATTTATATGTTAAAACACATGTACCTTATGTGGGATTGTTGTTCTTTATGGGTGTTGTTGCGTTTTAATGTTATTTCACATTGGGTGATGTACTTGTTCTGTTATGTGACTGTTTATGGTATTTTTTTCAAGGAATAAATTCTACAAGGTTGTTCATACATACATCATTTTAGTATTATATGGATATATGTGACATTCATCAAGATTGTAAGACATGGGGAAGGCATTTTGGTTGTGAGGGATTAAATTCATTTCTTTTCCACGAAATTTAAAAGAAATGGGGTCTAATAAAGATGATGAAAATTGGTAAATGGAAATATTGTAAAAGAATGTTTTAATAATAGTTCCAAATGAGAAATGTCAAAAATGATTTAAAATTTGGTTTTTATGAGTTTGAATGATTAAAAAGAATTAATTTTTTTGTGAAGGTTTAAACAGTTAAAAATGGTGTTAAAGAAAGACTTTTACTATTTTTGTGGGTTTAACCCAATTGACCAAGGACAATGGTAGGGATGGTTGATGGTAGTGCTAGAAATTTTACTATATCCATGTCGATAACATATGATAAATTGTAATTTTATGGCCATTATAAAACCTTATTTTAGAAAAAAATTGTGTTTTATATTATCTTTTTTGATTTGTGTGTTTATAATTATAAGGAGATACCACCATGAGGATGTGTTCTGATTGGTTAGTGTGATGATATCACTGATAATGATCTGACTATTGTAGATAAAGGTGATATGTTGGTCTAGGATGATGGAAGGGAGGAGTATATCCTTTTTAACATTGATCATTTTAAAAAAATGTGGAACAAGACTCAGGACAGGTTGTGCCTAGTATGTTTGAAAGGAATAGGCCATTTTAGTTAAATAACCCTCTGATATTTTCTATAGTGGGTGGAGTAGAGTGACAGGAGTTCTAGATAAGGTCAATCTAGACTATTTTTGATTACATGGAGAGTCCTCCTAATAACATTTCCAAGATGAAGTCTTATATATTATGGGGAATAGAAAAACAGTGGTGGAATATTCTAGTTTAGGCCCAGTAGGTTAATGGTATATAAAGGATATATTTCCAAGAAAATTTTCTCAGTCATTTATTTTTGGTTCCCTTGAAGAAGTAAAAGGGTGGAGAGTATATGATATTGACCAATAGAACTGTGAATATATTAGATTATGATGTCTTCTTCAATGACATTCAATGATTTGTTCAAGAACTTGTAAGGGTAGTGTTTTCTACAATGAGTCATTTTAATATGGACATATACATGAGATCAACTCCCACGTTTTTATCTTATCATTTAATAGGTTTTAATTGGTGTTGATTAAAGGCCATATTTTAGAAAGAAACCTAAAGTAGGCTTCTTATTTTGGACACGTGGTTCCATTTGGGAGATCTAGTGTTGCGACATCAAATTTTAGGAAGCATTGCTTCGTGAGTTTTCACCAGTGTGATGACGGAAAGTGTATTAAGTGAACGGGGACGTCCCCTCATGTTAGTGATCATGTTTTCTACAATAAGTGTGGTTGGTCGAGACACATGACTGGTCAGTGTCCCTGAACACCTATTGAGTATCGAGAACGCAATAAGATGGAGTATGTGTAGATGTTCTGCAGTATCATGAGATAGCTTGAGAGTGGAGCATGATCAACAGTTCAGAGTATGGGAGGGGGTTGGATACATGATATTAGGCATGCAGTTGGAGTTCTATGGGTCATATCGGTTAGGGAGGTGGATGCAGTATTCTAGGAAAAGGAAATCCTTTTTATAAGGGTAGTACAACACTAGGGAATCAAACATGAGCTTAGGGAAGAGGAGTAGGATCTCTTCATGCAGTACATCATACACCTACTGGTGGTGAGTTTATACCATAAGTGGTTTTACGTATGTTTCTTGTAGCTTTATTTATTACTAGTTCATTATTTGATACATATTCCATGCATTCTTTTATATCTACACAATTTTTGAATACTTTCGGACTAAAGGTGGAATAGATTTGAGGATTTATGTTGACTGATATACCGATTGGGGTATGATTAGAAAATATTCGACAATGTATGGAGTGTTCCCTTGAGGTTGGTGGGCACTTTTTTCTTGTGGGGGATTGTTTTTACATGAGATTTGAGGTTTTGAAATCATATTGGTGATGGATTTTCTGGTGTTTTACATTGAAATTTTGAATATTATTATAGTCTGGTAACATTCTAATCCCTTGATAGTGAAACTTATGTTTATTTTTGGGAAGGGGATATTGACGTAGTCAGTGCTAGGTCATGTTTTAAATGTTGGGTGACCTCGTGGACCAAGTGGAGTGCCTTGTTCTTGGTGATGGGGAAGTAAAAAATATTTTTTCCCTCATATGTTTGATCAGTTCCATGATGTGTTTTTGAGAGAATATCAGGGTTTCCGCATAAGAGGGAGTTATATTTCAAGATTTAGTTTCTATCTTGAGAAGAACCTTTTTATATCTCTCCATATATAATTTTACCAATAGAATTTCAAAAACATTAGAATTTATTATAGGAAATAGAGAATAAAAGGTTTATTCTTCTAATTACATCACTTTGGGGATATCATGTTTTTCTTCTTTGAGAAATGATTTGATATTTTAGTTGTGTATCAATTATCAGATATTAAATAGGATGAATTTTAAGAATCAATTCCCTCTTCTACAATGTGAGGATCTTTTCCACCATCTGAGAGGTGCATCAGTGTTCTCCAAAATTGACTTGAGATATGGGTATCATCAATAGAGGGTGAAACCTTATGATATTACGCACAATAATTCTAGTAGAAGGCATGGGTTGTATGAGTTTATTGTGATGTCATTATAGTTAACCAATTATTGAGTAGTGTTTATTCCCCTAATGAACTGAATATTTCACCTATATGTGGATTAGTCCATATTTTACTTTATGGATGAAATCTTGGTGTACTCTAAGACTCATGATAATATGCCAAATATCTTGACATTTTCTTGATTACACAAAGAGTGCATAGGATATACACCAAGCTGTCTAAGTATCACTTATAGATATACAATGTTCATTTAATGGTCACTCTATCCATATGGACGGTGTTTCCGTGGTCCCATAGAAAATCAGTATGTTGTATCTTGGAAAATCCTATGAATATTTTTTAGGTATTATGTTTTCTAGATTTGGAAAGATATTATTGAATGTTCATCAATGAAATTTCCCATTTAAAAAAACCAATTTTTTGATTTTTCAATAAAGGAATATATTTTGAATGGCACGGGTTCGGTGAGAATGATTTCTTGGAGTTACACCATAGGGTGACATTCCCAAATATTTTAATCATACCTGAGAATAGTAAAGAATATTTTTTTCATTACATCCCGATTCAAACATGGTGAAGTGTTGATGCCAGATGATCAGGATGTCGAATATGGGTCATAGTAGTTGGGGACTCATTTTTAAAATTACCTTACATGTGATATTGATTTAGAAATGGTGGATTATTCGTTAAAATGTTAAAGACACTACATATTATGAGAGAGTATTATTGTGTAT
This sequence comes from Viscum album, assembly GCA_963277665.1. Lineage (NCBI taxonomy): Eukaryota > Viridiplantae > Streptophyta > Magnoliopsida > Santalales > Viscaceae > Viscum > Viscum album. The sequence goes on along the minus strand of OY728157.1, from coordinate 246,424,415 downwards.
ACCGATTATAAAATCTATTAATACTTGTCCAAAAATTGTGATTTAAATTTTAGTTGCGATGATTAATGTTGTACATGAAGTCATTCAATTATGATATTTTTTATGCACTAAGGAAAGTAAAAAATTGTTTAGTTGATTTGAGTATGGTGAATCAAAATCATGTTTTTCAGGAATCTAGTTATTAGTGAGGATGATGAAATTTCTTACTGAGGTGCATCTATAGGTTCAAGATTGGAAAGGGAAGATAACCCTTATATCCTTGTAAATTGATTTCATGATTCTAATTGAAATTAATGATAGGAGTTATCAAGATCCATAATTATTTTTCCGTGAGGGAAAAAATTGATTCTGGGGAATCACCCTATGGATCAAATTTTGAAAAAGGTGAGATATTTTATATTTTGGCAATGTATTTGTTATATATTTTATGTGGCAATAGTTGATGTAAAATTTTAATTCCTAGAAGTGGATATTGAATCATATTTTAACTAATATGTATCATGAAATTTGTAGATAGTATTGGTGTACATGGATTAAAAATGATGTTGGAGGCTTTCTAATTTGATGCTACACTAGTTAGCAGGTGAAGGTAGGACATTAGTGATTGATTGGTTTAATATAGTTACTACACATTTATTAATGTAAACGAGATTATGTGATGACAGATTTTGTGATAGGTCTCTTGTGGAGATCTTAGAATAATGATTTTATATGGGTTGTTTTGGATAAATTGTCCATGGTGGAGCATTTCATACAAATTTGAGAAAACAACATCATTGACCACTTGGGAGAGATTCATGTATGAGAGGTAGTGTAGATGAATATGGAACTGAGGGATATATTTTAAAATCATGATCTATGTTTTACGTTATTATTTTATAATGAGTTATAAATAGATTATTGTAGCCATGAATTATTTAGTATGGATTTCCACCCATAGAAAAACATGTAGTCAATGAGTACTAATCGTGTTCAAGAGGATATGATGAGGGAATGCATCCTATACATTGGTGGATCTTGGGGGAAGAAGTTTGGTGTCTTGTAATTTTTCTTATAAAAATAGTCACCTGATGACAATTAAAATGAAACCATATGAGGAGATATATGGTAGGCCATGTAGACCTCCATTATGTTGGATGAAGGATGAGCAAATAGATTTGTTCATAATAAGTCTCATATAAGGAATGATATAAATATCATAGATTATTTAGAGACATATGAGAATTGATTAGAGTAGGAAGAAGTCATATATGGACCAACATCATTGATCTATTGAGTTTATGGTGGGTGATTGTGTGTTCTTTTGAGTGCCTCTATGGTTTGGTCATTTTCAGATTCAGAAATATGGTATGCTGGAACCCAACTATATGGGACCATTTTAGATTGTGGAGAGGATCATATCGGTGGTGTATTGATCAGCTCTTCCATAGTGGCATATTTTCTTTCATGATGATTCTCATGTGTCACATATTCATAAATATTACCCTAATCTATCTCATGTGATTGATATTGGGGATGTAGAGATTGATTTTTATGCATCCTTTAAGGAGAATCTTGTTTGTATTGTGGATCATGGTGAGAAATCCTTATATGGAAGGACTTGTCCATTAGTTTGAGTTTTATGGAATCATGTTATTTTTAAAGAGGAAAAATGGGATAAAGTGATAGATATGTAGTCTTAATAGCCATATATTTTTACTATGGATGATTAGGGAAACTTGACTTCTTGGATTGAGGATAGACTTTTATAAGGTGGGGAGGTTATAAGAACCTGAACATTTAATGGGGTATATTTTTTATTTTTTAGTTTGACACCCTTAAAATGAAATAATGAGTTGTTTCACATGTCTATGAAGTGGATCGGGTTGTCATAGGAGTTTGGGACACGAAATTGGGGGGGGGGGGGGGATGGGTCCATCCAATTCATTTTTCATGGATGGTGCATGGTTAGTAGTAATTGTGCTCCTGTATCATGCTTTCCAGAAGGTGAGGTTAATAGTTTACTAAATTGTGAAAGATGATAATAAAAATCATGTGTTCTTGTTTATATCCATATTGCACGGTCATCACATGGTTTGTCAAACCATGTGGGCTCCCCATACAGTTTTTCATCATTTCCCCCTCTTTGAAATAGGTTTGAACACAACTACTGCATGGTTGGAAAACCCGTGTAGAAAAACGATGTTCCCTACTACAATTTTGAAATATAAAATTTTCCCATCAGTATTTTTGGTTCATCACGAAAATTTAATCTCAAATCCACCTACAAAATCTAAGGTAAAGTATTTTTACTCCTAAACTTCCCAAGGATTTATCTGCATCATTTTTTAGTTGTTCGATGTGTTGTTGTGTGTAGATTAATGCTCTAGGTGATTCTAACACTCCACCTCATTACATTTCCTACAATATTGATTGTGTAACCATTATTATTTTTCTAAAGCTCCAAAACTATTTTAAATGGTTTATAGGCCAGGGTATTAAAGTTGGGTTTTTTAAATCAAAGGATATATTTGATCATTCATATGTCTACAAAATCATTGTAGGTGTTATAAATTATATATCCCATGGTATTTTTAATTTCTTTTGTGTATGTTGTTTTAATTTTGTGTTTTTGTACTATCCTTTTGGTTTTAAATATCCAAAATAATAAATTAATTGGTTAGTTGATGAATGGAACCCACCATTACCATCTTGGTATGCATTGAGGTTGATGAGACTAGGTCATGTGAAACCCATGTGGCGTTTTTCATCCTTGAATTAATCCCATGATAAATTTGTTGATATGTTATCTTTAATTATGATTTGAAACTAATGGTATGTGTTCCAAGTTGTTGACATAGAAAAATTCGGTGTTTTGTAAATGATAAATGTATTAAATGGAGTAATAAATTTAAATAGAAAATGTGTTTGATAATGGGTTAAGTAACATAAATGTTATATGTGATAATTAGTTTTTAATCGTGGATAATGTATTTCTTAATGGGTTGTGTATTGTAAATGATTTATGTGTTGAATGGAAAATGAATTATAAATGTAATTTCTGTTCAATTAGATTAGTTTTAAATTTTTATATGTTGTAAATGGTTTAAGAATCATGTGAACATGGATTTGTGGTGTTTAGAGAAATGACTTGAGGTTCTATGCCCATGAGTTGGGTTAGACTGAGGTTATAAACACATCCCCTATAATGTATGAGTAAGACTCAATCTCTAGGCCCCTAATAGATGCATGATATATGAGTACCTAAATAGTGGATCCAAGGTATGTTTTCTGAAAGCATGGAATGATGCTTTAAGGTATGTTTTATGTTTTTCTAGTATAATGTTATCCCTACTAATATAAGGATCTTTGTTATTCACTCTTGTGCATATATTTTATGACCAATATAGACTAAAGTGTATTTTGGTGAAGGTGGTTAACCCAAAGAAGAAATACTGAAAGTGGATAAATTAAATCTTCTTAACTAATGGAACCCAGATATTATTATGTTTATACTATTATTATTATTTTATATGTATACGCTATCTATTTATATAAGATATTTTTTGGACACCATTGGTGGTGGCCTACTGAGTTGTAGTTACAACCTTCATGGGCCTCCATTGGTTACCCACAAACTCATCATGTTTACAGGTGTGGACATGGTAAAGCGTCCTATTATAGATGGTTGATTTTCAATATAGATGTTCATGGAGGAGGAAACCCAACTTGATGTTTGGTCCCGTTTTTTGGATTCTTTAGATTATTTTATTTGGGGTTTTCTATACACTTGGCACTGTATAAAATGAGAAAGAATATTTACTATTTGGTTGTGGGAATGTAGCAAATTTTGTGAAATGGATTTCAAATCATGTTTATAGTTTATAATTTTTCTTTATTTTTCATTACAATCTAATTTTTCTTAATCTGAAAAAGAGGATATTGTCTCCCCATGTATCCAATTAGGGCCAAAATTCTATTCGACATCCCTTGGAATATAGAAAGGCATACCTAAGGTAATGTCATGAACTAGATTGGGGCCCCAGATATAATGGCTCCTGGGTTAGAGATGTTATATGAATATAGAATAGTTATATTATATTTTAATTTTTTTATGAAATTCAAAAATTTCCCCACACCTCAGTTATAAAAGGGAACTCTTCCTTCACTTATTTACACCACATTAAGAAATAATGTTTAAAAATACCTTCCCATTCCTCAAATAATAATCATATTACATGTTATTGGGGATTTGTTCACCCCATAAGAACTACCCTAGGATACAAAAGGATATATATAGAGGACTTTACTAAAGAATAGGTAGTCATATTAACTGAGTCCTTATTGTTTATTTCTTCTTATAATTTAAATCAAAGTGTTATAACAATACTAAAATAGAAAATATTTCATAATAAATATATTTAGGTACTATAATGATTACGATACAACCATATTACATCAATTTTCAATTATAAAAAAGGAAATAAGCATCACTAGTGCATATGTAGAGCTTAACATCACCCCATAGATGTGTAATTGTTTTCATTCTCACATTAATTTTATCATTATAAAGATATAAATAATAAGTAATTATGGTATTTATAACAAAAATATGATTTTGGAACTATATTATCATATATAAATCCTTACCTTTGAATCATTTGGAAAACGATAACGTCATCTGTGTGTATGTATGGATTACCACCTCCATGAAGTGATATGATTAATTTTTCATTTACATTTTATCTGGATAGAAATAATGATTTATTTAAGTAATATATATGATTTATATGATATAATAATAATTTTCTAAAGATTAATTATTAATCAATATTCTCTCATTTTATCTGTCAAATAGTGAAAACAATGTTCTTGCATATGTATGACCTATCATCTCCATGAACGGTGTAATTCATTTATATATATATATATATCTTCTATAGAAGACTCTAAATTTATATATATTTAATATATATGATATTTTCACCATTATTAAAATTACAGATATGATTTAACTAAAGTTAATTCTCATGGAATGAGACTATTAAATCAAATTATTCCGGAAAAACAATATAGTTAACACCTGAAATAATGGATAAAATAAATTATTTTTGACTCAATGGTGATAAAATATTATAAATTGAGTATATATCATATCAAAAATATTAATATATTTCAAGTATATATATAAATTAAATTAATTTTATATTATGAAGGATGATAGAAAACTTATTGGACAAGTTAAAGTGAAGGTAGAGGATTTTGTATCAATTTCCACTCTTTGGATACATATTTGGTAATATGAACCTAGTTATTTTTATTTTCTGTATACAATAATACTATTAGGAAATGATAATTAATATATTATTAATAATTATGAGTAAATTATATTTCATGTTTTCTATTTTAACTAGTTTTTATATTTTCTTGCAACTTTTTTAATATTTGGAACCTGAATAAGTAAAAGAGTTTTTCAAACAGAAAACAAAAAAATATTTTTATTGATGAAATATATTTTTCCGCCATATAAATATTCTATTTAAAATATTTTAGAATGTTTTTTTACACTTTAATAAATATTTATAAAATTAGAATTTTACCCATGTTTTACTTTTTAAAGAGCGGTTTGAAAGGAATAATTTTGTTATTTCATGAATGAGGAAAATTTTGATTTTTTTGAATAAAAGTATGGAAGGAATTATTTTTAAGCATATAAATATTTTGAAAATTTTCCCATATTAGTTTTTAATCAATGTTTTTATGCTTAATTTAAAAATTTTCAATGTCGTTTTCAATTAGAATGTTTTCTTTTATAATTTTGTACTTTTTAATAAGTGAATAAAAATGTATTTTTTTCTTCAAAATTGTTTCAGTGATATTTTAATGGAAATTTTTTTCATCAATGATGATGAACCTTTATTTTGATTATTTCCCATTGGGGATATGTTGTAATTATACCATCCTTTAAGCATTCACTTACTTTTAATCATTTGGTATTAAAATTCCTTTAAATATCTATATTATTTGTATCATGTATATGATTATTTACACAACCATATAAAATTTATAATTTGGGTGTCAGACTTTTAATGTATTTAATTTACTGAGGTATTATTGATAATGCCATAATATTTATTCCAAACAAATATTTATTGATAATGCATATTTTTCAATAATTTAATATATCATTATATATAAGAGTAATGTATTAGACATTCAAGGAAGGGTAGGGACCAAAATTATATAGACCCTTGAAGCATTGATAGGTCTCATGATTCTAATAAATTAGATATCATTAAATAGTTTTTAGTGTATGCCAATCTAGAGTTTTAAACTACCTTACAACAAGACCTCAAAGATATAAGATCCCTAATGTCTAAGATCATGGTGTCCACTATAAATAATTTAATTTATTGATAATTCAATAGTTATTCATTAGATTACTTAAATTATATTATCAAATGATTTACTTTTTATAGATATTATCGATTAAATTTCATTTTTTTCGGTCATTTAACTTACCATATTGATTATTCTTTATTTATTCATGATAGTTTTTGTTGTATGTATCCCTTTATAAGCACTTATACTCACTTTTTTTGTTTTATTTTCCCTACTATATTTAGATGGATATTACGAATAATATCAGTGATACAAGAAATTTTTTATCATGCTATGTATTTAAGAATTTTAATGTACTATATGAATACTGTATGTATTTAGATTCTCAATTCTACTAAACTATTTGGTTATTCAAGTTTCAATTACATGAATGTAATGCCAATATAATATTTTGACCATTGACTCTATGCTATTGGATTTGGTATTGATAGAGTTTGTATTTGATAAAGTTTGGTATAAACGTTGAGAAATATAATTTGAATTAATGTATCTATCTTTAAGGTTATGATAATACTTTATATTATTTGAGAAGTCTTAAAATAATCATTATTTTATTTACTAGATCTAAATTCATGATTACATTGATATAATAAAGTGTATAACATTATTTGGAGATGATTCCTAATAAAACAAGGGTAATAATCACCCATATAAAATATAAGGATTTCTCTACAATGAAAACCAAGAAAAATAGTGTTAGAACTGATGAAATCATGGTTATATACAGAAGCAGACACATTTTATAAAAAATAGGCATGCTTGTTTGAAACAAATTTTATCCCATTATGTCTGTATCCTATGTTGGATCACTTAATGAGACAAAATATTCCATCATTTAGTGAAACTACAAATCCATTGTTAACTAGGAAATGGATTAAATCAATCAAAAATATATTTCTATTTTTTGGATGTAATGGAATTGGAATGTCTATTTTAGAAGTTTATTATTTTAAAGGAGGTATTGATAAATGGTTTCTATTGATCCAGAATACTAGAGTATGAAGAAATATAATGTTTGGAATTGGGAACATTGAAATTGATTTTTTAGAAATACATCCCTTAATAATATTGAGATTAAATAAAGAGATATTTCCACACATTAAATAATAAATTAGAAAGAAAATGTGAAATAGTATGAGACTAGAATTACTAGACTAAACATGGGTACCTTGAACATCATATCTAATCCCAAAAGAAATATTGGCTAATTATTTAATGGGTTAAGATAATACTATGAAGGTAACCAGTTTCTAAAATGTTTCCATTTTTTGATGATATAGTTTACTATTTCATTAATCTAGATATGTAATTTTATGTCTCCTATATCATCAAATTAAATAAATATAATATGAGGTCAATTGAGCACAAAAAATGGAAATGAATCAGTTTTTAAGAAGAAAAATGATCGTTTTCAGCCCCCTAAAAATTGTGGAAAGAAACATGCTGGAAAATAAATGAAGATTATGAGAGTTTGATATATGTTTTGATATAAGTGTCAATTATCTAATTTATGTATGAAAATTAAATAATATAGTACTATCTTGTTTTTTAATTGTGATGATATGGGTAATTATTCAAACCAGTTTATTAAGAAACAAGGAAACATACCATAGAAGTAGACAAGGGGAAAAGGCAAAGCATATAATATCACTAAATATGGCGGGTAATGAATAAAGTTAATGTGTATTTTGATTCAAAAATTATGTAGACATAATTTATCAATGATATTTTTGTTATAATAATCATTGAACATATATGTTATGGGATATATTAATTATATTTGAATAATTTAACCCATATGGTGAATTATATCAATAACCAAGAAAAGTTATTCAGTAGTAATGTGTTCCTTTTAGGAGAATACAGATATAATTCAAATAAAACCCATAATATTTTCATAATTTGGGTCTAATAATGATTATTTTGTATAAATATTATATTGGCATTGATGAAGTAATTGTGATTGTATTGGTGAACTAGATAATAGTTTGGGATTTGATGGTAAAGTTATTAAGGATAGTGTTTACTACATTTATTATATATATTGAATAAAGATAATGGTAATGGTGGTTTAGTTTATTATTATATGTGTTCATGTAATTAAAATGATTGGATTTTGAAATTATGATCCACTTGATCATAAATTTCATATTTGTGATTTTTGAATTTGTTCGGAATTATTTCAAAGTTTTCATAAGGTAAACTACATATGAGATGGATTAAGTTGAAAACTTGATATTATTTATTGAGGTAAAAGTATGATTTTTAATACTAGATAACCTATGATAACAAAATTTTTCATATTAATATTTATAGAATAATTGAATGAATTTGGGATCAAGTGATTCATTAAAAGTGTTTTAGGCATAAAACAAAATTCATCTCGATTATCCATTTCCTAGAGAAAGAGATGAAGTGGATAATGATTAATGAACAACTAAAGAATGATATTGTGCTAAAAATAGAGCCAAATATGGTTATTTTATTTTCTTGAGTTCTTTTTATGTTAAGAAAAAATAATCTAATGACTTTTGGAATATGACCCAGAAATAAAAATATTTTCATTGAATTTCCTTACAAAGAAATCAACAGTCTTTTAACCCATTAAAATTTTATGGTTTTATAATCATTAAAATTATCATGAATAGGTTTTATAACACTCTATATTTTTCACTGGGTATTATGTTTCTATTATATATCCATATTTTGCCTTTCTACCAATGTTATCTTATTTGGAAACATAGTTTTATATAAACCTTATTACTTCCCTTTTCAACATTTCAATTGAATATTTTGTTATCCTAATTCATGATGTGGGCTCTCAAATTTGAATCATTTGATTACCATAGTAAATATATAATTTTAAGGATGTAAATTATTTATGGGGAAGAATGTACCACCCAAAAAATTTATTGTAAGAGAACTATATTTTATATATTACACAACACACAACACAAAGTCTAAATGAACCCCATTATATTATTAAAACATTATTATTTAATGTTACAATTATCACATAGCAGTTTAATTGGTAGATTGGAATAATATTAATTAATGAATGAAATATATATATATATATATATATATATACAAGAACCTACCCAATTAAAATTATTTAATTAACTCTTGGGAAATCGATGGAAAATATTCTGTAAGGTTATTTTAGGGTTTAAATATATGTTTTCATCACTTTTTTATCTCGGTGATAAAATATTATAATTTATTTCTTGATAATTTATAAATTGAATTATATAAATAAATTTTCATGTTTGAAATTATCATATGAAATTTTATTTGTGATGACATTTTGGGATTTTTCTGAAAAGATTTTTTTTGAATGAATAGTTAAAAATATAGTTTTTATTGAAGCTATATTTTTTTGATTCAAAAACATGAAACGATCCATTTTATTTTAAAAATAATATCTAATTTTTTATTAAATTGTGAATAATCTAATAATGTTCTTCTACTTTAATCAGGTTTCTTGATCATTGGAACTTTAGTATTCTCTTTTTAATGAAGGAATATTTTGACCATGCCTTATTGGATGATGATAATTTTTTGGATAAATATCATTTATTTATCTTTTTATGGATATCATGTTTCAAAAAAGGTCATGATATTATATGAGAATCATTGTGGGTATAGATACTTGGACCACCCCTACAGTTTAAAAACATCTCTATTCTTTTGTTTATTGGAAACTTGTATGGGTTCCTCTTATGTGAAAATTATTTGACTCTCATCTTAATGATTCCATCCTTTAGAAATATCTATATGGATATGGAGTTTTCTTTTTCTGTTCCTAAGAATATTTTACTTTCTCTTGGGAACAATTGTTTCTAGAAACATATCTACTATGAATCATGAATCATATTTTTTTACTACATGTCACCTTTAATGTCTTTTGTCTAACTCATGCAGTCATAAAGAGTGGAGGTTTCAATACTATAAGAATGACTAGAAGTTAGATGTCTTTATATACCTGATGGTGGCCCTATCAAGAAAAATATGTGCATTTAGATTAGTAAAAGTGATCTCCCCAGTTGGATATTGTTTATGTTTTTTAACGAGGAGTGATATTGATGCCCTCTCCAATTATTTTCTTCTTTGGTCAAAAAGGTGTCAAGGAAATATAGGCATTGAATTTTTTTTACTATTGTTCCTCATCTGAAGGTCTCCCCACAACTACATTCATGTCCAAACACATTCAATGTAAATTTCATTTCGTGTGGTTCAACTTCAGCAGAATGATCTTGTCATGTGGATGACCTTGGAAATAAGGTTTTTCATTAATGGCTCCTCCCTGATTCCGAGTAGACTTAAATTGATGGAGGGAATAAAAGATCCTATGTGGGTGTGAAGTAAGAAACCCAGTCATCTATAGAGATAATGTTTCCATGGATATTGCACTTGGCACTCAGGGTTTGGAGGAAGATATATCATTATATACAAGGGCTCGAGGCACCATATGTATAATACATATTAACAATATAGTTATATTTGAAAGTACTCCTTATGAACATCATAGTCAGTTTAGAAATGAAAATTCAATTGGTCATGGATTTGATATAATGATGTTTAAGGAAGAGATTATTGAGAGAGATTGTTTCACTCTCAATCAAGGGGGAATTTCAAGATCACAAATTTATTTTTCATTGAATGGAGGAATGAGTGTGGGATTTCTGAAAAAAACAAGAGGGGAACAAGGAAAATATTATCCTAGTCAAAGTAAGGATTCCACTTTGCATCTAATAGTTTCTAGTCCTCAATCACAGTTATGTGATCTTAACTCAAATTCCTCTTCTTGTGTTCCTCTTCTCACATGGTCTTATAAAAGGAATATTGTATCCATAGATATGGAAAAATTTCTCTAATTTTTGGATTTTAACTTCTCATGATTGGATGATTCAGACATGATGGTAACATCAATTGAATGAAGATTATATATGGGTTCTCACTTTGAATCTCATAGCTCGTGGTGAGTATTTGGTGTTGGGATCGATGTGTGATTTAAAAAATTTAATATAAGATTTTAGGTTAATTTTTTTTTATTATGAATTTGTGTTATGAAATAACATTATTGTTGTATTTGAATTTGGAAATGTGTTGTTACAAATAATCCTTATTTTGGTTATCATAAAATTAAAAACAATATTTGGAGGAGGTCAAAACTAAGTGATAAGGAAATAATTTATCATATTAATTATTAATTAATGAATATAATTCTACCTTTATCCCTGTATAAAAAAAAGACTTTTTTATTTTACAAATTTCCATGAAAATGACCCAAATAATATTAAAATAAATGAAAGTTTCAAAATGGCACTCACTTAGTTTTAAATATAAATTTTATGATCACATTGTTAAGAAATCAAAATATGAATGAAAATATATTTTTTTCTTTAGATTAATGAATTTCTTTTCATGATATAATTTTTTTTCTATTTTTTAAATATTATATAATTACATTAAATTATTATATATTACTAATTAAACATTTATTTGATAAAATAAAAAATAAAAATTTAATTCTATAAAATATTACAATTTATATAAATTTAAGGATATAATGTATCCCACTAAATTTATAGATCCATATAAATGTTTTTCTAATTTAACAGATTAGATTTGAATTCCACTTTTTTCATGATTCATTTAATCCCAAATTAAATAAATAGTCTCAAATTTAATATTAATCATATTTTATAAAAAATATTTTATTAAATTATATAATTTTATAAAAATATTATATTAGAAAATTTGAGTGGAATTTTTTTAACACGTCATACATGGTCTATTTATTTGTCACATGGAAATTTAAAATAACATTATGAACCCTTTGTTATTAAGATAGTGGTCATTGTGGTTAATGTCACAAATAATTAACCACGGGGTTCATAAAAAAGATCAGGATTAAAATGGTATCAACATTTTTTAAAATTGCATTGGTTTATTTTAGATAGACATTATAATTTTTTTTATTTGATTTTATGACATTCTAGAATCATTTGGATCTAGAGTAGTCTTATTATGTTTTCACATTTTTTTGAAATTTCAAAAGGTCCCTCACTGCATTTATAAATGGGAACCCCATCCATCACTTTTTTACACTACACTAAGAAATAATGGCCAACCAAATAAAATACCTTAATCTTACTAAATTAATTTATACGTTCTTGAGGATTTTTTTTACCAAATATTCATACCCAAGGTCCATTTAAGAGAGAGTTAGAGGACTTCTACCGAATAACATCTAATCATATTTACTGACCCCTTCATGTCTATTTCTTCTTGTACTTAAAACAAAATTCTTTCACCAATACTAAAATAATAACTATATTATAATAAATATATTATTATGTTATTATGATTATGGTAAAACCATATTCTATCTCATTTTCATCTTATAAAAAAAATACCTCGTGCGTACATATGTCTAGCAGTCTCCACATAGTGGTGTACTTTATTTTTCATCACAACATTATATTGATGATTATTTAGATTAATCTGATGATTATTTATGATATTTATGAAATAAATATGATTATTTAAATATAATTTCATATATACATTCTTTTATTCAATTTTTTTTGAAAATTGTATCCTCGCTTATGAGTACTGGTGGACTACCACCCCTTGAAGTTATGCCATTTGTTATTCATTTACATTGTTCATATATGGTAATAAATATATAATTAATGATTATATATGATATATATTATATAATAAATATTCTAGGAAGATTAATTATTATTTACCTTTCTTTAATTACATATGTCAAAATGTGAAAACAATAATTATTCAAATATACAAACTACCCTTTCCATGAAAAGTGAAATTCATATTTCTATCTCTATATTTTAAGAATGATTATAAAAAAATATATATTGAATAAATATTTCTCTTATTCCATTGTTTAAATTTTTTATATGATCAAACCAAAATAAATTCATAACCACTTAGACTACTAAGTTAATACATACTCAAAAAAATGCAGTTAACACCCAAAAAAATGATATTAATAAATAGTTATTAAATTTTTTGGATATAAAATATAATAAATGTATCATATATGATATCATATATATAAATTTTATTCTGTTATGTATTTAAAATAATTGTAAATTTATTATTCAAGAAGATACCCCACCCACTAGAGAAGTCATACCTGAGGTATGAAATTTCTTCTCAATTTACATACCATTTAGATATATTTGGTAAAATGTGACTTTTTGTATTTATGTGATGTATATAATTTCAATTTTAGGTAGTTTAGATGTATATATATTTAGTCCTGTTGATTATAGTACATTTCGAGTTTACACTTTAAAATAGTTTTCATATTTTTGTCTGACTTTTCTTCTCTATGGAAGTTGAATCAAGAAAAGAAATATTTTAAAGAAAAAACAATATTATTTATCTTTTTATCATATATATTTTTATTACATATACATATTTTTTAAGAAAAATAAAAAAACATTATAATCTTCTTTAATTAATTTATCGAAAATAATTTTTATTTAAATTTTAATTTTTACAAAATGGTTTGAAAGAATTCATTTTAATTTTTTTGGATGAGGTACTTATGAAATTTCAGAAAACAAAAGTATCAGAGGAATGTATATTAACATATTGAGCATGGGATTATTTTTCCAATGTCATGAATAATATTTTTATTTAATATTCTATTATATGTTTATAAGGGTATTTTTAAATAATATATTTTACAATATAATTGAATTTTTTTGAAATAAATTATTTCTAAAAATGGAAATTATATTTTCCCAATAATGTTTTACAGATTATCTAAATGGAATTTCTAATCATAAATTACAAAAAAAACATTTTATTATTATTTACTATTTATGATATGTTGTAATAATACCGTCCATGAAAACATTCACTTACTTATTATCATTGGATATAGAATTTCACTTAAATATCTATATTAATTGTACAATGGATATCCTTTTTACCCAAACCCTATACCATTTCTACATATGATGTTATAAACATATGGTTATTTGATTTTCTATGAAATAATTAAAAAAATATATTTTTTTTCTACAAGGATATTTTTGACAAAGAATATTTATCATGAATTAAATCATTCATTAAATGTATGAGGAATACATTGAACATGTAGTTATATGTGTGAAATAGAATTATCTAGACCCTTGATTCATTTATGGGTCTCATGAGGTAAATAATTATTATATAATTAAATTTATTTTTGATTTATGAATAAAAATATTTTTAAATTTTTGGGGTATAAGTCCTCGACAGTATAGATACCATGATGTAAGAGCCCATGGTGTAAAATATTAGGCATTCATTTTGTAAGAATTCAGCTATCATTCATGAGATTACTACATTTATATTATCTCTAGTTGAGCATTGTGATCAAATTGTTGATTAAATGGAATGAGTTTTTAATTATTTACCTTTTCAAATTTATTATGCCTAATTTACTCATTATAGTTTCCACTATATGTAACCCTTGCTAAGCATCTGAAACCCCCCTAATTTTTTTCATTTAATTAGTATATGATTATATATAGTATGAATAATTCATAGAATTAAATAATAATTTTTCAACTATTTATTTCATATTATTTATGTAATATGGTAATCTTGTATGTATTTTCTCTTCTAGAATACTGAACTAATAGGTCCTTCTGGACATTATTGCTTGTTTATTGTGGTGATGTAATAACATAACCACCTACACTAGGACACTAGTGTTGGTTTTATTAAAGCCAATGGTGAGAAGTAATGTGTAATAATACCTCATCGTTTGGATAATGTTCTTCATAATGGGAGTGGGAATTGGAATCAACCAGTGAAAACATTTCTGTTGGGGTGAGGATATTTTTTATGTTTATAAGAATGTTGAGATAGGTTATGGAACCTAGGATGAATTTCAATTTTAATAGTTTGGATATTCCTTAGGCTAGTAATCTAGAATATGGGGCCAAATATTAAGGGATTTGGTTGATATAGTATTGTGTCTCACATATAGTGGGAGTACTCCATTTTGGGAAGGTAATAGCCTTAGAGGTTGTGTAAACTGGGTTAATTCTTTCACAAATTAGTGTGGTGTGAAAAATAGGACTTCCACAAGATAATTGTCTTGAGAAATCTTAATTAGGATATGTGAGATGAAACATAAGTAAGGTTTGGGAAAATTTATCAAATATCGTGGAAAGGGGTTTCCAATGGGTTATAAAGGTGTTTATTTTAGCAGAAAATTGGTATAATGTTTTGGATGAGGAAGTTGATATTAACTAAAGGATTAGATTGGCCCAATAGACATTTGGATAGATAATGTAATTTGGATATACAACCAAAATTAGATTGTGTATGTATGTTAGTACCATGGATAAGAGATCTATTAGGTTATATGGGGACTAAAGATTACCCTTGTAAGAAATATTGGGATACTTATGAGTTCATCATGTCATGCCCTGTGTAAATTAGATTTTATGGGGAAGATCTACCAATGAGTGTAAAATCACTGTGAGAAATCCTTTATTTTGTGGTGATAGCATCATAATGACTAAGAACTCTATTATAAGTTATCTGGCTGGCACAAAAGATATATAGGATGTAAACTGAGGGTTGGGGTCTGATGTGGTTTTTCCATATTATAGTATATTACCCAAGTTGTGTGATAGTCATTTATTTATGATTTTTACAGGAGTCCTATCTGTATGGGTTTTATTCATATCATATTGGAGTTTTGATATACTCCTTCATTCATTATTATTTATAAAATATTTATTTTATTTACCTATTGTACCTACACTGAAGGTTGTGGTTTAGATCATATGGGAGGAGGGATCTTTTGATTCCCCCATCATGATACACTTTTAATTTATGTGAGATAGTGATGGGACCTACCTTAAGGGTTATGATTTGGATTGTGTTGGAGGTTTGTTATGTTTTTTACCTCTTCAAGATCTTCCATATATTTATAAGATATGGACATGAGACTTATAACAAGGGATTTGGTTCATCTCATATGAGAGGTTAGCTAATAATGTTTCTATCCTAATGATCCAATTATTGAATTTGAAATTTATTCATGGGACTTACCTCATATTGGGTGTTTGGATAATGTGTCAGGGTGGATATAATGATTCCGGCTGAACTATTTTCATCATATACGATGCAATAGATATGCTTATATTATTCATTATTGTTTTTTATGATATTTGATAATTTGGGTTTGAGGAAAACACAACTCAAGTTTCTATAATTCCCAAATATAAGGTGGGTCACTATCAAATGTTATGATTCCCTGTTAATATACACATAAATTTTTATATTTGTTTCATTATTACTTTTATTGGATTTTAATTACTCAAGACTATGATAGAAATGGTTCCCAAAAGGGTAGGACACTAGGTAGGGTCGAGTGTTACGGTGGCTTGGTTAGCATATGATTAGACAACACAAATGACTGTATGTTATGAATAGCTATATTTTCAAAATTCCTATACTTCTATATGATAAAATCTATTAAAGGAAAATAGTGAGAACCAGATGATATGTATATCTCACACCCTTCAAGTGTCACATGAAAAAAAATAGTTTAAAATCTTTTTTTCATCATATCATTCTGAACACTCAACACCAAGCATTTATAAAAATATCATATATATAAAAAATATTATTTAAATGGGATCTTAAAAACATATACATTAAATTATAGTTATGAATACGAATAAAAAAATATTGAAATATATATATATATATATATGTGTGTGTGTTTTATAAAGGTAAAATATATTTATTAATTTGTAATAAACATGTACTCATTTTTTAGTATATCTATTTGATGCTTCAAATATATTTTTTGTTAAAAAAATATTCCATTATTACATAGAAATTTTAATTAACAACTATAATATTTGGAAATTAAATATTTGGTAATTAATATCATTTTTGAAACCATAATTTCATAATTATATTTAGATGAATATTTTGTGTTTTTCTTAAATGAATTATTTTTCCGTGAATTCTGAAAATGGCAGTTTTTGTAAAACTATCATTTATTTTTATTAAATCATGTAATTTTAAAGAAATTTTATTTTTTTTAAATTGATGTTATTGTAATATAAGATTAATTTAATTAAAAATGTTCTATTTAATAAAATAATAATGAAAATTATATATGATTTTGGTTTGTGTTCATTTTAGGGATTAAAAATGAATTTATAGAAAAGTGATTTTTCGAAGTGTTTTATTTATTCATATTAATAAATTTCTATATAACTTGAAGATATTAATTTCTGAAAAATTAATTCCATATTTGAAATGATGGTTTTAAGAATTAGTAAATTGGTCACTTTTATTATTGGTCATCATGAATAGGAACCATGATAAAGAATTGTCACATCCATAGGGGTAAAATAGGTAAACAAAATATAAAATTGTGGAATAAGAATTTAAATCTATCTAACAAATTATTTATTATATATTATCTGTATTTTGAAAATAAATTCATATAATATTTTAATATATGAAAATTTATTATAAAATTCCATTGATAATAACATTTATATTATTTTATAAAAAGGGTAAATAAAAACTGTCACTCTCTTGATTTTTAATTTTTAAAATATTTTTTACAGGGATAAAAAGTTATTATGAGTGAATATAAAAAATTTTTATGAACATAAATAAATTATTTTTATCATGGTAATATATTTTTAATTTTTGGTGGTGGTCAAGTTACTTTAATTCTTATACAATGCTCACTCAGTGTTTGTAAAAATAGTAAAAAAATAATGAAAAATATTTTTAAAAAATTAAAATTAATATGATTTGAATTAATTATAGTTTTCACTAAATTTTTGAGTTAATAATAATGTATCAATTCTGGTAAAATAGTTTCTTTAAAACTCCATTGTAATCATGATGACTGTAATGTCAAATTAATTGAATAGTACAAAAAATTATATTAATGATATTTTATGTTAAATTAAATTCTATTATATAATTTAAAAATTAAAAAAATAATTAAATAAGCCTATTATATTTTAAACTAGCTGAAAATATAATTGGTAGAGTATTTTTGTTCTAGTATTCCCTTTATATATCAAATTTTGACCCTTAATGATTAAAAACGGGTTTGCACGGTTAGGGTTAAAAAAGAGTTAACGACGATTTAAAAAAATAATATATGGTTTAAAATAAAAAAATTAGTATAAATATTATTTATAGATTTTATATCATATTTAACATAATTTTCTTATAATCCATGTTTATTTTTTTAGTATTCTTTTAAAAGGAATTAATTATGATTAAATATTTTGGGTAATTCTATGAGTGTCCTCTCCCAAATTATACAAGGGAAATTTCTATCCTCCCTTGTTAAAAACTGTGAGCCTTATATATCATCAAGTGACATACCTAAAAGTTTCTTATAATCCTTCCTTTTTTCATGATCCTCTGTTCCTACCCTAGAACCATCCAAAGATGTTTTATGGTGTAAGCTAAAGGAGGTCTCTCAAAGAAGAGGTAATTATCTTACCCGATATTTTCTGAGAATATTTTTTTGGACTTCTTCCTCTAATTAAATTTTATCCATCATAAAATAGTGGCTAAAATATCATAAATATACTGATATTTTATTATGATTATAGAGAATCCATTTTATACCATGTCTCCATCAATGGAAAATTAATGCATCTCTTATATGTGCATGCAGACTACCACCTTCACAAAGTGATGTGATTAATTATCCATCACCTCAAGAAATAGATATTAAGAAATATTTATTAAATTTATATATTGATATTGATGATATAATTATGACCCATTAATGATAAAATATTTTTTTATCATTCTTTCCCTCCTTTTATTAGAAAATAAAATATGTGTTCATGAATACGTATGAACTATCATCTCTAAGAATAGTATAATTAGTTTCTCTATATATAAATTTTATGGATTGTTATATATATATATATAATTAATATATTTTATATAGATAAAATTATTAAAAATAATATAGTTTATGGAACCATAATCAATGTGAAATGACAATAACATTCCGAAGGAAAAATTATTGAAAAACAAAACATTTAATACCCACAAATAATTATTTTAATATATAATTATTAATAAACAAGTGTTAGTATGCTATAATAAGATCATATATAATATTTTTAACATGTAAATGTTTCTGTGATTTAATTCTTACAAACAAACATTTTTCAGTGAATAAGTTATAGTGCTTACGAATAAATTCATGTATAAGGTATTTGTTCATTGTCTCAATATTTTTTGGTTGATACATGTTTGATGTTATGGAACTATATTTTTTATGTGGTTTATATACTATCCATTTGAAATTTTATACTATTAATCATTCTTAAATAATTTTATTTAAAGTTACAGTTCATATTGTATCATCCAAGGGGTTTCTATTTAAAAGATATCAATGTTGTAAGGGTATAAACTCTCAAATTGATTTCCACGGGAAAAATTTCATGTTATACAACTATTTTTTTTATTATGTTTATATAATTATCCTATTATATGTTTTATTGGTAGTCTAATTTATGTTTATGCTATTTAATGTTTCAATTGAGGTTATTACTTTCAAAATACATAAAACTTAAAAGTTACCAAAGTCATAAGGATTTTATGTTATAATATATATATTTATTAGGATTATTTATAATAAAATTTATGAGGATGAAATTATATGATCTATCTCTCATAAATAAAATTTTAATTTGTCTCTTATGGTTATTTCTTATTATTATATTTTTTTCTTTCATTTGTCTCTCTCTATGTTGTCAATACTCTGAAAGAATGTTTTTTTAGAAAATGTGAAATTTGTCTATTTGACATGAAATATAGTTATTATGTTTCAATATTCTCTATAAATATTTCTATAAATGCTATTATTATTTTAAAAATATTCATAAAATTCATCTTTATTTGTGTTTTGATTTTTATATAATTTTTTTAAAAAAATCATCGTATCATTTTCAAAACGAGGTAGTTTTTAGCAATCATGTCAATAGAATCTATGTTTATCAATACACTACATATATGAAATTTAATAATTTACTAAGACGTTATCTATTTGAAGATTTTTTTTAAATATTCCATGTTTCTTTTAAAATGAAAATTTATCCTTAATATTTCACAATTTCTTTTATTTTAATTTATGGATTTCGAAAAGAAATGGTTATCTTTCCAAAGGAATATTTTAGTGAACTTTTAATGGAATTTTTAATCTATGATAACATACTTTGATGTAATTTATTATTCACTAGGGATATGATCTTTTGATATATAAATAATTATTTCTCTATATGGTTTTTTACTATGATAATGAATTATTTATTAATCCCATTTTATTTTCTATCAGTTAAGCTATAATGATATTATAATTATTTTCTTTAAATTATGGAATACATATGAATAGATTATGTGATTGTTGGGTCTATTATATCCCTCAAGTTTTTGGGTAATGATTAATGTATCATGAGCTCAAACATTACAATATATTTTATCCTAATCCCATCAAGGGAGCATGGGTGGAAACCCCAAGCCGAAGTAGGTTCATGGGTGGTTAGTCCTAGAATAACATTTGATGAATGTACAAGTAAAAATATTTGGCATAATATTTTGATGATTATGATTATTATGCACACTTTATAATACCTTATTATGATATTATATTATTCCAATTTTATACTCTCATGGATCATGTTATTGTATTACTTTGTCATTCATATCTTATATACAGCCATGCTTTATTCTATCGATGATTATTATGATTATTGAATTTCTCGGAATGATTTTTGAACAACAATTTCATGTATAAATGACCTTATAATTATTTAATACATAAGAATTATCATTAAATGATATATCCATTTTTTACCCTTACTAAATGTATAATCTCAACCTTTATTATGTTTCCTTTTTTTAGGATATGAATAATTGTTTTTAGAATGACATGTCTAAGTAGTTTTCTAGTTGTGAAGAAAATATCGATAGAGAATGTACATCATTTATGATCTATATGTTTTTGTATTCAAGATTCTAAAGACACTAAAAAATTAATGTTATGAAAATTATCATAATTATTTATAATGAATATTAATCGACTAAGATATAATTTTTATATATGTAATGTGTTTGTATCCTCATTAAAAGAAAAACTGAATCATGTGCAATCCTTATGTATTATATGTAGGTCTAAAAATAGTTTGTATTGGTGATTAGGCTAGAATCGCTCAATGAGTTTTATAGATGTGATTAAGGTGGAGTTCAAGGTTAGAATTGGATCACCCTATGTAATTTTTATTATTGTATATGTGATCAACCCAATGAGTGATCAATGAGGATGTATGAAATTATAACATCATAGACCATTTGATATAACATTTGTGTATATTTACTATTATAGAAACTTCACGATATAATTATACTTATGGTTACATCTACTATCTCTTTTTAATAATGTATATTTTATTGAGGTAATTTTCTCCCCAATGTATGATTACACACCTTTTCTTTAGTATAGAAAACCTTGTGTATGGTGACGTGCTCATATGGACATATGGAATCCTTGTCTAATGTAACATTGTGGCTAATTTTTTTAGGGAATTACAATTGGTTAGGGTTTAACATACATAGATAGAACATACATACATTATTAAGGATAAATAACCCTCATTAAACACTTTAATTGGATATGAATATATCTTAGATTCTAAAAAATCTCTTCATTATTGATTGTTTCCTTTAAAATTTTCATTCTATTTCCCATTGATCTAATTTAAAATACATTTATTATTGGTTCTCTAAATATCAAAACATTTTATCTAAATCTAATACATCCCAAATTATATGTTTATTGATAATTTTAACACCCCATATATTTTCGTACACATCTATCAAAAATATTATTAATAACCTCATTCATAAATACTCCATATTAAAATTTATTGAATTTTCTATAATTTATCATAGATTATATTTTTCTTTTTAATTTAACCCTATATTTTTTAAGTTATTAGGTTATTTTTCATATTTAAAAAATTAAAGTGTTAATATATTAAATTTTCTTATCTTTTATTACTTTTAATCTTGAAATATACTAATTATTTTAGTTTTCTTCCATCTCTTTAATCCTAAACTAAATGTTATAGATTAGGATGTTTACCTATGATTTGATAAATATAATTAGAGTATTATTTATGTAGTCCATAAATATTCATATATTATAAAATTAAATAATTTTCCACTTTT
Organism: Viscum album; assembly: GCA_963277665.1. NCBI lineage: Eukaryota > Viridiplantae > Streptophyta > Magnoliopsida > Santalales > Viscaceae > Viscum > Viscum album. Next base: position 246,401,744 of record OY728157.1, on the reverse strand, counting down.
ATATCAATTTTTATTTCCATTTTCTCATCACCTTTTTTAGTTTTATCATTTTTTACAATTACAATAATAGAATCAACCAAATTTTATTTGAATTTGGTTTATCATTATTCGAGAATATGTTTTTCATTGTCATCATCTTAAATAACATATATCTTATATGGAAATTTCCTTCAAATATGATTTTCATATATAGAATAGTATTGTTCATGGGGGATTATATAACCGGGTTTTTTATTATTACATCTCACTTTCTTATCCATCTTATATAATTGTAAATCTCATTTCTATATGACCATGTTTTCTATATTCAAAAAAAGATTATATTGATTTTACTTAAAATATACAATTTCCTCATTTTAATATTTTATCCACATGTAAGATAAATTCATCACTCACATGTTTCTCATCATCTTCCTGATTATGTTAATGATTCTCTATATCCTAGAAATATATCTCCTTTTAAGAGTGATTCAACATTTCTTATGATTTCCCCTATCTCATACACTTTCAAGATATTTTGTAAATAATTTATATATAAACCTATAATATTTAATTCAATAATCACAATAAATTTTACAACTTATAAATTTTTAATTATTATTTTCAACATATTTACAATATCATATTTTATAATATCTCAAAAAAATCATAACAAAGATCCAATAACATTAATGATTTCACTAAATAACCCTTTAATTCTACATTTTGGATACATCATAAATTCAATGAGTTTATTGTGTAAAACTATAATCACAGATACCATTATATTTATATCATTTTTGTAAAATTATTGTAATATTTCATATATATATTTTGACGATGATCAATTCATCACCTTAATATAGATATAATTCATGAGATCTCTAGTTAGGGTATTTAATTTCATTACATCAATGTTAATACATTCTTCTTATAGTCAGTCAAGTATACATCTATGGATATAGTAATATGAATTCCACAAAAAATAGTTGAGAAGGAATATAATCCCAATGATTGTATATGTGATCTCATAAGTCTATTTAATATTTGATAATTATACAAATTTAATATTGGAAATACATTAAAACCTTGAATTTACTCCATGTCAAAGATTCTTTGAGATAAATTACATGGATAGAACCTTCTAGCTCAGATATAACTAGTTATAACCATTGATGTTCCAATCACCGTTGGGGGTAATAAATTAAAATATCTTTCCTTTTTAACTAAACAAAAACTTTTTTCATTTTAGTGCTAAATAAAAATATTATCATGTATATATTACCAAGAACATCATCTATGTACAATAAATCAATCTCAATGAAACAGTGGTTTTACTTGGTTCACCCAATGGTCAAAATCTATGTTGAATAAAATAGTGATGATCCAATGTAATATATTTAACTAATTGAATTTTTTTAATATAGTTTATGGATTGGTTCTATATTACTCCAAGATTTCATGTTTTTCCTTTGAAATAAAAATGACTTATTTATATGATTTCATTACACGCAACCCCAAGTAGAAATAAACCATGAAATAATATACCTTTATAACAAACTCATTATATTAGAAGCTAAAAATAGAGATACCCATATTTATAAATATATGTATAATTATTTATTATTATAAAAATATTTTGGTTAGAACCCAGTTTTAGTAAAACCATTTAATGATAAAAATTCGTATTTTCGAAAGAAATAAATATTTCAAAAAGTTATGTATTGTTATGTAACAAAATTATATTGATCATTATTGAAAAACCATCCCACAAAAATATTTTGATAATATATATATAAAATTTAATAATTATTAATACACTGTTTATCTAAATTTTAGTAATGATGTTAACATCCTTTAAATGTTAATAAATGATATATTTCTAAAAATTATTTAATGATTAATTTTTTTAATTATAATACATAAAATAAATAAATATAAATTAATTATTTTGAATATATTTACAGATTATACATTTAATTAATTATTTAACATATATGTCATAGTTTTTACTTGGCACGGAATGAATATAAATTCAGTATTATGCGTAAAATATATTTTTATAAAAATAGATTTTCATTACGTCCTATGAATATAAATTAAATTAAATCCTTCAAGTTATAGAAATTGAATTAGATAAAATGTATTATATATTTTGATTCATTATTTAAATACATTAATTGGTTGTTTTTCATTTTTTATCGTAATTAACAGTAAAAATGGTAAACAAAATTACCATGATTATAGTTAAACTAATTTTACCTGAGGGTTAAACAAAGAGATAATGGTAAAAAACAAAGTAAATCTGTCTAATTATTAATGGATGAATAAATTTTTACCATGTATTATATTATCTTTTAATAATTTCTCATTTTCAAAAATATGCATGAGAATGTCATTAATAACATTTTCATTCTTTAAGTAATTCCATGTTCTTCCTGTCCCTCTCATTTAAATGGACCCCTTTTATTCTCCATTATTATGGAATTTTGGGCCTTATATATTAGAAAATGAATTCACTAAAACCTTACTATATTCTTTCCCTTAATTCTTGATATATGGGCCTTCTCTTAGTACTAATTTTTTAATGTCAAAATGCTTAAGATAAAGTAGGTCTCTCAAAGTATAGGTATTAATAATAAGTGAGATATTTGTAATTTATTCCTCATTCCAATTACACTATATTTATATTATCAATGGTAAAATAATTACTCAAGCATAATAAAAATCTTAAGATGTTATTTTGATTATGGGAAAACTATTTTACACATCGTTTCTATAAAATGTGAAATGATGTTATCGCTTATGTGTACATGTGGACTGCGACTTCCACGTAGTGACATTATTCATCACCACCTCTCATTAATGGATATAAAAAATATTTAATAAATAAATTTAATTTTTATGATATAATAATAATTATTTGTTGACAATATACTATTTATCATTTTTATTTATTTTTATTTTAAAATGGAATCATCATTCATGAAAACATATAGACTACCATCTCCATGAATTGTATAAACAATTTTCTATATTATATATATATATATTGGTATAAATATTAATATAATGAATATATATGATATCTATATCATTATTAAAATTCATTTTTTATTGAATTGTGATCAGTGTAAAAGAACAAAAATTTATAAACTAAAACCAACATGAAAATAAAATAGTTACCACTCAAAAAATGATAATTTTAAAAATTAATTGTTAATAAATGAATATAAAAATGTTATAATTAAATTATATATGATATTATATGTATTTTTATTTTTATATAATAGAATAATTCTAAATTTAGATTCACTATACAGGTTGTTAGATTACTTACATTACAAGTGGGACATGAGTAAATGGTTTTATGTTACAAGCTCACTTTTTACCAAGATTTTTTATGCTTAAATTTCTTAATGAAGAAATAATACTATCTACCTTTCAGAAATATTATCACTTATATTATATTAGGGTAATAAATAGAATTAAATATTTATCCCTTTCATTTTCCTTTCTATATTTTCTCAATAGTTTAAAACAATTTTTTTAAGGGAAACTGGCATTGTATCTATTGGGGTTAAAATATTTTCTTCCACATATACATTTTATTGAAAATTATTTCATGAATGTTTTTAATATAATTTAATGAAAGGTTGATTTTATTTTTAACAATGTCTAAATTTATATAATGAGTTTAAAAATGAATATTATAGTCATTTTTTTGAGTGAGGTACTTTTGACTCTTTACTATATGAGTGAAAGGAATCATTGATTTAATGTATACCCACAAACATGTTTTTCATCATCCTGGATAATCATTAGATTGAATGTTTCTTTAATTGTTTCTAAGGTAAATTTCAAATAAATTTTTTTTAGTAATAGTTTTCAAATTTTTATATTTTAAATAAATTTTATCGGGTAAAAAAGTTTATTATAGTTAAGAATTGTTCCAATGATATTTTAAATATAATTTCATTTAAATAAAATTAATTTATGGTAAATATTATATGATTGGTATATGAAATAATGAAACCACCTTTAATAATATTTAATATTTTTTATTATCATGATGATGAGATATAGATGAAAATCATTTTCCTTTCCATGTATTAAGCTATGATAAACTAATAATGGTGTTAAACATCTTATAGGACATGTAACGTCCCATGCCCGGGAGCCACTCAACGGGTGCCCCGAACCCGGTTCACCACGTTACCTCAAGTGTGTTTCCTCAAATGCCAGAGGCTACTGACAAGAAGTGAGGGACCAAGTCTGATAGTGGGGAAACTATGCCCTCATTTTTCAAAGTGCAGTGTAGCGGAATAGATAAATAGCATACAACAAGAGGAAGCGGTAAACAATATATATAATAGAAGTGGATAACTGATAAAATCAAGGAAACCACCAGTCATCAATATATGAAAATGCAGCATGTCACTATTCTATAAAACAGCCAAAATATTTTACACTATAATACAATAAAATTGAAGTACAAGTATAGAAAAGCAAAACAGAACAGCCAGCGGCATCGCGAGCCTAGCTCGGTCCCATGCTCCCCCACTTCCCAGCAAAAATCAAGTACCTGTATAAGGACTCTTTACATTATCCATACCTACAGAAATATAATCTATTTTGGCCGAAGACATGACCCAAACAGGGTGTGAGAAATAATTCCCAGTAGGCACCCACCAAAGGCCCGTGTCCAACTATGTGAAAATATGAAACAACAGTGTATATTAGTAAATGTAGTAAACTAGCATGTACTAAAAAGTAACATTCACTACCAGTTTCTTTGCCATTTTTTTATTCATGTAACCATTCAATTTAATAACATTTTGTGCTCATTAGAACCAAGCCCTCAGGACAATCAGAATCTTGCCCTCAGGCTAATATAGTAAAACCACACCCTCAGGGTATACAATACCTTTCCCTTAGGGATTTCCCTTAGGAGAAATAGAATCTTTCCCTCAGGCCAAACTGAAACGAAACGCTCAGGTGATCAGAATCTTTCCCCCAGACATTTCCCTCAGGATAATAGAACTATGCCCTTATGCTAATCAACGATGCCCTCAGGCTAATATATCCCTGCCCTCAGGCTAAATGAGTAACCACACCCTCAAGCTATAGAGTACATGGGAGAAAGTATACTCCCTGTGTACTAATCCCACATGGCCAATTGTACACAGCATGTGAAAAAGTAAATGGTGTGTAGTCCCAAAATTTTGTATTTTTCCCCATTTTCCTTATTTTATCAAAAATACATAAGGAAAAGAGAAAATAAGAAACATGTACCTCAATAATAAGAACTGGGTTCTTATAAACTCCCCCCCTTAATGAAATTCTCCCTGAATTTCCCTTTGAAGGGTGGTGAAGATAAAGTCGTGAACAACTCCGGCCACTGATCACGTATGTTGTTCTCTCACTCCCAGGTTTCATCCTACACTCGGCCATGCTTCCATAGCACCCGTACGAGAGGAACTGACCGACCTTGGAGAAACTTTGTGCTCTTATCAATGATACGAATCAGTTGCTCCACGAAGGATGCATCTACCTCAAGCTCAGCCTCCTCGGGCTGAAAGATGTGAGATGGGTCTGAAGGATAATAGGGTAACTGAGATACATGGAAGACGTCGTGCATGGCCCGATACCTCTACGGTAACTGCAACTGATAGGAAACTAGCCTGACTCTCTCCAAAATCTCAAATGGCCCCACATACCTTGGTGAAAGTTCACCCTGTCTCCTAATCCGCCTATGTCCCAACCTCGGTGAAACACGCAAGAAAACCTGATCCCCAACCACAAACTCCTAGGTTCGTCTGCGGCGATCAGCATAATATTTCTAAAGATACTGTTTGGTAGCTATCCACTTCTGAATCAACTAGACATACTCAGAAGTCTCCTGCATGAGACGTGGTCCCAGTAAAGCTGCCTCACCTACCTCTAACCAGCACAAGGGTGATCGGCATGGCCTACCATATAAATCCTCGTAAGGTTCCATATCAATAGTTTCATGAAAACTATTATTATAGGCAAGCTCAACTAAGGGTATATGCTTCTCCCAATAGCCCCCAAAGTCTAGGACGCATGCGCGCAGCATGTCCTCTAGCACCTGTATCGTACGCTCTGACTGACCATCGGTCTGAGGGTGGTAAGATGTGCTCAGAAGCACCTGTGTACCGAGTGCCCTCTAAAAATCCTGCCAGAAACGAGACATAAAATGGGCATCGCTATCTGAAATGATAGAACGTGGGACCCTATGAAGACGTACGACCAATCGGATACAGAACTTCCCGAGCTCGTCAACTCTGAAGGTCTCCTTGATTGGAAAAAATTGAGCTACCATCGCGTGTCTTTCCACAATAACCCACATTGCATCCTTGCCTCGAGGTGACCTCGGAACCCAGTCATGAAGCCCATCGCGACATCATCCCATTTCAACTCTGGGATGGGTAACTATTGTAATAGTCTAGCTGGCCTCTGATTCTCCGCCTTCACCTGCTGACAGGTGGAACATCTCATTACAAAACCAACTACTTCTCTCTTCATACCCGACCACCAGTATTGACGTCTCAAGTCACGGTACATCTTGGTAACTCCGGGATGAACTTCCAAAGCAGAAGCATGAAAATCTTGCATTATCTCCTCGCGTATATCCCATGGAACCCACACTAGCCCATGGAAACACAGTACCTCATCATCGCCTTTCATCCACCCAGGAGGAGGGTCCTCACATTCCACCGAATCTCGTAGGAATAGGCCCTCTGAATCAGATAGATATCTCATCATCACTCTATCCAAGATGGTATAGGTCACAACTAAAGAAGAAAGATATGTTATCCCCTGACTGTCATGAACATCCAAATGCTTCTCAGAGAACAAAACCATAAGCTACCACTCACCACTGGCATCATGAACTACCTGTATAAGGCCCCAGCCTTAAACCTTACTTAATATTTAATTAAATGAATAATTCACATTGAGGATCTTTTCAGGTTTAGAGTTTTAGAGAATTAGGACATGGCTATTACATCTGAAAAGATTACAATGTAGAAACTTCTACTAAGTATCCATAAAATAAAAACTCTTAAAAAGAAACATGTCTAGTTCCATGTTTTAGGTAACATGACTTTCCCTTGATCCCATCCTTGACCCTATTCCACGTTAAGTCCTATGAAAAACATTTCAAAAACATGAGATGAGCATAAAAAGCTCAGTAAGGGATACACAAATAATGAAAACTATTAGTTTTTCAAAACAACAAGTAAACCATGTATACTTTATCAACGTAATACCTTTCACCTTTTAGAAGTAGTAAAAAAACTCTTCAATGAATAAAAGATCATTAATTACCCTTTTGTAACAAAAAGATTACCATAAAACCCATATAAAGAACACATAACATAAAAAGGTAACTTGGGACATAAACACACTTAAATGGAATAACCATACAGTCGACTTCCACACATACTTAATGTAATAGCCATACGGACGACTTCCACACATACTTAATGGAATAGCAATAAGGCCAACTTCCATACCCAATGAATTGGAGGTTATAACGTAACCACCTATCTTGTTATTCATGGAACCACCTGTCATAATGTCCAAGTACTATTATAAAATCAGAAGACATTAAACAAATACAATGGAAAGAAAACATTTCCACATTTTGATCACAATATATCACTTAAGTATATTGACATAAAAAATCCTTTATAAAAACCATTTTAAATACCAACATACATAAAAGTGTATATGGTATTTATTTCATTTTAAATGACATCATGTCTTGTTGAGGAAGACACAGACCAAATAATACTCGCGGTCGCAGAAAAGGTCATTGTCACCGCATATGTTAAAAGAAACATTCCTTTTTGTCGTTTAGTAAAACGCTTCGTATAAAAAGATTCCTTTTGAATAAAATTAAAAGTCAAAGGGGTTTATACACCCTATAAAAGAAAGTTGTGTGTAAAACCAAATATTCCTCAATGAAAGGAGATTGAGATGAAGTCCCTTACAAAGTCGGTATCCTTAAATTAAGGATAAATCAATTAAATGATTATGTGTGCCAAATAAAAATACACAAAATATAAGTGGATATTAAGTGTAAAACAATCAGAGGTCATTCACACATAAACAATGGAAAAACAAAACCAATTACATAGATATTTAACTCAATGAAATGAGATTGAGTTATGATTTCTGATACAAGTCCTTCTAAATGACATAAGAATTTATCAATGAGTTGATTAAGTGTAGAAATAGTATATCCACAAAAAGGTTTGTGGGAACTAAAACATAGAGATTCCACACATAATCTTGGAATAATAAAATCAAGAATTAGAGGTTTAACCCAAAGAATTAAAAGTGGGTTAAGAAGTTCCCTTACAGAAATTCGACAGCCTAACGGCGTCACTTCAAAACTCATAAAATGAGTTGGTGAGAGATAAAAAGGGTATCTCATCACATGGAAATAAAATTTACATTAATAAGGATATATAATAACATATCACAACATAATATTATGTGAATTAAAATACATAACAAAATAAGTCTTTTAAAAAGAGGAGGGTGAAAGGTTCCCTTACTGACTTGGGTAACTTTCGAAACGTACACCCCATTGAAGAAGGGTCATACAATGAATATGTAAGTACCCATAAATGAAATTATATTACACAAAGAGTATAATAATGGGATGTAAATACACCACTCAAAGGAAATGGTGGAAAATGTAGCATAAATCTCACGGGTATAAAAGTGAGATGAAAAATCCCTTACAAAAACTCGGCAGCCTAACGACGCCACATAAATCTTCCAAAAATGGATTGATGAGATCAAATAGAGTATCTCATCATATTACAATAAAATGTATAGAAAGATGAATATAAAATAACAACCCCCATCATAAGAAATAGGAGCTTAAAAGAAGTGACATAAATGAGAGTACTTAAAAAAGAGAGAGGTTAGATCTCTTACGAAAATTCGGCAGCCTAACGGTGCCACTCAAATCTTCCAAAATGGATTGATGAGAGAAAATAGGGTCTATCACCATATGAACATAAAACGTACAGTAGGATTAATATAAAATAACATCCCAATAATAATAAAGATGATCTTAAAAGGAATTACATAAAAGAGTGTACTTAAAAAGAAAGAGAGGAGTAGGATCCCTTACCTCATGTTTGACATGACTCGATCGTTCTTTAACATCCTGAATAATAAACTTGAGTTAATTTCTAATTGCTTAAGAACCGTTTTAAAGTTAATTATTCCTTTTATATCACTTATTTCCATGTTATAAACATTATGTAATCATTTAAGTTAATAATGTTTGTTTTGTCGATATTTGGTTCTTATGTCGAAAGTGGACTTCTTACAATTACATGTTGTTCATGTGGTCAAAGGTTCATTATATCCAGAATGATATTCATGATTTGGATATCATATATATCATATATATCCAGAATATAATTGTATTTATAATATTACATAATCATTTAGAGGTAAGAAATGAAATGCACCGTTCATGGAGACGGTAAGCCGTACGTACGCATGAATGCTACTTTCATTTCTATGTCATATTAATGAAATTAAAACTAAATGGGAGGTATGTATATTTTAATTCCAGATTTATATTCATCATTTATATGTAACATACATCATATATAATAACTTTAAATCCATCCTTTATACATCCCACATATGGCATTAACGAATCAAATCACTTTGAGGGGGCGGTAGTCCGCACTTCCTAAAATGAAATTATCGTGTTTACCCACAATGGAAACCCTAAAGGTATGCCACAAGAGAAAAATACAGAAGCTTAAGTAAAACATAAAAATATTATATATCATATATAAGTATAGAGACATCTTAATGGCCACCTTTTAAGGTGTTATATGAGTGTTGAACAATCATCGTTTCGTGAGGCAGAAATTCGCCATCCACAGAAATAGTATGTTCTTTAACCATTTGATGTAGGTGTGTGTAAGTGTAGCTAGAATTATTCTTATAAAAACATCCTACTATATTTAAGATACTTTATTTGTTACAAAATAAATGAATAAAAAGATTTTATGGGGTTGGAGAAGCAAAATAAAACAAAAGAACACAAGTGAAGACATTACCTTAAAATCAGGCAACTCTTTTTTATTTGAGCTCAAAGGCTTCCTTGGGAAGACTTCTGCCCAAAGTGAGGCTTCTAGGAGTAAGAGAGGGATGTGGAGGGGCTAAATGAGCAGGGTTTTTCTGAGCCAAAGGCTTGAGAGGTGTGTGTACGGTGGTAGAGGTGGGGGCCTTTTATAAGAGGAGAGGAGGGGCACTCTTGGATGGTTACAAAATGTTACATTATTTTCAAATGATTTTCGGATTTTAAAGGTCCCACATTGATTTATTTAGAGGATAAGGTGATAATGTTTCGAAATACACCCATAAAATAGGTTTTTGACAAGTGTAGGTCTTAGATTCTACATTATCTTTTCATTTTATTTAAATCGTTAAATAATGAGGTAATCGCTGCATCATCATTGTGTCATAAATAATTTAATTTATTTAGTGTCTAAAAATTATAAAAAAAATATAATGATGTAGGAAATATTTTTATATTTGTAATTAATATTTATAGTCAAAAATATGACTTGAATAACCCCATATCAAAATTATTTTAGTAAAATAACACATGTTTATAACATTTTAATTTTAACATTAAATAAAAAGGTATTAATGTCATTTTCCAACCAAAGTGGCTCCATGGGGTCCCAAAGTTGACCCATGGATTGTCTGAGTCGGAAATGACACATTCAATGAGGGTAGGACATGTTTCTAGGTCATTTCATATTATTAAAACATTATTTATACCTTAAATTACACTAATTACCTCTAATCGCGATTAATGAACTTAAAAGTTACTATTCACCAAAAAATTATTTTAATCCAATTGAACCAAATTTTAATTCTTAATGACAACTAGGTATGTCAGATTTTTGAAATTCAAATCACAGAAGTGGTAAAGTTTCATTTAAACGAAAAATCAGTTTCTTTAACTACCACTTAGTGGTTTCACTATTCATCAAAAATTGAAGTTTTTCAGAAAATTACCAAAAATTCACCCTAAGCTATATTTGATATTCCAAATTCAAAAATGATGTCTATTTTACAAAATTAAAAACATATAAGTTACATTTATTAATTTAATAATTAATTCCCACTTTCAGAGCAATTAGCGTGTTTTTATGAAACAATAAGTATCAAAAGATTGAAACTAGTTTAAGTCAAATTTCAAGATGAAATTAATTCCAATGACCACAATTGGATTAAATGGTAAAAATATATTCGTATTTTACATTAAAAAAAATTCAAAATATAATCTAATCATATAAATAAATTACATTAAAAAGAGGTTTTGAATTAAAATACAATAGTTTTCACTATTCATTAAAAAATGAACTTTATCGGAAAGATACCAAAAATTTACACAAAGAAAATTTTGATGTCCCGATTCTAAAGAAGAATATTATTTTGTCAAACATAACACATAAAATTGTCAAAAAGTGGATTTAAAAGAGTTTCGCCATCAAAAGGTGGTTAATAGACCTTTTAAAGAATATTAGAATGTTTACGCTTAAAAATGGATTCATTCGCATTTTTAATCCTCTAACATTTATTGTAAAGAGTAAAAAATATTTGAAAAACATATATAATAATTTTGTAGTTAGTTCTGTTCATTCTCGCCATTACAACAGTTAGGCGTTAACTACCATTTAAAATAATATTTTTTTATTATTAGAGTGCAACGTATGATTTCAAAGAAACTCGTTGTTGTGTATTGGGTAAGCAATCGAGCATAGCGTTCCCTTTAAATTAATATTGACATTTTATTCACAAATAGGGATAAATATACAAATGTAATATTCTTTATTTACATGAGGTGTTACATTCTTCCCCCCTTTTGGGAATTGCGTCCTTGCAATTTCAAAATTGGGTTCGGAAACATCCTTCAAATTCCCACATCAGAACAAGAGTCGGTAAAAAAATCACTTTAAAAGAATGGGAGAGAAGTACAAATGTCACCCGAGTTAACCCATACTAGGATTCCAAGTATGAAAATATGGATATGGAGGAGAAAACAAAGGGTCATGTTCTGATGGAGAGTGATAGTAAACATGTCTAGGAGAAAGTTAACCACAAGAAAATCACAAACTTGAGATGGGTTAAACGGTATTCGATTCCCCAGTAGGAAAAGTTAACAGACAACATTTTTGTTTTATGTTACTCTTCATTGAGGAATTTATTTTTTGAGCTTAACTAAATCATAATGAATCATACTTACTTGTCACGTAGACTTTCAAATTTTACTAGATTCCTTAATCAAACTCATATTTTCTCCAAAACATGAGTTTTTAGGAAGACATATTCGCATTAAGAGTACTATAATCAACTTCCTGAGAATCACCTAATCCATAGAATAGAACTATATATTTCCCATGTCTTTACAAAAAATCCAAAACCAAAATTGTTAGTACAAGATCAGATAAACCACAAAAGTATAATCTTTTATAAATAGAAAATACATTGTTAATCTCCAAATTTTGTCCAAAAAAAAACTCAAAGTTCAACGAAGACCATTCGATAAAAAATTGTCCATAAAATTCATCAAAGTAAACCAAACGAAGATTGAAACCCAAATATTTGAAGGATTTAATCACATAGTCTTCCAAGGTACAAATTAACTTTTATCTCCAAATAACATCAGTTGCTCTTAAATTCTCATATTGAAAAGTAATTAACATAATCACATATCCTCCATGATAAGTTAATCATTTCCATAGATAACCCAAAATAAACTTACTCTTGATTCCTAAAATCATCTAACTAAAAAGAATTAGTCAAACTAACCAGGGACTTCACGTAGTCCAATGGTAGGTGATAAATACTAGTAGCACTTTGGTTGTGGGTTTGATTCCCGCAGCTTTGTCCGACGCGACGGGTTGTCACACGGTCTGCGTGTTTTCCCTTTTCCAAAACTATATAATTCTTAAAACAATCCCCAAAACGAGATAAATCTTCAAAAATGATCATAACATATTTCAACCTCAAGTTTATCTCATGCCTTTCATTTTCCATCATAACATATAATAACCCATAATTACCTCAAAAGTAAGGATCATATAAACTCTAATGGTTACCTTTATAATTATTACCTGAACTTCCACATCGATTGGTCATTTCTTAAATGATGCATTACGTATCATACCAAGGTTCAAGTGGTTGATCATGACTCCTTGGTAGTTGTTTTAGAAAAACCATGAGTTTCCTCATTGAATCCCCCATTTTATCTAATATCTTAATCAGAGAACCACCACAGTTTCCTTCAAACCTGTTGTCTCTTTGGTTCCTACTAGATCCATCCATTCACTAAAAAAAGAAATCTCAGTGTGAGTATATCAAAAAAACCATCATGTACTAATGAGGAAGTTAAACACTAAGATATACTTAGTCATTCACTTTATCTAAAACTAGGACTCTTTCTGAAATCCTAACCATTATGGTAATGTCACTTGTGCTTAGAGAATAACCTAACCTCTAAAGTTATCTAAACTGACCTTTGACACCAACTATAATGCCTCAGCCTTAAACCTTACTTAATATTAAATTAAATGAATAGTTCATATTGAGGAACTTTTCAGGTTTAGAGTTTTAGAGAATTAGGACATGACTATTACATCTCAAAAGATTACAAAGTAGAAACTTCTACTAAGTTTCCATAAAATAAAAACTCTTAAAAAGAAACATGTCTAGTTCCATGTTTTAGGTAGCATGACTTTCCATTGATCCCATCCTTGACCCTATTCCATGTTAAGTCCTATGAAAAACATTTCAAAAACTTGGGATGAGCATAAAAAGCTCAGTAAGGGATACACAAAAAATGAAAACTGTTATTTTTTCAAAACAACAAGTAAACCATGTATACTTTATCAAAGTAATACCTTTCACCATTTAGAAGTAGTAAAAAAAACTCTTCAACGAATAAAAGATCATTCCTTACCCTTTTGTAACCAAAAGATTACCATAAAACCCATATAAAGAACACGTAACATAAAAAGGTAACGTGGGACATAAACGTACTTAAATTGAATAACCATATGGTCGACTTCCACACATACTTAATGGAATAGCCATACGGCCGACTTCCACACATACTTAATGGAATAACCATACGACCAACTTCCATACCCGATGCATTGGAGGTTATAACGTAGAAACCCGTCCTGGTATTCACGGCACCACCCGTCATAATGTCCAAGTACCATTATAAAATCATAAGACATTAAACAAATATAATGGAAAGAAAAAATTTCCACATTTCGATCACAATATATCACTTAAATATATCGACATAACAAATCCTTTATAAAAACCATTTTCAATACCAACATACATATAAGAGAATATGGTATTTATTTCATTTTAAAAAACATTATGGCTTGTTGAGGAAGCCACAGACCAAATAATACTCACGGCGGTGGAAAAGGTCATTGTCACCGCGTACGTTAAAAGAAACATTCCTTTTTGTTGTTTAGTAAAAAGCTTCGTATAAAAATATTCCTTTTTAATAAAATTAAATGTTAAAGGGGTTTATACACTGTATAAAAGAAAGTTGTGTGTAAAACCAAATATGCCTCAATGAAAGGAGATTGAGTTATGATTTTCGATACAAGTCTGTCTAAATGACATAAAAATTTATCAATGAGAAGATTATGTGTAGAAATAGTATATCCAAACAAAGGTTTGTGGAAACTACAACATAGAGATTCCACACATAATCTTGGCATAATAAAATCAAGAATTAGAGGTTTATCCCAAAGAATTGAATGTGGGTTAAGAAGTTCCCCTACAGAAATTCGATAGCCTAACGTCGTCACTTCAAAACACATAAAATGAGTTGATGAGAGATAAAAAGGGTATCTCATCACTTGGATATAAAATTTACATTAATAAGGATATATAAGAACATATCACAACATAATAGTATGTGAATTAATAGACATAACAAAAGTAGTCTTTTAAAAAGAGGAGGGTGAAAGGTTCCCTTACAGACTTGGGTAACTTTCGAAACGTACACCCCATTGAAGTAGGGTCATATAATGAATATGTAAGTACCCATAAATGAAATTATATTACACAAAGAGTATAATAATGGGAATTACATACACCACTCAAAGGAAATCTTGGCAAATTTAGCATAAATCTCACGGGAATAAAAGTGAGATGAAAAATCTCTTACGAAAACTCGGCAGCCTAACGGCGCCACTTAAAACTTCCAAAAATGGATTGATTAGATCAAATAGAGTATCTCATTACATTACAATAAAATGTACAGAAATAGGTATATAAAAGAACATCCCCCATCATAACAAAGAAGAGCTTAAAAGAAGTGACATAAATGAGAGTAATTAAAAAAAGAGAGAGGTTAGATCTCTTACGAAAATTCGGCAGCCTAACGACGCCACTCAAAACTTCCAAAATGGATTGATGAGCGAAAATAGGGTCTCTTACCATAGGAACATAAAAAGTAGATTAGGAGTAATATAAATACCATCCCAATCATAATAAATATGATCTTAAAATGAATTACATAAAAGAGTGTACTTAAAAACAAACAGAGGAGTAGGATCCCTTACCTCATGTCCGACTTGACTCGATCGTTCTTTAACGTCCTGAATAATAAACATGAGTTAATTTATACTTTCTTAAGAACCTTTTTGAAGTTCATTATTCCTTTTATATCACTTATTTCCATGTTATAAACATTATGTAATCATTTAAGTTAATAATGTTTGTTTTGTCGATATTTGGTTCTTAAGTCGAAAGTGGACTTCTTACAATTACATGTTGTTCGTGTGGTCAAAGGTTCATTATATCCAGAATGATATTCATGATTTGGATATCATATATATCATATATATCCAGAATATAATTGTATTTATAATATTACATAATCATATAGAGGTAAGAAATGAAATGCACCGTTCATGGAGACGGTAAGCCGTACGTAAGCATGAATGCTACTTTCATTTCTATGTCATATTAATGAAATTAAAACTAAATGGGAGGTATGTATATTTTAATTCCAGATTTATATTCATAATTTATATGTAACATACATCATATATAATAACTTTAAATCTATCCTTTATACATCCCACATATGGCATTAACGAATCAAATCACTTTGAGGGGGCGGTAGTCCGCACTTCCTAAAATGAAATTATCGTGTTTACCCATAATGGAAACCATAAAGGTATGCCACAAGAGAAAAATACAGAAGCTTAAGTAAAACATAAAAATATTATATATCATATATAAGTATAGAGACATCTTAATGGACACCTTTTAAGGTGTTATATGAGTGTTGAACAATCATCGTTTCGTGAGGCAGAAATTCACCATCCACAGAAATAGTATGTTCTTTAACCATTTGATGTAGGTGTGTGTATGTGTAGCTAGAATGATTCTTATAAAAACATACTACTATATTGAAGATACTGTAGTTGTTACAAAAGAAATGAATAAAAAAAGTTTAGGGGTTTGGAGAAGCAAAATAAAACAAAAGAACACAAGTGAAGACATTACGTCAAAATCGGGTAACTCTTTTTGATTTGAGCTAAAAGGCTTCCTTGGGAAGACTTCTTCCCAAAGTGAGGCTTCTAGGAGTAATAGAGGGATTTGGAGAGGACAAATGAGCAGGTTTTGTCCGAGCCAAAGTCTTGAGAGGTGTGTGTAAGGTGGTAGAGGTGGGGGCTTTTTATAAGAGGAGAGGAGGGGCACTCTTGGAAAGTTACAAAATGTTACTTTATTTTCAAATGATTTTCGGATTTTAAAGGTCCCACATTGATTTATTTCAAGGATAAGGTGATAAGGTTTCAAAATCCACCCATCCAATTTGTTTGTGACAAGTTTAGGTCTTATAGTTTACATTATCTTTTCATTTTATTTAAATCGTTAAATAATGAGGTAATCACTACATCATCATGGTGTCATAAATAATTTAATTTATATAGTGTCTAAAAATTATAAAAAAAATCAGGATATAGGAAATCATTATAGATTTATAATGAATATTTATAGTAAAAAATATGACTTGTATAACCCCATATAAAAATTGTTTTAGTAAAATAACACATGTTTGTGACATTTTAATTTTAACATTAAATAAAAAGGTATTAATGTCATTTTCCAACCAAAGTGGCTCCATGGGGTCCCCAAGTTGAACCATGGATTTTCTTGGTCGGCCATGACACATCCATTGAGGGTAAGACATGTGTCTAGGTCATTTTATATTATTAAAACATTATTTTTACTTTAAATTACACTAATTACCTCTAATCGCGATTAATAAACTTAAAAGTTACTATTCACAAAAAGAATTATTTTAATCCCATTGAACCACATTTTACTTCTTAATGACAACCATGTATGTCGGATTTTTGAAATTCAAATCACAGAAGTTAAAAAGTTTCATTTAAACGAAAGATCAGTTTCTTTAACTACCACATAGTGGTTTCACTATTCATCAAAAATTGAAGTTTTTTAGAAAATTACCAAAAATTCACCCTAGGCTATATTTGATATTCTGAATTCAAAAATGATGTCAATTTTACAAAATTCAAAAAATATAAGTTACATTGATTAATTTAATAATTAATTCCCACTGTCAGAGAAAATAGTGTGTTTTTATAAAACAATACGTATCAAAAGATTGACACTAGTTCAAGTCCAATTTCAAGATGAAATTAATTCCAACGACCACTATTGGATTAAATGGTAAAAATATATTCTAATTTTACTTTAAAAACAATTCAAAATATATTCTAATCATATAAATAAATTAGATTAAAAAGAGGTTTTGAATTAAAATACAACATTTTCACTATTCATTGAAAAATGAACTTTATCGGAAAGATACCAAAAATTTACACAAAGTAAATTTTGATGTCCCGATTCTAAAGAAGAATATTATTTTGTCAAACATAACACATAAAATTGTCAAAAAGTGGATTTAAAAGAGTTTCACCATCAAAAGGTGGTTAATAGACCTTTTAAAGAATATTAGAATGTTTACGCTTAAAAATGGATTCATTCGCATTTTTAATCCTCTAACATTTATTGTAAAGAGTAAAAAATATTTGAAAAACATATATAATAATTTTGTAGTTAGTTCTGTTCATTCTCGCCATTACAACGGTTAGGCGTTAACTGCCATTTAAAATAATATTATTTTATTATTAGAGTGCAACGTATGATTTCAAAGAAACTCGTTGTTGTGTATTGGGTAAGCAATCGAGCATAGCGTTCCCTTTAAATTAATATTGACATTTTATTCACAAATAGGGATAAATATAAAAATGTAATATTCTTTATTTACATGGGGTGTTACAACCTGTGTCTGAGTCTTCATGCTCAGTGCATCATCAACTTCATTACCCTTACCAAGTGTATAGAAAAGTCCAAAATCGAAGGACTGAAGGTATTCAACCCACCTTCATTGTCTCAGGTTCAAGTAACACTGGGTAAAGATGTACATGAGTCTTTTGTGGTCTGTGAACACCACAAAATGTTCTTCCAAGAGATAATGTCTCCAACAGCACAACACATGAACAAATACAGCCAACTCGAGATCATGTGTCGGGTAATTTCTCTCATGTGGCCTGAACTACTGACACCCATATGCAAAAACTCGGCCATCCCGCATCAACACATCTCCTAGACCGATACCTAATGCACCATAGAAAACTGTATAGCTCTTCCCCTACTCTGAGAGTACTAGGATCGGTGCTGATGTCAACTTTCCCTTCAGCTCCTGGAAGGTTGTCTTGCAAGCTTCTAACCAAACGAACTTCACACCCTTCTTAGTCAAACTCGTCCATGACGCTGCTAAGTGGGAGAAGTCCTGTATAAAATTCCTGTAGTAACTAGACAGTCCTAAGAAACTCCGTATCTCAAACATGTTTTTAGGCTTCTCCCCAGAAACTACTGGTCTCACCTTCTCTAGGTCCACGACAACTCCTACCTCCGAAATGATATGACCCAGGAAGTGTATATGGTCCATCCAAAAGTGGAACTTTGAGATCTTAGCATATAACTAATGCTCTCTCAATGTACTCAACACAATCTCATGATGGGTGGCATGGTCGTGTCGAGTGTGAGAGTACACCAAGATTTCATCCATTAATACTACCACAAAATAATCCAGATAAGGATGGAACACACGATTCATCAGTGCCATGAAAACTGCTGGTGCGTTCGTGAGTCCGAACGGCATAACCGTAAACTCATATACACCATACATACCGTTGAAAGCTGTGATAGGTATATCAGATGGTCTAACACGCAGGTGATGATATCTTGATCTCAAGTTAATCTTCGAGAACACTCATTCTCCATGAATTTGATCAAAAATATCATCAATCCTGGGCAAGGGATATCGGTTCTTAACTGTCAAATGGTTCAACTTCTGATAATCCACATAGAGTCTGAAGGTACTGTCCACCTTCTTCACAAAAAGGACCGGGAAACCCCAAGGATAAGTACTGGGTCTGATGAAACCCTTTGACTGTAACTCCTCTAACTACTTTTTGAGCTCCTGAAACTCAGGCGTAGCCATCATATAAGGAGGAATGGACACCGGTACAGCTCCTGCCACAAGTTCAATAATGAAATCCACTTATCACTCCGGTGGAAGACATTAAAAGTCATCCGGGAAGACATACTTGAAACCATCCACTACTGGAGGAAAATCCTTCTGATAAATCCCTTGGTCGTCCAGATATAAGTTCGCAATTTGGGTTGTGATACCACCTCGCCCATGATGCTCTGGTCCAGCTCGACTCGCTTGAAGATCCCACTCTCCCTTGTATAGAAACTCTCTGCCCTCTGGTGATGTGAAACTCACCCTCTGAAGATAGAAGTCTACAAAGTCTTGAAATGGAACCAAACAATCCATCCTGAGAATGACATTATAGCTCATATTCTCTAAGACATAGAGGTCCCAAAGGAAGTGACACCCACCAACCTTAAGGGGCACTCCTTGCTCTGACGCACACCAGCCGTTCTAGTCCCCAACGGAGTGTCTAGGATCATAACAGCAAAAGAAGAAAAAACACAGAGCCCAAGGATCTCCACAACAGGAACATATATAAAACTATGTGTAAAACCCATATCAAAAGTACTAAGGATAAGACAAAAGCTACTAGAATAGTACCTCTGACAGTAGAAGGTCAGGGATCCTGCTCCTACTGGGTCTGTTGCACTGCATATGCCTTCCCAATGTCATGACCCTGTGACACAGCCTGGCTACCCTGAGCTATCCCACCCTGCTACCTCTGAGATCCTGGTGTCTCGCTACCAAGGCCACAACCACCATCTCTTACTTCACGCCCTAATATATTCCAGTTTCCCAACTGGAAAGAAGATGCTGGTCCTACTCCCCACGCAGAGTCTGTACAGAACCCCCCTCACTAGCCACTAGTAGAAACGCCCTGCAAAAGCACTGTAGGTGACCCATTTTCCCGCAAGCTCGGCACTCCATTGGGTCTCATAGAAACTGCGGTCTCTTGTGCCACTCTTTACCACACTGGTTGCACCTGATCAGGCCACCTGAAGAGATGGTCTGTCTAGTACTACCACCATGTTAGAAACTCATCTGTCTATTCCTCTAACTGACAAAAATAGTACCTGAAACTGGCGTCGAACTGCCATGGCCTGCACCAGTAGCATCTCGAAGGTTCCTCTCAGTAATCAGTTCCTGGTTTACAATAGTATGTACTGAGGGAAACCTGAAAACATTCACCAGTGCTCAGATGTCATATCGAAGACCATACTCAAAGCGTCTGGCTCTCAACGTCTCATGAACCACCAGAACGGGTGAAAAACGCTGAAGCTCAGTGAGAGGAGAAAAATAATCCATCACCCACATGTATCGCTCCTATAGATTAATGAACTCTCGAGCTCTATCTACCCTCAGTGTCTGTGGGAAGAATAAATCATAGAATGATGTCTGAAAATTTTCCCATGCCATGTCTCTGTAATGCTATGACTGAGTGGTGACATCCCACCACCTCTTGGTGGAATCACGCAACATATACGTCGCGAGCTTGACCCTATTCCTTGGAGGCATCTCATGATGCTCGAAGATAGTCTACATATACCACATCCAAGACTCCGCAAAATGTGGTCCTACATCCCTCGAAAATGTTGTCGGGTGCTACTGCCAGAATATATGAGTCAGCTTGTCCATAGATGTGTCAACCAGCAGTGCTCCCAGGAAGGTCTACATGAATCACGTAAAGCCTTCATGGAACTACGAATCCGCTCACGTTCCCGTTATAACGGAGGGCGCCGCTTCTGGCTTTGCTGTAGGATCCACTAGTAGCCCATGGACCACCATCTCTGTAGTATAATCGTTGCTGCTCTCTGGGCGAACAACGCATGGTCGTCTCGGTGGCATGACACTACAAGGTCAAATGCACACCTTTAAATCATGATTATCATAGTCTGAAAATGTAGTGTCCAAAAGGGGAACAGGAGGAAGAAGGAATTCATGATTTAAAAAACAAGACTACATGGAATGTACCTAACTTCGCATCCCTACCAGGGTCCTTTTACATGGCCAAGCCACACAGCTCCCATTGAAAAAAACTACACAGCGTGTATCTAATCTACACGGCGTGTATGGTGTAATTTTCCAACTTCCCATGTCGTTTGTGACATGACCGACTACTCAACATGATACCACACGGCGTGTTACACCTGCACACAGCGTGTACACCACTCCGTCTTCCCAGCCACACGACTAAGTACACACAATCTGTCCTCTGACAAGACTACACGGCATGTCCCACAGGTACACGACGTGTACTAGACGAGCTTCGTCGACCCGTGTTGTTAGTTATACGACTGGATCCCAGGTCACACTACACGGAACATTCCATAGTGGACACGACATGTATATATCAAGGTCTCCCCTATCCGTGTTTTTAGTTACCCAGGTGAACTCTAGGTTCATACTAAATGGCATGTACTTACGATACACGACATGTTCTCCCCAAGCACTTCCCTTCCCGGTGTCCTTTCCCACACGGCCTATGACACGGGAAGAGAATTCACGGTGTGTACTTAGGGTACACGGCGTGTACTCAAAAAAAATATTCTTCCTGAACAGAAGTACATACACGGCGTGTTTAAGGTACTATATGGCGTGTATACTGGGTTTCTGGATAGTATGCCTCCAAAACATCTCTGAAACCCATAAATTTCTAAAAAACAACACATAAGTTCCAAATTCCCATCCGTGAGGGCCCATACTCCCCGTGAATCAATGTTTGGAATCTTATATGTGTTATAACTAGATAAACAGCCAATGATCCACCAAATTTCGGTCAATGAGGGCCCATACTTCCCAAAAACCAAAATCTGGCGTCCATTCTATAACAGGCTCACACAATAATACCCTATCAACCAGAAGGTATCTATCAACAGCTATCACAATAAAATGCATTTACTAGCACATCATCTATCACAACAACATGCAATTTCTAATGCACCTACATGGCATAGATACTATTCATGACATGTGATTTCTAGAATGTACCTAAATGATGCATGAGATGGCATAACCTCATCTCATCGGGTTACAACTAAATAGAACCCATGGATAAATTATAAACAACACAATCACAAGTGTGTCACCCGACGATGAAATTAAATCAACTGTAAAATTAGAAAAATCAGAAAAATTGCAACAAGAGGTAAATTGGATTTTCCATGTACAGGGGTTATCTATGCCTGGGAACAGCTTATTACCAACTACCATTATCGTCCTATCCCTGGATGAGGCTCCAAATAGTAAGTCAAATAAAAAAACCTTCCTCTGATACCATATTGTAACATCCCGGGCCTAGGTGCCACTCAACGGGTACCCCAAACCCGGTTCTCCATGTGACCTCAAGCACATTTCCCCAAATGCTAGAGGCTGCCGACTAGTAGCGAGGGCCCATGTATTATAGTGGGGAAACTATGCCATCATTTTTCAAAGTGCAGCACAACGAAATAGATAAATAGAATACAAAAAGCAGAAGCGGTAAACAATATATATAATAGAAGTGGATAACTGATAATAATAAGAAAACCAGGAGTCATCTATATATGAAAATGCAGCATGTCACTATTCTATAAAGAAGCCAAAAAAATGTTACACTGTAATACAATACAACTAAGGTACAAGTACAGAAAAGCAAAATAAAACAACCAGCGGCATCACGAGCCAAGCTCGGTCCAATGCGCCCCCACTTCCCAGCAATAATCATGTACATGTATAGGGAATCTTTCCCTTATCCATACCTGCATAAATATAATCTGTTTGCACCGAAGACATGACCCAAACAAGGTGTGAGAAATAATTCCTAGTAGGCACCCACAAGAGGCCCGTGTCCAACTGTGTGAAAATATGCAACAACAATGTACAGTAGAAAATTCAGTAAACCCGTTAGTACTCAAAAGTAAGTATCAATACCCGTTTCTTTTCCATTTTATTATTCATGTAAACATTCAGTTTAATAACATTCTGTGTTCATCAGAACCAATCCCTCAGGCCAATCAAAATATTGACCTCAGGATAATATAGTAAAACCACTCCCTCAGGCTATACAAGAACTTTCCCTCAAGCATTACCCTCATGTGAAATAGAATCTCTCCCTCAGGGAAAACTGAAACAAAACCCTCAGGTGATCAGAATCTTTCCCTCAGGCTAATAGAACTACGCCCTCAGGCTAATCAACGATGCCCTCAGGTTAATATATCACTGCCCTCAGGCTAAATGAGTAACCACACCCTCAGGCTATAGAGTAACCGGGCCATGCCCAACATTTAAACATGCATTTATTTACAATTCTTCTAAAAGAAAAAGTAATGCATAAAGTAAACATGGCATACCCTCGTGTATCCTGGCCAAACGGCTAAACAGAGGAATGTACCCTGAGGGTGGTCCTGGATCCAAGCAGTGATCCCAAACAACATTTATACATGTTCATTAAACAACCTATGAAATTCTATGAATTTAATTCAACAATGCCTCATCTATACGACACCCCATTAATGGGTGCGTATCTCAATGGTACACAAAATGCACAACAGTTGGAAATTAAACACCAAGACACCTACACCGATCACCTGTGAACGGTATACGCGAATGTCGATTCCAGAAATGCCCAAAGACGATTTAGATCTTGGTTTGAAGAAAACCCATTCAAACATAAATAAATTTCCCTTAGTAAAGAATTAGTAAGAATGGCTTAAGGTGAGCGGAGGGCTTACCCGTGTGGTTCTAATGAGATCGTCGGTGGAAGATTCTAATTCCCCATGTGAACTTGGCGGATCTCCAAAGCTCCGACCTCCTCTCTTGTTCCAAAACAAACCAAAAATACCTCCTCTACCAAATGTGGAGGCTACTGCTCGTTTTATGCGAAAAAAACTACCCGGCATGTACTTCTAAGTACACCACATGTACTTTTCCTTTTTTAACTATTCTGCTGGCAGCTTCCTGCCAGCATGGCACTATTCATCTATCGACATGGATACACAGAGTGTATTCCTCTATACATGGCGTGTACTGTCGCCCAACTAGCCACCGCCTTTCTATTTGCCTGCTGACTGACTACACGATGTGTAAATACAAACTACACGACGTGTAGTCTGTTTTTACATGTTTCATCACCGACATGGCTACACGCCCTGTGTACTCATACCACACGACCAAAATTACATGGCCTGTGAAAAATTACACGGCGTGTAGTCCCAAAATTTATGATTTTTCCCCATTTTCCTTATTTTCTCAAAAACAATTAAGGAAACGAAAAATAAGAAACTCATACCTCAAAAATAAGAACCGTGTTCTTAGAGAACACATATATGAATGGATTAGATGAAAGGTGGGTATTTTATATCCCTCCAATTAAATGGGTAATGATTAATGTTTTATGAGTTCAAATGGTACATAAGATGTTATCCAAATCCCAATAAGGGCATGCTATTTGTTATAACAAACCCAAATAAGATACATTGGTGGTTAACCAAATCCTAACATAGGATAAATATTTTAATGGGTATCCATGACATACAATTTATATGATTTTTATTATGATAAACATTTTGAAACACTTTAATGACATAGTTGTATGCCAATTTTAAGCTCTCATGGATCATGTTATTTTATTCCATTATAATTTATGTGTTACCAGATACCATGAATTATTCTAAGAATCATGGTTATGATCTATGTATTACTGGGTATGATTTTTCAAATGTTCCTCTCATATTTTCATAAAATTATTCACATGTTATGATTAAATAAACATTGATTTATCCCTAGATTCCCATTATTTATCATATGTTCTCACCCTTTATTATGTTTCATCTCCCCATAGAAATTTAATAAGAGTTTTAAATATGATATGCCTAATAAGGGTTCTTGTTGTGAATAAACTATTGGGAGATGATGTAGTAATTTTATGTATCAGTTATTTATATATCCATGTTTCCATGAAACAAATCCATTTTGGTTCTGGAGAAAATTTTAATGATATATAATGAATATTAAACTAATAATATATAATATATGAGTAAGAAATGATTGGGTCACTGTATTTTTTATTAAGAAAAGGTCTAGTTATTTTTAGAAACATTGGTGAGAAAACATTAGTGACAATTCTTAGGATACGACTAAACATATGAGAACAACCTAAGTTATCGTAAAAAATGGAGTGTTAATTTCTTTGAAAATTCAACCCTTTAGAGATATTAGATGGTATATGTGGTTGTGGAAAAAATTACCTTAGATGTAACATCTCTTAATGGGTTATAATTGGTACTTACTCGATCATCACTAGTGCATGATAAGTGGCATGAAGACATCACGCCTAGTTAGAAACCCATATAGGATATTATTGAGTTAGTTAATATTATTATTATATAAAATCATGGTGGTTTTAAAAAAATGATTACCTTGGATGTCCATGGTTTAATGTAATTTCTTAAATATTTAATAGAAGGTTTCATGATTTAGACATTCTATAAATTATTTAAATGATTATATGGTTTCTCAGTGAAAATATTGTTTCTAAAACTATGGTTTTTAGTTTTAGAGAATGTATGGAACCATAAAGAATCATATTAATAATTTTTTATGAATAATTAAATCAATTTCCTCTTGAAAAACTAAATGTTATGATATATTGAATGAAAAATCTCAATGATAATCTTATGTAACATTCTGAAAACATCAATCATTCATTAGCATCAAATTTTACAAAATACGGAAAACTGTTCTATTACATCCCTTATGAGGAAACATCTGTATTATTTCTACTAGGTATACTAATCGAAAAATTATGATCATTGCATCAGTATGAATGAAAATATATTTTCCATTTTAAATTTCCCAAATAATAAAATATTAATTCTATATGTTTATCATTTCAAAGGAAAATTATCTTAATGGTTGACTCTTATCAAGAACATGAGGAAAAACTAATTAATTGAATCTATTTTGTGGGATGAGTTTAGAAAGAAGTTTTTAAACATGTAACTTCTATTTATTGATCATTTAAAAATGTATAAGGAATTACTTATGATAAATTAGAAGGATGGGGAATAAATTAGTACCAATAAAGAAAATTATACAAGACATGTGAGGTAATATTATTGTATTATCATTTAGTATAAATGAAATATTGACTGATTAATTAGTGTATTAAAACCATGTATCTGAAGGGATTTATCGATGAGATAATTTTCAATATATGAGGAAATCATTATATTTTCACTTAAGGTACAAATACTGATATGATCTATCCCACTAATCTCATGGTTTTGATGTGAAATTATGAATCAATTTAAAAGTATATTCAGAAAATATAAATCACAAAGGGGAAGAAGATAATTATTCCATTATTCCAAGAGTGTGAAAAAATAAACATTGATGAAATCATTATTTTATAAGGGTTTTGTTATTTATTTTAGTAAGTGTTTCCTCGTGCATCTATAAATTGGGATGTTGTGTTTTAAATAGAAATCACTATAATTTATAATCCTATTATAATGATTCCATATATGGTGGCCCCAATTGAGCTTCAAGAATTAATGAAGAAACTCTATGAGATCTTGATAATGAATTCATTCGACCCTGTCTATCATAATGGGGTGAACAAGTTCTTTTTTAAGAATAAATATATATATAAATGAATCTTTAATGATCATCTATTACTTAAAAATATCATGTTCGTGAATTATTATCCTCTTTCCCATATTGATTATTTTTTTACCAATTATGAGGAGATCAATACTTCTCAAAGATTTTCCTTCATAGAATATAATGTAAATTGAGGGTAAAAAGTGAATAAAAATGCAAAAACCATTACATACAAGGTATGAACACTATGAACATATTGTGGTTAAATTGTTTCTTACTATTTCCCTCACCATATTCTTGGATTTAATGAAAATATTATTTAGAAATTACCATGAATAGTTTTTTGTGGTCTTTATTGATGATATTATTATATATACTATGATAATGGAAGAGCGTGGATATCACTTTTGGATTGCACTAAAGACCATAATGAAAGAGAATATGTATGAAAAATTCAAAAAATGTGATTTTTTCATACACAATGTTTCATTTTTGGGTTATATTATATCATGTGATGGTTATTAGTGGATCTATCAACAGAATATGTTATAGAAAATTAGACTAGAAAAACTACTATGATAGGGATTCATGATTTTCGTGGATTTTATAGATATTTTTAATATATATGAATAGTTTCCCGTGGATATATAATGAACTCACTAGGATAACTCAAAAGGGTGTCATGTTCTGTTTTACTGATCAATGTGAAGGAATCATCAAAGAACTACAGAGAAGAAGGTTTAGTGCACCTGTTCTGACATTACCCTAATGTAGAGAGGCATTTGTGAATTGAATTGACATATTGATGGATGTACTTGGATTTTTTCTTATGAAAGATGAATCAGTGACAAATTATGACATTCATCAATTAATGTTTTATGAGTAGAATTACATGAACCATGACATTGAGTTTTTGGAGGTTATATTTTCAGTAAAGATACAGAGTCATTATATTTATGGAGACGGGTTTGACATATATACCAATTATAAAATTTAAATTTATAAATTCACCTAGATTGATTTAATTATAAACCATATAATAAAGATGAAGCTAATTAAATTTCAGGACTAGTAAATAAATTAATACCCAAGGAAAATAAAAAATGTCATCGATGCTTGGAGTTAAAAGGATCATGATACATTATCAATGTTGGGGTTCAAGAAAGACAAAATAATTATAGATTTATATAGGATTTATCTTCCAATTATAAAGTAATGAATGTAATATTATATTTACCGAATGAGTGTTCAACCATATCTCTATGTGATGATTAAAGAGGTGCAGAAAGAAGATGTTGAGATGAAAAATATGGTGAGAAATGTTTTGGAGTTAAAACATGATTTTTATTGAATGATAATGTATTGAAATAATGTTTGGACCTCATCAATATTACCCTTTAAGAATGAGTTATTGGAATATGTGTGTAATTATTCATTATCTATTCATCATGGAAGTACAAATTAATATAGGGTTCTAAAATAGTATTATTGGTGGGAAAAAATGAATAGAGATATTCAATAATGTGTATCTTAGTTCTTTTTTATATCAATGAGTTATGGGAGATAGAAAATTATAATGGTTTGTTACAACCATTACCCATAGTAGAATTCAAATGAATAAAATTATCAATATGGGTTTTGTTGTTAGACTCCCAAAAACATCTATATTATAAAATTATATTTGGTTTGTAGTCATCCACCATATTATGTCAACACATTTCATTGGTATCATTAAATATTTTTCACTTTATTAGCCTATCCAAATATAAATAAACGAAGTCTTATGTTTGTATGAAGTATAACAATCTAGTGTATCTGATTGAGATATATTGTTTACCTAGATGTAATGGTTATGTCGTATATTAGAACTTTATGGGGAGTTGTTTTTATAGTGCTGCTTATCATAATCAAGAAATATGGTCATTATGATACTACATTTCAAACACTACAAGATATGATATGGCCCTTTTATATTTATTTATTTGGTTTTTGGGATTGTCACCTTCTCCTTGTTGAATTATTATATAAAAATAGCATTCATATGAGAAATTAGATGATTCTTTATGAATCCCTCTATGGAAGGAATTGAAGAAATCTAATGTGATAGGATGAAGTTGGATAATGAATTCTTTTTTGAAATGATCTAGTTGAGTAAATAATAGACAAGGTCATAGTCATTCAATAACACATCATGACATATTATAGTTAAGAGAAGCGTTATGCTAAAAATAACTCGTGAGGTCTTGAATTTTATTTTGTTTATATTGTATTACTGTAAATTTATCCACAAAAAAGAGATAATTTATTTTGAATGAATTTAAATATAAGACCTTTATACAATGTACCTATCTTATTCTTGATCAGATAAGGATGGTTTCTTTTCACATAACAGTTTCACTGAATCTCACTCAAGTTATTGATGTGTTCCATGTATCTATTGCGATAGAGTACATAATTGATCCTTTATATATACTGATCTTATTGGTTTAACATATGGATCAAGATCTATCATATGAAAAAAAAACCTATTTTAAATCGTGGACCAAAATGATAATGTGTTATGGAACAATACTACTCAACAGGTTAATATGTTTTGTGAGGAATCATAAATTCACAGTAGCTATATTGGAATAGGGTATGGAAGAAATAATATATTTCCTCATGATTATGTATCATAATTATTTAATTTCAAGGTAAAATACAATTAATGGGCGTAATGATATTACACATTGAGATTTTATATGTATTTCGTTTGAAATAAGCATAAAATATTTGATTTCTTGCTCTACTTGCAACCCTAAGACTAAATGAACAATGATATTGGGTAATTTTATATCCTAGTTTTTAGAGTAAATGTATGAATAAGATTACCTAAATGGTTATATATATTTACAATGGTTTAGGTTGATAAATGTTTATGGGTAAATAAGAAATTTTAATAAAATTATTGAAGGATTAAGTGACATATTTTTTTAATAAATATATTTCCCTAGATTTTATTTATTTTTATCTAAAAAATAAATTATTGTCACTATTAAAAAATTATTTCAATAAAATATATTAATAATATATATGAATAAATGAATAATCACACATATATTACTCATTTAAAGGTAAAAAATGTTTTTTTTTCATAATACTATTTCTAAGTGTGAAATGTGTTTTTATCATAAAAACATCAATAAATCATTATTGATTAATTAATTTTATCAAATTTTTTATTAATTATTACATGAAATATTCTAAAATTAATTTTCTAGGATTTATAAGGAATGTAATTAAATTATGTTAAATTTTATTCTTAAATATCATTTTTCTAAATACATTTTCATTGAATTTTTTCACTTATTTTAAAATTAATTTATCTCACATTTTAAAACTGAATTTAAAAAAATCAATTCATTTGTATAATTTTAATTTTCAATTTTTAATGGGATAACATTAATTTTTTCACAATGATTCGTAAAAACCGTTAAGTTTAAAACATTAAGAATTTTTTACCGGAGTTACTATTAAAATTAGTTTTCAGGGGTGTTGTGGAGGTCAAACTAAGAGATCATAGTAAGAATGATATTAAAACATGAATAATTATTTTTATTTGAAGATATATCATCCCTATATTATCTTAATATAGAATAATTTTCCATTTAAAATCATTATACTTGATATATACTATAATATTATTTAAAATGTTTAAGTAATTTCAAGTGTGTAATCTCCCTCACATTTAAAAGGGAACCTCTTTTCCACCCTTATACAACAATTTGGTGACTTCTATCACAAAAAATAATTATCCAAAAACTATAAAATATATTTTACCATCATCATAGATCTCATGCTATTCTTCTAATAATAATCATACTCTGCAAAAAGGTATAATCAAAATGAGGTCTCTTAAAGAAGAGGTATCAATCTGAACTAAGATGTTTCAATTTTATTTACCCTTAAAATTCCTCAATAAATAAAGTATAATATTTTAACATAAATACTATAACATCATATATCTTATTATTTATTTATATGATTATGGGGATATTATTTTCTTCATGCTTTCCATCAAATGGGAAATTAATGTATCGATGAAGCTTACATATGGACTACGACCTCCACGTAGTGTTTCGATTCATTTTGCATCACTACCTCTCATTAATGAATATGAAGAAGGGTTTAATAAACATATATGATATTTATGATATAATTGAAAAAATAGTATTAAAATTTTATTTATATTTTCTTCTTTATTTTATAAGAAAATGATAGTAGTGTTTATACATATATACAAACTATTATCTCCTTGAATAGTCTAATTCATTTTCACTCATATAAATTGTATGGTTGTTCATAAATATGTACATAATAAATAGTTATGTTATTAATATTGAAATAAATGTTATACTATTGAGTACACCATTATCAACATACATATACCATAACTGTTGAACTGAAACATATATGTAATGATAAATTGTTTATACTAATAAATGAAACATTTAAAAAAAGAGTCATCATTAAATGTTAATTGAAATATTATAAGTGGAAACTATATGATATTATATTTATTGATATGTTTATTTTAAATAATTATAAATTGTTTAAATTTATTAGTATGTGGTTATAGAACATACAAGGAACGTTTGAATTGAGGTAAGGGTTTTAGGATATGATCTCACTTCTTATTGGGATTTTTTATAATTAAATATTCTGACGATGAAATTATATTATAGATATATAATTACAATATTACTTATTTTCTTATAATATGTTTTTTCTACAAATAGAACGTTTTTCTTTCATTTTTATCTCTATAAGAACTAAAATATTTGATAAAGCCATTTATGGAAAACTGACTTGATTTTATATAACTCCAAGAATCATTTATTCCTTATCCATATGTTCTTATAAATAAATTCAATATTTTCTTTTTAATTTTTTAAAATAAATTATTAATTTCTTTCTTCCCCATCATTTACCTTCCATAAATATATTTAAAATGAACTTTTTATTTATTTTTTGAATGAGGTGTTTATGACTTTTTACCAAAGTCATAAAAGGAATCATTGTTTTAGCATACTCCAAATGTATGATCATTCCAAAACTATTGACTAAAATTTTAATTGATGATTTATTCACATGTTTCCATGTTTTTTAGATATTGTTTTCCATAATATTGATCATATTTTTATATTATATTTAAATTTTTAAGAAAATTAAAACTCAATGTTTCAAAAAACTAATAGAATAGGATTTTATTGGTATTTTAATATATAAAAACTTGCACTTATATTAATTATACTCCAATAGGGATATGATTCAAAGATTACATCTATATTCCCCTTTTGGATCATTTATGGTTATTATGTTGAGATATTTATGTTTATTTCATTGTTTCATGAATTTAGTCTATCATGAAATTATAAATGTTTTATTGATCTTGTGAGACACATATTAGTGGATTATGTGATGGGTGGGAATATTATATACCTCTAATTAATTGGTTAAGGATTTATATTTGATGATAAAAAATTGTATACATGAGGTTATCCTATTTGCAATAAGGTTACATGCGAGGTTATCCAATTCCCAAAGAAGGTACATGGGTGGCTAAGTTTTGATGAGAATGTGATGAAAGTCTCAGTCGATATCATTTATATAAGATTTATAATTTTATGATTAGTCCACATTTTATTCCAATCATTTAGTATATGATATTATTCTAATATTATACTCTTATGAAACATGTTCATTTATTCTATTCTGAATCTTGTCTTTAAGATTGTCAAACCATATTTCATGAGTCATTATTATGGTCAATGAATTTTTGGGTATGATTTTTAATGTTAATATCATTTTTTAATACCATTATGGATGTTTTATATTCAAACGATCCTTAGTATCTCACATGTTTACCATTACTGAGCATTATGGGTCACCATTTATTGTGTTTTCTTTTCATTGGGGTATGTTGAAATTTTTAAATTATGAAAAGTATAAGAAGGGTGATAGTTGTGAATAACGTAGTTGGAGATGAGGTAGATATTTTATATACCTATTTTTTCATATTTGAGTATCAAAAGACACTGAACATTTGTTGTTCTGAAATGGATTTTAATGATATGTAAAGAATATTCACATATTTCTATGTAATTTTTAAATATGAAATGTTTGGGTCACATTAGTTTCACCATTATGTACCATGATAACCACCAATTTTATCTATCAACATGTTTTATTTAGACCCAGTAATGAAATATTAGAAACAATGATATTATAGTGAATAAAAAAATTAAATCAAGACAAAAAACCATGATATGTGTTTTACTTTTGAAATATATCCACATGTTTCTTCAAATATTAAACAAAGAATGTGTTATCTTTTAAAATTATAAAATCTATCTCAAAATCATAAATATTAAATATGATCCCTCTAATTTATTTTCAATTAGATGTTCCTTATTTTAAAGACATTAATATTTATATCATTTCCAATAAAAATTATTCAAAAATATTATTTCATGTGTTATCATAAAATTTGGCATAAAAAACAAAAATGGTTGAGCCAAATATTTAAAAGAGGTTCCACATGTGTCCAAAATTTAAGGATATGGAAATCTGTATTTCATATTGATATCTTGAGAGGAAAAAATTATCATACTTAAACATTATGTAGGGTTTTAGTCAAAAACATTCTCCATAATAAATGGTCTTCAAATATCCATTCTTATGATTTTCACAAATTCCCATTATATAAAATTTATATCATATAAAAACTATGATGTGAACACATACTTATAACCATTTGTTTTTTTCATGGATATTATAGACTATTAATTCAATTAAATACCCCTCAAAATAATGATCATAATTCCTCCATACCTTATTTTATTTCAAGAAAGAACATTAAATCATCTGTTACTATGATGTGACTTGATCATCCCATATTTTCTAGTGGATTCTTTAATCCCACTTGTTTCTAAATCTACGAAACATATGTATAGTTTTACAACCTTATCACAACATAGTAAATAATTACACAGTCTACCTCGGCATGAGATCAAATTAGAATGGATTCCCTTATATAATACCACATCAAAATCAAGTCCTCTAATACGTCTATAATCACATCATGTTTTGTTCTTATTCCAAAAATTATATTTTAATCATTATAAAAAAAATCACTAAAAAACTTACCACTTTCCATATAATAATATTTTAGTATTAATACTTATTATAAACAAATAAAACATACTTTTAATGCATACCAATGATATAATATTATGATCAAACATTTTTTAAAAAAGGGAGCAAAAATTGAGATTAAGAACGTCTTTAAAATTGGGTAATAATTCATGGATACTATATGAATATCTATGAAAAATATGCCCATAATTTTTTTTGTTACTGCTAAATTACTATGTATCAAATTGATACATATATTAATATCATAAAATTAACTCACTTAGGGGATCCAATCTTGGTAAGTATAATAAGTTTATTTGTCTGGTCTCATGTGACTGTTATTAATGATCCTCCAAGGGTTGGGTGAATCGTACCCCACTAATGACTTGAACACCGAATGTACATACTTCAAAAAACTGCATGATTTTGATTAGGGATTAATAGAAAACATGTGTTGATCCTAGGATGATTGGGGCTCAGTGGGAATTTTTTCCTATTTGGGACAAATAATGTGAGTTTTGGGAAAACTAAGAGGGTTTTCAATGATTTTCATATTAGATATAATTTTTTTGATTAATTTTATTCAAATTCAAGTATTAGTGATATATCTAGATTATGGATAGATGAATTATATCCATAGAGGACTATTTTCTTAAATATAATATTATATAGTGAAACTATTTGATTACAAGGGTTACTTGTGTTACTATACTAAAGGTAAAAAATATTACACCACACCCTCAGAATAAATGTGTGGTTATGTGATACCACATGACTAATATTTCGTGTGATAATTAATTATATAATGTTATATGGATATGTGGTATTATTATTTAATTAACAGATTGAAAAATGATAAATAATATTTGTTTGGGGTCTATTTTAACTTATTAACAACCCAATGTCCCATATGGGTTCTGGTACTTGATGTTTACTCTATTATAGTTCTATTACATACTTTATAATAATTGGTCAACATATTTATGGAAAATAATACGAGTATGTTAGTGGTTACCTATTGAGTTTTTCAATTACAAAATATATAAGAATCATGGAATATGATTATAATTTATGTCTCATGTCACGTATAAAAAAAGTATCTGATAACAGGTGATTAATGTAGAGGTATCTTGTTGAGGGTTTTTGGAGTCCTAGAACTAGGGTTATGCTATGTATTTTTTTTAAATAATGCATCCAATTGTTTTTTATATCAAACTTCTCAATATATGAACAAAATAATTACAAAACCCTATAATGTATGAAACACATGACATGGAATGTAATAATATATTATTTCTTGTGTATTTTATCAGTCATAGTTGGATTTTTGTTATGATTCAACATATTTTGTACCCACTATATTATTAAATTATTAACTTATTGATTATTATTCACATAAATTTCTTATTGTGACTTTAGGATAATTTTCTCTAAAATGATTGACTATATATTCTTAAATTATATTCACCAACCTCTACTGACCTGGGAGTGTGATTGAAGTAATTTAGTTCCCCAACAATGGTCAAACAAACCAATACTAGTACATAGAATCAAAAAATAGTATCAATGTAGTGTATTTATTTATTTACCTATTCATGAATTTGGTAGATATATATATATTGGATATAACAGGATGATATTGTTTTATATGTTCCTTATAAGCACATTTATGGTATAATTCTATGTTATAAGGTAGTATTGGGTAACATTATTTGAATTCATTAATTTCTCCTTGGTTAATTTCAATAAGTCATGATGATTCATTACTTATGGATTTTAGTTATTTAATTTTAAGATTGTGTGGTAAACATGCATGTTTACATGTATCAAAATTATAACATAAGTTCACCTTACTCATATACAACTATAGGAAGGAAAATAATAAAAAGTTTATCTAATTAATGATTAATAATAAATTATTATGTATTCATAAATAATTTATTTATGTGGGATTAATTTAATGAAAATAGTATTAAATTTATGATGATTCCATATGGTGATTAACATTCGTGTGAAAAAAACATATGTTATGTAAATATAAATACATTCTTGAGATATTTTAGGCATGGGATCTCTTTGGGTATGGGTTGAATTGAATCATTCATTATATATCTATATAATCTTTTGAAATACATGTGGTTGTGTTTTTATGATGGGTTAGGTGTGTAACTCCTATATACGATAGAGTTATAATCTTGATTGTATGGATTGGAAAATGGGAAAAAGAGTCGCATGGGAAGAAAATTACATATCATATTTTCATATAAATGAAATATAAAAATTATATTTAAATTGATTTATAAATAGTGTTTTATTATTTAATATTTTATACCTTAAATGAATCATTCATTGGATAATCCAATGGTTGGAGTAGGTCATGTTTCTATTATAGTGGTTAGGGAGATTCCAGTTAATGAGAATATAGAAATGAGACTGATCTTATGGTATCATGATTGATGGAGAAGAATTCAAAGTGATAGGGACCCTGTATACATATTTACCATGGAATTTCATATGAAACATCCACCTATATTTCTAATTAATATTATAATATAGGGCATGAACATATGTATTAATATAATTGATTAAATTTTTTGATCAATTATTGCTCCAGAAAACCAAAAAGATAATATTGAAATATATTTTATAGAGTGAAAAGTGTGACATTGGTGATAAATATTGGTTCCAATATAGAAAAAAGTATGTACCTCTAGTAGGATGTATTTTATGTGATATTTTAAATTAATTCAATCCAAATTTTATAATAATAGATAATGTGTAGATGTTTATGAATCATTAAATGGGATATTCTTTATGATTTACATTACAATGATATTCACTATATTTTAAATATTTTTCTATTGTTATGAGGATACAATGTATCG
The DNA here is from genome assembly GCA_963277665.1 of Viscum album. NCBI lineage: Eukaryota > Viridiplantae > Streptophyta > Magnoliopsida > Santalales > Viscaceae > Viscum > Viscum album. The sequence goes on along the minus strand of OY728157.1, from coordinate 246,364,460 downwards.
AAGTCCCATTAATTTGAGAAGTTTATATAATATGAAATTTTTATATAGGTGTGTGTTTGTAGTTGAATGACATGTACTATTATAGTAATTGATTAACTCAATGTTGAGATGTTCATATTAGGGGGTTGGGGTGTGGGATATCATTTTCCCTATGATTTTATGGAATCATATCCTTTATAAGTTATAAGAAGATATATAAGGATGTATACTAGAGTAGAGTATTGGAGAAAATAGAGTAGTAATTTATCCCTTTCTCCATCTTAATAAAAGGAATTTTAATATTTTTTATTGATGAGATACATGCGTTGAAACTATAGTAGTATTCCTTATAAAAGAAAACGAGTGAGTTGTCTCTATCTTGGGAATCTCATACGTGGTCAGGAAGGTATCCAAAAGGTGATAGTAGAGTATCATATATTATATTAGAACATGGTGGTGATCATTGATCATAGGAACTATGATACACTAGGACAACATTGCAGTTGTGTTAGTGTGATAACCTAGACTCGGATGCCACTAAATGGGTGCACTGAGCCCGATGGACCACATGCCCTCAAGCACATCTTCCTCAATTCCAGAGGCTAATGACAAGTAGAGAGGTCCAAGGGTGCGTTCATGGGAAGACTATTCCCTCATTAGCAGAGTGTAGCATTGTAGAAAGAATATAAATGAATAGTAAATAGAAGAAGAGATTTAAATGCTGTAAAAAAACAATGGAAGATAACTAATGCAATAGATAAAAAAATTAATATTAATTGTATCAACTCAAACAATGATGATGTGATGTCAAGTCACTAGAAAAATAGAAAACTTGGATACAATATTGCAAGAAAAATATGTTCCACAAAGTTAAATAAAACAATGTCTACTCTAAGAATCTTGAGATCATACTCGGTCATCTGCTATCAAGATCCATCCTATCAGTATGAAATAATGTGTTGGAAGCTGTATGCTTCCATTTTTCAATACACACAACCAAGTTATCTACTCCAGGTACCAAACAGAACACAAATAGTGTGTGAGATAAATATCAATGGGCCAATAGCAATGATGCCTATTAAATCCATCCCGTGAAATGGAATGTTCTAGTGTGAAGAAATGCATATATATAAAATGAAAGAAATACAATATGACTAAATACCCATATAACTTCTTCATACCTCTACTAGTGTGAGAACATGTAAAAATTTCATTAGTTATGTAATTATCATTTAATATTAATAGGTAACTTGTTGCATAGCCATCACAGACATCGCCTCATGATAGTATAAGTAGTGAAGGTCCTGAGACATAACAAGGAATATTGACAATGATATCTAGTGAGGGAGTTCCATGGTAATAACCAATGTACTATAAATCTCATGGAAACCTAACTTAGTACTCTTTGAGTCTAGCTAAGGGGTAAGAGTGTAATACAAGGAGTGTAATCCAAGGAATTCCACAACAATATCCCTACTGAGTCCAAGGTTATTGACCAAGGTAAAATGGAGCAATGCAAGGGAAGGTCCCTATAGTAATTCTCTGTGGTACCTACAAGTCAATGTTGAATCCAAGGAGTATATCTAAGGTAACCAATAATATTGAAAAAACACTATAATAGTATACTGATCATCCGAGGAATAGACAAGAACTGGAGTACATGTGGGTATAAACCAAAGCAAACAACACCCATGAATCAGAATGGGTACGCAAGACCAAAGGTGTTATCTTCTAAAAATCTAAGCTGAGATCGAGTTAGTCTATTTATATTTGATATTTTAAACATATAATAATTCATTTGTTTAATGTTACACCTTCCATTACCGTTGATAGGTCAAGTATAGTTGAAACCATTATTATTTGTCCAAGCCTTGTATTCCATTACTGTAGATAGGACAAGTATCATGGAATCCATTTAATCAAGTCATAATTAACCATTAAAGAATATTAAATTAGAGAGGTTCACTCTTCTACCTTCCATTAACATTTCAAGGGGTGCTATGGACATGTAACCTTCATTCAATCTCATTTGTTAAGGCCATTTTGAATACTTATTAAAATTTCTATTTCACAATTAACATTTAATAATCATTTCGATTCACTTACCATAGAGGGTCAAGTGGTGATCATACATGGTAATTTTTATTAGTATATTATAAATAATAAAAAGTCATTTATTATAAGAATTATCAACTTTAGTAAGGTCAAGCAAAAGAATTCCCGAACAATGGCTCCAATGTGTCAAAATACTAAAAACCCAATTGTGGAATAACCTTCGACATGAGGCATATTGAGATGTGGGTGTAACCACTAACAACTAATCCAATATTTGTAATGATCAAAACTATACGATTCTTACAATTATTACCATGTCATGAAAATTTACGAATCAATATAAAAAAAACTGGTGTTCCCCACACAAATATTCCACCAATGAAGAACATTAGTGATAAATTTTAGACCACCCAACATAGGGTTTTATGATCTTTCTCCTCCGGTATCACCCGTTGATTTGCCTCAGATAAGATAGATATAACAAAAGTCAAAACAATTCTCATATGTCTATATATATTTTTAGAGAGAAAGAGAAGAAGAATGGATAAATAGGACTCATGTACTTACCATTGTGCATCTACTATGATGAAAAAAAGCTCGATTGGATGTTAGATGAAGTAAATATCTTGATTCCAAGTTTATATCTTCAGAAATACCCATATTGAGAGTGAAATAGTTCAATCTCACATAAATTGAATTAGGGAATAAGGGGTGACTTAATTATATCATCAAGGGAAAATGAGAAATTTATACAGAAAATTAACCCACACAGGGTGTGTCTGTACATTTTTTCAATCCATTCACAACTTTTCTGCGATGGATATGCCTGAATGGTTTGGCCTACACTGTTTTTCAAATCATGGACAAAAATTGCATGGTTAACTTGAAAGAATTGGTTCTCGCATGATTAGGCCACATGGAGGTGTTCCAACCATGTGAGGAGGATCTATCCAAAAAAACACCATCCGCCCAGTTTATTCTAAACCGGGCGCTATGTTTATTTTCTCCAAAATGATGGGTTTCAGGCTCCATACATGCCCCAAACACCATAAAAACCTTTTCTAACTAATTACAGATCTACATTAGGTCCTAAGTAATGATTTAGATAGAAAATTAATGTATCCATACCTGAGTGAAAAACTAGGTTCTTACAGTCGTCCCCCTTTAAAAGGACTCTCCCATGAGTTATCCATCCAATGGTAAAGTAAAACTGTATGAGAAAAAATCTAGCCACTGACCATGTACATCGTCTTCCCTCTCCCAAGTCTCATCCCATTCTCAGATGTGCTTCCATTTAATTTTTATGATAGGGACATACATTCCTTGGAGAGCCTTTGTGCTTCGTTCAATGATGCATATTGGAAACTCCTAAAATGGAGCATCGAAAAATAATTCAACTTCATCAGGATCAAATATATGAGATGGGTCAGCAAGATATTGGAAAATCTATGAGACATGAAATACACTATTCATTTAATAGAACCTAAGAGGTAGAAACAACTGATAGGATACCGGCCCAACACTCCCTAGAATTTAAAATGGCCTAACAAAAAAAGGTGACAACATTCTATTCTTCCTTAACCGTCTATGAACTAACCTGGGTGATACTCGAAGAAAAAAATGATCCCCAACCTCAAACTAAAGAGTTCAACGATGAAGATTAGTATTAGATATTGGTATAAACTGAGTATGAGTCATACACTTTGTGAATAGTTGAACCTGTTTTGAAGTCTCCTAAATAAGAATATGACCTAGAAGGGCTACCTCACCTGCCTCAAGCCAGTATAAGGGTGAACAACATGGCCCACCATATAAAGCCTCAAAAGGCACCATATGAACAACTTCCTAAAACCAATTATTATAAGATAACTCAATAAGAGTAATATGAATCTCCCAAGAACCTCCGAAATTAGTGAAACATGCTTGGAGAATATCTTATAAAACCTATATCGTCTATTTGGATTGGCCATCGGTCTGAGGGTGAAAAGTTGAGCTTAGAAGCACCAGAATCCCCATAGCTTTTTGCAAACCTTGCATGAAATGTGAAGTGAAATGAGCATCCCTATCTAATATGATAGTACATGGATCCCTATGTAGTTTTAATGATATCATGGTCATACAGTCTTTTCGATTCATCAATTGAGAACGTCTCCAATATTGGAATGAAGTGGCATGATTTTTTTAGTCAGTCAATAACTACCCAGATAGCATTGCTACCCCTCTATGACCTAGGTAATCCATCTAAAAAGTCCATAACAATATATTACCATTTCCATTCTGGGGATGGAAGTGTCCGTAACTATCATGTAGGTATCTGGTGCTCTACCTTAACCAATTGACTGATGGAACACCTAGTGATGAGGATTTCAATATAAAATTTCATTCCCGGCCACCAATAATGGCGTCGCATATCTCAAAACATCTTCGAGACTCCGGGATGGACCACACACTGAGAAGCATGTGAGTCTTTCATCAACTCCTATCTTATATCTATAGGAACATGGATATGTCCACATAGACGCATGGCATCGTCTCTATCCACATACCAATCTGAAGGTGGGTAATCTCCTGATATACCCTCACAAGGAACCAAACCTTCAGCATCTGAAAACAGCCTACTATTTACCTTCTTAAGATGGGAATATGTAACTATTAAGGATGAGAGGTAATATTTATTCTGAATATAATGAAACTCTATTTGAAAATTAGAATAGAGGGACATTTATATCCATACATCACTAGCTTCATGTATGGCCTATGTTATAGTTTTCTAAATGATTACATCAACAGCCAAATTTCTCTTTCCAGGGGTATAGGCAATATCAAAATCTACGGAATGCATATATTCAACCCAAATCCACTGTCTGAGGTTAATTTCATGCTGAGAAAATATAAACTTTAGGACCTTGTGGTTGGTATACACCACAATGCGCTCACCCCAATAGATAATGTCTCCAGTAACGTATGGCCTGGACAACTGCTACCAGATCGAGGTCATGCGTCAAATAATTTCTCTCATGAGGCCTCACTTGCCGAGATCTGTATGTAATGACTTTTTCTTATTACATCAACACTACTCCTAGGAAAATTACTTATGCAGCATAGAATACAATATATCCTTTACATGGTTCTGGAAGAATAATAATATGTTCCGAGAAAAGCCTCCATGTCATCTCCCAAAAGGATTTCACACATTCTTGTGACCACAAGAACCTAACAAACTTCTCTTTAAGTTCATCAAGAGGTGAATAAAATATGTGAAATGTCTTGTATGAAACACTTGTAATACGTAGCCTATCCCAAGAAACTTCGTTTATCAAACACACTCTTGGGAGAAGTCATGTATGAAACAACTGTAATACCCAACCAGCCCAAAAAAACATTGTATATCAAACTCGTTCTTGGGATGATCCTAGGAAACAATAGCACTAACCTTTTTAGGGTCAACAGATTCTCTTGATTCTAAAATAATATGGCCAATGAAGTGGACCATGTCAATCCAAAAGTCAAACTGAGAAATCTTGACATAAAGTTGATGCTCTCTCAATGTACATAGAATGATATCAGGTTGTTTGGCTAGGTCGTTAAGAGTGCAAGAATACACCAATATATTGTCCACAAAGACCACGACAAAAGATTCCAAAGATGGGTGAAATACCTTATTCATCAATTCCATGAAAATGGTAGGATCCTTCTTAAGACGGAACTATATAACAATATACTCTTACAGACCATACCTACTACAGAAAGCTGTACAAGGTATGTCTAATGTCCTAACTTGCACTTGATGATAACCCATCCATAGGTATATCTTATAGAACACCTTTTTCTCATTGGAGATGGTCAAAGAGAAAATCTATTAGAGGAAGTGAATCCTTGTTCTTGAATGTAAGCTTGTTTAACCTTTTATAATTCAAATATAGATGTACGGTTCCATTAGCCTTCTTGGAGAAAATCACTGGTGAACCCCAAGAAGATGAACTAGGATATTTAAAACCATTGGGATCATGGTCCTTTATCTGACGCTTGAGCTCCAAAAGCTCAGTAGGTGAAATCCTGTATTGATTAATAGACACTAGATCTACTTTTAGAACAAGATCAATTGTGAACTATACCTATCTCTTAAGAGGGAAGCCATGATATTAATCATGAAAGACTTCGCTGAAACAATCAACTACTTGAGGTAAATTAGATTGGAGAAATCCATGATCCACTATGAAATGATTTTCCATCAGGGCAGTCACCTCACCTTGATCGTGATGCTTCAATTAGAGAGTTTCATTCTGCTACAATCCATTAACATGGAATGGGGTGATACATACATGTAACATTCATTCAATCTCATTTTTAAGGCCATGTTATATATTTAGTATACATTTCATTTCAAATTTTACATTTAATAATCATTTGGAAGCACTTAACATAGGCGGGTCAGATGGTGAGCATACATGGTACATGCCATTATAAAATTATAATTAATAAAAATCCATTTATTATATTAAGGCACGCCATTGAGAAGGCCAAGAAAAGGCACACCTTAACAGTGCCTCAAATGTGTCAAAACAGTAAAAACCCAATAATGGAATAACCTTCAACATGAGTGGGGTTGAGTTACGGGTGTAACCACTAAAAAATAATAATATATTTGGAAGGGAAATAACCATACGATTCTAACAAATATAACCATGGAATGAAAATTTAATAAATAATTTCAAACAAAACTGGTGCACCCCACATGAAAATTCAAAAAACAACTAACATTAGGGATTACTTATAGACCACCCACCTTTGGATTGTATGATTCTTCTCCACCGATAAAAGCCCTTAATTTTCTAGAGATCGGAGTAGGTCTATGAAAAGGTAAAAAATGATGAAATCGAAATTTCTGGGTCGAGAGAGAAATAGAGGAAGAATGTCATAAGATAACTCGAGTACATACCGTTGTGAATCCAACGTGACGAACAAAATCTCGATCAGATATTAGACATAGAAGATCTATTGATTCCTTGATTAGATCTTCAAAAATCCCCAAATTGAGATTGAAATTGGTCAATCCCACATAATTTCAGATTATAGTGAAAGGGGTGACTTAATTAGATCATTATGTAAAAAACTATACATTCATCTAAAAATTAACCTATGCACGGTTTGTATGCACAGTTTGTAAAACTGTGTGCAAATCGTGCAGCACGACTCTTCCTGAATGGTATGGTCTTCATAGTTTATCAAACCATGCACAAACCATGCATGAATACCAAAAAAGGGAAACCGTACTATTATTCCACACGACCATGAACCAACCGTGAGAGGTGGATATGTCTGAAAAAAAATCCATCCACAAGGTTTACTCTAAACCATGCATAGTCAGTTTTCTCTAAAAAGTTCAGTTCTAGGCTTTAAAAAAGCCCCAGACACCCTCAAAACCATTACAAACTGATTATGTTTCCACATTAGGTCCAAAGTAAATATTTAGACTAAAAATGAATGGATCCATAATAGAGTGAAAAATCGGTATCTTATAGTTAGTGTTATCTTAGGCAAGGGAAAAAAATGTTTAGCTAACCATTTCAAAATTGAGAAGATGGAAGCTAAAAATGGAGAGGTTCCATTTATAGAAAAATATACTATTTCGGTGACTTTATATTCTGTATGCCCTCTATTTGATTTAAAGAAAATAAAATATTTTATTTAAGAATGATTTTTATTTTTCTTGGGAATGGTTGTATAGTTTTTTCATGTTTATTAATAATCAACACTAGTTTTGGAAAGAAATTAAAGAGTATATCGATGTGGCCATGTTGTACTATAATTTTGTGAAACTATGAATGTTTATTCAATTATTTTTAACTGGTGTATTCCTAGTTTCAATGTGATCATTCGAAGTAATTTACATACTCATAAGTACTACAATATATGATTGTATATTACTTCTCTATTAGGTTAGTGGTGTACATTCATTATAGATAGAGATTTATAGAAAGTCCCCTGAAGAATTTACCATAGATAAATAGGAGTTATCTTATATCAATTGTAAATTCTTATTTCTGTACTAATTTTGGGTAAATATTTCCATATCTTTCATATAGTGGTCAGATACCTTTTGGATATATTTTATAAATATTTTGTGATTAAACTTAGAGAAATTGGTTGAGCTTACTAGTGATCTAGTACTATAATATGATATTTCATCTATACCTCATAATTTATAATGGATTAAATAAATTACAAAAATATAAGTCATATCTTTAGGACCATGAGACAAAGTGATTTATTATATATAACACTTCACAATAAGGAGATCTTGTGTTATTCATCATGAAATGAGATGAGAAATTAATACTCTATAAATTTCTTGGGATTTTACTATATTAAGTTCAAAAATATATTTAAAATTATATAGAAATTTTTTTATCGTAATTATTTGAATTATCACTGATGTTTCTCTATGATTGGATTATGATTTCGAAATCATAATCTCAGATGTCATATTTAGGACATTTAACTAATAGTGTTCTAATGACAATATAGATTTTATTTGTTCTCAGTGATTCTTTTTAGTAAAAAATATTTCCAATAAGTGAATATAAGTATATATAATGTTATATTTTATCAATATATTGGCTCATTTATGGTGGATTTTATTATTTATAATTTTATACCTCAAACAGGAGGATGAATATAGAATGATTTTGATGATTATGTTAGGAATATTGTTAGAGTATAAAATATATTTTATGTTATCAGATTTCATATTATAGATTAGAGTGGTGATACACTTAGAAACAATATTATTGGGGTATGAAATCTCAATATAAAGAAATAATGCTTACATTGTGATTCTATCGAAAAATAAAAATATCTAGTTTTTTAATCGTGGTCATTATCATACGTTCCTGATATTATCACTAGATAATTTTATATTTTTTTATTCAAATTATAAATGATGAAACTGAATAAGGAATGTATAATACATTAATTGGATTATTCATATTATACATAATTTTCATCAATTGATGAGGAAAATCATTCATCATTTATTTTGAACATTTCATATCTAAAAAATAATAATGATGTATATAATGATGTGTCGAGTTTTTTCTTGGGAGGAGTACTGATATAGAATTATCAATGGAATATTATAGTCTTTTATAGTTATGTATCATGAAAAAATGTACAACGAAAGATTTATGATGTAATTTTCCATTAATGATAAAAAATTCCTTCGATTGTTTCTCTTCATTGATAAATTCATGGTTTACATCTATCATAATAGTTTGGAGAACATATTTTCCCACAAAAAATTAAATTTTACAAATTGAGTAAAGAAATTTCCTTACAGTACATTGAATTTGAGATGGTTTATACCCCAATGATGGTAAATGTATCTTTAGTGGACCATTATTTGGAAGATGTATTCTTAGGTTTGGAATAAGTTTAAGGAGAAAAAACTTATGTCCAAATTATAAAATGAATACTTGGAAATGGACTATCATAGTGGTATGGAATTATTAGAGACTCTGAATAATAAATCATATCATGTAAAACGGTTGAAAATAAACTACGTGATATATTTGGATATCTATAGTGTTAAAAAAATATGGTAGGAAAAAATTTATTTGATGGAATAAATGTTTAGATTTAGTATTATGTGTTTTTAAATATATTATTATATCGATGAAAATGATAAATTAAATGGGTTTTCACCCTTTATTATGAAACATTTATCATGTTATAATATACTAATTTTAGTGGTTACTCATGAGAATGAAACCATCATTTTTATTTCATGGAACCTCACCACTCATTATTTGAAAAAATAGATACTAGACACCCTCTAATTTAATCATTCCACTTAAAATTATGATTTCGAAATTAAATAAATCCATTATGGATTTAATGACTAGGATTATCTATTTAACATGAGTTATGGACATAGTGTGGTTTTTCATTAATAAAATGATGATTACAGCACATATCCAACTGATCTATGAGACTCCAATAGTATATAATATCATTTGATTATTTTTTCGAATAATGGTTATACTACTTGTATTTTCTTTTATTAATGGGTTATATATAGTATTAGGGTTTACATACCATATTTTTTAGGTACTTTTAAAATCCTTGGAAACCCATGTAATGTTAAGTACAATCTATCACTCATGGATTGTGGTTTAGTTTGACAAAATAATAATTTCATTTGATGTGATACATACTTGAATATTTTAATTTCATGGGAAATGGTTATATTATATTTGTTTATTCTTTTTCTATAATAATAGTTATTAGTACTTAAAATAGATGACCACATTTAGAGCTCTCTATTTTATGTCATTTAATTTTTCCATGTAATGAATGAAAGTATGAGAATTATTATTTCGTGGACAAAGAATCTTATATAAGAATATATATTTCATTAAGGTAATCATCAAATGACTAAAGATTTATTATAGTTGACAATTATCATAAAAAACAAAGAGAATTTTCATTTGAATTCTTTTTTGGGGATTGGTTTTTTGGGTGTTTTCAAATATAACGCCCCATGATTTCTTGAAATATATTTTTTAAGTATAATAAATATTTTCAATATTTTCAATTACACAAAACACTTATATTATCTTTAGTTAGATGCTATACTACTTTTTTCTTATGTTACATCCATCAATGAGTTTAAAGGAAAGGTGCCATACTGTTAAAATATTATTATTTAATATTATAGTCATCCCCTTATATATAGAATGAGGTTTATGAATATGATTCAATAAATTATGATAATTTATTTTTTAAAAATAAATAAATAAATATGTATATAATAAATTATTTGGTTAATATTTAATTATAAATTAAAATTAAAACCATTATAAAATGTAAAAAATCATTTTATGAAAAACTATATTCCTTCACAAAAACCTGTATTACCTCAATAAATTATACTAAAAAATTTTGGTAAATTTTTTTAATAATATTTTTCTGTTATATATTCTATGAACTATTTATAATTTTAATTATTTATTTTCTATATAATATATAATAATAAAGTCAATTTTATGCTTAAAACAACATTATTTTTAAAAAACGTTTTTCGACCTTTTTATGGTGCAATTGTTTTAAAATGAATTCTAAAACATTTTGAAATTAAGTGTGAAAAAAATATTTTTTTTTTAAATTGGTATATACAGGTATTCACACGGACAATCGTTTGTTTTTTATGAAAATTTTCATTTTTTAAAGAATAGTGAAAAATTATGATGTTTAATTTAAAGATGTCATATCATTTGATTTATTTACATGGATAAATAATGTATTAAATATTTATTACAATTTCATTAATTAAATTAGACATATAAAAATATAATTTAGTTATTTGGAATCAATTTCACAATAAAATTATACATAAAAACATTTTTACTTTTTTAACATTATCACTTTAAAAAATCTTTCTCTTATCATGTTTTCAAGAATAATTTTACATTAAATTCTTCCACTTCTGTGAATGGAATTTGAAAAAATAGATTTTATAATTTGAGTAATAATTATTTATATTATATATATAATGATAATTAAACTTGTGACTATAATTTTTAGTGATAATAGTTATAATTAATTAACATGATTATGGTTAAATGGGTGTTTTCACATTACCTGATTTTGTATAATAAATAATTTTTACGTGTGTATATTATTATTTTTTAGTTAATTGGTTTTTATGTGTCGAATTTTTAGGTATAAATTATATAATAAATAATTTTTAATTTAAGTCTACATGATAAATTACATAGGTAAATTAAAATATGCATGTTACCTTGGTAAAAACTATAAGGATAAAATTGATAAAACATAAGGACTAAAGAATAACTTCATAAAAAAATTCATTTCTTTTTTGTGATGGATATTTTTTCCCACCATGTAATCCCTAAAATAAATTACTAATCTAAATTTCAACCACATGAGGTATGGGGGACCTCTAAATTCTGAATACATATCAGTATTGACAAAAATGTCACCCTACTTAATTATAAAAGCAACTAACCCCTCTAACTTACTAATAACTCTCATGCCATTTTTGTAGCACCCTAGACCTAGTAATCTTGAAAATAGTCTCTACAACCATTATAATTTCATGATTAAAAAGAATAAAATACCTATAGTATGAATTGATTATTAATCATGGTAAACAAGATTCATACATGATTCTTGTATTACAAATGAAAACCCTAATTTCAACATAATTTTTTCATTCATGTATAAATATATTCCATATAGTATATACTTATATATACATTAGTATACTACTAGGATTCATTGTAAGGGAATTAGAATACGAGTGAAATAAAATGCTATGAAATGGTTAGGTATAATTGTAGTAATAATGAATCAATGAGAATACTCAATATGGAAAGGTAAATAACTTAACACACATTCCATGTTATCAATATGAGGGAGTGTGTGATCAATATGGAAAGGTAAATAACTAAACACATATTCCATTTAAAAAAATTATATGGAATAATCAATGGGACAAGGTAAATAATTGAACACACATTCCATTTAGTCAATAAATTGGGAATAAAATGCATCCCTAGATTCTTTTCATAGTAAAAGATCATGAATAATAATAACTGAATATGAATGATTCCATTTCATAATTATTGAAATCCATGTTTCCTAGGTACATGAAACCATTACAATCAAAACCGTTCATAAGATAGTTTAAAACATACTTAAAAAAACTCCACAAATCCTAGCTAACTGACTCATCCTATATGACTACTGATGCATCAAGGGGCTATCTATAACTAGGCCCTACACATGTCATAACTGTCGAAAGCATTCATCATATATTCAATAATAAATTTAATTTGTAAATAATATTCCTTTTAATATGTCCATATTTAATAAATGATATAGATTTATCAATATTTTCTCAGTTAACAAAATATCATGAATGTACACACCTTATGTAAAAATGGTATATTGTTTAGGTAATAATAATATCAATGATAAATGATATGGATATTGAGTATAAATTTAATTTCTAACGATCATAAAGAATTTAATATTTCATGGGAACTAAAAAAACAATCAAGGTATTTAATGTCAATACTATCATTTTCTTGAAATCAAAAAACAGCATGGGGAATAATATGGTGGCATCAATACAATATATCATAGTTGGTGTAAGGATAAAAGGGATGTTTTCATTGATGAATATAAATACCATAAAAAGAAACAAAAATATCCTTTTCATTTTGAAAAACATTTTAAGAATCCATTTTCCTTTGAAATAACTTTTAAAAACTATTTCATTAAAAATATCATTGAAAATTGCAAAGAATGATTCCAGGAAATGATAATGCTGGTAATTTTTTTCATTTCATGAATGTTAAAAGAATATTACTTTTTAATAATAAAAAGGATAGAAATTTTCCTTGTTTAAAATGAGACAAGGATATTCCTTTGAAAATATTAGTAAAATGAAAAAGAGGTAAAAATAAAATTAATAAATATTTTTTAAAAGGTAAAAAACAATTATTTTTTTGATCATGGTATTGAGAGAACATATATTTCTTATCGAAGAGAGAATTGAAGTCGAATTTTATTAAAAAAAATTAAATAAAAAATTTTAATTTCAAAATAGTGGAAAGATGGTACTATTAGTTGTAAAAATTCAATAATAACTATTGGAGAATAAAATTAATGGGTTTATTGAACAATTATCCTATAAATTAAATTAATTAAATTTTAATAATAATCAATTTTGATTAAAATAATATTGTTAAATAAACCCATAAAAAGACTATAATGTGGAAGTGAAAATAAATAAAGGAATATATTAAATTTATAATCTATAAATCCACATAAGAAAAGATTAAATATAAAAATATATAGAAAAAATTGATTACATACATAATCTTAAATTATTGGCAATAATGGGGAAGTAATATAACCAAATGAAAATGAATCGGGTTATGAAATTATTGAACTTGTGGAAACTTTAATTCAAATCAATTAAATTGAAATAATTTAAATTGAAATACTAAATACCTTGAATAATGAAGTAATGATATTAAATATAAAAAGGATAGTATATACAACATATAAAATAAACTAGGTGCATATAATTATACTATTCTTCAATAAAATGAAATTGAAAAGAAATTCTATAACTTATACTTACTTTATTTGTGTTGTCTTTAAACTTATGTATAGTGGATTAAAACATGTTTTAAATTATATGAGAACCATAATAAAATTTTTAATATCTTATTTGATCTTATTATAATATTCTTACTAGATTAATTTCACCAATGATTCCTTATTTCCACTATTTCTGGTTTAAATTACCTTGTTTTTTAATAAGTTTCAACTTGATATTTTTTCAACATTACTAGATCATGATTCCATAACATCCAGGATTTAAAAATTTATTTTAATATTATATATTTAGTATATATTTATTTATAATTATCCACATAATTTGGATACAGGAAATGAAATTCATTGTCCATGGAGATGGTAGGTTGCATGTACGCATGAATGATGTTTCCATTTTCTTACAATATTAATTGAATTAAAAGTAAATAGTATATATGAATATTATAATTAAATTATATTATTTTTATCAAATATATATAATATTTTTATTAACATCCCCTCCTCTCCACTTAGCCGCTCTGCTTCTCCCATTAACCAGCCTGCTTTATATGCAAGTTGTTCTAACACTGTTTCAATGCAGACTTATCCCCCTATTTTGGTTGATACCACTATTTCAGTCTCCGAACCCCTTGAAACTGATTTAGTTTCAAGGGATTTACCCAGTTTTTCTGAGTTCGAGGCCCTCCATCAAAGGGTTTTTGTGTTGGTTGATGGAAATCCCCCAACTCTGGTTGATGCCACAGTTTCAGATTTGGGTCCCTTGGATACAACGTTTATTTGCAATCCTGCCTGCTTGTTGACTAATTATGAAATAACTGATTCAAAGGAAGGAAGCAACATTGTTAAACCTGTGTCTCCCACAGGTAAAAAAGATAAAATCTATACTTCCAACAAGATCACTTCCCCTAGGAAAACTAGACGTCAAAATGCTGGAAATAAAAAAGAAAGGGGGGTCAAACCCCAAGGGTAAATAATAATGAAAATTCTCTACTGGAATTGTCAGGGGATTGCAAACCCTGACACCCTTAATGTTTTGAAACATTTTATTATTACCCATCATCCTATGCTACTTTCCATTGCTGAACACAAAGTTGTCTTTGCCCCTAGATTCCTGCATCTGTACAATCTAGGTTTTTCTTTCTTGGGTGCTTGTAACAATGGTTATGTTGATTCTCTCTGGATTTTTTATCACTCTTCACTGGAAAATGTCAACATTTTTAGTCTCTCTGATCAAGCTCTGGCGTGTGATTACTACCTGAATAGGACTCACATTTTCAATAATTTTGTTTATTCCAAAAACAATTACCTGGATCGAAGATCTCTCTGGAATGAGATTTTAGACATCAATGCCAAGATTCAAGACCCTGGGGTCTTGGTTGGTGACTTTAATGATATTTTTTCACCCTCTGAAAAAATTGTCCATTCTTTCTCCTTAATCTCTACTAGAAAATTCAAAGCTACCATATAAGACAATGATATTATTGAGATTAACCTTACATCTGCCCACTTTACTTGGTATAGACATCATTACAACTGAGTGGTGGCAAGTAAACTCGATAGAGCTTTCATTAATGAGCCTTCCCTTGATAAATGGAACCAGATATTGTGTGCTACCCTCACTAAACTTGCTTTTGATCATCACCCAATCTTAGTCAGCATCCTCAAAACTTTTGGAAACTTTCTTTTCCTTTGATATTTAATTTGGCGTGGTCTTTGGACCTGGAGTGTGTTTCTCTTATCAATTCTTCCTGGACTAATATGGGTAACCACAATGACGCCTTTTCATGCACCACTAAGTTGAAAAACCTTAGAAGCATTCTTAAAAATTGGTGCGCTACTAAATATGCTTTAATTGATAATGATATTAAGGATTTGGAGAAGGTGTTGACTAACATTCAGAATAATAACAGCATATCCAGTTCCAATACTGATCCCCAGGAAGAAATTAACATCTATACTAAATTGATCTCTCTTATTAACTTTAAAGATAACCTAAAGAAGAAAATATTCAAAACAAAAATGGCTCAATGATGGTGTTAGAAACAACAAATTTTACAACTCTCTTCAGCGTGTTAGGAAAGCTTGTAAGCCGCTCTCTTACCTAAGAGTTGAGGGTAAACTCATCAATTCAGAATAAAAGAATGCTATTCATGATGTTTCCTAATTCACTGATATTTTTAACGGTACCAACATTAACAAAGATATCCTATCGAACATTATCCCATGAATGGTTACTTCAGAGGATAATCGTTTGCTCAACAACATCCCCCTTGATTCAGAAATTAAAGACACTATTTTCAGTCTTAATAGAGATAGTGCTCTAGGTCCTGATGGTTTTAACAATGGATTTTATCAAAAACACTTGGATGTCCTTCAAAAAGACGTCTGTAATTTTGTTAAATATTTCTTGTAAAAAGGGGTTCTCCCCCATGCTCTCAACTCTCAATTCCTCACGTTAATTCCAAAAGTTGAAAATGCAGACGAAATTCAACTTATCCGACCCATCGCCCTCTTAAATTCTCTCATTAAAATTATTACGAAGATCCTAGATAATAGGCTCTCTAATATCAGCAACAAAATTGTTTCCTAGAACCAGTTCTGCTTTATTAAAAGAAGATCTATACAAGATTGAATTTTCCTTGCCTCAGAATCCACTAATTTATTGAATAGAAACAGTAGAGGGGGAAATGTTGCTCTTAAGCTGGACATCACTAAAGCTTTTGACACGATTGACTGTACCTTCATCTTTAAATTCCTATCTAGTTTTGGCTTTAGTGATTCATTTGTCAGTAAAATGAAGAATATCTTCAACTCAGCCAATATCTCTATCCTTATTAATGGTTCACCTAGGGGATACTTCAAATTCTCCAAAAGAGTCAGACAAGGTGACCCGCTCTCTGCTATCATCCTTTCTATTACTGAAGAGTTCCATAGCAGATTTCTCTCCCTCAACGTTGAGCAAGGCAGAATCAAACCTATTATTGCTTCTAGAAATCTTCATGCTCCCTCACATCTTCTCTATGCTAGTGATATTATTCTCTTCCTCCAAGGAGATAAAAGAAATATCAATAAACATAAATCCATCATTTCACACTATGAGGAGGTCTCTGGCCAGTGTATTAACTGTAAAAAATCTTTTATTTTCTTTGGTAAAAATTTCCCCTGTAATAGGAAAACTCTTATCACCAATATCTTAGGGGTTAAGGAAGGAACCTTACCTTTCACTTACCTTGGTGTCCCCATATTCTGGGGTCGTCCCAAAGCTTGTTATTTTCAACACATTGTAGATCAAATACAAAAGCAATTTTCTTCCTGGAAATGAAAATCCCTTTCAATGGTTGGAATATTTTCCTTGTCAAATCCGCCATTGTCTCTAAGCTGGTTTATTCCATGATGGTCTACAAATGGCCTTTGGGCCTGATTAAATGGTTAAATACTTCTATAAAAAACATCATCTGAAGTGGAAGTACTCTGGATAGAAAATTGGTTATGGTCTCTTGGGCCACTTGTTGTAAACCCATTGAAAATGGAGGCATTGGTATTAATAATCTTAAAACCTTTAATGAATCCCTTCAAGCCAAACTCGCGTGGTATCTCATACATAATAACTCTCTTTCCATGAGATTCCTCAATACTCGTTTCCTTGATAAGCTTAAATCTGGTTCTTTTCATTACATGACTTCTTCTATTTGGCCATCGATCAAAGCTTCTTTTCACTATATCTTGGAAAATTCAAGATGGATTGTTAATAATAATTCTTCTTTAAATTTCTGGTTTGATAACTGGATTGGCTCCCCCCTCATATTGGAGATTCCAAATACTTTCTCCCCTAATCCCATGAACTACTCTATCAGGGATATGATCAATTCCTCTGGTTCTCAACTCCTAGATCCTATCAAGGAGATTATTGATAATTATTATTTCACTTCCAATGAGGATTTTCTGGTTTAGGAACTTGCTCATAATGGCCTGTTGGATTCTAAAAAATATTATTACCATCAATTACCAAATGAGGATGAAAATTTTAATTGGATTTCCAAATTAAATAAGTCCTGGATCAATCCCTCTTGTCTTACACTGATGTGGCGTATTGCTCATCAAAAAATCTCCATTGAAGTTTGCCTGCAATCTTATGGCTTTTATCTTTGTTCTAAATGTCAATTGTACAATCAACATAGAGAGCACATTAATCATATTTTTTTATATTTTGATACTTATATTTTCCTTTGGCATTACATCTTTGACCTTTTTGAGTGCATATGGCTTTTGGACACTTTTATTTTCTCACAATTGAAAAAAACATTGGGTTTTTCGAGGTCTCCCCAAATCAAGAATCTCTTTCTTACTGTTTTCACGGAGCTTCTTCTTATTCTATGGTATGGTAGAAATGATTATTTTTCAACAATAACTCTTTTAATATTAATGCAGGTAAAATGAGGATTCTTCTTGCTATAAAAGTGGCGGCTATAATCCAAAAAGTCTATAGTGAAAATTCTTTCCTAGATCTTGATACCCTTCGCCGAATTGGTGTCAAAGGTAATTTTCTGATGCCACACTACACTATTGAAGTCTTCCGGCATGCACCTCCGCCTGGATGGATTAAAGTTAATGTGGAAAGAGCCTCAAAAGGCAACCCTGGACATTCGGGATGCGGAGGAATTTTCAGAGACCATCAGGATCGGATCCTTGGATGCTTCTATGGAAGCTGCGACATTGCTTCTCCACTGGAGACATAAATGCTTGCTACCATCCATGCCATCTCCTATACAAATCTTTTCAACTGGAATAATATCTGGATTAAGAGAGACTCCACTACTATTGTGCAAGCCATCTGGAAGGGTGATGTTTATCTTTCTTAGTCTCTCACCCCCCATTGGATGGATTGCCTCACCGCACTCAATGGCCTCAACTTTATTGCCACTCATACCTATCGTGAGGCTAATATGATTTCTAATGGGTTTTCCAACATGGGTGTCTCACCTGAGATCACTTGGAGGAATGACCTCCCTCTGGAGTTGACACCTTTTTTCATTAAGGCCTCTAGAAAATTTCCCTCTTTCCATCTCATGTAATTTGTATGCTTCTCTTTCCTTTTGAATAAATCTTTAAGTTCTGGTCTTTTGATCAGAACTCACCCTTAAAAAAAATATTTTTATTAAAACTACCATTTATACATACTATGTATTGTGTGAATGAATCTAATTTCCTTAAGGAGGTGGTAGTAAACACGTCTATAAACGATGTTATCATATTCCCAAAAAAATTAATTAATGTTATTTTTTTATAAAAGAATTATACAATCATAATAAATTATAAATATCATATATAATCTATAAATTCATTATTACTCCCATATTTTATTGGTGGTAAAGAAATAATGAAGACATCTGTTTGCGAGGCAGTACTTTGCCGAACACAAGAACGAGATTGTATATCTCATTTGACTAAAGTTTGGGTGATTTTATGTAGTACCCATGAATTAAAAACATATAAAATTATTTAATATAAATATTTTATTATATGTTCATGATATATAAATAATTTAAGGGGTGGATAAGTAAATGAAACAAAATTTATCATTGACGAATATATCCCCTAATTCAAGTAACTCTTTTTGGTTTATACCAAAATACTTCCATGGTTTTCTTTGTGAAAAAATAAATGATTATAGAATTATTTAAGGGATATCTGGTGATTTGTTTTAGGGTTGTATAAGTAAAATTTATTGAGATGTGTGAAAATTGGGAGTGGAGGGTGCCTTTTTATAGTGGGGTGGAGTGGCATTATTATAAATATAAAAAGGTAAACACTCTTGGGAGGTCTCCCCTCAATGATGTTCCCCTAATAATGAACTATATTTCAAAAAAAATTGTATATGGTAGAAATATTTATATAAAATACGTTTTGTAAATGTGTCTTTGTCATTTTTCCCTTAATATAAAATTTTAGTCACTTGTTAGGCTAGTTTGTCTCTTAATCATTGTAATTAATATTAATTGTTTTCACTAATATTTTCATTAAAAAAATTATTTGAACATATTATAAATTATAAATTATGATAATTCAAATTATGGAATATATTTTTCCAAATTCATAACATTTAAATTTTTTGAAACTAAATTAAAATTAATCGTGCAGACATAATGACAAAGCATGTTTTAAAATTAAAAATGATCAAATGATTGAAATTTTTTATACAAATAACATTGTGAAAATGATTAAAAAAATATAAATTGGATTAAATGATATATAATTGAACTAATTTGAATTTAAATCCAATTTAGAATACAATTTAACCTTATAAATTATCGAAATGAAAAGTTAGTTTTCAATTAAAATCCAGTATTTTTCAATATTCATCATAAATTGAAACATATTGGAAAAATAAATAATATTAACCCTAAAATAACATGTAAACCCTTCTTTAATTTTATCTAGAAAATAAAATTTATAAAATTTTAAAAAAATTAATTTTACAATAGGTGCGCAATTAAAACGAAACAAAATTGCGCTTATAAAATATAGTCTTGTGGATAAAATTTCATTTTTTTCTTATCTTATGCCTATAAAATATATTCAATGAATGAAAAAAATAATATATTTAACTTAAAATATAATAATTAATTTAATATAATTTAATAATATTAATTAGTTTAATTCATTAACATTAAATTCCTTTGTGAGCATAAAAACGTTTTTTAGGAAAACATTCCCTTTATATTCAATAATTTTTTTTAATTTCTAATAATTTAATTACCAGTAAATTCATTTTATTTTATTGTATGCCATATATTTTTATAATTTAGTTAATCATATTCCTAAATTCCGAATTAACTGCTAGGTTGTATTTTTTTACATTAAATAATAATAATTTAATAGTATATTTCTTTTTTTAAAAATGGTCCTATATGTAATGCGAGCTTTTAAAGAAACATATCCACGTGTGTAAGGAATGATATCTCAGTATTTATTGTATTTAAACATATATAATAGATTAAAATTATTTAAAATAGTAAATATTTTTTAATGTATTGGGGAATTATGTTAATATTTTTGCTTAGTATTTTGATTCATACACGTTATCGAATACAACGTTATTACATTATAATTACTAGGTGTTACATTCTCCATACATTAAATAAGTTATTTACTCAATTTAAAATTGATCTTTATAATATATGGTTTTATATTTGAAAATTAACTTTTTCAAATACCACATCATAAATTACATTATCAAATATCCTCTTAGCAATAATAAATGAATAATACAAAGCTCACAAATAATAACATATAACTGGGTTTCTACATAATAGTATGTTAGTGGAATGTGAAAATATGGACTTGGGAGAATGTTTAAATAATTATAGGGAGTGATTGAGGAATTTGATAAAAAACATGTGATTGATCAATGGAAATATGAAGACCTCGAATCCGTAAATCTATGATGATTTAAAAGACCAACGGTTAAATAAAAATGAAGTTATTAAGATATTTTTTTGTTTTAATATTTTTTTAATATATTTGAGTAATCCTTTTATTGACCAAGAATATAAGGAAATATAATTACCTGTTACATTTATGTTTCATATGAACAATTTTAAGAGTAGTTTTTTCTTTGATAAATTTATATTTCATCCCTTACACCATGAAATGGATATCCCAAAATGAAAAATATTAATTCTTGAAGAAGTAAACTTTACTTTTTGTAGATCACTAGATCCACAAAAGATGAATTTATGTTTGTATTTAATGATTTTTTAAAAATAATATGGTGAATAAATCAATTTATAAAAATCAAAAGTAATACCCATTGGTTTATCATTAACATTTTTTCATTGAAAATAATGACATATAAACCAAGAAATTATAGAGGCCAGTGGTAGGTTTGAAACCCATATCATCCTTTATTCATGAATTCAAGACCCACCGCCTTGTTAAATTTGTTTGGACACCACCCAAAATTTAGGTCGTAGTATTTTTAAAACCATATTAATATAATTTCAAAAATAAATATGACATGCTTCATTTAAATTTACTCATTAGATTACCCTTTCTCTACAGTTTTCAATAAAATATTTTTTTCAAAGACTAAAAATCTTACATGATTATTATTACAATGTCTATAATGATAATAATAACACTAAGGGTTATCATTACCATTTTAATCATGTCTCTAATATGTAAGGGAATTAATCCTCAAATTTATTTTCCACTAAAAGCATTACCAAACTAATGAGTTTTATTTTTATAAATTTTTCCCAAAATTGATAATCTTGTCTGACTCCCATCGCATAAAATCTGAAAATATGTGTTTAATACTTTGATGTTATGATCAACCTTGATCTCATAATCATGTAATAGTACCAATAATTAATATGATAATTAATACATATATTTTTTATGAATATTATCAAAGCCTATAATAGGTTTAGGTTTCCTAATATATGTTTTCTTAAATCTAGTCCCCAAGGTTTATACTAAACATCATTTGATACCAAATGTAGTGCATCGACCATAAAAAACCAAGATCCAATGTATACTAATAGCAATCTAATCACAGTGGACAGAACAATTTAGTAGCTTTTGTAAACCAAATATGTACATGAGCCTTATATTACAAATGAATACACTAATTACAACATTATTTTTTTCATTATATGATATCTTTATTCCATAAAACATTTCCTTGTATATCCTTCTTAGTAAAATTCTTGGATTTTTTGGTAAAGAAAACAAAATAAAAATGAGTTCAAAATCATATAAATGATTAAGGATAATATAATAAATAATGAATCAATTAGAATAATCACTATTCAAGGAAAATAAAATAACACACATTACATGTAATTAATGTTAGAGAGTGCATAAACAATATGGAACAGTAAAAAACTAAACACCCATTCCATTTAAAAAATTTGATACAAAATAATCTATATGGAAATGAAATCATATTAAAAAAATTCCTTTTAATAATAAATATGATAATTGAAAGAATCAATAAATGTTGTCACAGTAAAAATATCATTGATAATAATAAATGCATTGGAAAGAAGAAAATACTTAATTATTGGATTCTAGGTTTCCAAGGTACATGATAACATTACAATGAAGACCTCTTTAAATAAATTTTAAAAAATAATGGTTGAAAACCCCACCAATTTTAGAAAACTAACTTGTACCATGAGACTATTGATGCATTGAGGGTATATCTACAACTAGCCCCCACATATGTCATACCTTTCCAATGCATTCATCATATAAAATACTATTTAATTCATGAACAACGTGCCTTATCAAATACATTAATAATCTAATATATATATATATATATATATATATATATATATCTCAATATTTTCCTAGTTAAAAATGTAATTTTCAAGTACACACCATATGTAAAAATGATATATTGTTTAAGAAATAATCATATCTATGATAAATTATATAGATATTTAGGTGAAATTAAGAGTCTAATGATCCTAAAAAATTTCATATTTCAAGGTGAATAAAAAGAATCATGGAACTGAATTTCAACACTATCCTTTGTCCAAGAAATCCCAAACAATTCTGAAAAATAATAAGGATGGTGTCAATACAATATATCTAGAGTGGTGTAATGATAGAGGGTTGTTGTCAATAATGAATATAAATACTGTAAAAAGAAAAAAAATAATTTTCATTTTAAAAAAAATTTTGAAAATACCATTTCATTTAAAATCTAATTTAATTTTTTTCATTAAAACTATATTTCATAAATTACAATGGAATTCCTAAAAAAAATTATCATGTTTAAATTCATATATATTGTATGCGGTAAAAATAAAAATCCTTTTGCAAGGTAAAAATATTAGAAAAATTCCTTATTCAGAAAGAGAAAATAATATTCCTTTTTAAACCATTTTAGAACAAAAAAGAAGTAAAAATTCTTATAATAAATAAATTTATAGATGTTAAATTATTTTTGAAAACATATAAATAATACATGGTTTTTAGAAAACAAAAATTTCCAAACGAAGAGAGAAATGATGCCATGTTTTCAAAAAAATATTTTCAAAAATATTTTATGTAACAAAGTGTGGGAAAAAGGTAATATTATATAAAAAGGGAATTAATAACCATAGTAAATGTAAATGTAATGTTTTATTGAATTATTATAATATAATTTCTATTAATTTAATTTCATAATCAAATAGTCTCGATTAGAATGAGATTGTGTAATAATCCCTTTAAAAGAAAATAACATTTAAGTGAGAATAAATAAATAAATATGTTATTTTTATCATATTTAAATCCAAATATTAAAATTTTAAATAGATTATATATATATATATATACGTGATTACACACATAATAATTGAATATTAAAAAAATGAGGATGTAATATACCCAAATGAAATGGAACTCGGTTATGAAATTCTATACAATATGGTAATGTTTAATTAAATTCCCATTAAATGAAATAATTAAAATTGAAACTCAAAATTCCATGAATAATTAATTATACATGATTTAAAATTTTAAAGGGTCAGCATACAAACCATATAAATCAAACTAGATGGACAATGATATAATATGTCTCACTAAAAGGAAATTGAGAGGGGATTTCTTACCATATGCTTCATTTTAGATATGTGGTATTTAAACTAATGTATATCGGTTTAAGAATGGATAAAATTTTATGTAAAAACCATACCCATATTTATAACATCATTTATTATCTTCTTATATTATATAATTACCTATTTGTTAAAAATCATTCATTATTTGCACTATTTCAGCTGTTAATTGCCATGTTTTTCAAGTATGTTTTGACCTGTTATTTTTTTCATATGTCAATAAAGATTTAATAATAATTATAATGTAAAAAATTATTGAAATTATATATATTCATTATATATATATTTTTAAAAATTCATAAAATTTGGAT
Organism: Viscum album; assembly: GCA_963277665.1. Taxonomy (NCBI): domain Eukaryota; kingdom Viridiplantae; phylum Streptophyta; class Magnoliopsida; order Santalales; family Viscaceae; genus Viscum; species Viscum album. The sequence continues at coordinate 246,339,343 of OY728157.1, read as the reverse complement.
ATAGTAAATGAAATGAACCATTCATAGAGATGGTAAGTCATACGTACACATTAACACTGTTTCCATTATCATTTCATATTAAAAGAATTAAAATTAAAGAGTATACATTTATATTATAATTATATTATAATAATTTTACAATTTAATTCACACATTTTAACTTAAAACTTCTTTTATATATCCCTTGTATAGTGTGAATGAATCACATCCGTTTGAGGAGGTGGTAGTCAACACATCCACAAATGATGTCATCCAATTTCAAAAAAGGTAAAGAATGAAAGTATCTATTATTGAAGAAATAAATAAGAATAAAAATATTTTAAATATAATATATATTACATATAAATGACAAATAAATCATTATTCCAAACCATGAACGATGGTATTGGAAGAACAAATCACATCGGTTTGTAAGGCGATAGTCCACCGTACACACGAATGGTGATTGCGTATCCCATTTGATCGAAGTGTTTATTTGTGTAGGGAATACCCTTTACATAAAAACAACTCATTAAATTTAATATTATCATTTTATAATATTATAAATATATTATTATAATTTAATTTGTGGACATGTATATGAAACAACACTGATCGTTGAAGAATGTTACCTCTTATTCAGGTAACTCCTTATGGTTTATACAAAAAGGCCTCCATACTTTTCTTTCTTCATATATATATGATTATAGGAATATATTATTCATTTTGGGAGGTAATTTGGAAATGGTTTGTACCAAAAAATAGTTCATTATAATTGTGAATAAGTTGAAGCGGTGAGTACATATTTATAGTGGAGGTGGAGTGCCATTTATGTTTATATAAATAGTTAAACACTACTAGGTAGTCTCCCTTATATACTATTCCTACAATAATGAACACCAATATTTAAAATGGAGTATATAATATAATTATGGAAATAAAATACGTTTTGGATACATGTCTATGTCATTTGGGTCCTTCTGATTACAGTTAAGTTCTTTACTAATCTAGTTTTTCTCTTAATTGCAGTAATGAATTTAAATTAATTTCACTTATATTTTTGGTAGAAACTAATTATACCTTCTTATAAATTATAAATTTTGGCTATTAAAATTATGTAAAAAATTATTCTAAATTCTAATCACATAAGAAGAATAAATTAATAAAAAATTAATCATGAAGATGGGACAAAGAAATGGATTTTTAATGTCAATATGTTCATAATATTGGGTGATTTATATATAAAATATCAATGTGAACATGATTAAAATAAAACAAATTTTAATTTAATAATTTATAAATGACCAAAATTTAGTTTAATTCCAATTTAAACTATGATTTAAAATTATAAAGTATTGAAATGAAATGTCAGTTCTCAATTAAAATTCAGTATTTTTTAATATTTATCAAAAAATAAAAAATAAAAAAAACCTCAAAAATCACCCAAGGATAATTTTTTAAGTTATGATTTTATAATTTTTTATAATTAAAATTTATAAAAGAGAAAAAAATTATTTTTAGAATTGGTGCTGCATTAAAAGGCTATTAAACCGCCCTTATAAAAATTTATCCTTTTATATGTAAAAATTGGCTTGTTCATATAATATGTTTATCAAATATATTCTATGAATAAAAAAATATTTTATTGAAAATATTATATATATATTTAATTAATATCAATATATAATATTAATTAATTAAATTTATTATGATAAAATGCCTCTGTATGCATAAAAATAATATTTTTAATACATTCCTTTTATATTCAATTCGTTTTTATTTTAGTTTCAAATGAATTTATTTCCCATGAATTCATTTTATATTTTTTTCAACCATATATTTTATTAATCTTGTTAATCCTATTCAGAACATCTAAATTAACATCTAGTGTTTATCTTATTATATTAAATATAAATATTGTAATAATATAATATTATATGATAAAACTAGGTCTTGTGTGTTACACATGATATTGTAAAAAGTAATTCATTCTTGTAAAGAAAGATAACTCAGTTTTTAATGAATTTAAATCTACAAAAAAGAAATTTTTTTTTAAAATAGTAAATATTCTATAATTTTTAAGGACATTATATTTTTTCTTATGCTTGGTGTTGCGTGTCATACACGTGGAACAATACATCGTTATTACTTTAAAAATTCAGAGTGTTACAAGCTGGATCGACCAAAAAAATACCATAATAACTTTCTAGTATACCTAAAAAAATATTATAATCCATATATTATATATTAATTCATTGAAGGATGGATTTGGTGAAAACCTAAGGAGGATGCCTGAAGAAGAGGTATTATTATTTATTAAGCATTTTTATTTTATTGATTCCTATACCATTACAATTATTTTTATACAATGATTATATAATAACCTTAGTATCTTAAATACACTAATATGTTTTTTTGTTAATGGTATGAACTAAAACCTCACACACATCCATAAAATTGGTTATGAAATCATCATTCGTGTGTGTGACAGACTACCGACTCACGAACTGATGTCATTCATTTTTTAATTAGCACATGTCATGGATGGGATTATCAATGGATTTATAGTTTATATATGATATATATTCTATTTATGATGTTTTTATTATTTTTTAAATATTATATCACACATACCATCATGATTTTATTTTAGTGGTAATACGATAACATTGTTCTTGTGTTTGGAGTTCTACCGCCATATGAAGTAAAGTGATTCATTCACGCATTATATGGAATGTATCAAGGATGGTTTTATGAAATAGATGTGATATATATGAAAAAATGATACATTAATGATAACATACATATATCATTTAATTTTCATTCTTTCAATATGATATGAAAATGAAAACAACATGCAAGCATATGTACGAACTACTATCTCCATGAATGGTGTATTTAATTTCCAATCACTAAATAATATGGATTGCTATAAATATATATATATATATAGAAAGACTCTAAATATATATGATATTTATACTATATTTTACATTTTTTTATTAATTAATCATGATCAAAGTAAGAAGAATAAAAATAACAAGCCAAAGAATGATCGAATAACAAAGTAGTTATTTCCCTAAACATGTTTTTTTAATTTATATTATTAAAAAATTGTTAATAAATGGTCCTAATAAAATAATATATGATTATATATATATATATTTGGGTTTGTAATAAATTTATTCTAATCTTATATTTATTAAACATGATGTTTTAATGAGTATTATGGAAGTCAAGACTTAATGTATTGGATTTCAATCTAAATTTTACTTTCAGTAAAAGTAATTCCATATTCACCACATGTTTATTTGATGTGAGGTATATAATTATAATGAATTTATTTTATTTTTATTCTAATAAAAATTATTATTATTTACACATCCATTTTATAATCCATTATTCATAGTTTTTATAGTTAAAAATTTACCAAATCGGCATGGAATATTTGCCTCAAATTTTGTTCTATGGGACATATGTTATGTTATGAACATATATTCTTTCAAAAGGTGTAGGTATCCAATTTTAAACCTTATACCATGAATTTATCTATACTCATGATATTATTAGTTCAATTTCATTTTACCCGAGTGTGGAGATTTTGATTCAGGGATACCAATGTGGTAATGATTTTCTGATACATTATTGCACCCCCGAATATCGTTAATTAGATTTTTTTTTTGTATTTTAAGTATATATAATAATTTATTTATTTATCGGGTGGTTCAAGGAATTTTATTGATTTTTTAGAAACCCCACCCAGGAAATTGGACAATTAACATAGTTTCTACTCGGTATCTGTATGATTAGGCACATAGTTTGGGAAATCATTATGGACAACAAGGAGAAAACCAGAATTTTTTAATTGAGGGGTTTATAAAAGATTGAAAATGGTTTCTATAAGAGTGTGATACAATCATGAGATGTCTATTTGGTGGCAGTGGATAGTGCACAATTTTCTTAACTATCTATTATAACTGTGCATCACTAAATTTTTTATCCAAATTTTGTGGATCTAATATGAATCAACTACTAAACCAATTATTTTTTCTGAATAAGGTCCTTACCTGAAATAAAATTACTTCCATGGCTATATATACCATTCTTATTGATCTTGGAGTGATTCTATGGGGATCCTAGTTTCTTCAAATTCCATTTTTGTTAGTAAGTCATCATTCATTTTTTTCCTTAGTGTTCTGCTTCTTGTTTCTTTTGGAATAATAGATATAATCTGTTGGGGAGAGATATATGTTTTTTAATAAAAAAAATTGTAAAATTTATTTTTTTGTTTGAGGGGAACAATATATATAGTCAGTTTTTGTGTTTTAATCAATGTTTTTGGAGTTTCGTGTCATTCAATGTTTTCGCCAATGTTTGAGAGGTAGGTGGCTTAATCCATGAATCTTGTTGTTAGGGCATGAAGGATTTTATTCATATTGATTTAATTTATTTCATTTAATTGTGAAATTTAAGTGTGATTATTGGTGAGAAGCCTCTTTAGTGGTGGTTTTGTGAAAATTTAAATTGGATGGTATTACAGAATGTATTTTGGTTCCTGATATTAAAAATAATGATTTTAAATTTATGAAATTGAATTAAATTCATAGAATTTTTATGTTGAATTATTTTTGAGAAATAAAATATTTATGTGAAATATTATTTTCATTGTTTTCAGGAATATATGGTGTTGAATGTTCATGTTTAATTTAATGAGGCATGTTCAGAATATGACGTGGAATATGGGGCCAAAGTTATAATTCCATAAGGGATTATTTCACTTGTGATGATTGGGTAGATTGATGATATACCCCACATAATTATAGAACTATCACTACAACATGAATGTGATAATGTGTGGATGTGTCAAAATGGAATGGGTACGCCAATTGATAATGTCAAATGTTTCAATAACTTATTTGTTTGATTTCCTTTGATAACATTCACGTTCAAAAAACCGTTATGTTTTGAAAACTATTTTTGATTTGATATAAAATCATTTATGTTGTTTTATCTATTTTATAAAAATTTATAACATATTTTATCTAATTGGGGTAGGTTGGTATGTCATTGGAGAAAACCTACTAAGTTTTATACTCATTCTCTTTTTGGGAAGACTAGTGCTTTTGAAGATGTGATATATCAGGACATGTTCAAAGGAAATATATTATTGTTATTTAGTCATTCATCATGTAACCTTGGGTTGGGCTTGTGGATTTTTTCCATGGATAAGTTTGGGAGATTTTATGTTATTTTATACCATGTATTTTAGTTTTATTGGTCTTGGTTTCCACTTTTTACTCTGATATTATTGATTGTCTTGGTTTTAAATTAATTATATTACATTGTATTCCAAAATCATATTGTGATTATTTGGATATGGATATATTAGTTTTATTATTTTATTATAAACGAGGAAATCATCCCTCAATTTTCTATTAATCCCTTTGAATTTATTTTAAGCATTCAGAATCTTTGGTATGTCACCTAAGGCATAGTAAAGCCCTCCACCTATTCCCAATCCAATGGGTTAGGGGCATGATATTAAAAATGGTATCAGCTTATTTGGTCATGGATATGAATGTAAATCTTTTTTATTACATGATTTATATTGGTATAAAAGATTACGATCATTAGAAAATTAAATTTAGATCATTATAAGGATTATCTAACCTATTAATGTTGAATCTTTATGCTTTTATAGATTTTGGGTACATGAGTTTTCTGAGACACTTTTAGGAGTTATAACAACATAATCACAGGAATATCTGATGATAATATAGTGGGTTTCATTGATAGTAAATACTTCCAACTAGGAGTACAATATTCATTTTGAGTAATGATTTATAATTTGGTGAAAATGTGTTTATTTTTTAAAAAATTTGAAAAAATTTGATTTTATAAATTATAGTGGAATTTTAAAAAATGATCTGATATAGGAAATATTTGTATTTCAGAAATCCTTTTTGTTATATCTATGTAGTGGTAAATTTGAATTTAATAAACCATCTGTTTCAAGATAGTGAGACTAAAAATATTTTTTGGGGTATATTAAATGGAAACCATTATGTGGTGGAGAAACCCACCAGGCGACGCGGCTGAAAATAAAACTTCACTTATACCAAAGGTAAACCAATTCCTAGTTTAGGGTATTTTAAAATCTTTAAATGATGTGGACATAGGGAAAAAGTGATGAAACATGGAATGTGGATCATTCTATTTAGTTCCAAAAGTATAATCCACCCGTATTTTGGGTTGATTCATATCATAAAGAAATATGATATGTGGATAAATAGGATGAATTAAATCATTAATTTTATAGGCACGGTATTTTAGATGAAAGTGAATTTGGATTTGTAAATTCAAGATGATCTAGCATTCCAGTGGTAGTATGTAGGAGTTCATGATAAATTTTACCATGGAATTTCTTGAGAGGATATTGAAGAATTGATAAATAAAAAATTCTACCCTCACATATTGAAATTTTCTAAAAAAAATGGGATATAAAAGCATGAAGAAATAGAGTCTGTCAGTGAAAAAGTATACAGATAATTTTAGGAATTTCAATTATTTTCCCTAAAAGTTTATAGAAGTTCAACCTTGAAGGTATGGAATTTTGAATTGGGGATGAGGAAATAAATTCACTCAAATATTTTAATTATTTTTTATTGAAATATTTTGATATGATCAATAGATAAAAAGAGGATGAAATATACATCTTAGGTAATGCAGATGAAGGTGGCATATTCAAACCAAGTGGAAATGTTGGGAACACTAATACTGGGAATAGGTGGAAGAGGGACACCTATTTACAAGGTGGAAATATGATTCAGAATCACTTATCAGGATCAGTGAATCTTCCTACTAAACCAGAGAGTAATCCTAGATGTTTTTAGTGTCATTATTTCGATCACATGATGTTAGATTTTTTTTCTATCTAGATCATTCAGTAATTGAAACCATATGGGACATCATTAGCACTACTGTCATAGTATTCTATATTATAGTGCTCGAGACACATCTAATGTTTCACATACATCTTATTCTTTAATAGGAAAAGGGAATAAAAACAATTTTCTTTATCATAACTGAGCTATCCATGGTGATTATAATATTACCATGACTCCTCAAGCAGTGTAATATCAATAGGGTAAGAAAGGCCAAGGTGAAACAAGTAATTAATTATATATTGCTAATAAAATGATTGTGGGTAATAAATATGGTCCTTTGATGGTGATAGGTATTACTCATTTGAATTATATCCTAATAAAATATTCATTTAATATCACATAATTTAGTTCCTTTTTTATACCATGAAATTTATCTTATAGGTTTTCAAGTTGAGTTGATTCCTTGTATTTTTAAACATTCAACTCCTCTTTGAAAAATATACATTTTTAGCCTTTATATGAAAAATAAATTCAATAAATATCGATGGGGATGAATTAATATGGGATTAGTCTATGATTAAGAATGATGTATAATAAAAAATCCAATGTATAGGTTGGTTGAAAATTTTCAATGATTACATTGATTTTTATGCATAAAGTATAGATTTTATAACTAATGATGGAATTGATAATCTCTTTAGATGAGATCATAATGTAAAGGCCGGTGTAGCAGGATTACTATAACTAGTTGTGGGAACTATATCATACTATTTGGAAGAATTGATCATAACATTAGAGGATAATATCAGCATCAACATTTTTCTATAATTTCTTTATCACTTTTATGATTATGTTCTTTAAACATTTATCAGGATTTCCACCAAAAAGAGAAGTAGAATTTATTATTGATATCTTCAAAGGGAACATCTCTATATAACTTCGATAGTATCCAAGGGAAATAATAATATTAAAGTAAATAAAATTCCAGTTGTAAAAGTTATAAATAAAAGGTTTCATTTTGTGTATTATGTCCCCATGGGCATCATCAGTCTTATTTTTGAAAATAGTTGATGGAAATTTATTGATCTTTATGAATTTTCATATGATTAACCATGTCATGATAATGAACCAATATAATATTTTATGAATTAATGTTCTATTTTATAATTTTAGGGGATCTCAATGGTTCTATAAAATTGACATGCATTTTGTATATTACCAATTTTGGGTTTGGAAGGATGGTTTTCCAAATAAGTCTTTCAGAAGTATATATGGCCATTATAAGAATGTGGTTATTCCCTTTGATCATATGAATGCACCTTATAAAATTATGTAATTTTTGAATAAGTTATTTCAAAGGTATCGAGATTATTTTTAGTGTATTTTGTGGATGAAATATTGGTGAATTTATAGAAAAAGGATGATCATAGGAAACACTATACTATTAAGTGGGGTATTGTGTAGGGTCATTATCTGTCCACCAAAATTTAAACATACGATTTTTTTGATACAATAGGTATATTTCTCTACCCATGTAATCTCTAAAAAATTTGTTTCTATGGATCCATAATTGATAAATACAGTGATATCTTGGAATCCTTCAATTAATGTAATTGAGATATGATATTTTCCAGTCTTAGCTAGTTATCTATGTTTTTTCCTGACTTTTCATGACAACATTCACCAATGATATATTTGATGAAGAAAAATGTTATGTTAAAATCGACTAAGGAATGACAATAGTATTTTCAAGATCATGATGTTTTCCTTTCATCAACACTGATCTTTGTTTTTACAGAATCATGATAGGCTTATGTAGTGTTTTATGATGGTTTATGACCTTGGTTGGGTTGAGTTATCTTGCATGGAGATCTTTTTGTTGGTAATGGCTCATCAGAGTTACTGTTTCCAGGTATGAACTTTCTAACACATGATTTTTAAATATATGGTGTGGTTCATGCTTTGATGAATTGAAATCATTGTATATTTGGAGATAAATTTAAATTTTTTATAGACCATAAGATCCTCAAACATATTTTTTGACAATGATACTTGAACCTGAGAAATATAAGATGTATAGAGTATCTCTAAATGTCCAACTTCAACTTGATGTATACATTGGGTAAAAAAAATTTGGTTGTTTATTCATTAAAAAAGAATCCATATATTATGTTTGTGAAAGAGGTTTCATATTAATGGAAGATAATATTGGTGATGTCATACATGCACTTGTATTTTGATTATTGAGGTAGGGTTGTGTATTTCATTCCATTTTTCTTTTGTTCGTCATTTGGTTTAGAAAGTTAAATAGGAACATAAATATGAATCTAAATGTTTATTGATGAGGTAAAAATTCAATGGTGGTGAGACTATTGAGGGATAAAATATTGATGCGAGATCAGTTTTATGGATTCAAGATTGGATGGTAAAACATATGCCTTTTCAGAAAAAACTTCTTTATGATTACCACCATTCGATGTTGGATGTTCATAATGGAATAAAAAAGATATATAAGGAATTGAAAACAAAATTTTATTGAACTGTCATAAAATAAATAGAAGTTATGGTTGTTTTGATATTCCTCACCAGAAAGTATGTTAATATCGAACACTAATGACCAGTGGGTATGTTGTGGTATTTACCTATTCTATTTGAAAATGAGAGAAGATAGCCATATATTTTTTGGCATGTCTTCCAAGGATGATTTAGAAATATGATTCCATATGGTTTTGGGAGTATCGATTCACAATGTATGCCCATTTCATCCCTATTCATGAATCTCATATGGTGGAGGAATTCTCGAAAATCTATATCCACGAAGTGGTAAAGATGCACATCATACCAATTTCAATAGTATTAAACTGATACCTAAGGATTATGTTGTTTTTTTTAAATCCGTTTTTCTACTCCCTGAGATTCACATGACTATTAGAATGTCATAGAATCCCCATACATGTGGTCAATTTGAATGGATGCTACAAAATTTTGGAATACATGCTCAAGTCTTATATAAGGGATTTTTGTGGCTTGTGGGAGGATAATTTTTTTTATTAGAGTTACGTTAAAACAACTAATATTAGAACTATAAACAAATGGGACCTTTTGAAGCATTTTATGGGAAACCTTTTCATTCTCAACTTTTTGTTATAGAAATAGGCAGTACTTCACTGGTTGGAAAAAGAATTGTGAAAGATAAAAAATAGGATATTCAAATGATCATGAAGAGAATAGAGGTCAATATGAGTAATCAAAAATAAAATGTTGATCATAATGGATGATAATTTTTATTCAATGATAGTGATCATGTGTTGTAAAAAATTTCTCCAAGTCAAGGCTGTTGTCATTTTTGGAGATAAGGTAATGTTATATCCTTGATAAATTAGACCTTTTCTGAAACATAAATGACATGGTACGATGTCACATCAGTTGGATTTTTCACTAAATTTTAGTTCAATTCATATTGTGTTTCTTGTATCTTCATTAAATAATTATCAAACATATCCTAAATATGTGATTCAATGAGATCACGTTTTCCTATATCCAGATGCTATGTGGGTTCAAGTGCCAGTGCACTTTATGGATAGGAAATAGAAAGCCTTACATGAGAAAATATATGATGTAGTAAGGGTTTTATGAAATAATATTCATATTAAATAAAAAATATGGGATCATGACAACTAAAGGGTCGACCAATTGTTTGAAATATTTTAGAACAATAGTGGTTTTCATCTTTGCTGGGATGGAAGGGTCAATGTGGGGTAGAATTCATAACACTGTGTTTCAGGTACTTGACCCCTTATTAAGTACTTTACGTATATATTATGATAGGTTTTTTGTTCTGGTTTGGAGTAGTCTTTCCTAATTTTCATTATTTTATTAAGGTTTATGATTTTATCACAATATGTAGAAATAATTTAATATCGCCTTAGAAACCGTGAAAATGAAATAGTGGATATTGTGTAGGTACACATTTTGGAAAAACTATATATAAAACTAAGAGAAATTGTTAAGTGTTGAATATATTGGGTTATTGAGGTTAGATCATGAGTTTTATGAGAATTTTATCCAACCATGTGAGGGGTGTTTGTTGGAATTGGTTAGTTTTCAATCATCACATAGTTTTCCAAACAACATGCCCTAACCATGCATCATTATAATGTAGATATAGATTTTGTGGATATACTCTGAATAACATCCTAAACCTCTCAATTTTAGCCTAATCATGGCATAACCTAAAATCTTAATCCTCTAAAGGCTATATAGACCATTCCACTTGATCCTTGAGTGATTAATAGGTGAATCTAGGTGCTTCGGATGCTGGTTTTCTTGGTAAGTGTTCGTTTATTGTTGTATTCCATAGTTTAATTCTTCTTCTATATCATGGAGTCATAGATCTAATCCATTTGGGATAGATATATTTTATTATGAAAATGTTGCCAGGATATGATTTTTTTGTTGAGGAGAATATATTCAAATGTTAATTTTTTGAGTTTCAAGCCGAGTTTATGGATTTTTTTACCGTTCCACATTATTTACAACAATGGATAAGTAGGTGGATTTACTATTGAATCATTTTCTATGAACATAAAGGATTCATATCAAATTGATTTAATTGATTTTAATAAATTGTAAAATTGATGTGACATTCATTCTGGATGACCTCTTAAGTGATGGTTTTGTGATATATTACAATTAGGTAGTATTTTGGAAGGTGTTTTTGTTAAATATTTTATAAATTTGATTTTAAAATTATGATTTGGTTTTATATTCAGGGAAAAGTATTTTATAATTGTGTAAATGAAATGAAATTCTAATGTGAAATGGTTTTGGAAATTTTTTTTGTCATATTTGGTGGTGTGTGTTCATGATTCATTTTAAGAGGTCATTTTCCAGTATAACTTGATACTCTGTGGGAAAGGTGTAATGGAACATGATATTGGATACCTTGTAATGACATGGTAGATTAGTGATTGAACATTCAAGAGCATGTAATTTTCTCCTAATAATTCATGTGTTGAAATGCGTAAGTTTGGAAATAGAAGCGTTCTTCCAAATGGAAATGTAAAATGTATTAATGAAATGTTCAGTTTCCTTTCATGGAAAACTTATTAGTTTGAAAAAAAATTAGTTTGGAAAAATATTTTGGCCTTATCATGCACTAATTTAATTTTTTTAACTATTTTATATAAATCCGGTAAGATATTATATCTTATTGGAAACAGTTGGGAGGTCATTAGGTAAAACCTATTGAGAATTAAAATCACCCCTTCTTATAGAATTTGGTGCATTAAAAGATGTGACTAAATTTAGACATAATTATTTGAATGACATCCTAATTCTTTAGTCATGCATATTGATACCATCGGTTGGGCATGTGGAGTTGGAAGATTAAGTAAGGTGGGAGTTTTTGAGTTGTTGTCTTTGGCATCATGGTGTTTTTTGGTCCTTTGTCCTATTTCAACTCTGATATTGTTGTATTCCTTAGTTATAAATTGAGTTGTATTACATTGTACAAATGCATCATAAAGTGTTTGTTGGGACCTAGTTATCTTTGATTTTTTTATTCTCAAATATCAAATCATCCTCAAATTATTTATAAATCCATTGGCATTTATTTCCTTCCATTGGTTTCTTGGGGATATCATCTAAGGCCATAAAACACCCTATGCCTCTTACCAATAAAATTGGTGATGGGTGGGATGTAACATACAATTTCATCATTTATTGGGTTTTTTATGATTATGCTTCTAATTATAAAATATTATGACCTACATATCAATAATTTTAACACCCCATGATTTCATAGTATGTTATTTATTCAAAGTAATTCGATAACATTCACTATACACAACACCGAGTTCTAGCGCACCATGACTTACCAAAAAAGCCGTTCAAAAGCCGTTATGAATAGTATTAACTGAATTTTGAACTTTATATAATCATTATAATTTTAGAATCAATATTATGAGTTTCTTAGACATAATGCAAGAACAAATACATTTTTTCAGATAAAAGAAGTATTTTTCCAAAAATGAAATTGTACCGCCTTTTAATGGCGAAGACTTTTTAAATCTAATTTTTGAAACTTTTATATATTCAATTTGAAAAGATAAAATTCATATTTATAATCGGGACATAAGAATTTAGTTTCAATAATGGTTTGGTGTTTTTCTGATAACCTTCATATTTGGGTGAATAGTGAAAAATACTATATTTTAACTGAAAACAACTTTTTTAATCAAAATAATTTATGTTGTTAAATTATACATTTTAATGGTATGGATGTATAAATAGATTATATTTTTACGATTTAATCTAATGATGGTCATTGTAAGTAATTTCACTTTGAAATTGGACTTAAACAAGTGTTAAACTTTTGATAGTTATTAAAAACACGCCTTTTGGTTTTAATAGCAGGAACTAATTTTAAATTAATAAAAAAATTATGTTTTGAACTTGGTAAAATAGACTTCATTTTTGTATTCGGAATATCGAAATTAGCTAAGGGTGAAATTTTGGTACTTTTCTGATAACTTTAATATTTTGATAAATAGTGAAATTACTAAATTTTAATTAAAAACAAATTTTTTAATCAAATTAATTAATAGTGATAAATTATGAATTTGAGTTATTTTAAAGTATAATTAGAATATAATTTTAAAATTTAATCCAATTTTGGACATTGAACATAATTTCATATTTAAACTGGACATAAGAAAGTGTCAATCTTTTGATAGTTATTATTTGTTAAAAACACGCTTTTTGTTTCGACAGCGGGAATTAATTTTAAATTAATTTCTGCCACTTTTGTGTTTTGAATTTGGAAAAATGTATTCCATATTTGGAATCAGGATTTCCAAATTGTGAAAAAAGTTAACTCTTATTTTTATACATTTTGATTAATTACATCGGTAAATATTTTATTTACCAAGGTTAAAGGATAAATCTGGTAAATAAGGGTAAACAAATAAAATTATAATAACTTAAATTTACACTAAAATGTGTCCTAACCCTATTGTATGATACATGTATGACCATGTTCATATTTGGGTCGATTTTGGGACCCCATTGAGCCACTTGTAGGTGATAAGGACGTTTTATATTAATTAAGTTGAAGTAAATACAAAAATGACATAAGAATATATCTTTTAGGAAAATTTTTTTTTCATAAGGTTATATATGATATATTTTAGACTATAAATATTAATTAAAAAGATAAAAATATTTCCTATATAATGGTATTTTTTTATAATATTTATAAATTGAATAAATAAATTTATTTATGACACAATAATGATGCAATATTTTCCTGATTAATGAAAGAATCAAATAATTAGCATTATAAATGTTAAAATAAATATAATTTGAAATTTTTGATTTCATCAACGAATATTATTAGTCAATATGACATGTTATTATTTCTTCAATGATTTTTTTACGAATTAATTAAGTTGTTAAGAATTAAACAAAAATCAATTATTAAATATTTTCAAAATTGACATAAATGAGTTTTCAAAACAAATATAATATTATTAATTGATATTCTATTCCTAAAAATCTAATGTTAGGCCAAAGGACATATATTATGATAGGTGTATCATTAATGGACAAATTGGGGGTCTCTTGAATGTATATAGTATGTTTATTAGCTATATAATATAAAAATACAAAGTGACATGGTAAATGTCAAACTAATTAACTAAGAGTTAAAACTAAAAGATAAGGTTAATATAATGACCCAAACCTGTCTAAAATATATTGGTTGAAATTATTTCGACCCATACCCACCGTATAATTTTAATAATCATCTTTGGAGACATTATAAACTATATATGAATTTATTATAAAATAATACTTTAAGTTTTTTCTAAAGAGCCCCTCCTCCCCCTTATAAAAGGACACCACTTATAACCAATTCTTCACACCACCACAACCTCTTGGTTTGTCCAACCTCTTCCCAAATATTCTCTAAAATTCCCTCAATTCATCCTAGAAGCCTTAGTTTGATAATAAAGCCAGCCTATGGATCCCTTTTGATCAAATCAAAAGGAATAACCCGAAGAAGAGGTAATGTTTTTACCACCCTCTTTCATGTTCCTTTCTTCTTCAACTTCTTATTTATTTGTTATTTTCTTTCTAAAATAATAAATCTAGTATCTTTTATATACTGTGTGTTATTATAAATATGGTAAAACCATATTAAGTATTATATCCATCCTTTGAATGACATGTCACCATACATGCGTACGTACGACCAACCATCTCCATGTCGTGGTGTAATTGTTATTCAATACACTATTATTTGGATGGGTATAATAATGATGTGTCATTCATGTAAATAATAGATATAACATTATAATAATTCTGTATATATTATATACCATCCAATTATATATTATTTTAAAATCAAAAAATGATATTGTTGCTCGTGCGTACGTATGGATTACCGTCTCCATGAACGTGATGAGATTCATTCCCCATCGTATCCATTCAAGACTAAATTTTATTTGATGAATAAAAATAATTTTAGAGTAATGATATCATTCAGTATATGAATAATATACATCCCATACATAACAAATATGGATCACATAGCAAATAATATAAAGAAAAAACAAATCCGTTAACACCCGAAACGATGTTAATAATAAGATATTATTAACAAATCAATGTTAAAATATCATATATGATATCATATTAATGTATATGGTTATTTTATAATTTAATAACAATTATTTCACCATTATAAAATAGGTTAAACTACCCTAAATCAAGGAAAAGTAAAAGTTAAGGGTGTATTTCACAATCTCTTCATTATCCAAGGTTGTTTATACGTAATTTTCTACGAGGACCTCTTTATCATCCACATCCATGTTTCTTAAAAATGTATTTCAAAAAATTCATACTATTTTATAGACTATGTTTTAAAGTCATTTATACCCTTTTTGACTTTTTATATGATGTTTATAAAGGAATCTTTCGGTCGTTTTCCAAACAAGGTCCTTTTTAACCTTTTCGGAAAAATTAAGGTCAGAATGACTTTTTTAACTTATACTGAGGGTGCAGCTATTTTCAACCATTATAAACTCGTCAAAGCTTCCCTTACAAGATTATAAGAATATTTAAAAATTAGATGATTTATTTTATAATTACGTGACTATTAAATGATTTCAAAATATAAAGTGATATTTCTTTTAAAAATGGTTTTGATTTCATCTATGTCAACATCCTTTGATGGATTTTAAGTTTATTTGTATTTTATTTATTATGATACAAAACTTCCATATTGTATTGAAGGTTTTGAGATATCTTTGAATATGGATGTGCTATTTTTATACCATTCATGATTTATGGTTAATTTATTGACATTTCGTATGCTAGTTTTAATACAAATGTTTATGATATGTTTAAACCATTTCATATCAGGAATGTATTGGACTTAGTAAGTGACAGGTGGAGCCCACTATAGATCCTCGATGCATCAGTAGGTCTAATGAGACAACTAGACGTGGAATTGTCCAAGGCTCTTTTCCAATTTGATTTATGGTTTTGGCTGAGGCCTTAATCATTTTTAGACGTCTTGGACGAGGCCTTGACAAAATGTTTCAGAATGTCCGGCATTATACATTCCCTCATTATGGAAATAATATTGATGGTTCATGCAGTCATTTGACTAGTAGAATACCCATGATTATGTTTTAATATGGAACTATTTACTCATCTCATATTCTTACCATAAAAGTTTTCATGTTTATTATTGGTAAAGGCATGTGGTTTCAATTATTTATCATGATTAATATTTATGTCATTTTCTGCTGTATTACATACCTTTACTGAGCGTTTGAGCTCACCCATTTCTTATGTTTTATTTTCCCAGGATATGAAGAAGTTAGTTATGAGTGACCTGCAGGCATAATCTAGGAGCCTTGGATGTTTATAATGAAATATATTTGTGTTGTATTTCCTTTCAAGCTGTAAAGTTGACCTTATATATGAATCTTGTTTCCAAGGCTACTAAACTAATCGGTCTTTTGAGACATGAACTTTTTTGATCATGCCAATGTTATGTAATAATACACTGACTCTGGGTAACTAGGGTCAGGACGTTACAGTTGGTATCAAAGTAGGTTTAGTACAAACCCTGGAAGCTAGATTTAGATAAACACTGATTAGATCACATATCCCTAAGATAGACATTGAGGATTAGTATAGAAGAAATTCCTAGAATTTTTTTATTGTAGAGATTTTGTGAGTTTTCCAAGAAATACATCCCTGCCTGCATACGAGCAGGTAGATAATGATCTGGCACATATGTACCTATGGGTAAAACCATAAAACACTGCTTTGATCTAGACTCAAACAGGATCAGGTGCACGACAATGGGCCTTGCTGCACTTTTGGTTATGACACTCCCGGGGGATATGATTAGGATAATTATAATTTTTTTTACAAACCATTATGAAGGATTTATGATTATATACTTCCTCAAAGAAGACATTTTTATGATTATGGATTATATCTATAAACTGTTTAATTTATGTTAAGTTTTTTACAAGTTTGGTATTAGGTATCTCTATTCATAAACTAATCTAGTATATTCCATTGTTTAGAAATGGTTCCCAGTAGAAGGAATGAGAACTCCAACAATATGCATGATCCAAAGTGTAAGAAAGATCATATCTTTCATGGTCTTAAGCTGGAATTTAGAAGGGAAATAGTCTCCCACGTATTATCATCATATGAAGAAATAGTATCATGTATTGATAATATATGTAATGAATTCTCGGAGTCCTATGGATTTGAAGGGAATCCAGAAAAGGAAATCATGGTAGAGAGAAGGACTAATAAAGGGAAGAAGGTAAAGAAGTATTTTCTTATATGTAATAATTGTGGAAAGAATCACCTTGGAAAATGCTTGAAGGGAATGGGAGTATGTTATAAGTGTGGAGTAAAAGGACACCAAGTACGTGACTACAAGGGTATGAAATGGGTTTCAAATGTACAATGCTTCATCTTTAAGGAGTCTGTACACTACACAAACCAATGTCCCAGTCATCAGACTATGCCACAAATGATGCAATTGGATAATAATCAAGTTATGATACTACCAAAGATGAAGAGGAATGACTAGTGTTATTATGTAGTTATTTTGGAATTATTTAATTGAAGGGTTGTATCAATGATGTACTGGAAATAAATAAGGATTGTACTGGAGTACTATTCCCTTGAGGATTTGAGATTTTATGGTACTAATAAAAGTGACTCTACAGCGAGTTAAAATTTTTGGAAATTACATAGTTGAAGGAAAGATAAACCTTAATATGGTCCTAATATTGAATTACTGATTTTGGAATAAGATATGGTTGATTTGGAAAAATTATATGGGATATTATGAAATGCCTTGAATGTGATTAAAGATCTGTATATTCCATCGTTGTTGGAGTTTACAACATTTTTGGATGGATGATATATATCCAATATTCTATAAGGAATAAGAAAGAATGGATGTAATCAATATGTCTTTATGGTAATTCAGGATGTTTCATTGTTTTAAAAGAATACACGATGAAGGTATTCACATGCTATTACGGGGTAAAAAGGATCTACATTATGTTTACCTTTCATATAAATTTTAGACTGAGAGTTTACAGAAGAATGTTGGATAAGTATAAAGGTTGGAAAAGATTATATTTTACATCAGATACTATTGTTAAAGTTATTTTTGGAAATTTATAAAGAGGACAACACGCAGACCGTGTGACAACCCATCACGTTGAACAAAGCTACGGGAATCGAACCCACAAACATAGTGCAATTGGGATTTATCGCCTACCACTAGACTACGTGAAGTACCTGGAGTGTATAATGTGGTTTTTTAAAAAGTTCTTATATATGAATTATAAATTTATTTTTGGAACCCGATATGGTTAGGATAAATAGAATATTTTTAAGTTCTATTTTCTTTTAGAGTAAAATTTGAGTTTGTGGTAGAACTTAGTTAAGGGATGGAACTCTAATTGACAAGTATATATTTTTCTTCTTCCCTTATTCAATGAAAAAATTAATTCTTATACTTTATTAAAGGGGATCTTAAAACATAAAATGTGTTATCCTAATACCATATGTCTTTTTTGAACTGATGGTATTTTAAATCATCATAGATTGATGAATTTAAGGCACTCAATTTTACAATTGTTTATGATTGATGACCTCAATAACTACCTATAAATATTTACATTTTTCCTCCAATTATATGCCTCTAATTTCCACCATTGTTCTCCTAATAGAGATCATAATTTAGTGGTGACACTTTCATTTCCCTTTTCCTCATATTATGACTAAATTTTACTAACCTAATTTTCGATGTGGGTTTTCCAAAAGTTATTTTCTATTTTCAACCTTTTATTTTCTAAAAATAATTTCAAATTGTGAGGATGAAATTTATTGAAGGAGGGAAGAATGTAACACCCCAAGATTTCATAGTGTGTTATTTCTTCAAAGTAATTCAATAACATTCTCTATACGCAACACTGAGCTCTAGCGCACCATGACTTACTAAACAGACCATTCAAAAGTGGTTATGAAAATTATTAACTGAATTTTGAACTTTATATAATCCTTATAAGTTTAGAATCCATATTATGAATTTCTTTGACATAATTCCTGAAAAAATACATTTTTATCAGATAAAAGAAGTATTTTTCAGAAATTGCAATTTTACCACCTTTTAATGGCGAAGTCTTTTTAAATACAATATTTGAGACTTTTATATATTCAATTTGACAAAATAAACTTATTCTTTAGAATCGGTACATAAGAATTTTGTTTCAATAATGTTTTTGTGTTTTTCTGATAACATTCATATTTGAGTGAATAGTGAAAAATACTATATTTTAACTGAAAACAACATTTTTAATCACAATAATTTATATTTTTAATTTATAAATTCTAATGGTATGGAATTATAAATAGATTATTTTTTATGATTTAATCCAATTATGGTCATTGTAAGTAATTTCACATTGAATTTGAACACAAACAAATGTCAAACTTTTGATAGTTATTAAAAATACGCTTGTTGGTATTAATACCAGGAATTAATTTTAAATTAATTAACTCAACTTTTATGTTTCTAATTTGGTAAAATAGACTTCATTTTTGAATTTTTAATATCAAAACTAGATAACGGTGAAATTTTGGTACTTTTCTAATAACTTTTATATTTTGTTGAATAGTGAAAATTACTAAATTTTAATTAAAAACTAATGTTTTAATCAAAAACTTAAAAGTGATAAATTATGAATTTGAGTGATTTTAATTTATAATTATATTATAATTTTACCATTTAATCCATTTTTTGTCATTGAACATAATTTCATATTTAAACCGGACATAAGAAAGTGTCAATCTTTTGATAGTTATTATTTGTTAAAAACACACTTTTTGTTTCGACAACGGGAATTCATTTTAAATTAACATCCACCACTTCTGTGTTTTGAATTTGGAAAAATGGATTACATATTTTGAATCAGGATTTCCAAATTGTGAAAATAGGTAATTCTTATTTTTAAACATTTTGAATAATTACTTCGGTAAATATTTTATATACCATGATTAAAGGGTAAATCCGGTAAATAAAGGTAAAAAATAATATTATAATAATGTTAATTTACCCTAAAACATATCCTAAACCTATTGGTTGATACATGTCCGACCATGGGCATCTTTGGATCGATTTAGGGACCGTAGGGAGCCACTTATAGGTGATAAGGACACAGTATTCATTAAGATAAAGTAAATAAAAAATGACATAAGCATATATCATTTAGAAAAACAATTTTAGCATAGGGTTATATATGTTATATTTTCCACTATAAATATTCATTAGAAATATAAAAATATTTTCTAGATAATGGTATTTTATTTATAATTTTTTGACATTGAATAATTAAATTTATTTATGACACAATAATGATGCAGTATTTTCCTCATTAATGAAAGAATCATCAAATTAGTATTATAAGTGATAAAATAAATATAATTTGAAAGTTTTGATTTAATAAAAGAATATTATTGGTCAATATGACATGTTATTATTTATTAAATTAATCTGGTTCAAATTAATAATGTTTTTATGGGTTTAACAAAAATGAATTATTAAATATATCCAAAATGGACATAAATGAGTTTTTAAAACAAATATTATATTATTAATTGATATTATATTCCTAAAAATATAAGATTAGGCCAAATGACTTATATTATGATATTTGTATCATTAATGGACAACTTGGGGGTCTCTTGGATGTATATAGTATGTTTATTAGCTATATAATATTAAAAATACAAAGTGACATGGTAAATGTCCAACTAATTAACAAAGTGTTAAAAAAGAAAAGAGAAGTTTAAAATAATGACCCAAACCTATCTAAAACCTATTGGTTGAAAGGATTTTGACCAATACATACCTTAAACTTTTAATAATCCACATTGGAGCCATTATAAACTGAATATAAATTTATTATAAAATAATACTTTATGTTTTTTCTAAAGTGCCCCTCCTCCTCCTTATAAATGGACACCACTTCTAACCAATTCTTCACACCTTCAAAGCCTTTTGGTTCATCCAAACCCTGCCTTAATATTCTATAAAGGTCCCACACTTCAATATAGAGGCATTATTTTGATCAGAAATCCAACCTAAGGATCCCTTTTGATCAAATCAAAAGGAAGAACCCGAAGAAGTGGTAATGTTTTGCCACCCTTTTTTAAGTATTTTCTTCTTCAACTTCTTCTTTCTTTGTTATTTCCTTTATAAAATAATAAATCCAGTATCTTATATATACTATGATGTTACTATAAATATGGTACAACCATATTCATTATTCTATCCATCCTTTGAATGACATGTCACCATACGTGCGTACGTACGGGCTACCGTCTCCACATCGTGGTGTAATTGTTATTCAATACACTATTATTTGGATGTGTGTAAAAATGATTTTAATTCATATAAATAATAAATATGATAATGATAATGATTCTGTATATATTATATAACATCCAATTATATATTATTTTAATATCAAAAAAATGTTATTGTCACTCGTGCGTACGTACAGATTACCGTCTCCACGAACGCGACGAGATTCATTCCCCATCGTATCCATTAAAGACTAAATTTTATTTTATGATTAAAAATAATTTTTAGAGACATGATATAATTATGAATATGAGTAATATACATCCCATCCATAACAAATATTGGTCACATAACAAATAATATAAATAAAAAACGAATCCATTAACACCTGAAACGATGATAATACTATGATATTATTAACAAATAAATGTTAAAAGATCATATATGATATCATATTAATGTATATGATTCTTTTATAATTTAATAAAAATTATTTCACCATTATATAGGAGGTTAACCTACCCTTAGTCAAGTAAAAGTACAAGGTAATGGTTTATTTTACAATCTCATCATTATCCGAGGTTGTTTATACGTAATTTTCTACTTGGACCTCTTTATCATCCACATCCATGTTTCTTAAAAATGTATTTCAAAACATTCTTACCATTTTATATACTATGGGTCAAAGTAATTTATACACTTTTTGACTTTTTATATTTTGTTTATAGAGTAATCGTTTCTCCATTTACCAAACAATGTTCTTTTTAACCTTTTCAAAAAAATTAGGGTAAGAATGTATTTTTTTAACATATATAACATGTGAGGCAATTTTCTACAGTTATAAACTTGTCTAAGTTTCCCTTACAAGCTTATAAGAATATTTTCAAATCAAATGTTTCATTTTATGATTATGTGACTCTTAACTTATTTCAAAATAGAAAGAGATATTTCTCTAAAAAGGGTTTTGATACCATCTATGTCAACATCCTTTGATGGATTTTAAGTTTATTTGTAGTTGATTTATTATGATACAAAACTCCCTATTGTATTGAACGTTTTGAGATATGTTTGACTACAGATGTGTTATTTTTATACCATTCATGGTTTATGGTTTATGTATTGACATTTCGTATGCTATTTTAAATACGAATGTTTATGATATCTTTAAACCATTTCATATGAGGAATGTATTGGACATAGTAAGTGACAGGTGGATCCCGCTATAGCTGCATGATCCATCAATAGGTCTCATGAGACAACTAGATGTGGAATTTGATGAGGCCCTTTCCAAATTTGATTTATGGTTTTGGCCAAGGCCTTAATCATTTTTAGACGTCTTGGCTGAGGCCTTGACAAAATGATTCAGAATGTCCAGCATTATAAATTCCCTCATTATGGAAATAATATTGATGGTTCATGTAGTCATTAGACTAGTAGAATACCCATGATTATGTTTTAATATGGAACCATTTACTCAGCACATATTCTTACCATAAAAGTATTCATGTTTATTATTGGTAAAGGCATTTGGTTTCAATTATTTACCGTGATTAATATTTATGTCATTTTCTGCTGTATTACTTACCCTTACTGAGCGTTTGAGCTCACATCTTTCTTATGTTTAATTTTCCCAAGATATGAAGAACATAGTTATGAGTGACCTGTAGGCATGATCTAGGAGTCCTGGATGTTTCTAATGAAATATATTTGTGTTGTATTTCTCTTCAACCTTTAAAGTTGAACTTATGTATGAATATTGTTTCCAAAGATACTAAACTAATCAGTCTTTTGAGATGTGATCTTTTATGATCATGCAAATTTTATGTAATAATACACCAACTCTGGGTAACTGGTGTCAGGGCGTTACAGTTGGTATCATAGGAAGTTTAGTACAAACCATGGAAGCTAGATTTAGATAAACTCTAATTAGAGCACATATCCCTAAGATTGACTTTGAGGATTAGTATAGAAGAAATACCTAGAATTTTGATATTGTCGAGATTTTATGAGTTTTCCAAGAAATACATCCCTGTCTAGATTCGAGCAGGTAGAGGTGGCTCTGGGACAGATGTACTTAGGTGTAAAACCCAAAAACACCACTTTGAGCTAGACTCGAACGGGAACTGGTGCATGACAACAAGTCTTGATGCACTCTTGGTTACCACACTCCCAGAGTATATTCTTAGGATAATTCTCATTTTCATTATAAACCATTGTGAAGGGTTTATGACTATATACTTCCTCAAAGAATACATATTTATGATTTTGGATTATATCCATAAACTCTTTAATTTATGTTAAGTGTTTTACAAGTTTGGGATTAGGAATTTCTATTAATAAACTAATATAGCATATGGAATTGTTTAGAAATGTCACCCAGTAGAAGGAATGAGAACTCCAGAAATACGCATGATCCAAAGGGTAAGAAAGATCATATCTTTCATGGCCTTAAGCTAGAATTTATAAAGTAAATATTCTCCCACGTATTATCATCTTTTGAAGAAATAGTATCTTGTGTTGATAAGATAAGTAAAGAATTTTCAGAGTCCTATGGCTTTGAAGGGATGCCAGAGAAGGAAAGGATAGTAGAGATAAGGAAAAATAAAGGGAACAAGGTGAAGAAGGATTTTCCCATATATGATAACTATGGGAAAACTCACCTTGGAAAGTTCTTGAAGGGAATGTGAGTATGTTATAAGTGTGGAGAAAAAGGACACCAAGTATGTGAATGCAAGGGTATGAAAAGGGTTTCAAATGTACAATGCTTCATCTACAAGGAGTTTGGACACTTTCCGAACCAATGTCCCAGTCATAAGACTATTCCATAAATGATGCTATTGGATAATAATCAAGTTATGATACTACTACAGATGAAGAGGAATGACTAGTGTTCTTATTTTGTTATTTTGGATTTAATTCATTGAAGTGTTGTATCAATGATGTACTGGAAATAAATAAGGTTTGTACTGCAATACTATTCCATTAAGGATTTGAGAGTTTATGGTACTAAGAAAAGTGACTCTATAATGAGTTTAACTTTTTGGAAATTACATGGTTGAAGGAAAGACAAACCATAATATGGTCCTAATATTGAGGTACTGATTTTGGAATAAGATATGGTTGATTTGGGTAAATTATATTGGATATTCTTAACTGCCTTGAAACTGATTAAAGATTTGTATATTCCGTCATTGTGGAGTTTACAACATTTGTTGATGGGTAAAGTATATCCAGTATTCTATAAGGAATAAGGGAGTATTAATGTAATCAATAAGGTTTTACGGTAATTCAGGATGTTTTAGTGATTTAAAAAAATACATGATGAATGTATTCACATGTTATTATGGGGTAAAAAGGATCTACATTATGTTTACCTTTAATATAAATTTTGGACTAAGATTTTACAGAATTATTTTGGATAAGTATAAATGTTGGAAGGAATTATATTTTACATTGGATACTATTGTTAAATTTATTTTTGGATATTTATAAAAATGAAAATATGAAGACCGTGTGACAACCCGTCACATCAGAAAAAGCTATGGGAATCAAACCCACAAACATAGTGCAACTGGGATTTTTCGCCTACCACATGACTATTTGAAGTCCCTAGAATGTATAATATGGTTTTATTTTTTTTAAAATGTTCTGATAGATTAATTATAAATTTATTTTTGGAACCCTATACGGTTAGGATAAATATAATATTTTTACGTTCTATTATCTTTTAGAGTGAAAGATGAGTTTGTGGTAGAACTTAGTTAAAGGATGGGACTCTACGTGAAAAGTATATATTTTTCATCTTCTCTTATTCAATGAAGAAATTAATTCTTATACTTTATTGAAGGGGATCTTAAAAAAATGTGTTATCCTAATACCATATGTTTTGTTGAACCGATGGTATTTTAAATCATCATAGATTGATGAATTTAAGGCCATCAATTTTACAATTGTTTGTGATCGATGACCTCAATCACTACCTATAAATATTTACATTTTCCCTCCAATTATATGTCTCTAATTTCCACCAATGTTCTCCTAATCGAGATCGTAATTAGGTGGTGACACTTTCATTTACCTTTTCCTCATATTAAGACTAAATTTTACTAACCTAATTTTTGATGTTGGTTTTCCCAAAGGTATATTCTATTTTCAACCTTTTATTTTCGAAAAATAATTTCAAATTTGAGGACGCAATTTATTGAAGGAGGGAAGAACATAACACCCCATGATTTCATAGTACGTTATTTCTTCAAAGTAATTCAATAACATTCACTATACGCAACACTGAGCTCTAGTGCACCATGACTTACCAAACAAGCCGTTCAAAAGCGGTAATGAATAGTATAAACTGAATTTTGAAATTTATATAATCCTTATAATTTTAGAATCCATATTATGAGTTTCTTAGACATAATGCTAGAACAAATACATTTTTTTCAGATAAAAGAAGTATTTTTCAAAAAATGAAATTTTACTGCCTTTTAATGGCGAAGCCCTTTTAAATCAAATATTTGAAACTTTTATGTATTCAATTTGACAAAATAAACTTCTTCTTTAGAATCGGGACATAATAATTTAGTTTTAATAATGTTTTGGTGTTTTTCTGATAACATTCATATTTGGGTGAATAGTTAAAAATATTATATTTTAACTGAAAACAACTTTTGTAATCAAAATAATTTATATTGTTAAATTATAAATTTTAATTGTATGGAAGTATAAATAGATTATATTTTTACGATTTAATCCAATGATTTTCATTGTACATAATTTCACTTTGAAATTGGACATAAACAAATGTAAAACTATTGATAGTTATTAAAAATACGCCTTTTGGTTTTAATAGCGGGAATTAATTGTAAATTAAAAAATGAAACTTTTATATTTTGAATTTGGTAAAATTCACTTCATTTTTGGATTTGCAATACCGAAATTATCTAAGGGTGAAATTTTGGTACTTTTCGGATAACATTCATATTTTGATGAATAGTGAAAATTACTAAATTTTAATTAAAAACAACTTCTTTAATCGAAATAATTAATAGTGATAAATTCTGAATTTGAGGGATTATAAAGTATAATTAGATTATTATTTTACCATTTACCCCAATTTTTGTCATTGAACATAATTTCATATTTAAACTAGACATAAGAGAGTGTCAATCTTTTGATAGTTATTATTTGTTAAAAACACGCTTTTTTATTTCGACAATGAGAATCAATTTTAAATTAAATTCTTCGACTTCTTTGTTTTGAATTTGCAAAAATGGATTCCATATTTGGAATCATGATGTCCAAATTTTGAAAATAGTTAACTCTTATTTTTAGACATTTTGAATAATTATTTCGGTAAATATTTTATTTACCATGGTTAAAGTTTAAATCCGGTAAATAAGGGTAAAACATTTATATTATAATAATAGTAATTTAACCTAAAACGTGTCCTAACCCAATTGGTTGATACATTTCCTCCCATGGGCATCTTTATGTCGATTTTTGGACCCCATGGAGCCACTTGTAGGTGATAAAGACACTTTATATTAATTAAGTTAAGTAAATACAAAAATGAAATAAGCATAAATCTTTTAGCAAAATTTTTTTTACATAAGGTTATATATGTTATATTTTCGACAATAAATATTCATTAGAAAAATAAAAATATTTCCTACATAATGGTATTTTTTTTAATTTTTAGACACTGAATAATTTAATTTATTTATGACACAATAATGATAAAGTATTTTCCTCATTAATGAAAGAATCAAATAATTAGTATTATAAATGTTAAAATAAATATAATCTGAAAGTTTTGATTTCATGAAAGAATTTTATTGGTTAATATGACGTGTTAGTATTTCTTAAATGAATTTTTTTAGAATTAATAAAGTGTTTAAGACTTTAACAAAAATCAATTATTAAATATTTTCAAAATTGACATAAATGAGTTTTTAAAACAAATATTATATTATTAATTGATATTCTATTCCTAAATTATAAGGTTACGCCAAAGGACTAATATAATGATTGTTGTATCATTAATGGACAACATGGTTGTCTCTTAGATGTATATATTAAGTTTATTAACAATATAATATAAAAATACAATATGACATGGTAAATGTCAAACTAATTAACTAAGTGTTAAAACTAAAATATAAGGTTAATATAATGACCCAAACCTGTATAAAATATATTTTATGATAGTAATTCGACCCATACCCACCTTATACTTTTAATAATACATTTTGGAGCCATTAAAAACCATATATGAATTTATTATAAAAGAATACTTTATGTTTTTCCTAAAGAGCCCCTCCTCCCCCTTATAAATGGACAACAATTCTAACCAATTCTTCACACTTTCAAAGCTTTTTGGTTTGTCCAAACCCTACCCAAATATTCTCTCAAATTCCCTCACATCAACCTAGAGTCCTTAGTTTGATCATAAAGCCAACCTAAGGAGACCTTTTGATCAAATTAAAAGGAAGAACCCGAAGAAGATGTAATGTTTTTACCACCCTCTTTCAAGTTCCTTTCTTCTTCAACATCTTAATTCATTGTTATTTACTTTATAAAATAATAAATCTAGTATATTCTACATAATGTGATGTTATTATAAATATGGTACAACCATATTCATTATTCTATCCATCCTTTGAATGACATGTCATCATACGTGCGTACCGACGGCCTACCGTCTCCACGTCGTGGTGTAATTGTTATTCAATACACTATTATTTGGATGCGTATAATAATGATGTGTAATTCAAGTAATAATAAATATAACATGATAATGATTCTGTATATACGATATAACATCCAATTATATATTATTTTAATATAAAAAAATGATATTTTCGCTCGTGCGTACGTACGGATTACCGTCTCCACGAACGCGATGAGATTCATTCCCCATCGTATCCATTCAAGACTAAATTTTATTTGATGATAAAAAATAATTTATAGAGACATGATATAATTATGTATATGAATAATATACATCCCATCCATAACAAATATGGCACAAATAACAAGGAATATAAAGAAAAAATGAATCTATTAACACCCGAAACGATGAAAATACTAAGATATTGTTAACAAATCAATGTTAAAAGATCATATATGATATCATATTAATGTTTATTATTCTTGTGTAATTAAATAGAAATAATTTTATCATTATACAGGAGGTTAACCTACCCTCATCCAAGGAAAAGTACAAGGAAAGGGTTTATTTCACAATCACATCATTATCCGAGGTTATTTATACGTAATTTTCTACTGGGACCTCTTTATCATCCATATCCATGTTTATTAAAAATGTATTTCAAAACATTTTACTATTTTATAGACTATGGTTTAATTTCATTTATACCCTTGTTGAGTTTTTATAAGAAGTTTATTATGAAATCTTTCAGTCATTTTCCAAACAATGTCCTTTTTAAACTTTTCGACAAAATTAAGGTAAGAATGTCTTTTTTTTAACTTATACAGCGGGTGCGGCTATTTTCTGCCGTTATAAACTTGTCGAAGATTCACTTACAATATTATAAAAATATTTTCAAATTAAATGTTTTATTTTATAATTATGTGACTCTTAAATTATTTCAAAATAGAAAGATATATTTCTCTAAAAAGTGTTTTGATTTGATCCATGTCAACATCCTTTGATGGATTTTATGTTTATTTGTAGTTGATTTATTATGATACAAAATTTAAATATTGTATTGAAGGTTTTAAGATATGTTTGACTTTGGATGTGCTATTTTTATACCATTCATGGTTTATGGTTAATGTATTGAAATTTCGTAAGCTAGTTTTAATACAAATGTTTATGATATGTTTGAACCATTTCATATGAGGAATGTATTGGACTTAGTAAGTGACGGGTGGAGCCCGCTATAGCTCCTCGATGCATCGGTAGGTTTCATTAGACAACTAGACGTGTAATTGGCTGAGGCCCTTTCCCAAATTGATTTATGGTTTTGGCCGATGCTTTAAGCATTTTTATAAGTCTTGGCCGAGGCCTTGACAAAATGTTTCAGAATGTCCAGCATTATACATTCCCTCATTATGGAAATAACATTGATGGATCATGTGGTAATTCGACTAGTAGAATACCCATGATTATGTTTTAATATGGCATTATTTACTCAGCTCATATTCTTACCATAAAAGTATTCATGTTTATTATTGGTAAAGGCATCTGGTTTCAATTATTTACCATGATTAATATTTATGTTATTTTCTGCAGTATTACTTACCCTTACTAAGCATTTGAGCTCACCCCTTTCTTATGTTTCATTTTACTAGGATATGAAAAAGTTAGTTATGATGGACCTGCAGGAATAATCTAGGAGGCTTGGATGTTTCTAATGAAATATATTTGTGTTGTATTTCTCTTTAAGCTGTAAAGTTGAACTTATGTATGAATATTGTTTCCAAGGATACTAAACTAATCGGTCTTTCGAGACTTGATCTTTTGTGATCATTATAATGTTATGTAATAATGCACTGACTCTGGGTAACTGGAGTCGGGGAGTTACAATAATCATCCGGAATTTTCTTATCCTTTGGGTACTGTTTACAATTAATGATACCATTTTTCACTTATTTAAACATTTTAATTAAGAATATGTTTTTAGGAAAATTCATCTTTATTTATATCTTCAGTTGGAAATCTAATTTGTTTTAAAACCATTTTTTGCAAAAGAATATTTCCAAATATTCATTACGTGTTAAAAATATTTCTTCAAATAGTAAAGGATATTTTCCTCACGAAATTATTTAATTTTTTTAAGAAACCATTCTAGTTTTCAAGGTTACTTTCAACACTAATAAAAATGTAGGAAATACAAAAAATTAGAAAAAATTCATTGCAATACCTTACCCTATCCAAATTATTGGGCCTTTCCATTGGGATAGGTAGTATATATGAAATATATCCCAATGGGTTTTAGAAAAACAATGGTATAACTATATCTATTTCAACAGTTTTCTAAATCTGTTGTCATATTTCTACCTCAAATATGCAGCATGGGCCAACCTCCCCTCCTCTCATCCAGATCTAATCCCATGACCTAGCAATAATGATGCTCCTCTCTCTTCCCAACCAGACAATAGAAAATCTCTCTTTTTTCAATCATTTAATTATTTTTCAATATTAAATATATGGCTTTCAAATATTTTAGTTATTCTATCAAAAATCCATTTAATTTTGATTTTTGGTATAAAACACCATGAAAGAATCTTAATTTTTTATAAATTTAATTTATTTACTTCGTGTGGTTGGATTTAGGATTTATTTTATTCTGTTCATGACTATTAGGGTTTTTTTTAAAATGGCTTGGTTTTGGTTCATTTTATCCTATTTTTTATGGGATCATTAATATTTATTCTGCTTGATTTTGGTCCAAGTTAAGTTAGTCTAGTCTCTATATATTTTTTAAATTCATACGTCCAAAAAAATATTAGGTATAAAAGATCCCATTATAATATGAAATCATCTAATCATTACTAAATAAATGGTGTAATTATTTACTTTTTGATTGATATGGAATAAATTTTCTATATATATAAAAGTTTTTTGTATATAAAAAATAACTTATACAAGTATCTTATTGTGAAACATATGTAAAACAAAATTTTCTTAATGAGGCTCTTAGAGAGCATTTTTTTAAAACATTTTACTAGAAAACCTAATTTCATACCTACATTTTCCTAGTGAAACACTTATTGGATCGAATAATATTATAAATGGTAAATGTAATTATAATTCTTTTAGAATAACCTAAACATAACTAAAAACTAAACACACTGTACATGAAGATTTTGAGTGATGAAAATAGATGAAAACTATGAAATGAACATACTGAAATAGTTTGGATAAAAAATGATATTTATTAATTACAATACATATGGGTTACTGAGTTGGGGGAGAAAATATTTAAATATACCATTAAAAAATATTTAATTTAATGTATTAATATTTATCATGAGAGTGTAATGCTGAAAATCTGTAGGTGATGTCACCACATAGACACCTAACTAACTAATTTATAAATAAAATATAAATCCTGATTTAACATAAACATTGATATCAATGTGTAATAACACCTCAAATTAATGTAAATAAATACTCATTAAAAAACATATCCCTTAAACTTTAATATAAAACCACACTAACCAGACCCCACCAAAACTACAATGAACTAAAAAAAAGCTCAAAAAAATGGTATTGAACTTACATGAAGATAAATTATTTAGATGGACCCCAACCAAACTAAATGGATTTGAAATTACTCATATCAATTGAAATAGAATGGGCTGAAATGGATAAAAATTCTTACTTCACAGTGAAACTACATTTTATAAAAATGACACGAAATGAAAAAAATAAAACTGAAACAAAAAAATGAAATGTACCATGAAGACGCAATTAAATAATAAATAAACTAAATTGAAAAGTATTGACAAAAATCCTAAGAAAACTGAATTGTACAAAACTAACATAACAAGTCATGAAAATAAATGAACTAAACAAATCAACCCTTTACCAAGTTAATCATACATATACTAACAAATAATTTCTCTATCATAACCAAACCAACTTGAAAAAACCAACTAAATTGAATTGAAATGACTTGATCTAACCCATGTAGACTTGAGTTGACCATAACTATGCTAAAATACATCAAACTAGACTAAAATAAAAATAAATGATCTAAAATGGATATAACTACAAGAAATTATATAATCATGATAAAAAATTTACTAACTTCAACAATAATAAACCAAAAACTAATATAAATACACCACCCCAAAAAAACAACCCAACTAAATCCAGTAGAACTAAAAAAATCATAAAAAAAATAATGACCAAATTGGATAGAACCAAGATATACCACATTTAACTGAACTGTTTCAAACAACACCAATCCAAATGGAATATAAATATTTGAACTAATGTAAATAAAATTTATTTGAAAAAAACTATCCCACTTTGAATTAAACTATTTCAAATTGAACAAAACAGTATGCACTTGAACTAAAGATACACAACCCCAACCAAATAAAACTAGACCAAATCAATAAAAAATACCTAACATGACACGACAAAATATGAATTTAAATTAAACTAATTAAATGAAATTAACCAAAAAAATAAACCTAATCAAATTAACCTAAAAGAGAACAAATTTATGGGGAGCGTCACTTAGGAACCTACCTTATGGTCCTTTATTCCTCATCAATTAATTGACTCAATTATATCTCATCTAAATAAAAAAAACCCAATATATTTATATTTCAATTAAAAAATTATCATAATTAAATAATTTACCGTCAATGTATTAGGAACATTATTAATTATTTATCTAATTGAAGTAAATATCATGTTTTCAGGTTTATAGTATTTTGTTATATATATAGTATTTTTTTTATTTTATATTATGATTCTCATAGAGACTAGTGTGTCTAGTATGGTTTTATATGAAGTGACCAATTTTTAGTTTTGTAAATATGATTTTTATTAAACTTAAATAATATTTAATTTATTTTATCAAATAAAATATAATTTTTTTAAATATATAGAAGTTGGATTTATTAAACTAATACAATATCATGAAATTTTCAAAATAATATTGAAATATTTTCAGACTTTACATTTAACAATTCTTCAGATAGTGTTTACATACACTTCTCAAGTTATAATTGTGTTGTAAGATCATGGTTGAGTTATAAAGTTCTATATCATATAAACAAATATGGTTAAAAAAAATTCTTTGTGGTATAATAATCAGGGGAAAATGAAATCAAAAAATGTTTATGATCTAAATGAGATAAATTGATCGAATAATTTATAGGAATACCAGTTTCTATTTATGCTTCATCATGATTATGAACGAATTCCATCCAAATAATTCTTTGATACGAGAACATATGATACATATAATCAACAAGATAATGTAGATAGGGTACAAAATTGAATGTTTCTTCCACAAATCCACTAAATCGTCAATGTGGTAAAATAAAAAATCACGAATTATTAATTAATTTTTTCAAGGGAAAACCATGAATAATATTTATAATACTTCCATCAATTAGGTTATTACCGTTATGAATTAATTACTTCCAGTTGATTCAGATATTCCTTTACACCATTATATGGCATGAAATTCAGTTGAGGAACATGGATTTTCAAAAAACAAAATTCATATGTTCCTGAAAGATTACATCTTATTCAAGGAGTAAAATACTGAAAAGAATGATTTTATAAAACATGGAACATCATGATGGAAGCCAAAAAGCTAATGAAACACCATCTAATGTTCCACATAATGTAACAGGGTACATTCTATTGTTCCCTAGTCTCCAAATCCTTTTATAATTGATGAAATATCAATGAAAATGTTATGGAATGACACTGAGAGAATTAATAATAATGTTTATTATGTTCACCCTGTAGATCAATTTTTTTGGAAGATATTTGATGCTTAATATAATGATTTCACATTTTATGTGTGAAATGTGAGCTTGATTATTTCATGGGAGTTATTTAATCTATTCGTTCTAATACTTAATTCACACAACACATGTTCAGTTTCAATACTTATTTATAACCATCTGCCATTGATTCATATGAAACAACCTTTCACTTTCATTAGTATACTCATATCTGGACCTTTTGATTCTTTAAATGATACAAATTTATACATTAAACCTTTGATAATAGAGTTTAAACAACTTTTAAATATGGTTGTTTGTATATACGATGCATGTTCAAAAGACATAATTCATATGTGTGTTCGTCTTATGTGTATGATCAATTATTTTACTACTTATGAAAAAATATTGGGTGGATAATTAAGGGAAAAATATCTTGTCATATTTATATGATCCAAAAGGCATAAATATCATCATAGTGTAATTTTTATTTTACATTAAGGATTCTTTCTAACGTACCATCTATATAGGAATAATTGTTGAAGGCTTTTCAACAACATGGAGACCGACATTCCGCCACAACATATGTCTAGAATTGATAAACATAATGTTTTTTACGATTTCAGTTTTTATTCAAAAAGGGTTATATGAAATATATAATTACGAAGAATGGTTCCACTTTATGCAGTTATAATTTGAAGTAGAGAAGTATCATCTTTGAGTTTCCTTATTGGTCAGCCTAATTCTTAGGTCATTTCTTAGACATAATGCACATTAGAAATAATATATGTGAAATGTTACATTCAATTATTCTAAATGTAAAGGGAAAGACAAAGTATTAATTACAATCTCTTCATGACATGGTGTATTGGGGAATTAGAAGAGAATTTCATCCTATATATATAAGTTAAAATAAATGGATTGTTTCATCTGATTATTATTTGATGACAAACGTAGAAAATAAATCAATTTCTACAAGTACAAGTTACTATTAAAGTTATCTATACTTATTAGAAAAAAAATTTAAAAATGGGTCAATGTAAGTGATTTTATGATGAAACCATTGAAGAACCATGATTATCACATCCTTCATCATGAGTTTAATATAGTACAAGTATTTCATTTTATGTTAAATAATGTATGTTTGTCCATTTCTCAGTTGTTCCATTTCATTAGAGACCTTTTTCATAAGAATATTTTTCTGTCATTCATAAAATTATTATTGTTAAAGGTAGCATAATATTTGGTGAGATAGAGAACATATTTTCTCTATCATTTTTTAGATGAAGGTTTCTTCTAAATGTCCATATTCAAAACAAAATACTTCTTGTTGTACCTGTTTCTTTTCATTTGATGAATCCAAATGAAATAAAATTTTCCACATTGAATTATTATGTCTATAAAAATTATCATCCTGAAGGTTCTATCATGAATGTATACTTGTCTCGAGAATGTATATATTTTTGTTCAATGTATTTGAATGATCTGACTATGAGACCTGGCAGATAAATTATAAATGACGAAGAAAAATATGAGAAAATTGAACCTAGTATTCCATCACATCAATAAACAGTGGTAATTCATGGCTCTTATAGATTGACCAAATTATGCCTTAAAGAATGGGAGATGTCACATCACCTGGTTTTGTTTAACTATAATTTTTTCAATGACTAAAATAAATAAATTTAACTTGTATATTTTATCTCTTGTTATTTAATTTTATATATCGGTTAAATTATTTTGGTTTTTTTAGTAGGTAACATAAACAATTGATAAATGAAAAAATTCATTCTATATATTTGACATTGAGGTAGAATTTACCAAAAAAAATAGTTTTCTACTTTGTTAAAATTGATGGATGATATATGACATTAATAAAATAATAAAATCAATATTTAATAAATTTTAATGTTCAATTATTTCACATACAATGTTTTCCTATAGACTCTATATATTAGGAAATAAGTGCTTTTAATTTTTTTTCCTAATTCCATGGTTTGAGAATGAAAATTCATTTTAATAAATGGGTACAAATTTATTATCACTGGATGAGAAAGGAACATGATAAGACAATATGATGGTGTTATGGAAACTACCACAACCGAATATTATGGAATTACATTAGATAGCTGACCTCAATTTCAAAGGGTATATTATTATGAATTCATTGAGAAATTTATAATATTTAGTTATTTTTATCATGGTTGAGACACTATGATGAAATTCATGTGGATTTATTCGACGATAGGGTATGGAAACTTTATCAATGAGTGTGGATTTCATGTTATTGACATGTCTCTTCATTTAATCAAACAACATGAATTTTTTGTGTTTTATTTGAAGACATTTATTTTATAATGGTTATGATGGAATTGAAACCATCAATTTTACTATTGGACCATATCTATTTATAATATAACATATATCCAATATATCAACTTTCAACGTTTGATGTGGACCTGAAATTGTGGTGGGAAGTATATAGAATTATCCATCCTTATTCGAAATTATTTTGGATTAGCTCGACATGGGTTGTTACTGTAACGACCTGGACCCAAACAACCACTCGAACAGTGCTAAACAGGTTGGGTGTCACTACCTTAGGCACACCTCCCTGAACACCAAAGGATGTCGACTAGCAGCAAGGGTTTCATAGGTATAATGGGGAGGCTATACCCTCTCAAAGGATAATAATGGTACTGGTCCGAGTATAATAACACAGATGTAGTAGAATAAATACCTCAGCAGACTCGAACCAGACCCGCAGATCAGAGTCACATTCAATATCAATAAATAGTGGATGTAATAAATATAAACAATAGCAGTGGAAAGTAAACACAACATCACACTGATCACTTGTAACTACCACTGAACAACAAACATGCATCCGAAACATGTAATACATATATTTATATATATAAAGGCGTTAATGGGTAACCAACTATAGCTACATAAAAAATAAGCCTGCTAATATAGTAAAGAATACAAAACAAGATAAACTCTAGCTAGGCAAGACCTCAAGGTCCATACCATCTCGATGAAACAGCTAATGCAGCCCAGCTCCTGAAGCCGACCTCTTTCCTACACATAAATACATAAAGTCTGCACGCATCCCGAACGGCCCGTGCAGGGTTTGAGACAAACCTGATTAGGATACCACCCAATGGTGCGTACCTAATATAAGTGTTTAAGCAGGTATTCATTTATAAGGAAAATAGTAGGCAGTACGATGCACAAGAAAACACAAACTCCACTAGTGCTCAGCAACCACCATGGAGTGTCACCTTCTTTGGCCAATGCTGGAATCTCTGTTGTGTAACCCATCACAATGTTACCCCTAACACCGCATGTCTCAAGTACCGACTTCCCGAATGAATGCCCAAAAATAGTAACCCAGCACCTTGTGACTCCTAACACCTCGAGCCTCAAGTACCGACATCCCAAAGACAGGCCGAAGAATTAACCTGAAAGAACAATGATTCATGTCATCAAATAAAATAACTGGAGGGACAACGATGTATACCCTCAAATAAATAGCCCGAGGGACAATGATACCTTCCCACAAATCAAGTGACCGAAGGGATGATGGTAACCGCCCTCAAATAAGTAACCGGAGGGATAGAGAAACCTTCCCTCAAATCATGGCGAGCCTCATCCCCCAACCCAAAAGCCTCAAGCTATCCCCTGGATGCTCCTCACCTCCCACGTTGCTTCCTATGGAAAGCACTATAAGGCCCCAGCCTTAAAACTTACTTAATATTGAATTAAATGAGTAATTCACATTGAGGATCTTTTCAGGTTTAGAGTATTAGAGAATTAGGACATAACTATTACATCTCAAAAGATTACAAAGTAGTCGCTTCTACTAAATTTCCATAAAATAAAAACTCTTAAAAAGAAACATGTATAGTTCCATGTTTTAGGTAGCATGAATTTCCCTTGATCCCATCCTTGACCCTATTCCATGCTAAGTCCTGTGAAAAACATTTCAAAAACTTGGTATGAGCATAAAAAGATCAGTAAGGGATACACAAAGAATGAAACCTGTTAGTTTTTCAAAACAACAAGTAAACCATGTATACTTTATCAAAGTAATACTTTTCACCTCTTCCAAGTAGTAAAAAACACTTCGCTGAATAAAAGTTCATTACATACCATTTTGTAACCAAAAGATTACCATAAAACCCATATAAAGAACACATAACATATAAAGGTAACTTGGTACATAAACATACTTAAGTGGAATAACTATACGGTCGACTTCCACACATATCACTTAATGGAATAGCCATTCGGCCAACTTCCATACATACTTAATGGAATATCCATACGGCTGACTTCCATACCTAATGCATTGGAGGTTATAACGTAACCACCCTTCCTGGTATTCACGACACCACCCGTCATATGGTTTATCATGTAACCACTCGTTAAATGTCCAAGTACCATAATAAAATCATAAGACATAAAACAAATATAATGTTAAGAAAACATTTCCACACTTTGATCACAATATATCACTCAAATATATTGACATAACAAATCCATTACAAAATCTATTTTCAATACCAAAATACATAAAAGAGTATATGGTATTTATTTCATTTTAAAAACATCACGGCTTGTTGAGGAAGCCAGATACTAAATAATACTCGCGGCAGCGGAAAAGGTCGTTGTCACTGCGTACGTGAAAAGAAACATTCCTTTTTGTCATTTAACAAAACGTTTCGTATAAAAAGATTTCTTTTGTATAAAAGTAAATTTCAATGGGGTTTATACACCATATAAAATAAAGTTGTGTATAAAACGAAATATGCCTCAATGAAAGGAGATTGAGACGTAGTCCCATACAAAGACGATATCCTTGGTTTAAGGATAAATCGATTACATAATTATGTGTGACAAATGAATACACCAAATATAATTGGATATTATGTGTAAAATAATCAAAGGTCATTCACACATATTCAAAGGATGACATATTCAATAACTACATGTTGAACCCAAAGAAATCGGAATTGGGTTAAGAAGTTCTCTTGACAGCCTATCGGCGTCACATCAAAATGAGTTGATTAGAGATAAAAAGTGTATCTCATCACTTGGACATAAAAGTTACATCAATAATGATATATGAGAACATATCCAAACATAACAATATGTAAATTAAAATACCCAACAAAAGAAGTCTTTTAAAAAGAGGAGGGTGAAAGGTTCCCTTATCGACTTGGGTATCTTTCAAAACATACACCCCATGAAAGAAGGACAATACATCATTGATGTAAATACTCATAAAACGAAAGTATATTACAAAAAGAGTAGAATAATGGGCATTATGTACACCACTCAAAGGAAATTGAGGCAAATGTAGCATAAATCTCATGAGAATAAAAGTGAGATGAAAAATCCCTTACGAAAACTCGGCAGCCTAACGGCGCCACATAAAACATTCAAAAATGGATTGATGAGATCAAATAGGGTATCTCATCATATTAACATAAATTTTATAGAAATATTAATATAAAATAACAACCCCCAACATAAAAAAGTGGATCTTAAAAGAAGTGACATAAAGGAGAGTACTTAAAAAGAAAGAGAGAGGTTGGATCTCTTACGTAAAATTCGGCAGCCTAACGGCGCCACTCAAAACTTCCAAAATGGATTGATGAGAGAGAATAGGGTATCTCATCATATGAACATAAAAATTACAGTAATATTATTATAAAAGAATATCCCAAAAACAAGAAATATGATCTTTTAAAGGAATGACATAAAATAATGTACTTAAAAAGAAAGAGAGGTGTAGGATCCCTTACCTTGGGTCCGACTTGACTCGATCGTTCTTTAACGTCCTGAATAATAAACTTGAGTTAATTTATACATTCTTAATAACCATTTACAAGTTAATTATTCCTTTTATATCAATTATTGACATGTTATAATCATTATGTAATCATTTAAGTTAATAATGTTTGTTTTGTCGATATTTGGTTCTTAAGTCGAAAGTAGACTTCTTACAATTACATGTTGTTCGTGTGGTCAAATGTTCTTTTTATCCAGAATGAAATTCCTGATTTGGATATCATATATATCATATATATCTAGAATATACATGTATTTATAATATCACATAATCATTTAGAGGTAAGAAATGAAATGCACCGTTCATGAAGACGGTAAGCCGTACGTACGCATGAATGCTACTTTCATTTCTTTTTCATATTAATGGAATTAAAACTAAATGAGAGGTATGTATATTTTAATTCCAGAATTATATTCATCATTTAGATGTATCATTCATCATATATATCCATTATATACATGTACTTATAATAGTACATTACATTTGTGGATAAGAAATGAAATGCACCGTTCATGGAGACGGTAAGCCGTACGTACGCAAGAACGCTACTTTCATTTCTATCTCATATTTGAATGGAAAGAAATAATAATGATATAGAGGTATATACTAATTCCAGTATAACATAATATATAATAACATTAAATTCATCCTTTATACGTCCCACGTATGGCATTAAGGAATCACATTACTTTGAGGGGGCGGTAGTCCGCACTTCCTAAAATGAAGATATCGCGTATACCCATAATAGAAGCCATAAAGGTAAGCCACAAATGAAAAATACAGAAGCTTAAGTAAAACATAAACATATTATATATCATATATAAATATATTGACATCTTAATGGCCAGCTTTGAAGGTGTTATATGAGTGTTGAACAATCATCGTTTCGTGAGGCAGAAATTCGCCATCCACAGAAACATTATGTTCTTTAACCATTAGATGTAGGTAATTGTAGCTAGAATCTTTCTTATAACAACATACTAGTATATTGAGGATATTGGAGTTGTTACAAAAGAAAAGAATAAAAAGAGTTTAGGGGGTTGGAGAATCAAAATAAAACAAAAGGACTCAAAAGAAGACATTACCTTAAAATCGGGTAACTCACCTTGGTTTCAGCTCAAAGGCTTCCTTGGGAAGACTTCTGCACAAAGTGAGGCTTAAAGGAGTAATATATGGATGTGGAGAGCCAAAATGGGCAGGTTTTGGCCGAGCCAAAGCCTTTGGGAGTGTGGGTAAGGAGGTAGAGGTGGAGGCCTTTTATAAGTGGAGAGGAGGGGCACTCTTGGAAAGTGAAGAAAAGTCACTTTATTTCAAAATGGTATTCGGATTTAAGAGGTCCCACATTGATGTATTTAGAGGATAAGGTGATAAGGGTTCTAAATACACTCATCCAATAGGTTTTGGACGTGTGTAGGTCTTAGATATTACATTATAGTTCCATTTTATTTAAATCGTTAAATAATGAGGTCATCGTTGCATCATCATGATGTCATAAATAATTTAATTTATTTAATGACTAAAAATAATAAAAAATTACTATGATGTAGGAAATCTTTTTTTCTTTCCAATTACTATTTATAGTCAAAAATATGACTTTTATAACCCCATGTAAAAATTATTTTAGTAAACAATCTCATGTTTGTGTCATTTTTACGTTAACATTAAATAAAAAGTTATTTATGTCATTTCCCAACCAAAGTGGCTCCATGGGGTCCCCAAGTTGACCCATGGCTTTTATTGGTCGTCCATGACACATAACATTAGGTTAGGACATGTGTCAAGTTCATTTCATATTATTAAAACATTATTTTTACCTTAAACTACACTAATTACCTCTAATCGCGATTAAAAACTTAATAAGTTACTATTCAACAAAAAAACTATTTTAATCCCATTGAACCACATTTTACTTCTTATTGACAACCATGTATGTCGGATTTTTGAAATTCAAAACACAAAGGTGGCAAATTTTCATTTAAACGGAAAAATCAGTTTTTATAAGTACCGCTTAGTGGTTTCACTATTCATCAAAAATTGAAGTTTTTCAGAAAATTACCAAAAATTCACCCTAAGCTATATTTGATATTCCGAATTCAAAAATGAAGTCTATTTTAAAAAATTCAAAACATATAAGTCACATTAATTAATTTAATAATTAATTCCCGCTGTCATGACAAATAGCGTGTTTTTACGAAACAATAAGTATCAAAAGATTGACACTAGTTTTAGTCCGATTTCAAAGTGAAATTAATTCCAACAACCACTATTTGATTTAATGGTAAAAATATATTATATTTTCACTTTAAAACCAATTAATAATATAATATAATCATATAAATAAATTATATTAAAAAGAGGTTTTGAATTAAAATACAACATTTTACACTATTCATTAAAAAAATGAACTTTATCGGAAAGATACCAAAAATTTACACAAAGTAAATTTTGATGTCCCGATTCTAAAGAAGAGTTTCATTTGGTCTAAAAAGAATTTATAATAATGAACAATACTATAATTAATGACGGTTCGCCATCATAAGTCGATAAGTGAACCTTTAGTGAAAACCAGGGCATATACGCCTAAAATTGAATTCTTTCCGTATTTTAAGCCTTTATCTTTTATTGGATAAATGTAAAAACATTTAAAAACATATATAATCATATTTTAGTTATTTCTATACATTCCCTCCAATACAACGGCTACATGTTAACTGCCATTTAAAATAATATTATTTTATTATTAGAGTGCAATGTAAGATTCCCAAGAAACTCGTTGTTGCGTGTTGGGTACGCCATCGAGCATAGCATCCCATTTAAAGTCATAATAATATTTTATTCACAAATATGGATAAATATGAAAATGTCATATTCTTTATTTACCTGGGGTGTTACATCCTTCCCCCCTTTTGGGAATTGCATCCTCGCAATTTTAAAATTGGGCTTGGAAACATCCTTGAAAGTCCCACATCGGAAGAAGAGTCGGTAAAACAATCACTTTAAAATACAGAAAGATAACTACAAAGGTCACCCATGTTAACCCATACTAGGATTCCAAGTATGAAAACATGGTCATGGAGGAGAAAACATAGGGTCATGTTCTGATGGAGAGTGATAGAAAACATATTTAGGTGAAAGTTAACCATAAGAAAATCACAAACTTGTGATGGGTTAAACGGTATTCGATTCCCCAAAAGGAAAAGTCAATAGACAACATTTTTGTTTTAAGTTACTTTTTATTGAGGAACTTATTCATAAGGACACATAATCACTTATCATGTTGACTTTCAACTTTTATTAGATTCCTTACACAAACTCATATGTTCTCCAAAAGGCAAGTATTTAGGAAGACTTGTTCACATTAAGAGTACTATAATCAACTTTTAGAGAATCACCTAATCCACAAAAGAGAACTATATACTTCCCAATTCTTTAGACTTTAACCAAAACCAAAACCAAAAAGGCTAGTACAAGATCAGATAATCCAGAAAAGGATAACCCTTTATGAAAATAAAATCTATCCTTAATCTCCAAAATTTGTCCAACAAAACCCAAAGTTCAACGAGGACCATTAGATAAACAATTTGTCCATAAAATTCTTCAAAGTAAACCAAAATAAGGTTGAAACCCAATTATTTGAAGGATTTAGTCACATAGACTTCCAAGTTAAATTGTAACATTTATCTCCAAACAACATCTGTTGCTCCTAAAGTCTCGTATTGAAAACTAATTAACCTAA
Source organism: Viscum album (assembly GCA_963277665.1). Classification (NCBI taxonomy): domain Eukaryota; kingdom Viridiplantae; phylum Streptophyta; class Magnoliopsida; order Santalales; family Viscaceae; genus Viscum; species Viscum album. The sequence continues at coordinate 246,295,511 of OY728157.1, read as the reverse complement.
TCACATATCCTCCTTGATAGGTTAATCATTTTCATAAATAACCCAAAATAAACTTACTCTTAATTCATAAAATCATATAACTATAAAGAATAAGTCAAACTAACTAGGGACTTCACGTAGTCCAGTGGTAGGTGATAAATACCAGTCGCACTTTGGTTGTGGGTTCGATTCCCGCAGTTTTGTCCGACACGACGGGTTGTCACACGGTCTGCGTGTTGTCCTTTTTCCAAAACTATATAATTCTAAAAACATTCCCCAAAACGAGATAAAATCTTTAAAAATAATCATAACATATTTTAACCTCAAGTTTATCTCACACCCTTCATTTTCCATCATATCATATAATAACCCATAATTACCTCAAAAGTAAGGATCATATAAACTCTAATGGTTACCTTTATAATTATTACCTAAACTCCCACATCGATTGGTCATCTTGTACATGATGCATTACCGAACATACCATGGTTCAAGTGTTTGATCATGACTCCTTGATAGTTGGTTTAGAACAACCATGAGTTTCCTCATTGAATCCCCCATTTTATCTAGTATCTTAATCAGAGAACCACCACAGTTTCCTTCAAACCTATTGTCTCTTTTGTGCTTGCTAGATCCATCCATTCACTAAAAACAGAAATGTCAGTGTGATTATATCAACAAAACCATCATGTACTAATGAGGAAGGTAAACACTAAGATATACTTACTCATTCACTTTATCTAAAACTAGGACTCTTTCTGAAATCCTAACCATTATGGTAATGTCACTTATGCTTAGAGAATACCCTGACCTCTAAAGTTATCTAAACCGACCTTTGATACCAACTATAAGGCCCCAGCCTTAAACCTTACTTAATATTGAATTAAATGAGTAATTCACATTGAGGATATTTTTGGGTTTAGAGTTTTATAGAATTAGGAAATAACTATTACATCTCAAAAGATTACAAAGTAGTCACTTCTACTAAATTTCCATAAAATAAAAACTCTTAAAAAGAAACATGTATAGTTCCATGTTTTAGGTAGCATGACTTTCCCTTGATCCAATCCTTGACCCTATTCCATGCTAAGTCCTATGAAATTTTTTTCAAAATCTTGGGATGAGCATAAAAATCTCAGTAAGGGATACACAAATAATGAAAACTGTTAGTTTTTCAAAATAACAAGTAAACCATGTATACTTTATCAAAGTATTACTTTTCACCTCTTCGAAGTAGTAAAAAACTCTTAGCTGAATAAAAGTTCATTACTTACCCTTTTGTAACCAAACGATTACCATAAAACCCATATAACGAACACATAACATATAAAGGTAACTTGGGACATAAACATACTTAAGTGGAATAACCATACGGTCGACTTCCACACATATCACTTAATGGAATAGCCATTCGGCCAAATTCCATACATACTCAATGGAATATCCATACGGCCGAATTCCATACTCAATGCATTGGAGGATATAACGTAACCACCCATCCTAGTATTCACGGCACCACCCGTCATATGGTTTATCAGGTAACCACCCGTTAAATGTCCAAGTACCATAATAAAATCATAAGACATAAAACAAATATAATGTAAAGAAAACATTTCCACACTTTGATTACAATATATCACTCAAATATATTGACATAACAAATCCATTACAAAAACCCATTTTCAATAACAAAATACATAAAAGAGTATATGGTATTTATTTTATTTTAAAAACATCACGGCTTGTTGAGGAAGCCAAAGACTAAATAATACTCATGGCGGCGGAAAAGGTCGTTGTCATAGCGTACGTTAAAAAAAGCATTCCTTTTTGTAGTTTAGCAAAACGCTTCGTATAAAAAGATTCCTTTTGTATAAAATTAAAATTCAAATGGGGTTATACACCGTATAAAAGAATGTTGTGTATAAAACGAAATATGCCTCAATGAAAGGAGATTGACACGTAGTCCCATACAAAGATGGTATCCTTAGTTTAAGGATAAATCGATAACATAATTATGTGTGACAAATGAATACACCAATTGTAAGTGGATACTATGTGTAAAATAATCAAAGGCCATTCACACATATTCAAAGGATGACATATTCAATAACTAAATGTTGAACCCAAAGAAATTGAAATTGGGTTAAGAAGTTCCCTTGACAGCCTAACGGCGTCACAACAAAATGAGTTGATGAGAGATAAAAAGTGTATCTCATCACTTGGACATAAAAGTTACATCAATAAGGATATATGAGAACATATCAAAACATAAAAATATGTAAATTAAAAGACCCAACAAAAGAAGTCTTTTAAAAAGAGGAGGGTGAAAGGTTCCCTTACCGACTTGGGTATCTTTCAAAACATACACCCCATGAAAGAAGGACAATACATCATTGATGTAAATACTCATAAAACGAAATTATATTAAAAAAAGAGTAGAATAATGGGCAGTATGTACACCACTCAATGGAAATTGTGGCAAATGTAGCATAAATATCATGGGAATAAAAGTGACATGAAAAATCCCTTACGAAAACTCGGCAGCCTAACGGCGCCACATACTACTTACAAAAATGGATTGATGAGATCAAATAGGGTATCTCATCATATTAACATAAATTTTATATAAAGAGGAATTTAAAATAACATCCCCCATCATAACAATGTGGATCTTAAAAGAAGTGACATAAAGGAGAGTACTTAAAAAGAAAGAGAGAGGTTGGATATCTTACAAAAAATTCGGCAGCCTAACGGCGCCACTGAAAACTTCCAAAATGGATTGATGAGAGAGAATAGGGTCTCTCATAATATGAACATAAAAATTACAGTAAGGTTAATATAAAATAATATCCCAAAAACAATAAATATGATCTTTTAATGGAATGACATAAAATAATGTACTTAAAAAGAAAGAGAGGTGTAGGATCCCTTACCTTGGGTCCGACTTGACTCGATCGTTCTTTAACATCCTGAATAATAAACTTCAGTTAATTAATACTTGCTTAAGAACATTTTACAAGTTCATTAGTCCATTTATATCAATTATTGACATGTTATAAACATTATGTAATCATTTAAGTTAATAATGTTTGTTTTGTCGATATTTGGTTCTTAAGTCAAAAGTGGACTTCTTACAATTACATGTTGTTCGTGTGGTCAATGGTTCTTTATATACAGAATGAAATTCCTGATTTTGATATCATATATATCATATATATCTAGAATATACATATATTTATAATATCACATAATCATTTAGAGGTAAGAAATGAAATGCACTGTTTATGAAGACGGTAAGTCGTACGTACGCATGAACGCTACTTTCATTTCTTTGTCATATTAATGGAATTAAAACTAAAAGAGAGGTATGTATATTTTAATTACAGAATTATATTCATCATTTATATGTATCATTAATAATATATATCCATTATATACATTTACTTATAATAGTACATTACATTTGGGGATAAGAAATGAAATGCACCGTTCATGGAGACGGTAAGCCGTACGTACACATGAACGCTACTTTCATTTCTATCTCATATTTTAATGGAAAGAAATAATAATGATATAGAAGTATATAATAATTCCAGTATAACATCATATATAATAACATTAAATCCATCCTTTATACGTCCCACGTATGGCATTAACGAATCACATCACTTTGAGGGGGCGGTAGTCCGCACTTCCTAAAATGAAGATATCGTGTATACCCATAATGGAAGCCATAAAGGTAAGCCACAAATGAAAAATACAGAATCTTAAGTAAAACATAAAAATATTATATATCATATATAAATATAGTGACATCTTAATGGCCACCTTTGAAGGTGTTATACGAGTGTTGAACAATCATCGTTTCGTGAGGCAGAAATTCGCCATCCACGGAAACAGTATGTTCTTTAACAATTAGATGTAGGTGTGTGTAAGTGTAGATCGAATACTTCTTATAACAACATCCTAGTATATTGAGGATACTGTAGTTGTTACAAAAGAAAATAATAAAAAGAGTTTAGTGGGTTGGAGAAGAAAAATAAAACAAAAGGACTCAAAAGAAGACATTACCTTAAAATCGGGTAACTCCTCTTGCTTTGAGCTCAAAGGCTTCCTTGGGAAGACTTATTCCCCAAGTGAGGCTTCAAGGAGTAAAAGAGGGATGTGGAGAGACAGAATGAGCAGCGGTTGGCCGAGCCAAAGGCTTTGGGAGTGTGGTTAAGGAGGTAGAGGTGGGGGCCTTTTATAAGAGGAGAGGAGGGGCACTCTTAGAAAGTAAAAAACAGTCACTTTATTTGAAAATGGTTTTCGGATTTAAGAGGTCCCACATTGATGTATTTTGAGGATATGGTGATAAGGGTTCGAAATCCACTCATTCAATAGGTTTTGGACATGTGTAGGTCTTAGATATTACATTATCTTTCCATCTTATTTAAATCGTTAAATAATGAGGTCATCGCTGCATCATCATGATGTCATAAATAATTTAATTTATTTAATGTCTAATTTTTTTTTTAAAAATACTATGATTTAGGAAATATTTTTAGATTTCCAATGACTATTTATAGTCAAAATTCTGACTTGTATAACCCCATGTAAAAATTGTTTTAGTAAAAAACTTCATGTGTGTATCATTTTTACTTTAACATTAAATAAAAAGTTATTTATGTCATTTCTCAACCGAAGTGGCTTCATGGGGTCCCCAAGTTGACCCATGGCTTGTATGGGTCGGCCATGACACATAAAATGAGGTTAGGACATGTTTCATGTTCATTTCATATTATTAAAACATTATTTTTACCTTAAACTACACTAATTACCTCTAATCGCGATTAAAAACTTAATAAGTTACTATTCACCAAAAAATTATTTTAATCCCATTGAACCACATTTTACTTCTTAATGACAACCATGTGTGTCAGATTTTTGAAATTCAAAACACAAAGGTGGAAAATTTTCATTTAAACGGAAAAATCAGTTTTTATAAGTACCACTTAGTGGTTTCACTATTCATCAAAAATTAATGTTTTTCACAAAATTACCAAAAATTAACCATAAGCTATATTTGATATTCCGAATTCAAAAATGAAGTCTATTTTACAAAATTCAAAACATATAAGTCACATTAATTAATTTAATAATTAATTCCCGCTGTCATGACAAATAGCGTGTTTTTACGAAACAATAAGTATCAAAAGATTGACACTAGTTTAAGTCTGATATCAAAGTGAAATTAATTCCAACGACCACTATTGGATTTAATGGTAAAAATATATTATAATTTCACTTTAAAACCAATTAAAAAGATAATCTAATCATATAAATAAATTATATTAAAAAGAGGTTTTGAATTAAAATACAACATTTTACACTATTCATTATAAAAATGAACTTTATCGGAAAGATACCAAAAATTTACACAAAGTAAATTTTGATGTCCCGATTCTAAAGAAGAGTTTCATTTGGTCCAAAAAGAATGTATAAGAGTGAACAAAACTATACATAATGACGGTTCACCATCAAAAGGCGATAAGTGAACCTTTAGTGAAAACTAGGGCATATACGCCTAAAATTGAATTCTTTCCGTATTTTAAGCCCTTATCTTTTATTGGATAAATCTAAAAACATTTAAAAACATATATAATCATATTTTAGTTATTTCTATCCATTCCCGCCAATACAACGACTACATGTTATCTTCCATTTAAAATAATATTATTTTATTATTAGAGTGCAACGTAAGATTCCCAAGAAACTTGTTGTTGCGTGTTGGGTACGCCATCGAGCATAGCGTCCTATTTAAAGTCATATTAATATTCTATTCACAAATATGGATAAATATGAAAATTTCATATTTTTTATTTACCTGGGGTGTTACAAGCACCCCAAACCAAAGTACCTAAACTGCATCTACGGGGGCATCTACCCACAAGAGTGGTCAAAATCACCTCATCACGAAGTATCTCTTTATACACACTACTCAAAGTTTAGGGTGAGCGGTAATCACCGAAATTGTACCTAATCCACCACACATATGACTCCTAGTGTCCCTGTGACCATGCTGCTCAAGTCTGATGTCCTTGTCATCCTAGTAACCCAGGTCATGCCCAACCTGACAGTCATTCTACCTCATGCTGACGTGATTGATGCCCAATCCCATGGTCAAAACTACCGAATGTAACCTCAGGGCAAGACCAACCTGATAGTTGTACGACCTCAAGATGATGTCCATGATTCCCAATCCTGTGGTCAAAACCACCCAATGTAACCCAGGGCCAAGCCCAACCTGATAGTCGTATTGCCTCAAGCTAACATCCTTGATGCGCAATCTCGTGGTCAAAACCACCCAAAGTAACCCAGGCCATGCCCATCATGTGATCAGCATCACTCAACAATCTCTGGACCACACCCATAACGATCCCAAGAACAACATTTACATATAAAACACATTTAAACAGAACAAATAACAGGTAAAACCATCTAAACAGATGAATTTCACTAAGAAATTGTTGTCCCAAACGAGCATTGATGTTTCTAAGATCTCCAACAATTATATCAAGGTTTAAATAACAAATCCTAACAGTTTAAACCAATACAAATCAAGTATTTTCATTTTGGAAACCCCGGCCAAAATGCCCCTTGTGAGCAACGACCTATCACATGGCCCTACTCAATCAAGAAAAGAAAAAGGCAATACCCAAAGGTATCCCATAGGTCTAACAAGAAATTTAAATAAGTAGTAGAAGATAAATTAGGGTCTCTCTCAAATACACGAAAATGCATCGAAGGCCACACTACCCAAGTGGAAATGAAAACACAAAATAGGTATGCACCACCTACCTTGACTCGTACGATGCTACTCCTCTAATAGAATCCTCAAATTGGGTCTAAAACGCAGTAGATCTGAAAAAGAATCCAAAACGCTCAAACCCTAGCAACTCATTCTAGAAGAGAAATCAAGAAAAATGGATCAAGAGGAATCGAGGCCTTACCCAGGGCGTTCCAACAGATCATACCATGATCAAAATAGAGTTCAGACGAAGATCCGTGATAGATTTAATGTCCCAGAAGGCTTGGTTCACAAAACCCGACTGAATATTTAGGTTCTTCCTCAATAGGAGGCTAATTTCCATTTTAACGGAAAAAAAGAAACTACACGGCGTTTACTTTAGGACTACACGCCATGTATCATTTTACTGTTCATAATATGGCTGAAATTCTGTTGCCTTACTTTCTAGAACCTGTTGACATGAGTCCACGGTGTGTACCTAGGGGTACACGGTGTGTAAATGATTTTCCTTCTCTCCCTCGCTGACTTACCCACACGCCATATATTTCTCTCTTACACAGCCAGACTGCACGGCGTGTCCATGGAGGACACATCGTGTACTCGATTTAAACAATTCTACATGGTCAACAGGCCTACACGGCATGTATGGCCACCACACAACCAAGGGTACCCGACATGTCCATAACTACATGCCGTGTAGTTAGAAATTTATACACAATCATCACACATCATGTACTTGATGAGAGCACATCCGACACTTGCCTATCCTATACATGGTGTGTACTTAAAATTACACTACGTGTAGTTTGGAAATTTTTAGAAACTACCAATTTTCACCAGATTTCTCAGGGACAAGTCAAAATGTCAAACAGGGTCGGGATTTTGACGCATTTTAAAAACCTAGGTTCTTACATTCTCCCCACCTTAACATTGCTCATCACTGAATTATCAAACAGAACCCAAATATGGCACCGAACATACCACCTCGATCAAAGAAACCCGGACTTCCTCAGTCACAAGGTTCTCGATAAATTCCTCAAGGAGCTCCCCACCTTAGGAATCACCAAACTCGGTCTCAACCTGAAAAAACTCAAAACAAGAAAATGTTCTCTAACCTGTTTCTAGAATCAAGGTCCTCTCATGACGCATTGTCACCCCTACGCCTCATTGGCACCCCCGTGCCACTTCCGACATCCAACGTATCTCGTACTTCATCGGTGTCCGCCTCCATGAGGCCCTACATCCCATGGATTCTCAAAACGAACCGGGTGGCTAGAACCTCAAGAAACCTACATCATTGATGCCCATGGCACCTCAAGTAACTCGGATCCTTGCTTCCCTGGTGCCTATGGAACCTCAAGTAACCCGCATCCTTGATGCCCCGATGCCTATGGAACCTCAAGTAACCCGCATCCTCGATGCCCCTGATGCTATGAATCCCATACATATATATATATAAATATATCACGCATCTGATATGGCACCAATCCCACTGACTAGCATCTAGTTAGTCCACATAGATCATGTGTATCATGTGAACTCAAAACGGATATGCCTCTATAGTTGATGACACAAAGGAAACATGGAAATCATAGCCACACCCATGGTGTACCTCTAACCATCATTAGCTAACCAGCCTACTCAGCCTCTGGAAGCTCCACAACATGCACCTAGCCTGAAGTATGGTTTCTAGATGATTGAACTCCCCATGTTTCTACTCCAGCCACCAGACACTGACACCTCAGCTGGACCTCGCTGTCTCTATCACGTCATCCACATGCAGCTAAACCTTGGCTACCATCTCCTGGTACCAAACCTGAACCAACTCCAGATTCCATCATCTGTCCTGGTCCTTGTATACTGGCTATCAGAGAAGGCTGCCTGTATAACCTCTCTAGATGCCCGACATATCCACATGCTCGACACTCTTTCGGAGGCCAATCGCACAGATTCCAAACATGCACTAGTTGTCCACACTAAATGCAAACCACTAAAGAACTGCTATGAGGTGGTATAGCTAAGTCATTATCCAGACTGCCCATCTAGAACTCATCCAGTCCTCGGTTCCTACTATCCTAACTATCACCCAAAACCTTCATCTGACCAACCAAATGCATATCCATCTGGTTTCCCTCTACTATGAGCTCTTGATTCACTTCCTCTAAAAAACTCCCAGCGTGAAGATATTCACCTAGATCCGAATGGCGTGTCGTAATCCATCTTCAAAGAGTCTCTCCCTAGCTGCGTCATCGCTTACCATACTAGGTGCAACACAAAACAACTTGGTGAAAGTAGATGCATAGTCCATGGTAGACATGTCTCCCAACTGAAGACTGAAGAACTCCCTATCTCTCTCTGCTCTTAGTGTCTCTGGGTAAAAGTGATCAGAGAACCTGTCCTCAAATTCCTCCCATGCCAGTCCCTCATGCCTCCGAGCTTGAGCCTACACATCCCAACAACGCTTTTTCGGTCCTCGAAGCATGTATGTCACCATCTTGACCCTCCGCCCTGGAGGAGTCTCGAGCTGCACGAAGATCATCTGCATGCTCTCTATCTAGTTCTCGGCCGCCTGCGGACAACCCTCACCCTGAAAAAGTGGTGGGTACTAGGAATAGAACTCTCGTGTCAGATATTCCATAGATGGATATATAACTTTCGTTCCTCTGTCAAACCCCTTCAAGACATGTACTTGGCTAACTCGGAGCTGCTCGTCGATCCATGGTCCGAACGCTGCCAAACCCGGTTGTTGTCTTGCCTACATTGAATCCTGAACCTGATCTTGTCTCTGAGCTTGTACCTATAGCTCCTGCTCCGCCTGCACCAGATCTTGAACCTAATCCTCCACATGTGGCACTGTACCATCTCCCATCTGACGCTCCATCTGAGTCTCCCAAAAAGGAACCCACTGAATACCATAAGTGGTAATACAACCCATATACATAACAATTTACATATATATAACACATATAAGTAAAAGCAGTAAAAGGAAGCGTGTATCTACTAACCTTGCTCTTCCCCACCGCAACCCATGCCCCACGGAATCCCGACTTCATGGCATCCTTACTCGCCCCTCAATATAGCCCAGTATCAAAAGTACCTCGGGCCATGCCCATCCCGATAACCAACTTTTTTTCCAACCGATGACCTATTCGCACAATCCTGGTAATCAAAGTCACCTCAACCGATAGTACCTGCCTGCTCATACAAGATCCAGACCCAAATAACATGTCACATGCAATTCTACAAAAATATAAATCCTGGAAAACACATTGCAACAACAAGAAATTATATAATAAATTCCACCTATTCACATTTCAAAGCATACAAAGCATGGATATTGATTTTTATTCACATGGAATTATCACATCACAAAGAAAATATGCAGTTATTAAATTGAAATACCCTAAAATGTGCCTATCAAAAGCCAAGAAAAAAAATCATTTCCATATTGGGACAAGGTCCAATTCTCCATTACCGCACTAGGTCAAGGGTTACATGAGCCACAAGGTGGAAATCATATAAACTGTAATCTGAGAAAAAACAAATAGCAATTCCCACCCATGGAAACATGGTCCATCCCTCATACTTGGGGCTGCAGGCACCCTAGAACAAGCTAGAAACCTAGTTCCAGTAAAAACTTATCTCCAGTCTACAACATCCCAAATAGTAAATCTAGCAGAAATAAAAAGATAAGTCTCAATATCATTAGTAGACAGCAAAACACTACTACTAAATCCTTGTCAAGAACTCATCTGATACAACATTGTAACGACCCAGACCCAAACAGCCACCCAAAAAGTGAAAAATGGGTTGGGTGTTACTAGCTTAGGTGCACCTCCTAGAAAGCCAAAGGCTATCGACTAGCAGCGAGGGTCTTATAGGTATAGTGGGGAGGCTATATCCTATCAGAGGATAAAAATGGTACTGGTCTGAGTATAATAATAAAGATACGGCATAATAAATGACTCAGTAGACTCGAACCAGACCCCCAGAGTAGAAGCACATTCAATATTGATAAACAGTGGAAGCAATAAATATAAAAAACAGCAATATAATGTAAACACAACAACACACTGATCACATGTAACTACCACTGAACAACGAACATGCATCCAAAACAGGACATACATGTATTTATATATAAAAATCCATCAATGGATAACCAACTGTACCTGCATAACAAATAAGCATGCTAATATCGGAAAGGAAACAAAACAAGAAAAACTCCACCTAGAAAAGACCTCAAGGCCCATACCATCTCCATGACTGAAAACATTTTTTTTTGTATTTTATAAAAATCCACTTTTCAGAAAGTGGGAAACCTGACAATTCAAAATAAAAATTCATACTTAAACATTCAAATTTCCACTCCATCACCATCATCACCTTGATTCATGAGCCCCGACACGTGAACCCATCAAGACATCACGCGCCTACCTAAAAATATGGATCCTCTCGATTGTTGTGTCACCTCGAGTCTCGACACCAGGTGCGAATTCATACCAATATGCTTCAAACAGGGATGTCGATGAGCTACACCGGCGACTGTCATTACCAGCACCATAAGAAAAAAATCTCAACACACTATCCCGCAAAACTGTTATCTTTCACTGACTAAACCAAAATGAATTGAAAAACCTCCGCGATGAAAACAACAATAAAAAACATTACATCCAACTCCAGCAACCATCACGAACAGCAAAAAACTGGTTAAACCCGATCAACCAAAACGTGGGTGAGCTTCACCAACGTCCATCGAAACCACTATCAATGGTCCATAACCAAAACAACCAACCCTCCATAGCCAGGAACAACCAAGCCGAAGTCACAAAAGCAACCCTACTAAAAATAAAAAATCAAAGAGAAGGAAGAAGAAATCACACATCGCCACCATTCGTAGATCCCAGAGAGAATACACTCAACCACATAACACGCATCCACTAATAAAGTGGTTCCCTCAACCCACAGAAACTAGGTCTCAGCCTCTGGATAGTAACACCACCGTGGAAACCTATCCAGATTGTGGAGTCGAGCAAATGACTGGAAAAATCAAGTGCACTGCTGAAAGGACCGAGCTGAGGAGGCTGCCGTCGTGAACAACAGACCAAGGGGATGAATAGAGCCTGAGTTGGGTGAGGAAAGGCTACAGTGATGGGATAATCCCTAGTCTTTCTTTTCCTCTTACAGGCCCATCGATTCATTCATTGTACCATATCCCATATCGATGCAATAGCTAATGCAGCCCAACTCCTAAATCTTGCATCTTTCTTGTACATAAATCCATAAAGTCTGCACGCATCCCAAAGGGCCCATGTAGGGTCTATGAAAAATCTCAGTAGGATACCACCCAACAGTACGTTACTAATATAGTTGTTTAGGCAGGAAATCATTTATAAGGAAAGTAGTAAATAGTATGATGCACAAATAAACACAAATTCCACTGGTGCTCAGCAGCCACCATGGAGTGTCACCTGCTTCGGCCAACGCCAAAATCTCTATCATGTAACCTGACACCATGTGCCCCCTGACACTGCTTGTCTCAACTACCAACATCCCGAAGGCATTCCCAAGAGTAGTAACTCCACACCTTGTGCCTATTGACACCTCGTTCCTCAAGTGTTGATTTCCCAAAGGCATGCACAAGAAGTAACCTGAAGGAACATCGATGTCTGTCCTCAACTAAATTAACCTGAGAGAAAAAAATTTCTACCCTCAAATAAATAGTCTGAGGGACATCGATACCTACCCTCAAATCAAGTAACCGGAGGGATGACGATATCCACCCTCATATAATTAACCTAAGGGATAGGGATACTTTCTCTCAAATCACAGCGAGCCTCAACCCCCAACCAGATAGCCTCAAGCTATCCCCTAGAGGCTCCTGACCTCCCACATGGATTCATATGGCAAGAACCCCCAACCAAAGTACATAAAACACATCTATGGGGTCCCATACCCACACCAGTGGTCAAACCCACCACATCATGTTGTATCTCTATTTGCACACTACTAAAAGTTTCGGGTGAGCTGTAATCACCAAAATAGTACCTATGCCACCACATATCTGACCCCTCATGTCCCTGTGACCATGCCACTCAAGTTTAATGGATTTTTCATCCTAGTAACTCGGGTCATGCCCAACCTGACAGTTTTTATACCTCAAGCCGACATCCATGATGCCCAATCCCATAGTGAAAACCACCCAATGTAACCCCTGGCCAAGCCCATCCTGACAGTCATACTGCCTCAAGCCCACATCCATGATGCCCAATCCCGTGGTCAAAACCACCCAATGTAACCCCTAGCCAAGCCCAACCTGACAGTCGTACTGTCTTAAGCCGATGCCCACAACGCCCAATCCTGTGGTCAAAACCACCCAATGTTACCCGGGTTATGCCGATCCTGTGATCAACATCAATCAACTATATCTGGGCATGCCCATCACAACTTGTAGGTCAATATTTACATATAAAACACATTTAAATAGAACACATAACAAGAAAAACCATCTAAACAGATGACTTTCACTATGAAAGTGTTTTCTCATACTAGCACTGAAGTTTCTATGGTCTCCAACAATTATATAAAGGTTTAACTAACTAAACCTAATATTTTAAACCAATAAAACTCATGTATTATCATTTTGGAAACCTCGGCCAAAATTCCCCAAGTGAGAAATGACCTCTTTTGGCCCAACTCAATCAAGATAGGACAAAGGGAATACCCAAAGGTATCCCATAAGTCTAATAAGCAATTTAAATAAGTAGTAGAAGATAAATTAGGGTCTCTCTCAAATAACGGAAAATGCATCAAAGGCCACACTACCCAAATGACCATGAAAACAAAAAAATAGGTATGCACCGCCTTCCTCAACTCGTACGATGATACTCCTCCGATAGCAGCCTCCAATTAGGTATAAAATGCGGTAGATCTATAAAAGAATCAAAACTGCTCAAACCCCAATAACTCGTTTTAGAACATAAATCAAGAAAAACAGTTCAAGAGGAATCGAGGCTTTACAGAGGTGGTTCTAATGGATCAAACCGTGATCGAAACAGAGTTCAGACAAAGATCTAGGAGGGATTTGAAGTTCCGACCATCTTGGTTCGTGAAACCCGATGGAATATTGAGGTTCTACCTCAATACGAGGCTACATCCCATTTTAAAGAAATAAAAGAAACAACACAGTGTGTACTTTAGGAATACACACCATTTATCATTTTACTATTCATAATATGGATAAAATTTTGTTTCCATATTTTCCAGAACCCGTCGACATGAGTACACGGCGTGTACTTAGGGGTACACGAGGTGTAATTGAATTTCCTTCACTTCATCGCCAACTTACCCACACACCATGTATTTCTCTCTTACAAATCCAGACTTAACGGCGTGTCTAAGGATGAAACATCATGTACTTGATTTAAATGATTCTACCCAAGCAAGATGACTACAATCCATGTATTTGCGCCACACGGCTAAGGGTACATAGCGTGTTGATAACCACATGCCGTGTAGTTAGAATTTTATACACTATCATCACATGGCATGTACTCGGTGAGCACATGGACGATACTTGCCTAACCTATACACGATGTGTACTTAAAACTAGACAGCGTGTAGTCTGGAAATTTCTAGAAACTACCCAGTTTCTCTATATTTCTTAGGGACAAGTTGAAAATTCAAACATGGTCGGGATTTTGACCCATTCTAAAAACTCGGGTTCTTACAGTTATGGTTGGAACTACTCAAATTGATTTACAATTGATTATAAATATTTGTGTATCCAACATTACCTTGATGTGTATTTTTAATAGTTATTGATTATAATTTTATTTGAAATTTATTTTAAAATATTGGATGTAAATATTTTCAAACAAATCAAACCAAACAAAACGGAAAAAATTAAATTGTAATAAAAAAACAACATGAATTAAACTTGAAATAATAAAATAATTAATATGAAAATAAAAACCAATGAAAATAATGACCTATAAAATGAAAAAGTTTTCAAAACTAATTTATCAAAAGAATTACCTAATAAAAAAACGGATAAATGACCTAATCATTAGATAAAAAATTAAAAACTGAACTAAAAAAATAAAAATGGAAAATTGACCTAATCAATTATTTATAATTAACCAAATTACCTACAAAAAATTAAATTGTATTGAATATTAAATAGAATAAAATTATATCATACCTATACTCAACATACTAATTTGTAAATATTTTTTTATATTACATGCCTCATTTTTTGATATTATTCCCACTGAATATGAATGATTTTTGTTATATCGCTACGTATCCTGTATTAGGTTTGAAAATTGGTATTACTTAATTAATTCATGTCTCGTACTCCTTCTCCTTTGTATGAAAATTATGTTATGTATTTATAATTAATTTGATATTTGTGTTCCTATGTTTTAAATGAGAAGAATTATAGATATATTATGAAAAGGAATGAAAACCAATAAATACCAAATGAGAGAGATGGGAGTCTCTATATGGGTTACCATTTTGAGTATTTTATTTCACATATATATAACATATAATGTCATTTGATTAATATTTTCTCACGTTTAATCTAGATCCACCACCCAAGAGAAATTTATTCTCTGACCATCCTAGTGGTTCTAGTGCATATGATGACGATACAAGGGGAGTGGTACTAGAGCTACACAATCTGCACAATGTAACTGATCACACCTCATACATCCCTTTAATATAACACTGACAAGACCTTCTAATACTAAAGTGTAATTAGAGTCAATATGTTTCCCATTTTTTCACCATCAAATTCATATTTTCCTTCTTACCTTTCATTACCTTATCTGATGATGTTTCATACTCCTCAATCATATTATTAATTTTTAAAGACATATATTCCATATCATTTTCCTTCTACATCCTTCTCCCTAAGATTCTATTTCCTTCTTCTCCGACTCCTGCTCTGACCCATTTCGAGCCTCTGGATCATACATTTAGACCTACACCATCATTATAGTTTGATGTTCCTTTAGAGACTGATGATCTAATAGCCCCACTAACCAGACTACCTTATTTATATTTATAGAACACTAGTAAATTTTTTAACCATAATTTAGTTCCATTATAAAATGTATCAATAAAATATATTTTTTTATTTATCATTTGTATCTTGCAATGTTGGTGTGGGAACACACACATGCATTCAGTGTAGAACCACCATAGAAGCTGATGGTGAAGTACAACGAGGAGAACAAAATTATTGAAAAAAGAGGTTAAGAATATAGGTGTTTTATGGTGACACTATCCAAATATTTTGACATCATTATTGTAAGGACACTCTTTATAGAGACACCATACAAATAAAGTGACATATAATTCTTTGGCATAAGAATATTTAAACAAATTTTTTGAATTAAATAATCTTTTATTATTTCATTTATATGAATTAATATTTAGGATCCATATTTGTTTTAATTTTCTTGATAGTGAGGCTACGATGAAACATTGGCCCATAGTATTAGGTGAGCTATGCACAATGTCCAAGAATGAGTTTTATAATCGATGGCATGCTTGGGTTGGAAAATATTTAGAGGCCATTCCTAACATGAATGAGTGTCCAATAGAATATTATCAAAAAAATAATTTCACATTGGACAAGTACTGAGCTCATGTTATTAATAGAATTTTAGGTTTTTGAATGAAAATTATCTTGATTTCATGTAATAGATTATTTTTATATTGAAATTCATTTTTTTGGAATCATGAGGATGAAATAAGAAAAAAAAGATGATTAAAAATACTTCCACACTTTTTGGTAGACTATGATGATAGAACATGAGAGGAATCAGGTCTACACTCATTTAATGTTATAAGAGAATTGTGTTTATAAAAAATAACTATATTGGTTGTGAAATAAGTAATCACATATCTCGTATTAATGCTATAAATTATACTACTACTTGTAAAATCATTGATTTAAGGAATGTAAAAAAATAAATTTTTTTAAACCGAATCAAATATTTTATCCTAGACCAGATATCCCTACCAATATTTTTCAATGTTTCTTAGATGTTGTGAAAATATAAATTAGGAAGATGTTCAAAATATTTATTAGGTTTGGAATCCACCAAAATTTGATTAACTATAATTTTGTTTCCATGTATACCTGTATTGTGATTTTTGATTAATTAAACTTGTGTAGGAAAATTTCACATACAAATAACATTCATATAATCATGGTAATATTGAATTCTCAAGTCATTTATAATGGTGTATCTAAAAATTTCGTTGGATTTTTTCATGAATGGATGAAATTGGAACATGTAATCATAACCACTAAATCCATAAATATATAGATTTAAATCATCAAGAAGGTTCTTATAGATCTCATGTTGGATGTTATGATGTCCTATTACACAATAAATTAAAATTTCATACATAATGTGTATAGAACATATCAATTTAGTATCACACTTAAAATTTTGATGAATAATATTTTTGAATATATTCAAGAATTTTATTATGATAATTGGTATGTTTTGGAGATACATTATCTATTAATATGTTTTTTGGTAGGTGGATCATGTGTCATATTTAATCGTTTTCACTGTGAATGATTTCATTATTAGAAATATCTTGGATCTTGTGGAACTTGGACTGTAGATCAATTTTTTAGCTAGAAGAGGCCAAATGGGCCTATCCCAACTATTATTTTTAGATTACCTGATCAATTATTTCAATGAAAGATCAAGTAATATGGAATCTATTAAACAAAATAACATTTTTATAGGGTAATTTATTTCGAGATTATTAGTTATCCAAAATCCATGATTTTCGTAAGCGAGAACATTAATAGTCATGGAAAGATCATTATCAAAATAATTATAAACATTAATAAATTAACACTAACATTCATGTATAATGTTATTCATTTGTTTTGGATAAATACTTAGGTTTTATTATTGAACTAAAACATTTATAAAATGTAAAAAAGTAGTTAGGTGGTTGTGAAGGAATGCCTTTTCTCTTTCTAGTATACTATCCCTCATTAAATAAAGTAGCATTCCTAACTTTTGGAAAAAATCCATGGTGTATATATAGACCAAATCACACATTAAAATAATGATATATCCTTGGTAATTTTATCATGAGTAGAATTACCCCTAATTAAATGTCCCTCATAGTCCTATAAAGCACCTATTATAAACCAAACCATGATATTAGTTTAAGCATTATGAATATGGTGTCGTTTAATGAATCATTTCAAGGCTATTTTGTATGGATTGTAATTTTTTATACTATTTATTCCAAAAATTTCAAAATCTATATTTATTAATAGTATAAAATTTGGAAAAACAAATCACATATACTGTAATTACGTTATATATATGAGACATATATATTATAAAATTATGAGAGACATGAGATGGATTCCCCACTTAAAATCCACCCTCAAATTAATGAATGACATGTTGATAGAGACTCCCATATTAGATTTCCTTTTGAGATATTTTCTAGATATTGTTTCCATGATAAGGGATAAAATATTCCCTTCCAAAAATGAGCACCCCCATTCAACGAGATTGAGTGTCTATTGAATTTATTTTTCACTCATGAGTGATCCGATATTTTGGCAACCATCCATGAATTACTCTATGATATGTAGAAAGTATTACAACCATTCCATTTCTAGAACCATTTTAAATTTTTTCCTGATTAAATATTTTATAAAGTAATTTCTTTACCCCACTCAGGGTATACCAGGCTTAAGAGGTCATCATATAGTATACTTCCCACAAACCAGTTTCTTTTAAAAATTATATTTTCTTTGTGTTATAAATGATTATTTTGACAAAAGGGTTTTCACTCCATTTATTATGTTTTCTTCCAATAATCAATTACTAAAATCTTTTGGTCCATTTTCTATACTGTGTTTTAAACTAACTACCTTGTGTACCCATATTTCAAATAAAGTGTGATCATTTTTTTACCTATCCAACACTGGAATGTTTAAAAACATATTTATTTTGTATGTGGATGAATCGTTTATCATTTATGTATGAAAATATACCACAATGTTTTCAAGAACAAGGATGTATATTTGAATTAGTTCAGAGTTTAGATTTTCTCATTTATCAGGCTAACTAACTCTACATAGTGGACCTTATCAATTATAGTTTTCTAATATCTCATTATGTTTTCCATGACATAACTCGTGAATGTTAATATTATCCAAATTAAAATATTTTTTTATTCATAAAAATATTTTATACATCCATTGTAACGCCCGGGACTTTTATAAGAAATATTTTGTTTTTATCAATGGAATCTTTCACTAACACTATCTTGTCTTGCTTTACACGCAACCATGGCCTTGCTCGATAGCTTGCATCGTACGCAGTACCGAGTTTCACTAAACAATGATATGCTATTAAAATATTATTAAAACTAGCTGTTATGAATAGTAATAACCACTTTTTGAAATTTTATAATTTTTATTTTTCAAAATGGACTTCATTTTTGGATTCGGAATGTCGAAATTAGCCTAGGGTGAAATTTTGTATTTTTTCGGAAAACATTCAATTTTTGATGAATATTGAAACCACTAAGCGGTAGTTAAAAAAACTAAATTTTTCTTAAAACTTAATTTTACCGCTACTGTGAGTGGAATTTAGAAAATCTGAGAGACACGGTTAATATAAAGGACTAAAATGTTGTTCAATGAGATTAAAATAATTTTTGTTGAATAGTAACTTTTTACCTTTCTTTACCACGGTTGTAAGTAAATAGGGTAATTAAGGGTAAAAATGATATTATTATTACCCTAACACATGTCCTAATTCTATTGGATAAGTATAATTCGACCAAAAACAACCTTAGTAATAAAATATTACCATTTAGGCCCACTTGGATTAGATTAGGACATTTATTGTTAATTTATTTAAAGAAGGGTTAAAATAGTTAAAATCAAAGATTAATAAGTAAATAATTTTTAATATGGGGTAATACATAAGATAAATTCGACTATAAATATTCATTATAAATATAAAAATATTTCCTACATAATGGTATTTTATTTGTAATTTTTAAACATTAAATAATTTAATTTATTTATGACACAACGATGATGCAGTAATTACCATAATAGTGAAAAATTAGAATTATTGATATTATAAATACCCAAAGAAATATAATTTGAGACTTTTTATGAATTAAACTTATTTTATAGGTTAATATGACATGTTATTATTGATTTAAGTGACTTTTTTATAACTAATCATTCTGTTATGATTTTCACAGAAATCAATTACTAAATAGTGTCAAAATTGACATAAAATAGTTTTTAAAACAAATATTATATTATTAATTGTTATTTTATTCCTAAAAATTTAAGGTTCATCCAAATGACTTAGATAAGGTTATATATATTACTAATAAACAACTTGGGGTTCTTTTGGATTGATATGGTAAGTTTATTAACCTTATAGTGTAAGAAAACAAGAAGACACGGTAAAAGTTAAATTATCTAACTTAAAGTTAAATCTAAATGATAAGGTTAAAATTGATACCTAAACTTGTCTAAATTCTATTTTATGAGATGATTTCGACCCCTAACCACCTTAGCTTCTAAATATATCAATTTTGAGCTATTAAAAACCGAATCTGACTTTATAATAAAATAATATTTTTTGTTATTCCAAAGGTGCCCCTCTGCTCCCTTATAAAAGGGCACCTCCTCCCCCTCTTCCTCACCCCACTTTGAGCCTTCATGCTCGGCCAAACCCTTCCAATTTTTTCTCTCCACTTCCCTAGAAACATCTTAGAGGTTCTGGTCTTCTTCAAAGACCTATTTTAGTGCCCTAAAAGGAGGTCTCAAAGAAGCACTTCAAAGAATAGGTAATGTCTGTTACCGATTGTTTCATCTTTATTTCTTCTTCCACTTCTTCTTATTTAGTTGTTTCATTATGAAGTAATAACATCAGTATCACTCACATACTGATATGTTATTATAATTATGAAAAAACCCTATTTCACCATCTATCCATCCTACGGAAAAAGAAATCACCGCGCGTGCGTACGTACGGAATACCGTCTCCACACCGTGGTGTAATCTATTTTCCACCACCACCTTACTTGGATGGGTATAATGGTGTAAATAATGACTACATATGACTATTATAAAGTTAAACTTATTCTTAAATAGTATACATACACTCCAATACAATTCCATGATCATAGGAACGATATCATCACTCCTGCGTACGTACGGAATACTGTCTCCACGATGTGATGCGACTCGTTCTACATGATCTTCATTTAATAATGATTATATAAATGAATTGAATGAATGAATATGATATATATTACACTAATAAAATTCTGGAAATGAGTTATCTATAACCTAAATAGAAGAATAAGAATTTATTCGACAAAACACGCATAAGAACAAAAAGTTATAAACATCCGAATAACAAGAAGCAATGAAATATTACTACTAAGAAGCTAAGAATATGACCATATATGATATCATAAAAATAAGTATGATTCTGTAATAATCCAATAACATTATTTAAATCATTATACAGGAGGTTCGGACACGTACAAAGCATATCAGACCTAAGGTAAGGGAAATATCACAATCTCATTTTTATCCGAGCTTTTTTATACTTTAGTATTTACTGGGGTGTATTTTGTCATCCAAATCCATGTTTCCTCAATATGTAATATTATTTCCATCCACCTACAATTGTTTATATCCAATTTTACCCTTCTTTGAGTTTTTAGTAAAAGATATGAAAGAAATCTTTTGTCATTTTTCGTACGAGGTACTTTTTGACTTTTCCGACAAAAGTACGAGAAGAATGTGTTTTTAACTTATACTTCATGAATGGATTTTTAAAACATTATTTCCAAGAAGCTTCCTTTAAAATATTTAAAGTTTATTTTTAATCAAATTCTTTTAGTTTAAAATTGTAGGACATGTTAAGAAAGGAAAATGTTTTTTAAGTAAAAGGATATTTTCCTCAAGAATGGAGTTCAAGTGTTTTATCAAAATTATTTTCCATCTATGATAATATAGGATTCTGTTTCTATCCATATTATTAAATTGATTTGATTATGTTGTTATGGAAAGATTTTTATGAAATCCTTTATCTTATATGAATTGTTTTATGATGTCATGATGTTTAAGATTCCCATTTTTATTACATGGGTTATGCTATGATGTATGGTTTCTGATTTTGTGGAACACATAAGAAAGGTATCATTATGAGATGGGTGGTACCTATATCTCCCTCCAATGCATTGGGTAAATATTTTATATCTCATGAGATATACATGGCTGGAACGATAGGTTATACCGGTTCAGTGAAACAGGACTAAAACGAGGGGTGAACTCGGTCCAGAAAGGGACTTTGTCCACTAAGATAGACTTGGAAATGAGTCTTGAATAATAGGAAATGATTCTCTATGATTATGTGTGTATTACACAAAGTTTCATGTTTTATGTTGTGATTCTTGGGATTATATTTCACTACTATGGTTTATCCCATGTTATGATATTATGATCTCTTTTGCAGGTTAAGATTTCCACAATGTTATGATCTTATGGATATGATGTGATAGATATTTCTTTTGTTTACCCTTACTGAGCATTTGAGCTCACCCTTTTGTATGTTTTCTTTCCCCAGGTCATGAAAAAGGTTATTAAGTAAGATATACCAAAAGGGACTATAGATATGATGAAATAAATGGGAGACAGTGTAGACGCTTTATGAACCAGTTGTTTATGTTTCCCAGTTTCTAAAGACACTATACCTATACGGTCCTTTCATGGTTTTTTTATATGTTGTAATAAGTATGCTTCAATTATAATGTATTAACAATGTATGTAAAGTATGGGTCGTTATAGTTGGTATCACAGGAAAGGTATAGTCAACCTTTGGAAACTAGGATGCGAAAGACGTAGTAAGAACCCTACGGATAAGTCTAAGCATAGAACACAATCATTGTGTTTTAGAAATTGCAATGAATAACCTATGATAAGACCTTAAGTGTGAAATTTTATTCTTGATTATGTGGTTTTCCTATTATAATTAGTGTTTCTCACACTATTTTTCTTGGTTTTAGTCAATGGATGGAACCCGAAGGAACCGTGTTAATGCGGAATGCGACGGGCAATGCAATGATTGTCCCCCTGAGCAACCAAACGTTATGGGAGCTGGAATGAAAAATCTTGTAGCCATGCTCGCACAACTTTCTCAAGCTATGAATCACGCAGGACTTCCAAAAGAGCAAAGGAAGGAGCAACATTCGGTTGAATCCTTCATGAGGCAGCGTCCACCTTCTTTCAGTGGGTCTACTGATCCATTAGTTGCTGAACAATGGATTAGTACTACTGAAAAGATATTTTGAGTTCTTCAATGTTCTGAGCATGATAAAGTCATCTTAGCAGTGTATCATTTGGAAGGTGATACTGATCAATGGTGGAATCTTATTAAGAATACGAGGCAAAGGGATGAAATTGAGTCCATGGAATGAGATGAGTTCAAGAACTTATTTTTCAATAAGTACTTCCCTCGTATTCTCCGAACAAAGATGGAAAAGAGTTTCTTGAACTAAAGCAAAAGGATGATGAATCTGTTGGTACCTATGAAGCAAATTTTGCAAGACATGCAAGGTACGCTTCTGGTATTGTTATCCAACCTGAGAGTAAGATCGATCGATTCTTTAGTGGCTTAAAAGCAAGTCTTTGAAGGGCCTTAGCCATAAGGGACTTCAATAGCTATGAGGAAATAGTTTGATGTGCTCTCAAATTTGAGATCGAAATTGGAGTAACCCATCAGTCATATGGGTTTGATAAGAAGAGGAAAATGGAATTCAAAGGAAAATCTAAAGAGCACACTAAAAAGAAGATGAGCATTCCCTTATGCTCAAAGTGTGGAAAGAAATATGGAGGGAGTTTTCTTAAAGGACAAGTAAATGTTACAAATGTGGAAAGGAAGGTCATCGGGCATTTGAATGCCGTGATGATGGGAAGAAGATGTCTAATGATGAAAACAAAGGAAGGGATACACAGAATGAACCTACTGCACTTCAATGTTTCAAGTGCAAGGAGATGAGACATTATGCCAATAAATGCCCTAATCCAAGGGTTGATGATCATGGTCGATGTCAACAAACTCTTAAGGATAAAGACAAAGGAAAGTCACATGCAATTTCTATCAGTTATGTGGAGTACGATAACAATGTGGTGAAAGGTACACTTACAATCCACTCTAAAGTAGAAAATGTTTCATTTGATTCTGGATCCACCCACTCTTTTATTTCTGCAGAATTTTCTAAGGGTATCGCCGTATTTCCTCAAAAATTAGATGTTGAGTTAGCTCTGACAACACCTAATGGCACAATAGTCGCATCAAAAGTTTTTAATTCTTCTCCGAATGAAGTTTGTGGGAAAGTGCTTCCTGCAAATCTTGTGATCCTTCCTATAGTGGAATTTGATGTGATTCTTGGAATGGATTGGCTTTCTTTACATGGAGCTCATATCAATTTCCAAAGAAGGGAAGTCACATTTCATATTCCAGATCAATCTATGATCGTCTATCGATGCAAGGATGAACATAACCTTCCAGTGGAAATTTCTTCCATTTTATGGGTCTTGATTCCACTAAATGAAGGTTATTTATCTCAAATGGTTGGTGAGAAAGTCAGGATTAAGAATATGCCCATTTTACGCGAGTTTGATAATGTCTTTCCGGAGTAATTACCGGGTCTTCCACCAAATCGTGAAGTTGAGTTTTCAATAGAACTCTTATCGGGTGCTTTGCCTATTTCAAAGACACCTTATAGAATGGCCCCAATTGAGTTGCATGAATTGAAGAAGAAACTCCAAGAGAATATTGATATTGGATTCATACGCCCTAGTGTGTCACCTTGGGGAGCACCTGTTCTATTTGTTAAGAAGAAAGATGGATCAATGAGACTCTGAATTGATTATCGAGAACTTAACAAGATCACTATTAAGAACAAATATCCTCTCCCATGCATTGATGACTTATTTGACCAACTACGCGGAGCTCAATACTTTTCCAAGATTTATGTTCATTCAGGGTATCATCAATTAAGGGTCAAAAGGGAGGATATACCAAAGACAGCTTTCCGTACAAGGTATGGACACTATAAATTTATAGTGAGGCCATTTGGTCTTACTAATGCCCCTACTATCTTCATGGATCTGATGAATAGAGTCTTTAGAGACTATCTTGGTCAATATTTGGTAGTCTTTATAGAAGATATTCTTGTCTATTCAAAGAGCAAAGAAGAACATGAAGTTCACTTGAGAATTATATTGAAGTCCCTGAGAAAGGAGAAGCTTTATGCCAAATTTACCAAGTGTGAATTTTGGCTTCAAAAAGTTGCATTTTTTGGGTCAAATAATCTCAAAAGAGGGGATATCTATGGATCCAGCAAAAACTGAGGTTATCAAAAGATGGTCGAGACCAACAACAGTAACTGAGATCCAATGTTTTCTTGGTTTGGATGGATATTATCGATGTTTTGTGAAAGATTTTTCACGATTATCTAATCCACTCACCAAGTTGACTCGGAAAGGAGTTAAGTTTGTTTGGACAGAAGAACGTGAAGAGAATTTCAAGGAGTTGAAAAGACGGTTATCCAATGCACCTGTGCTCATGTTACCTTGTAGTAGAGAAAGGTTTGTGATCTATAGTGATGCATCCATGAAGGGATGGGGGTGTGTTCTTATGCTAAATGATATGGTGATAGCTTATGCCTCATGACAGTTGAAAATCCATGAGCAAAATTACCCAACACATGATTTGGAGTTAGCTGCGGTAATCTTTGCATTAAAGATTTGGAGGCATTATCTTTATGGAGAAAGGTGTGACATTTATACAAATCATAAATGTTTAAAGTATATTTTCACACAAAAGGAGCTGAATATGCGTCAAAGAAGATGGTTAGAGCTAATTAAGGATTATGACTGCTCAATCCATTACCACCATGGGAAAGAAAACAAGGTGGCAGATGCATTAAGTCGACAAGACCATTCTAGTTTATCCATGATTAGGATCACAAAAGATCCAATATTTATGGATTTACAAAGGATGGATCTTGGAATTATAATGAAAGGGGAAAATCATATCTTTCTCAAATGAATGTTCAACCATCTATATATGTGAAGATTAAAGAGGCACATAATGAAGATGTTGAGTTACAAAAGAAGGTGAGAAATGTTCCTGAATTCAACCTTGATTGTGATGGGATAATAATGTTCAGGAATCGGGTTTTTGTTCCTCCCATCCCCGAATTAAAGAAGGAGCTGCTAGATGAGGCTCATAGTTCTTCATTCTCTATTCATCCTGGAAGCACGACGATGTATAGGGACCTGAAAGAGTACTTCTGGTGGGATGACATGAAAAGAGATGTTGCTGAATATGTCTCTCGATGCTTGGTTTGTCAGCAAGTTAAAGCTGAGAGACAGAAGTCCAAGGGGATGTTACAACCATTACCCATACCCGAATGGAAATGGGAAAACATCACTATGGACTTTATCACAGGACTTCCCAAAACATCCAAAGGCAATAATGCTATCTGGGTCATAGTTGATCATCTTACAAAGTCTGCACACTTAATTGCTATTAGAGAGGATTTCACTCTGGATCAGCTTGCCAGGATATATGTAAAGGAAGTGGTAAGATTGTATAGAGTACCACTTTCTATTATATCTGATCGAGATCTGAGATTTACCTCAAAGTTCTGGCGAAGTCTTCAGCATACTCTGGATACAGAGTTGAGTTTCAGCACTGTTTATCATCCTCAGACAGACGGTCAGTCTGAGAGAACAATTCAAACTCTAGAAGATATGTTGAGAGCTTGCTCTATGGATTTAAAAGGTGGTTGGGATCAACACCTACCTTTGGTGGAATATTCTTATAATAATAGCTTTCACTCCAGTATTCTGATGGCTCCTTATGAAGCTCTCTATGGAAAGAAATGCAGGACTCCAACTTGCTGGGATGAAGTTGGGGAAAGAAAGCTATTAGGACCTAATCTCATTGATGAAATGGCAGAAAAGGTCAGATCTATT
Organism: Viscum album; assembly: GCA_963277665.1. NCBI lineage: Eukaryota > Viridiplantae > Streptophyta > Magnoliopsida > Santalales > Viscaceae > Viscum > Viscum album. Next base: position 246,268,641 of record OY728157.1, on the reverse strand, counting down.
CAACAACACATAAGAGCAGCTCAGATTCGACAGAAAAGTTATGCCGACAACAGAAGAAAATACCTAGAGTTTGAAGTGGGTGATAAAATGTTCTTGCGAATATCTCCCTAGAAGAGAGTCATGAGATTTGGAAAGAAGGGGAAGTTGAGCCCTAAATATATCAGTCCTTTCGAAATACTGGATCGGGTCGGGAAGGTAGCTTACCGATTGGTGCTTCCACCGAATCTCTCTCAAGTTCACGATGTGTTCCATGTATCTCTACTGAGAAATTACATACCTGATCCTTCACATGTACTTAGCTTAGAAGTTTTACCGCTGGAGCAAGATCTTTCTTATGAAGAACAGCTGATAGAGATTCTGGATCGTAGCGAAAAAGTCCTACGAAGCAAGACCACTCGATTGGTGAAAGTTTTATGGAGGAACAACAAATTAGAAGAAGCTACATGGGAGCTTGAGGATATGATGAGGGAGAGGTATCCTCATCTGTTTGTTACAATGTGACGAATTTCGAGGGCGAAATTCATTTCAAGGGGGGTAGAATGTAACGCCCGAGACTTTTATAAGAAATAATTTGTTTTTATCAAAGGAATCTTTCTCTAACACTATCTTGGCTTGCTTTACACGCAACCATGGCCTTCCTCAATAGCTTGCGTCGTACGCAATACCGAGTTTCAGTAAACAATGATATGCTATTAAAATATTATTAAAACTAGCGGTTATGAATAGTAATAACCACTTTTTGAAATTTTATAATTTTTATTTTTCAAAATGGACTTCATTTTTGGATTCGGAATGTCGAAATTAGCCTAGGGTGAAATTTTGGTATTTTTTTGAAAACTTTCAATTTTTGGTGAATAGTGAAACCACTTAGTGGTAGTTAAAAAAACTGAATTTTTCATAAAACTTAATTTTACCGCTTCTGTGAGTGGAATTTCGAAAATCTGAGAGACACGGTTAATATCAAGGACTAAAATGTGGTTCAATGAGATGAAAATAATTTTTGGTGAATAGTAACTTTTTACCTTTTTTTACCACGGTTAAAAGCAAATAGGGTAATTAAGGGTAAAAATGATCTTATTATTATCCTAACACATGTCCTAATTTTATTGGATAAGTATAATTCGACCAAAAACAACCTTAGGAATAAAATATCACCATTTAGGCCCACTTGGATTAGATTAGGACATTTATAATTAATTTATTTAAAGAAGGGTTAAAATAGTTAAAATCAAAGTTTAATAAGTAAATCATTTTTAATATGGGGTTATACATAAGATAAATTCGATTATAAATATTCATTAGAAAGATAAAAATATTTCCTACATAATGGTATTTTATTTGTAATTTTTAGACATTAAATAATTTAATTTATTTATGACCCAACAATGATGAAGTAATTACCATAATAGTGAACAATTATAATTATTGATATTATAAATACCCAAATAAATATAATTTGATACTTTTTATGAATTAAACTTATTTTATAGGTTAATATGACATGTTAGTATTGATTTAATTAACTTGGTTCGAACTAATCATTCTGTTATGATTTTCAAAAAAATCAATTACTAAATAGTGTCAAAATTGACATAAAATAGTTTTTAAAACAAATATTATATTATTAATTGTTATTTTATTTCTAAAAAACTAAGGTTCGGCCAAATTACTTAGATAAGGTTATATATATTAATAATAAACAACTTTCGGTTCGTTTTTCTTGATATGGTAAACTTATTAACCTTATAGTGTAAGAAAACAAGAAGACACGGTAAAAGTTAAATTATCTAACTTAAAGTTAAATCTAAATGATAAGGTTAAAATTGATACCTAAACTTGTCTAAATACTATTGGATGGGAGTATTTCGACCCCTACCCACCTTATCTTTGAAATATATCAATTTGGAGCTATTAAAAACCGAATTTGACTTTATAATAAAATAATATTTTTAGTTATTCCAAAGGTGCCCCTCTCCTCCCTTATAAAAGGGCACCTCCTACCCCTCTTCCTCACACCACTTTGAGCCTTCAAACTCGGCCAACCCCTTCCCATTTATTCTCTCCACTTCCCTAGAAACATCGTAGAGGTTCTGGTATTCTTCAAAGACCTATTTTAGTTCCCTAAAAGGATGTCTCAAAGAAGCACTTCAAAGAAGAGGTAATGTCCGTTACCGATTCTTTCATCTTTATTTCTTCTTCCACTTCTTCTTATTTAGTTGTTTCATTATGAAGTAATAACATCAGTATCACTCACATACTGATATGTTATTATAATTATGAAACAACCCTATTTCACCATCTATCCATCCTACGGAAAAAGAAATCACCGCGCGTGCGTACGTACGGAATACCGTCTCCACACCGTGGTGTAATCTATTTTCCACCACCACCTTACTTGGATGGGTATAATGGTGTAAATAATGACTATATATGACTATTATAAAGTTATACTTATTCTTAAATAGTATACATACACTGCAATACAATTCCATGATCATAGGAACGATATCATCACTCGTGCGTACGTACAGAATACCGTCTCCACGATGTGATGCGACTCGTTCTACATGATCTTCATTTCATAATGTTTATATAAATGAATTGAATGAATGAATATGATATATATTACACTAATACCATTCTGGAAATTAGTTATCTATAACCTAAATAGAAGAATAAGAATTTATTCGACAAATCACGCATAAGAACAAAAAGATATAAACACCTGAATAACAAGAAGCAATGAAATATTACTACTAAGAAGCTAAGAATATGACCATATATGACATCATAAAAATAAGTATGATTCTGTAATAAGTCAATAACATTATTTAAATCATTATACAGGAGGTTTGGACACGTACAAAGCATATCAGACCTAAGGTAAGGGAAATATCACAATCTCATTTTTATCCGAGATTGTTTATACTTTAGTATTTACTGGGGTGTATTTTGTCATCCAAATCCATGTTTCCTAAATATGTAATATTATTTATATCCACCTACAATTTTTTATATCCAATTTTACCCTTCGGTGAGTTTTTAGTAAAAGATATGAAAGGAATCTTTTGTTATTTTTCGTACGAGGTACTTTTTGACTTTTCCGACAAAAGTACGAGAAGAATGTTTTTTTAACTTTTACAGCATGAATGGATTTTTAAAAACATTATTTCCAAGATTATTCCTTTACAAGTTTTCATGTTTATTTTTAATCAACTTCTTTTAGTTTAAAATTGTAGGACATGTTAAGAAAGGAAAATGTTTTTGAAGTAGAAAGTATATTTTCCTCAAGAATGGAGTTCAAGTGTTTTATCAAAATTATTTTCCATCTAAGATAATATATGATTCTGTTTCTATCCTTATTATTAAATTGATATGATTATGTTGTGATGGAAATATTTTTATGAAATCCTTTATCTTATATGAATTGTTTTATGATGTCACGATGTTTAAGATTCCCATTTTTATTACATGTGTTATGTTATGATGTATGGTTTCTGATTTTGTGGAACACATAAGAATGGTATCATTATGAGATGGGTGGGACCTATATCTCCCTCCAATGCATTGGGTAAAGATTTTATATCTCATGAGATTGACATGGCTGGAATGGTAGGTTATACCGGTTCAATGAAACAGGACTGAAACGAGGAGTGAACTCGTTTCAGAAAGGGACTTTGTCCACTAAGATTGTCTTGGCAATGAGTCTTGACTAATAAGAAATGATTCTCTATGATTATGTGTGTATTACACAAAGTTTCATGTTTTATGTTATGATTATTGGGATTATATTTCACTACTATGGTTTATCCCATGTTATGATATTATGATCTCTTTTGCAGGTTAAGATTTCCAAAATGTTATGATCTTATGAATATGATGTGATAGATATTTCTTTTGTTTACCCTTACTGAGCATTTGTGCTCACCCTTTTGTATGTTTTCATTCCCCAGGTCCTGAAGAAGGTTATTAAGTAAGATATGCCAAAAGGGACTATAGATATGATGAAATAAATGGGAGACAGTGTAGACGCTTTATGAACCAGTTGTTTATGTTTCCCAGTTTCTAAAGACATAATACCTATACGGTCCTTTCATGGTTTTGTTATATGTTGTAATAAGTATGCTTCAATTTTGAAGTATTAACAATGTATGTAAAGTATTGGTCATTATATCCATGGTATACCATCATCACATACATGATATTTTTACATGAAGGTGGTGAATGACAAATCTATTAAATGTGATCTTTTCTTCGCTTTAATTCATTCACAATTTTTTATTTATATAACTATTTAGAATTAATGTCTATCTGAATATAGGTATGAAATTACTTATATATAAAATATTTTAAATTTTTGTTTTCTATACTAATTTTAGTTTAAGAGGGAGTGTTTTAATTTTTATGAATGTGTGACTCAAGAAAAATTATTTTTCTCAAGAATAATGAATAATTATGAAGGTGTGGTAAAAAAATAACATAAAAGTGGATTGTAAGTTTTTATTTATTGATTTCAAATTATAATATCAAATTTTGAACATAATTTTCCCTTTACATTTGTAATAATATGTATTGGAGGCCCATTATGAGATAGAGCATGTCAACATTGGGCCAAACAATCACTCACATGATGTTTTAGGAGATGAGCACCATGGAAGAGTATGTTATTGACCAGGGATGAGTTTTTTTTTGATGAGGTAATAGACTATTTTAAGATCTTATTATTGTATCACCAATTTGGTAAAAGGTAATGTGCGGGCATCATAGGATAATGATAAGAAAAAATACAAAACAATTTCAATAAAATAGAGTGAAGAAAATCAAATGGTGAAAGATGAATATATGAAACTAATGGATGTTTTATGTCCATCACAGACACCATAAACCACTATGTCCTATGATGAATAGATATCAATGATGAGTACGTTATATAATGCACCAGACAGTATTCCAAGTGGTGGTAAAGATAATGATTTTCATAGAAATGGTGATAGCGAGGATGAAAGTGAGAAAGTGGGTGAGAACAAGTATGGGGATAAGGAAGATGATAAGGATGACGATGACAACAAGGACGAGGTTATGTATTAGGGAGTGGATGAAAGTAATGATAGTGATTGTTATAGGGGACTTATTTATCCTTTACATTTTTTACTAATTTTTATTTAATTTGATGGGTTACTATCTATTATGAATCAATATGTGTTAGGTTTTGAATATGTTTTTTCATTGGTTCATTTCATTAAATGGTTTAATATATTATAATTATTAGTATATTGGTTTTTTGGTTAGTTGCATGTCTTATTGATGGTGAGGATTCTCATGCTATTTTTATCACGATTTTTTTTCTATTTCTTTATTTGTTGGTTCGTTGGGCATGTAGGTATAGCAGCAACCTAGGATTTTGGGGGTCTATAAAAATGTTTTCAAAACTAATAGTAAGACTTAGAAAAAATGTTTACTAGTAACCACTAGTACAAATGCTTCTCAGTGGAACGTAACAATTGATATATATCTATACCAATAGTTTAAACTACTGGTATATGTCAATACCAATGGTTCAAAGATGTTGGGAAACAAATATACCAATGGTTTTCAGTGAACCATTGGATATAAAAAATTCTATTTATTTTAGTCCAATAGTTCCTAAAAAACCATTGGTATAGGCCTTTCTAAACAGTATAAAAAATAATGTTTTTGAGAATCCTTGGTATAGGCTATAACAATTGTTCTTCAGCTTATAACAATAGTTTTGAACAACTGGTATATCTGACAATTCCATTAGATAAATGTAATGTTTTGAAAAAAAGTATTCTAGTTTCTTTTTCAAATTAGAAATTATATTTTCCTCGATAAATGTTTTGATTGATTTTCAAATATTCCATTATGAGTTTGAAATGTTAATTTTAAAGAACATGATTTTTGAAATGATTTATGGTTGTGAAATTTTTTTATATGATTTTCAAATATTCCTTTATAATATTGAATGGTTATTTACAAAGAGAATGATTATGAAACGATATTATGTTTTAAAAGGTGTATTTCAAAGAAAAAGGATATTTTTCCCTTGTATTATTTTAAATGATCATTCAAAATTATTTTTTAACTAAGATGATATCTATTTTTTTTACATATATATTATTTGGGATATGAGTTAAGAATATAGTTATTATTGTCTCTTTTAATGGTATATACTTTTATTTCAAAATGTTTATGAAACCTTTTTATATCCCACGGGTATTACCAACAAGTAATTCTTATGAAATAATCTTCATTTTAATGGTTTATTCTAGGGTAAAATGATTACAAAACATATCTATTTTAAATATGATTTTCTATGATGAAAATTTTCAGATAATTATTTCATTTTATGTATTATGATATGATTAATTTTTATGATCTTATGGAATATATAAATATGGGTTTCATTATGATATGGGTGGGGACTTTATCTCCCTTCAATGGATTATATAGTGATTTTTATATCTCGTGAGATTAAAATGACTAGAATAGAGAGTGAATCTTATAGAGTTAGACATGACTAGAATGGAGAGTGAACTCGATACAGTATGACAAGGATAATATGTGGAGTGAATCAAGTATTGTTAAAAAAAGCTATAATGAGGAGTGAACTCAGATCATTAAAGGAATTTGTAAACTATGATGGTGTTGGAAATGAGCCTTCACCGATTTGGAAAATATTTTCAATGCTTATGTGTATCCCAAATATTTTATGTCTTAATATAATGTTAAGCTCTCGTAGATAGTGATCATATATTTCCTTATGATTCATTTCTTATTACGTACCATTTTTTGTGTCATGAATAAATATTTTGATTTAAATATATATGGAATGATTTTAAAAAGTTATGGTCATATTACCTTACACATGTTTTCATGTTATGCTTATATATCTCCTTTTTAACAATATTGAGCATATAATCTCAACCTTTCATATGTTTCATTTCCCCAGGTTATGAAGAATTCTATTTGAAGCATATTTAAGAGAAGTGTGCCAAAGTGAAATATCATTGTTGGAGACATTAATAATCATTGGCCATATTAAGAATATTTTGTTCCAAAATTATAAAGGAACTAAAATATTATGTTTCTCATGAATGTGTTTTCTTAATATACTAAATATTCATCTAAAAGGTGTTATATCTTGGTATATAATCCTGGTTGATAATAGTTAGTATCAAATGACATGTTAATTAGCCTTTGGAAACATAGATAAGAAAACATTAGTGAGATAAAAATGTATATTTCTGTAGATATGTCTTGAAGGGTATGTATTAGGATGACACATATTCTAGGAAAATGTCCTAGAATTTTTGTAAGTGAAAAGAATGATTTATTTCCATGAAATTTCATCCCTGTTAGGATACTGCATGTGGATGTGGATATAGAAAAGATGCACATAGGGGTAACCACAAAAAAAACTATATTGATCAAGACTCAATTAGGAAATGGTGAACAACGGTGGGCCTTTATACACACCATGTTTTACACTCATGAGTGATATGATTTTGAAATTCACATACTCTTTGCAACCTGTCATGAAGGATTTAAATAGTTGGTGATTATGAATAAAATATGATAAAATATATGTGATATAGATTAATGTATATTTCATTATTAAAACATAATATAAGTTAATTCTCATAATTATGTGATTTCAGTATATGTTTAGTGGTTATCACATTATGATTTTTGGTTTTAGCTAGTGATGAATACCAGAACAAATAGGGTCAACATTGAATATGATGGATTTTTTTATGAGCATCCAAATGTTTATTACTTGAGAAAATTATTAATTTTATTATGAATAATTTATTTTCACGACTCATGATTAATAATTTTTATCATCACCAACTCATAAACTCATAAAATAGGGGAATAGATGAGTGCTTTCAATGATCGGGTGATGGTAACCATGGAGGAAATATGATTCAATTTATGAAGTATTGATAATGTCGTAAGATTTCACCAAGTTAATGTCTAAGAGGAATGAGAAGATTTTTTACTATATAATAGATAGTCCAAAATATGTAATTATATAGGGAGAATAAGATTTCTGTTATCACAAAGGATGGAAACTCTGTTCTCCATAAGATATCATTAATATTTGAATGATTTAAATGCATAATGTATATGAATTATGATAAAAAATGTTTGAAGAAGTAATATTAGGAAAGAAATTAGTAAGGTTGTATGAGTGATGGTTTTATTTATGATGTTGAACAGACTATATGTGACATATGAATGGAATGCGGTATTAAAGAATAAGATGATGAATCCTAGTTAATTGTTTGAGTTAGAAGTGTTATGGTTGAATTATATTTGTATTGGGATTCAACACTTATGAAATATTTAAGGATTGTTTACCATAAGTTCTTAAGAGTTAATTTTAATGAAAATGTCAAATGATGATGATGACCAATAAAATTGATTTAATGAAAATTTTATATTTAATGAATAAAAAATGAATAAGGTAAGGTAACTAGTAATATGTTCATGATTTTGAGATAATGATGCTAGGAAAAGTGTTTTGTTTTTTTGGGTAAAGTATATTGTATAGTATTAATGAGCTCTGAACTGAGAAATGATTTAATGAAAATGTAGTTTATGTTATCATTGACGAAGTTCACAACATTTTTTAATTTAGGTAATATATCAAATAGTCTGTGTTTTGTATATGAAATGAGGAAGCATGTATGTGTTTAATATGGTTTTATGGTAATTTAGGTTATTACCATGTTTCTAGGGAATACATGATGAATGTATTCACATGTTTGGTATGTGACAATATAGAGATAAATTTTCATATATAGGGGATCAATTAAATTCTAATTTTGAAAACTTTATTAAACAATATGAAGAATATTGATTGTTGGAAGGGTTACATGGTTAAAAATTTATATAATGATTTAAATTAGTCATCGGATGAGGGTTTAGAGATTAAATAATTACCTCACCCCATGAATATTTACCCGTATTGGATAACTTATGATTAACATTTTGTTTTTATGATAAATAATAATAAATGAAATGAATTTTCATTCTATTTATGGATCATAAAATTTATTTGTGCCTTAGTAATAACAAATACACCATAATTTCTCAAAGTAAGAGATGATGTGTAAATTTATCAATGAATATCCCAGTGGTGATATTTTCATTAATAAATAAAATTAAATTAGGTAATTGTATATCCTCTAGAAAATTATTCAATGTCATGAAAATCATTTCGAAATAAAAATTTTATCCTAGAACCTTTATTTTCTATTAATCAAAATTTCCATTAAATATTCACAAATTTATAGATTTGTGCTAGGTTACATTATTTGGATAACCAAATTTCTTGTGATAGGTTATCTTTATCACGCCCTATAATTATTTATGTTTTTATTAGATTCCCATATCTAAATATTCCTCATATTTTCTCATATATGGAAACCCAGTTATGAGGTACCTTGAAGAACCATTATATTTGTAACACTAAATTTTTCAATAATGTATTATTATTCATTTATATTATGTGGGTTTCTATGGAGGAATTTTCATATGTAGAACCTTTGATGGCCATGATGAATTTCATGAGTGAAATTTATTTTAAGGTGGTAAAATGTCACACCATTATATTATTTGAAATAATTTTTTCAAGTATATTTAATATTCTTGATATTTTATTTCACACACAAAATATGGTTTAGAATGAGTTACACAAAACACTGTATTTGTCTTCTGTTACATGCAACACTATGTTTTAAGGAAATGATTCATATTATTAAAATTGTATTATTTAATTTAATTGTTATAACATAGTTTTTGGAATGTTTGGTATGAATTGGATTAACTAATTTATGAAAATATATGGTATAAAAATTTATATATAAAATGAATTATTTGTGACTAGTTAATTAGAAATTAAAATAATAATCATTATATAATAATGAAAATCAATTTTTGAAAAACAAATTCATGCATATAAACATGTATACCTCAATAAACTAAATTAATCACTTTGTGTAATTTATTTTTTCAAAATTTAAATATTATATATTCAATAAAATATTTATAATTAATTTTACTTCTTTTCTACACAAGAGATAAGAATAAATTCAATTTATGGTCAAAAAGTTATTTTTTTGAAAAGCAGTTTTGTTAATTTTTTATGGAACACTTATTTTAAAACTAAATTTAAATACTTGTAGAAAAAGAATAAAAAAAATTAAAACAAAATATAAATATTATATTAGGGTTATTTTTTTCTTTCACCCCCAAATTATGAATTATTTGATTAACAGAAAAAATAATGAATGTTAATTGAATAATGAATTTTCATTTAATTTATTTACAAAGTGAAACTGTATTTTATATTAATTTTAATGTATAATTCATAAATATATATATCATTTAATCTAATTTATTTCATTTTAATCAATTTCATATTTAAATTGGAGATAAAAACTCTGTAAACTTTTTAACAGTTTTACTTTAAACCCCAACTTTTTCATTGCATCTATGAGAATAATTTTAAATTAAATTCATCCATATATGTTAATAGACTTTGATAAATTGGTTATCATATTTTTGATAATAATTATTTATGTTTTATAATAAGGTTAAATTATTTTTTGACCATAATTTATAATGGAAATAGTTAAAATTAATCAACATAATCATAATTAAAACGGGGTTTTGCACATTACCTGAATTGGTATTAAATTCATTTTTACTCAAACATGTGTTTTTTATTTAATTGATTTGATTTAATATTTAAAATTAATAGGTATAAATTATATATTAAATATCATTAATATTAGTCTTAAAAGATAAATTACTTACATAAATAATAATACACAATTTTCCTTTCCATATACTATAAAGATACAATTGAGTAAACATAATGATTAAAGAATAAATTGTATAAAAATGTTTTCCTTTTTTGGATTCCTATATCAAACAAGTCATCCCTATAACCCATTATCAATCAATTTTTGTGTCACATGAGGTTTTATATACCTCCCACTAGTGAAATTATTGGTTATTAAAAAAAATACAACCCTCCACAATAATAAATAGGAACATACTCCTCTCACTTCATCACAAATATACATTCATTTGTCTTTCACCCAAAGCCCAATAATCCCAGAGCAAGAATATGACACCATTAATGATTCATGATTATTAAGAATCATATCATGGAATACCGATTATTTTAGAAGTCTTGGTACACTTGAATCATACATGAATCAATTTTACAAATGATACACTAATAACAAAATATTTCTTTCATTTGAGGATAAATTCATTCTATCTAGAATATCCTTTTATATATTGGTTAGTATTATTCTTGGACTAATGGAGAAATGGAAAAAATAAGAGTGATATGAAATTCTTAATAAGAGTTAATTACAACAATCATAATAATGAATCATTGAGAATAATCAATTTGGAAATGTAAATAACTGAATCGACATGAAATGCAATAAATAAGAGGGAGTGAATAAATAATGTGGAAAGATAAAAAACCAAACCCACATTCCATATAAAAATAATGGATATAGAATAATCAATATATAAAAGAAAATAATTGAACTCACATTCCATTTATTCAATAAAATGATAATTAATTTCATTCATAGGTTTTTTCAATGTGAAAATCTCATGGAAAATAATAACAAAATTTAAATAAATTGAATTCTAAAATATCAGAATCCATTTTTCCTAGGTAAATGATACCATTACTATCAAGACCATTAAATATATAGTTTGACATATACGGTGTAAAAAACACATTATGTGTATCCAACATAATCACCCCCTTGAGACTAATTATGCGTCAGGGGGAAATTTATAGTCGGGCCCCAACCGTGTTGTACATATCCAAATCATTCCCCGTGTATCAAATAATAAATTTTATTCAGGAACAATGTGCCTTATAAAATATCCATATCAAATAAGAGATATTTATTTATCAATATTTCCCCCATTAAACAAATAAATTTAAATTATACACCATATATAAAAATGCTATATGGTTTAGGGAATAATTACATACATGATAACTGATATAGATATTTTGGGGAAATTGAATGTATAATGATTATAGGGAATTGAATATTAATTTGGGACTAAAAAATTTTGAGGTACTAATTTTATATTCTATATTTATTAAAATAAATTATAAACCATCTAGGGTAATAATAATGATGGTTTCAATACAGTATCTCACATGGTATTTGGATAAAGGATTTATGTCGTAGATGAATCGAAATACCGAAAAAAGAAAAAAAAATCAATTTTATTTTGAAAATAAAATTTATTTTTATTTCACATTCAAAATAATTTTAATTAAAAATATTTTTGAAAAATTGGAATGAATTATTCAATGAAATGATGTCGGTTATTTCAGTACATGATATACTATGTAAAAAAGAACATTCCTTTTTCACGATTTGTTTTTATAAAAATGTCTTGTTTTGAAAGAGACAATATGATTTTGTTGAAGGAACCTAAATGGTAAAAGGGATAAAAATTTATTTCATAAATCATTTTACAATGGTTAAAAAAATTTATTTTTTTCTGAAAAAACATGATTCTGAGAGAAAATAGATTTATGTGTGATGAGAGAAGTGAAGTTGAGTTTTCCTAAAAGAAATTTTCTAAAACATTTTTTATACCAGAGAGTGTAAAATGGTAATTTTATAGGAAAAAGTTCATGAATAACTATAGGGGAGTAAAACTAAAATGGTATATTGAACAATTATTATTTAAATTCATTCAATGTAATTTAAAGAAAAATCAATCTAGATAAGAATGATATTGTAAAATAAACCCTTAAAAAGACCATGACATTGAGGGGATAATCAATCAATGAATATATTATCTATATAATATGTAAATACACAAAAAAAGTATAAAAACAATATTATATAGAAAAAAATTATTACACACATAATTTTATAATATAAATAACAACTAGGATGTTATATAATTTAATGAAAAGGAATGTGCTTATGGAATTATTTATCATGTGGTAATATTTATTTTAAATTCAATTTAGTGGAATAATTAAAATTAAAACAAAAAATATAATGATCACTTATTAATTAAGGATATAAAATGAAATAATTTCATTATATAGAACATATAAATGAAACTAGGTGGATAACATTACCAAATATCTCAATAAAATGAAATTGAGTAGAAATCACTTACCTAATTCTACCTATTAGTTATGTGATATTTAACATACATTATAATTTTTTTAAAAAAATTTAATAAATTATAAAATATCCACAATCATTTTTATAATATCATATGTCACACTTTAATAATATATCATTATCTATTTGTTAATAATCTATCATTTTTTTCACTATTTTGGCTCTTAATTGCCCATTTTTTATTATGTTTTGATTATATTTATTATTAATCATAAATAGATGACAATTTCATAACATATAGGATTTAATCCATTACTTAAATATTATATTAATACATTATATATTTATTAATAATAATGTACAAAATTCGGATATAGGAAATGAAATTCACCATTCATGCAGACTATAGGACGTATGTTTTCATGAACATTATTTCCCTTTCATTTTTGTATTAAAAGAATGAAAAATAAGTAGTATATATTTATAATATAATTCCATTATAATAATTTAATAATATATATATCAAATGTTTATTGAAACCTTCCATTATTCATTTCATGTATAGTGTGAATGAAACACATCGCTTTGGGGTGGTCATAGTCCGCATGTCCACAAATGATGTTATCGTATTCCAAAAAAATGGAATGAAACTATGTATATGTTATAAGAGAATTAATGATTCATAATTAAATTTAAAAATAAAATATATCATACATAAAATATAAATACATCATTATTCCCAACCATGAATGGTTGTAATGGATGAATAAATAACATTGGTTCAAGAGGCGAGAGTTTGTCGCACATAAAAATGATGATTGTGTATCCCATTTAATGAAAGTGTGTGTGAATGTTGTTGAAACTATTTAAATAAAAAAATATCAGTATATTTAATATTATGATGTTATTATATATGAAATATATAATAATAATTGAATCGGTGGAGAAGGAAATGAACAAAAGTGTTCATTGAAGAACATTACCACTTTTTTAGGTAACTTTTTTGGTTTATACAATATGAATTCAATGGATTTTATTATTCACTAAGTGAAGCGTGTTTTATTAGGTTAGGGATGTATGGATGTTATTTTATAATGGGACGGATAATCCAAATGGATAAATATGTGTGAATAAGTGGGAGTGGTGAGTGACCATTTATATGGGATAGGGAGTGGCATTCTTGTAAATAGAAAAAGGTAAACACTCTTGGAAGGTCTCCCTCACATCACATGCCACTAATAATCAAAAAAATTAGATTTAATGGTGTATATGGTATACATATGATCATAAATTAGTTTTTTAGATGCTTGTAGGTCACTTTGGAACTTATGATTATGGTTTAGTCTCGTTTCTTGATAGTTTTCTCTTAATTGTAGTAATTAATTTTAATTTCATTCACAAATAATTTCAGTCAAAAAATAAGTTGAATTTATTATATATTAGAAAATATTATTATTACATTATTTTAATTCATTTTTCAAAATTATAATCATTTAATTTTTAGAAATTAAATTAATTTTAATCTGATAGACCGAATATTAATACCTGTTTTAAAGAACAAATGATTAAAATTATGAAACTGTTTAAAATAAAATTTAAATGTTAAATTTATTCAAATTACATAAATTGGATTAAATTTTTTATAATTTATATAATGTGATCTTAAATCCAATATATATAATAAATTGACCATATATATTATTAAGACGAAAAGTTAGTTTTCAATTAAAATATAGTATTTTTTCCCTCATCATGAAAAAATGAAAATTCTTATAAATATTTGAATTATTAAGCCCAATATAATTATGATAATACTATTTATAAGATATCATTTATTTAAAAAATAATTTTTAAAATTTATTTTTTAAATGGGTGTACCATTAAAAGGAAACAAAACTCCCTTTATAAAAATAAAACTATTAGGCACAAAAATTAGAATTGTTATTATCTAATTTCTATACAGTTTATTTGAAGAATGTAAAGAGTATTTTAATGGATATATAATATATATTTTAATTAAATATAATGAAATCATATTAATTAATATAATTTATTTAAAAAAACTTTTGTGAGCACAAAAATTGATTTTTATAAGAAATACCCTTTATATTATACCGTTTATTACTTTTATTTACAATAAATTCATTACAAAATAATTAATATTATATTTTTTAAATAAAATATTTTCATACAATATTTAATGTTTTTTATAACATCGAATTTAATAGAAATGTTGAATTTTATTATACTAAATAATATTATTTTAATTATATAATGTTGTTTGAAAAAACATTGTTTTGTGTGTAATGCAAGCTATCAAAAACAGCCATTCATGTTTTCAATGCATGAAAACATAGTATTGAATGTATTGATACCTATAGCATAGATTTATTTTTTAAAATATCAAATACTTTAAAATGTCTTTAGAAATTAAATTTTTTTCGATGCTTGGAGTTGTGTGGAATACATGCTATCATATAAAAAGATCTTACATTAGAATTTGGGGTGTTACATTCTCCCCACATTAAATAAATTTCATCCTCAAAATTTAAGCTTGATCTTCATAATCTAGGGTTTGATATTTTAAAATTATTTTATTTAAATCCAACAATATAAATTGGGTTATAAAATATCCACCTAATAAGAAATAAGGATAAGTATAAAGGCCACATTGAGTAAAATATAACATGGTTTTTTCATGGGGGGACATTTGTTCAAAGTGAAAATATAGACTTTACGGAAAGGTATAAATAATTTTAGGGATTTATTGAGGTCATTTATTACAAAAAAAATTAATTTTAAATGGAAATTTGAGAGCCTAAATCCATAACTCTATGATGATTTAAAATACCATTGGTTTAACTAAAATTAATGTATTCAGATTTTTTTCAAGGTAAATTTTTAATGATGAGGAAAATGTTTTCTAACCAAGTATATAAGGAAAAATTCATAGTGGATATGTTATAATTTCATAAGAAAAATTTTCTTATTTTGGTTATACATAGATCGAATTATAATTTATCCCTTACACTATGTAATAGATAACATAAAAATAACATTTTTTATACCTGATGTACTACAATTTACCTTCTACGGGTCCTAAGATACATAAAGAAATCATTAAATTTATCGCTATCTATTTTTCAAAACTAATTTAGTCAGATAATTAATATATAATCTTAAAATTTAATACCTATTGGTTCATAATTAATATACATTCATTAAAAATAAGGCCATATTAACCTGGTCATTACGTAGGCCAGTGGTAGTTGTAAAACCCTTATCATCCATCGTCCATGGGTAAAAGCCCCACCACCTTACCAGAGTTGATGGGTTGTCACCTGAAATACATTATTTCCTCCATTAAAAACCATATTAGTATAATTTAAAAAATAAACATGATGGACATATTTCAAATTTACCCATTAAATATCCCTTCTGTTATTGTTTAAAAAAAATTAGTCTATAATATTCTTGTTTGAATATGATTACAAAGTCATTAATTATAATCATAATACTAAAGATAATAAATTCAATTATACTTATATATCAAAAATTTTAGGGAATTATTATTCAAATTATATCTCCACTAATACATATAATTCACAAAATAATTTTACTCCCTTCAATATCTCCAAAAAATATCTTTAGTCTTCGTAGAATCCCATCACATAAAGCCTAAGAAGATATGTTTAGGAAATAGAACACATGCTTATTCTTATTCCCATAATCCTCTGATGGTATTAATAACTCTTTATTTAATACATACATATGTTCTTTTATTATAATCTTTAAAGGATATTTTAGAGTTTTGTTCCCTGATCCATGTTTTCCTAAATCATGTTCCTAATGTTGATACTGAAATTTCTCTAATTCAAACTGGTGAACCCAACCATCATTAGCCTAGAGATGGTGTCTAATACCCTTTTTTGTAATCTCTCAAATTTTTCATGTATTATTTTTTTGATATTATATTGATTGATTTTGAGAGAATATACTGATATGGAATGTGATTCTAAGGCCTAGTGTGCCCAGAATAAATGTTTTAACGAAAATATTAAAATATTTAATAGCACACGAACATTATTTTCCTGAACACGTGGAATAACTCTTAAATGGGTGACTGGATCAGAAATATGAGAGCACTATTGAGTTCATAACATCAACATTATACTAGGTGTGTCATATCTTTAGTCAACTCATGTAATTGGTGAAAAAGTTATAATGGGCGATAAAAAAATTAAATAGTTTCATAAAATTATATTAACACATTTATATGATGCAAGAACTATTTGTATTTTAAAAAAGTACATATAAATCATAGGTAGAACCACATAAACCTTGATATGTTGGAGGACCTCTATAGAGAACTTGGGAAAATTCTATCAGTCACACGACGACAGATTGAGGATCGATGACGACACACTGATCATTCATTTTCAACGATTAATCAAAATCGAGCTAAAATGATTTGTCTTGTGACATCCATCACATTATTAATACTCAATGAAGGAGGATTAATTCAACAAACAATAATTTATATGATAATATTAGGTAGATTTCAAAAGTATGAATTTATTATTGGTTAATTGATTTATCCATCTATGTTAATAATTCAAACTGAAATGAATCGACACCAACACAAACAACGGTGAGGTTCATTCCTCAAGTTTTCCCTTTATGATTTTATCCCATAGTTATTTTCACTTTTACACCATTGGAACCCCACAGTTCACATCAAGACATTGCAGGGTGGTTCCAAACATGATTGGACCCTTGGATTTGAGGCGAATCAACAATAGAGGCTGAATCTATCTATATCGCGACCCGAGGAGCTGGGGCCTTCAATCGTTTCATTTTTACAAGAATTGGAGGAACTATAGTGGTCCATGTATTGGACCACCATCATAACGGAAGTGACTGGAGACAATAAGCGGCATGTGGCGGAAGACCATGAGCTAGTCGTAGCGATCGACAGGACGTGATGAAGATGGAGAGACATGGAGGCGGCAATATTGCAAGTAATATCTAACATGGAGTAGAGGATGATGCAGAGAAGTTTGGGTTAGTCTGATGGTTTGGGTCGTGTCGACGGGTTGGGTTAGGATGGTGGGTCAGGCCAGACCCTGGTCAGATCTAGGGAAATTGGGCCTGATCCTTGTTGTGGTTGACCATAATAGTCGACCACTAGGTCAACAATCACATGGATGTGTCATGCTGTAAGTCAACCGACCACAGTAGTTGACTGCAGAGGTCAGCCTCGATGGTATGTCTGCGGGCCACTGGTGGGCATGAAGGCAGTTGCACTAAGTTCAGAATATCCCAAAAACATAGCATCCAATTGACGATCAGTCTATGACATTGAGACCCTGTCATTGAGATAATCATTTTGAGACAAGTAGTGTGTTTTTATTGGGGACTAGTATAGTTTGGCAGTGTTCAAATGGATCATTCCTCAAGGGTTCACTAAGGCATTACATCCACATTACTCGATTGTAATCCCTTATAGATGCCAACTCTCATATAATGTATGTTATCCTTCTCTAATATATAAGTTTTATCCTCTATCACCCATATTGAGTTTGTGGGATCTTATTACCCCCATGTGTATGGCACTAATACTTCATCTAGTGGTCCATATCAGTAGTGTATGTGGGATAACCCAATGATTTTGGTAGTGATCCCCTACATAGCGGGTAGATCTGAATATGGTAGATGGCATCCCCTAGTGGTTCCGAGCATCATCTGTGGTGTCACCTAGTTAGTTATGGGCATGAAGCCCTCTCTATGTATCATCGCATTCTTTATCCATTGTGTTCTCTTTATGAGTGGTCCAAAAAATCTAAACCTATTCGTGGAGTGTGTTTGATGATATCATGTCTCGATGTTTGAGTTCTCTTAGAATGTGTGCACTATAAGAGAAATATGATGGCTAGATGTTGGTTGATACCACCTAATGGTACAGTTTATCTATTTAGTGTACCATGATATTCTTAATTTATGTGTTTTAGACATATACAGGTGTATACGGAACTATACATTCCTTTGATGTATTTTATTTATATATTTTGGGTTTCCTAGTAATTATTTTTATACTCACCCATGCACGATATTTCTTGATAAATCACACTTTGGATGACATCCTAGGAGGACTAGAACAATGTGGGTCTTTTTGATAATGGATATACTGTGGTGTGTTCCTACAACTTTTAGAAAGCAGTCCCAGTACCTTTAAATTTAGGTTTAGGCTTTTGTACATACACTTATAGTGGGATTGTTTTTTCCTTGTTTACTTACACTATTTTGCTACAGTTTCATGATATATTATATTTATGTATGAATTATTTTATTTTATTTTATTTTATTTTATTTGTGGTTTGAAGATGTGTGCATGTGTACAGGTTTATTAGGCCAATTCCACCCATTTGGGGGATATTTATATTTGTTTCTAGTCACCTTCCCTAGATTATTATAGGTGGGATTGGGGTAGTCATGAAATGGGCCCCTCTGTGATGGTTCATGACAATTTCATTGTAATGATTACAGGGAATATAAAAAAAGTACTAAAGATTTTAGTAGTTTTAGTAAACAATATACATTAATGGGTATTATATTACAAATAATTACACTTATTACAACTTTTTTTATTCAAGGACAACTTTATTCCATCTATCATAACCTTGTATATCTTTATTAGTATACTTTGTGGATTCTTGTGGAATGGAATAAAATAAGTGTGATCTAAAATATCCAAAAAAGTATAGTGTAGTGGAAGAAATAATTAATCAATGAGAATAATAAAAATGGGAAGGTAAATAATTTAACATACATTCAATGTAATCAATAAGATCGAGTGAGTAAACAATGCGGAAATGTAAATGACTAAAAATCCATGAAATGTAAAAAATATTGTAAGGAATTTTCAATATGGAATAGTAAATAACTAAACACAAATTCCATTTATTCAACAAACTAGGAATGAAATATATCTATAGTTTTTTTCGTAGTGAAAATATCATAGATAATAATAACTAATTCCTAAAGAGAAAATGATTAATCATTCAACATAATGTTTCATAGGTACACAATAACTATACCATTAAGACCCTTGACAAGACAGTTTAAAACATTCTAGGAGAAATAACCAATAAATATAATCAACTAACTAACCCATGTGACTTCGAATGCTTTATGGGGATATCATAACTACGACCCACCCATGTGGTACCTCTGTAAAGAATTGCCCATGTATCAAATAAAAGATTTAATTCATATTTTCATTAATAAATAACCATATTGAATAAAAAATATAGATTTATCCATATTTCACCAGTTAAACAAATAACTATCAACTAAACACTATATGTAAATATGGAATACAGTTTATACAGTAATCATATTAATGAAAAATGATATAGATATTTATGGTAAATTTAATGTCTATTGATCATAGAGAGTTGAATATTTTGAGGGTACTAAAATATTATTGAAGTTATAAAATTTCAATATTATCCATGGTCAAATAAATCATAAAATATCTATAAGAATAATAAGGATGGTATATATACAATGTATCTCAAGTGGTGTAAGGATAAATTTTTTATTGTTTATAAATAAAAATACCATAAAAATAAACAAAAATATCCTTTGAATTTTGAAAAACATTTTAAAAATCCATTTTATTCTAAAATAAATTTACAATAATTCACTAAAAATATTATATCGATATTTGAAAGAAATTATTGAATGTAATTCCATACAATTCATATATGTTAAAAAGAAATTTAGTTTTTCTATGAAAAATGATAGAAAATTCCTTTTCTAAAAAATAGAAAATAATATTCCATTAAAAACATCTATAAAAGAAAAAATAGATAAAAATTCCATTATTAAATAATATTAAAATGGTTAAAAAATTCAGACATTTTAATAAAAAAATTTTGAGAGAAGACAAATTCATAATCAAAGAGATATATGAAGTTGGGTTTTCATAAAAATTATTTTCTAGAATATTTTAAATACCAAAGAGGAAAAAGAGGGTATTATGGCGTTAAAAAGTTCATGAATAACTAGAGGAGAATAAAATGATAGTTTTTTATCACAAATATCATATAAATTACATTAATTTAATTTCAATAATAATAAATATATATTAGAATAATATTGTGAAATGAATCATTAAAACACCATTATGTTGAACTGAGAAACAATAAATGACATATTATGTGTCTCATCTTTAAATCCCCACAAAATGTGAAAAAACATAAATATAAAAATAAATTTTATTGCATGAATGATGTTAGAATATTTAAAATAATGAGGAAGTAATATATCCTAGTGAAAAGGAATCAAGTTATCCAATTTTCTACCACTTGGTATATTTTAATTCAAATCACCTAAAATGGAATTATCAAAATAGAAACACAAAATAAAACTACTAATGAAATATTCTTGATATTAAATTTCAAAGGGTCAGTATATACAACATATAAAATAAACTAGGTTCATAACATTAAAAAATGCCTTAATGAAATGAAATTAAGATGAAATCTATTACCATATGATTCCATTTAGTTGGGTTATATTTAAAGTACAATATAGTGGTTTAAAATTTTTTAATAAAATATACTAGAACCATTAAAAAATTTATAATATCATATATTATATTTTTATAATGTGTTATAACTAGTTTGTTAATAATTGTTCATAATTTTAACTATTTTTGGTGTTAATTACCATGTTTATAAAGTATGTTTTGATTTTTTTTTGTTCTCCAAGTGTAGATAATAATTTATTAACATTTAGGGTTCATAAAATTATATTATTATTATATATATTAATTATATAAAAATTTATAATAATCTATAATATTTGGATATAAGAAATGAATTTTACTATTCATGGAGATGATAGGCCGTGTGTAAAGATGAAAGATATTTACATTTTCTTGTCATATTAATATAATGAAACGTAAATTTTATATACTTATATTATAATTATAGTATAATAATATTATCATATATTTCACATATTTTTAAAAAAACCACCATTTATACATTCCATTTATAGTGTGAACCAATCACATCGCTTCGACGAGGAGGTAGTCCACACGTCTACAAACGATGTTATCGAATTCCCAAAAAATGTATATAATTAGGCATGTGTCATAAATTTATTAATGAAGAATAATAATATTATAAATATAATATATGAAATATATAAAATATAAATCCATCATTATTCCAATTCTTTAAATGTGGTAATTGAGGAATGAACGCCATCAGTTCGCAAGGTTGTAGTCCACCATAAACACGAGTAATGATTGTGTATCCCATTTTATGAAAGTGTGTGTTGGTGTAGGTAATGAAATTTAAATAAATCAAAACAGTTTATATTTATTAATAAGGAAATAATATAATAAAGATATAAGAATAATTTAAGGGGTTTAAAAGTAAATGAAATAGAATTGCTTATTGAAGAATCTTACCTCTTATTTGGGTAACTCTTTTTCATTTATATAAAAATACATACATTTTTTTATTTCACAATTTATTTAGGATTAAAGTATGATATGATAAATTTATGATTTTATTATGGTTGTTTTTTGATGATCTAAATGTATTTTGAGGTGTGAATAAGTGGGATGGTTGAGTTTTTTTATACTAGAGGAGGAGTGTCATTCAAGTAAATATAAAAATGTAAAAAAATTAGGAGTTCTACGATATATCATGTGGCTAAAATAATTAAATAATTTAATAAATGTGGGGATATGGTATAAATATGGAAATAAAATAGGTTTTGTTTATGTGTATGGGTTATTTTGGCCTTTATGATTATGGTTTAGTCTATTGTTAATCTTTTTTTCTCTCAATCAATGTAATTAATTTTAATTTCTTCCACTAATATTTTTGGTCCACAACTAATTTGAAATTATTAGACCTTATAAATTTATATTATTTAATGTATTAAATAAATTTTCCAAATTACAATCACATAATTGTAAAAAAGTTATTTAAAATTAATCTTGTAGACAAGACAACAATGCATGCTTTTAAAGTAAAAATGCTAAAAACATTCTACTTTTTTTATTAATAATTTTTTTGAGAAAATTATATAAATGAACTAAAATGGATTAGAAAATATAATATTAATTTAAAAATACATTAAAATTTTAAAGTACAACTTAACCCCATAAATTACTGACATGAAAAGTGTTTTTTTTGTTAAAATCCAGTTTTTTAAAATATTCCTCAAAAAATAAAACATTTCAGAAAAATTTCAAATATTCAAACTAAGTCAGGTGAATATTTTAAATAAATTATATTTTTATAGATATAAATTATAAAACATCCATATTTAGGTTTAAATATTGGTGCAATATTAAATGTCAGAAAAACATCCTTTATAAAAATATCACTTTTTTGTATAAAATGGGTTTTGTTCTTATGTAATGCCTATGATATCAATTGGATGAATTTAAAAAATATTTTATTGAATATATCATATATATATATATTTCATTAAATTAATTCACTAATATTAATTAATATTATTTTTTAATATAAAACTCTTTTGTGAGCATAAAAACATGTTTTTATAAAAATCTTCCGTTTTTATTCAATTAGTTGTTATTTTAATTTATAATAAATTTATTACCAATGAATTAATTTTAAATATCTATACACTATATGTTTTAAAAAGTTATTTAATACGATTCATAGAAACAAATTAATTTCTAGGTTATATCTTTTAATATTAATTGAAATTATTGTAAAAATATATTAGTGTTAGATAAGACTTGATCTTGTGTGTAATTACAGCTATCGAACAATGTTTTCTTGTGCGTATATAAATATAACTCAAATTTTCATGAATTAAAATCTATAAAAAAAATAAATTTATTTAAAATAGTAAATATGTCGTAAAATCTGAAGAAATTGTATTATGTGAAATTCTTGGTGTTGCATGTCATACACACTATCAAATACAACGTTCTTACTTCAAAATATTGGGGTGTTGCAATTTAACTATAAAAATCCCTGAAAAAAACATTCCAAAATCCCTTCACTCGTTATACAATCCTTAGTGTGGGATGAATTAAAACATAAGAAGTATTTTGTGAAAAACTAATGAGGACAACTGAAGAAGAGTTAAGGTTTTAAACAAGTATTTCCATTTTATTTCTCTCTCCAAAATCATGAATTATTTTTATAACAAGATTATTTAATAACCTCTATATCCTCTATAAAATATTATGTTTTGGGTTAATTTTACGACCTAAAACCCCCCCACAAACTTCCATAGATTGGTTGTGAATCCATCATTCATGTGTACAGAGGACTACCGCTTCATGAACAAATGTTGTTCATTTTTTCATTACCACATTGCATAGTTGGAAATAAAGATGGTTTTATAGTTTATATATGATATATATTATGTTTATGATTATATTATGCTTATTTATTTATTATATCATATATACCTTCATGATATACCTTTTTTGGGAATATAATACTGTCATTGATGTGTATGGAGGACTATCGCCTCATGAAGCGATGTGATTCATTCATGTTTTACATGTAATGTATTACAGATAGTATTAATAAAAATATGTGACATATATAAAATAAAAATGATAATATAATGATAATATATATATATATATATATATTTCTTTTCTTTCTTTAAATACGATATGAAAATGAAAACAACATTCATGTGAATGTATGACCTACCGTCTCCATGAGTCATGTATTTCATTTACTTGCACTAAATTATATGGATAAATATAAATGAATATATATTGAATATATATTATATTTATATCATATTTCAAATTCTAAAGATTATTAAATCAGGATCCATATAAGAGGACAAAATATAAAAAGTTAAAACATAATCAGAAAATAATGTAGTTATTGCCCAAAGCATGAATTTTACATTTTATTTTTAATAAATGGGTAATTAAATGTCCTAAAAGAGTCATATATGGTATGATATATATATATATATATGTGTGTGTGTGTGTGTGTGCGGTTATATATAATATTTATAAAACTTATTTTTATTTAATAGGATGTTTGAATTAGTAGGAAAGAAGTCAAGACATATGGTAAGGGTTCCTATCTCACTTTTTGCTTTCGGTGAGACAATTTCCATATTCACAAAATGTTTATTTTATGTGGATTATATAATTTACATGAATTTATTTTATGATTATTATAATTAAAATTTTTATTATTTACATATCCATTTTATGATATCTCTTTTTTTGGGTTTATAGATAAAAATCTACTGAATCAGTATGGGATTTCGGTCTCAATTTTTCTTCATTGAGATATAAATTACATTATGAACATATATTCATTTGCGAGATTTATATAAAGAAAATTATAGAAGTAAAATCATGAATTTATTTATACTTATGATATTTTAAGTTTCATTTAATTTTACCCCTTCCTGGTGCTAAAGATTCATGTTTACCAAAATTGTAATGATTTTATGTTACTATTTAGCACCCCCCCCCGATTTCAAGTACATGACCCATTATTTATGTAAGTATATATAATTTTTTAATCATATGAGTTTTTCAGTACTTTTTTAGATATTTTTAGTGTAATACCTTCCAGGAAAACATGTAAGTGAAATTGTGTGCACAGGGTAGTCACATAGTTAGGAGCACTGTTTTATCATACCATTTAGCCACCCAAGAAAAACTGTGCAATAAGGAATAAAGGATATTATCAAATATGGAAAATGGTTTATATAAAAATGGTTTATATTCATTAATTTTGTGTTTTTAGGTAGTGTATAGTATGCGATTAAGATATTGTTTTTTTAATCGTGGTCCCTAATAGTGCACCATTAAAATTAAATTTGGTTTTATTGATTCTAATATGAATCACCACCTAAAAAATTAATATTTTCACAAATAATGACATATACTTAATTAATATTTCTCTAAAGGATTCATATACCAATACTCTTGATCCAAGAGTGATTCTAAGGTGACTTTGGGTTTTTGGAGGCCGATTTTGTTGGCAAGTGACCATTCATGGATGTTTTCTTTAGTTATCTTCTTCTTCTAATTCTTGGAATCCTAGATACAATCAATTGGGGGCAGATAAATGTTTTTAATGATAAATATTTTTATATATGATTTATTTTTAGGTAAAAAGTTCTAAGGTATGTTTTTAGAGTTTTAACATGTATTTTTGACGTTTTGTTTCTTTCATTTTTTTCACTAATATTTGAGAGGAAGGTGAATTCACTCTCAAATATTATGGATATAACTTGAAGGCTTGGTTTCAAATTAATTTAATTAATTTAATTTAATAGTGTAATTTATGTGTTACACTTCATAGAAATGATCTTTAGTTTTTTTTTTGAAATTGTAAAATTTGATGGTTTTATTGAATTTTTTTGGTTCATTATATTAAAATTATTATTCTAAAATTATTATTTGGTTTTATGTTCATGTGAAAATTTTATTGAATTGTTTTTATGAAGGGAAATTTTTATTTGTAATTATTTTTTCATGTTTTTTGGGAATACATGTTGGTGTGTGTTCATGCTTCATTTTATATGGCCTAGTTGAAACATGACTTTGTTCTTTGTTTCAATGGTATAATGGCACAAATGTTGGGTTACCATGTGATGACTAGGTAGTTCTATGTAGGACCTATCATGGTTATGGAACTATCCCCTAGGAATGAATCTGTGTACGTGGGGATGTGTGTAAATGAAATGTGTATGCCACATGGATATGTGAATTATTTTAATGGAAAATTTATCTTCTTGGGGAAAATATATGAGATTTGGAAAATTGATTATATTCTAAAACTATTTTTGATATTATGTACACTACTATAAATTGAGTTAAATATTTTATATAAATTGTCTTATATATTATAACCAGTTAGTTTGAGTTAGAAATTAATATTATAAATCCTATGAGTTTTATACTAACCCCCTTCTTGGGAACATTGGTGAATTTGTAGACATGTTATATCGAGACACAAATAAAGGAAAGAGTCCAATTTCATTAGTGATTCATCTTGATACCTTGGTTTGGGTATGTGGATTTGGTGTTGGGATCAGTTTGAGAGTTGATATATTGTTTTCTTACACATATTTGAAATTTTTTTCTTGGTTTCTACGTTTTACTCTAATATTATGGTATATATTGGATTGGTATTGAGTTATATTGTATTTCAATCATGCATCATATAGTGGTTGTATTTATTTTGATATCCTGGTTTTTTTGTTTTATTTTAAAATGAAAATCATCACCCAAGTGTTTATTTAGACCTTGGAATTTATTTATGGCCTTTGGTGTCTTGGGGATGTCACCTCAGGCATTGTAACAACCACCACCCCTTCTAAAGAAAATGGAATAGAGGGATGATGTTACAAATGGTACTAATTTGTTTGGTCCTATTGTAAAATTTCAATCTAGTTTGGTCCTTGAATCATATTGGTAGTAAGGTGTAGAATGACCAGAACATGAAAAGTAGATCATAAAAGGGTGTAATTACCCTTTTTATGTTGAACATCAATTTACTAGAGAGTATGGGTACACGAGTGTGTGGGGTCACTAATAAGAATTATAACCTCATCTTCATGGGTTTATCCAAAGAAAAGAACATGAATGACATTGGTTTTATTGAATTCCAACTAAGAGTGTATTTTTCATTTTTAGTAATGAATTATTATTTGGTGAAAATTGTGTTGATTTTTTAAATTTATTGAAAATTAATTGATTTTCAAATGCATTGTGGAATTTTTAAAAATGGTATGAAAGAGGAAATTTTGAAATTTTGGATAACCTAGTTCTGATATGTGTGATTTTGTAAATTTAAAATTTCTATGTCATTGGTTTTTAGATATTGAGGCTTAATGGTGTTTTCTTTTACATTATAGATAATGGCACCAGTTAGTCATAGAAGAAACAATGTTGTTTCTCTTAAGAAAAAGGTGATCCAACATCTAGTAAGTTTTATTTTTCATGATTTTAGGATGTGGATAGAAGGAAAAAAAATATAAACCGAGGAAAGTGGATCATTATATTAATTTCCAAAAGGATAATCCACCAAAATATTGGGGTGATTTGGAACAGAAAAATTAAAATAATGGATAAATAGGTGGAATAAAATAACTAATTTCCTATACAAGTAAGATGATATGAATGTAAATTTTGATATATACATGAAAAGGGTATTTAATTCCATTTGTGGGATTTAACATTTAATTCTATATTATATAATAAAATTCATAATAGTATTTTTTTGAATTTTTCAATAAACAATTATATTCTCACACATTCTAAATATCTGGAAAACTTTTCATTATCAATATCACATAGTAGAACATCTCAATGAAAAATTATGTATCTAAATATATGAATTTAGCCAATTTTGAATATGATGTTGTTAAAAGTGTATCCATTTTAGAAATCATGATTGTATCAGGGTTGAGGATTAGAAATTTAAATAAAAATTGTTGTTATTTTTATATCAGATTGTATAGAGATGTTTAATAGAGTTACTGGGGAATAAAAAATATATCTATGTTACTTTTCTTGGTGGAATCATGTTGATCACCATAGGAAATGGTGGGAACTATAATACTAGGAATAATAAAAAGAGGGACACTAATTTCCAACGTGGTAGTATCTCTTACAATCAGATTGTCGGATAACTGAATCATCATTATAAATCAAATAGTAAGCCAATATATTTTTAGTATTGTTACATCTATCACATGATGTGGGATTTTATGTCTCTAGATTGGGAATTATAAATTTTAAACCATATTGGATATCTTTAGTGCTTTTTTCATAGTGATCCATGGTGGGGTGCTTGAGATAAATCTCATGTTTCGAAGATGCAGAATGATCTGAAGGGATGAGGGATGTAGAATACTTCTCATAAATAGAACCGAGATAGGCATGGTAAATTATGGAGTACCACAATTCCACAAGTTTTGTAATCTCAACTCGTTATTAAAGACAAATATTCAATAATTAAAAAATTATATGAAGATGAGAAAATGATTTTGAATTATCATTAGAGACCTTGAATGGTGAGATTTATGACCCTTTTGAATTATACCGTTATGAAACAATTGTTTGATACAAATTCATCCCATTTATTTTTTTATCATGTTATTGATCTTCTGGGTTTTTATATTGAGATGATTTATTTCGTTTTGCAAATTAAAAATCCTAGTGTCCAAATAGAATGTTGGGACATTACGTGAAAACAATGTTTAATAACTACCTATGGAGATAAATTAAAAATGGATTTCTATATTCTTAATATGGATTAACATGAAATAATCCAATGTATGGATTGGTTTACAATGTTCAAAGACGGCATTGATTGTTATATTTGTGGAGTCAGTTTATAATTTATGATGGTGTTGAGATTCTCCTTAGAATAGATTATAATTTAATTTAGAGTTTAGAAGGCTTTTTAGCCCAATTTTTTAGAACTATTTTATACCAGTTGGTATCTTTATACTCAACAGTAGAGGGTGAGTTCTAATATAGTGGTTTTCTAGCAATTTTTGTTCAATTTTAGATGTTTTTACTAATAATTTCGTTGGATTTATTCCAAAAATAGATGTATAATTTATGATTATATTCTTCCATAAGACCATTACATTATCAATTCCATATTTTCATAAGGAAATAATAAAATCCTCGGAATTTAAAATCTTGTTGGAAGATTTGGAAATAATATGGTTAATTCCAACGAGTGTGTCTCCATGGGAATCACCAGTCTTATTTGTTTAAATGGTGGATGGAACAATAAATTATTTCATGGATTATCATATGATTAACAATGTTATGATAATGAATCAATATACTCTAAAATAAATTTATGATCTTTTGGATCAATTTTGGGGATTCCAATGGTTATATAAAATTATCTTTACTTCAGGATGTCACCAATTTCAGGCTCGGGAGGTAGATATTTTGAAAAAATATTTCAGGATTAGATACAAACATTATAGGAATTTGGTTATTACCTTTGGTATTATAAATTAACTAGTTTAATTTATGGTATTTATGTATTTGATATTTCAAAGTTATCTATATTCTTTTTTCATTGTATTTTTTAAAGACATATTCATGTATTCAAGGACAAAGGCTTACCATGAGAAATACTTAGAGGCAGTGTAGGGTATATTTTGGTATTGAGATTTGTATTTAAAACAATCAATATATTGTTTTTAGATATAAGAGGTATGTATCATTGGACATTAAATCTAATAAAAAGTTTCTTCTATGGTTCCAAAAGCATATATGCTTTTATAACATTTCAAATACTAAAGAATGTCTATGAGATATATATTTTTCTTGGATTATCTAGTTATTATGGATTTATTTTTCAGGAATTTTCAAAACTAGATTCATGAATGACATCTTTTATGTTAAAAACCATTCAATTTAAATTTGTTGAGGAATGTCATATATCTTTACAAGAGCTTAATGTTTTACATACAAAAACATCAATCATGATTTTTTTCAGTAATTAGGACAGGGTTATGTTGTTTATTTTTCATCTTTAAGATCTTGGTGGGGGTTTGTTCTCATGTAGGGATATCTTATTTTTGGTAATGGATATTGGAAAATATGGTTTTATGTAATGAAATACCCAAAAAATGATTTGGAATTACCTAATTTTTACATGATTTGAAAACATTGTTTCATTACCTGTTTGGTTAGAAATTTATGGTGTCTATAGATCATAAGAACTTGTAATAAATTTTCTCAAAATGTGATTTGATCCTGAGAAAAATAAAGTGGATGGAGTATATAAAAGATATTCAATTTTGAATTGATGTATTTATCATTTATTCGAAAAATTTTCTCATATGAATTAAGAATGATGCCATATATTCTGTTAGTGAACGAGGCTTCAGATCAATAGAAGCAGATGTTGGCGATAATAGATATGTGCATGTATTTATATTTCAAAGGTAGTTTTTTGGGTTTATTTATGATTTCATTACTAATTGGGTTTGAATAATTAAAGAGGCTTATACATTTGATTCTGAATGTGTCAGATTGAGGTCCAAGCTCAATGGTGGGGAGACTCTTGGGGGATAGAATATTGATGGGAGTTCACTTTTGTTCAGCTGGGAATATATAGTCATACATATATCTTGTTAGGAATAAATAATCCATGCTTACCAATATCAGGGATATGATGTTCATCATAGAATAATTATCATGAATAATGACCTAAATGTGCATTTTTGGTGGATAATAATGAAAATAAATTTGGTTGATATTTTCTTGATATGCCTCAACTGTCAGCAGGTTAAGGTGGAGAACCATTGGAACGTGGTTATTCTATAGTCTTTACGTATTATTTTTTAGAAATTGTAGTATACATCCATTAATTTTTTGAAAGGCCTCCCATGGATGGTTCAGAAATATGTTTCTTTATTTGTGATTGTGGAGCAGCTTAAAAATTATCTATATTTTTCCCTATTCATGAATATAATATGATAGAGGAATTGTCTAAAATCTATATCTAAGGAGTAGTAATGATGCGTGGAATACATATTTCAATTGTACTAGACTGAGACACTAGGTTTATGTCATGTTTTTGGAAATAATTATAGCTGGAAAATCAGAGTCAATTGTCTTTGATCATGTTGTAATATGTTCTGATAGAAGGAAAATCTGAAATGATGATGAAAATGTTGGACGTCATGCTCATGTCTTGTGGAATGGATTTTGGTGGCTCATGGGAGGATGGAATACTATTGTAATATCTCTCATATAACAAAAGTTATTATGACTC
This sequence comes from Viscum album, assembly GCA_963277665.1. Taxonomy (NCBI): domain Eukaryota; kingdom Viridiplantae; phylum Streptophyta; class Magnoliopsida; order Santalales; family Viscaceae; genus Viscum; species Viscum album. Next base: position 246,236,648 of record OY728157.1, on the reverse strand, counting down.
AACACATATAGGTCATTTTCCTAAATTATATGCGATTATTTATCGTTGGACACTTTGTTGGGTAGAAATTAGTGAAACATTACAAGTTGGTGAAAACCATATGCAAGAGAAAAATAGAAAATTAAATTGATCAGGAAGAGAAATGAAATGGTTCATATTATTCATAAATCATAAGTTGATCATCATTGATGAAAATTTCCATTAGAGGTTAGTGATATTTTTCTCCTGACTATCTATACAAGGCTTGGTCATTATCATTTTGGGAAGTGGGGATTATTATAAAATCGATAAATATAAACTTTTGTTATACTTCAATGATATGGCGTGGGGGAATATGAGCCGTATTTTCCACGAAATGTTAGTTTAGTCCATAATGTGTCTCATGCATCACAATTTTGGAAGTATCAACCTGATCATGGCCATTTTATTCGATTGGATCACATTAACATAAAAATAGACACTATATTCAATCATTTGCATGCATGGATTATGGTTAGAGAAGAGAAATTAATCCATGGGAAAATCATTGGTCTAGAGTAGGTTTTATGGAAACATGTCAATATTTAAGAATAAATGTGGGAGAATGGGAAGGAAATGGTCATGAAATATTACAATCACATTCAGGCTAATGGTGGTATTCAACTTTTCATGCATGGAAGGTCAATGGTGGGTAAAATTTATCACCCTCGATTTTATTTACCTGACCCCTTATTTATTTATTTTATGTATACATAATAATTAGATTATGTTTAGTGAGGTTAATAAGAGTTTTTTTAATTTTTTTGATGCTTTTATAGAGGTAATCATTTTGAGAATAGTTAGTATAAATCATGCAACACCTCCTATGAAAATGTGTGACTTAAATTGTAGGAACTAGGTAGGAACACATTTTTTACCACACCACGTGTCCACCTAAGATAAACTGTGAAGTGTTGAATGGATGGAAATATCATGGATTGAACCTGGTTTGTATAACCTTATGATCCAACCATGAGAGGGGTGTTTGGAGGTAGTGGTTAGTGTATAGTTCTCACACTTTTTTATTAACAATGAACCCTAATCATGAACTCTTAATATTTAAAGCTAGATCTTGTGGATCTAATATGTATGACCTTATAAACCACTATGTATTCCCTAATTTGTTTATAACTTGAAATAATGCAAAATCCCAGGTAATTATAGAATAATAAATTTTCATAGAATTTAATTTTTTGAAAAAGTTATAAATTTTATGTTAAAGGTTTTTCTTTGTCCAATAGCATACTCTACATGAAACAATGAGTTTCTCAAATATCTTACATTACATACAAAACTGATTTGTATTGAAAAACAATATATTATTAATATTATTATTTCAAATGGTTATAAACTCCTAGTAGATTTATTAGTGGTAATGAAAAAAACTATCTCTATTATGTTTAAACATGTTTGATAAATGTTTTTCAATCATAAAATAAATTTTAGAGCCTTAAATTGATAATGAAACCAATTTTATGCCAAAAAAACTCTAATATTTTTAAAAGATCATATTACCACAATTTGGGAGAGACCCATTTTTAAATATTATTTTTTACAATTTTAGAAGTTATATTTTACAAAATAAACTTATTATTTGGAATAAGGACATCTAAATTTAATTTGGTTCAATTTTGGTTATTTTTCTGACAATATTCATATTTAAATGAATAATAAAAATTATTGTCTTTTAAATCAAAACTATATTTTCATTTAATATAAATATATAGTTATTTTTCCAATTTAATTAGTTTTAAATTTTAATTAGATTATGTTTTTATCATTTAATCAAATTTTTATAATTTTAAATAATTTCAAAATAAAATTTATAAAAACACCTGTCAATATTTTGATGTTTTTTACATTTTTTTGAAACTATTTTTTTTGTATTTGACAATAACATTTAATTTAAAATTAATTTGTGAGAATAATTTGATTTGAATTTAGAATAATGGATTTATTATTTGTAATAAAAATGTCCAGAATGTATAAATTGGTCCATTTTATTTTTGGACATTGTGGATATTATCTTCTGTAATTTTTATTTACCACGGTTAAAGGAAAATCAGGTAAATTAGGGTAATAAATAATATGATAAAGAAAATTAAATTACTCTAACACCTTGAAATAACATATTAGATGAATTAGAGTAGATTATTAATACCTAAGGATCAAAATTGATTCGTTTAATAGACTTTTTTCATGAAACAGATATAATTATTACTAAAACAAAATAAAGTGAAAACAAGTCAATATCATATATCTTATAAGAATACATATTTTAATGTAGTGATAAACATGACGAAATGATGAAAATAAGCAGTGTCATGAAATATAATGAAATTATCTACATCATGTAAATTTATTTAAAATTTATAGAGATTAAATAAGTACCATAAATATTGACACAACAATGGTACAATTGTTTTTCTAATAATAGAAATATTGAATAAATGATATTAAATATATATATAAAAATATAATTTTAAATACTTTATGTCATAAATGATTTTTACAGTTTAATATGACATTATATACAACTATTAAATTCTTTTTTCGATGTTATCTCATTTTTTGGAGTTTTTTAAAAATGATTGAAATGAATAGTGTAAAAATTGACATAATTGATTTTTTATTAAAAAAGTAATATATTAAATTTTTAAAAAATCCAAAAAATATTTTAAAATTAATGAGTTACAAAAATATAATCTATAAGCTCATTAAACATATACAGTTATGTGATATTGACCCCAAATAATTAAAATTTATTGCCTCTTAATAATTAAAATTTTGTTTGAGTAATTAAAATAAAATGTGAATAATTAAGGGTAGACTAAAATGATAAGGTTTAAAAAAATACATGTCTAAAAATGATGAATGGATGAGATCATTTTTACCTATACTCATATTTTCTTAGACATATATCAAGTATGGTCCCTTTTAATTAAAAATAATAATTTATATTGATTTAAAAATTTAAGAGTTTCCATGGGTGCCCCTTCCCTCTCCTTTAAAAAGGAAGCATCTCTTATATAATACACACACATGTGGAACAATTTGAATCTAGAAAAATATGCACCAAAATCTCTCTAGAATCACTCCACTATTTCTAGAAGCCTCTATTATGGTATAAATCCTCCCAATTAATCCTTTTGGTATAAACCTATAGATGTCACCTGATTAAGAGTAAACACATTCTCTAATGCCTTTTAGTTTCATTTCCATTCTCCACTCACTAAACATTTCTTATTATAGGATTACATAAAAACAAAAGTATCATAAATATACTAGTTTTTTTAATGATATTATTTCTATTTACACTTACTCACACATACATTTAATGGGTAACCAATATATTTTTTGTGTGTACAATGAACAACTATCTCACAAAATGAGGATTTCTTAATTTCCCATACCACCGTTCATGTTGGACACTATAATAAACATTATTTGAAATATGATATATATTATATTTATATTGTCTATATGCTTCTATAATTTTTATTTAGATCATACCACTATGCTTTCCATTTTGTGTAAATACAATAATTTTGATTGAGGAAGTGTAGACTATTTCCCCGTCAATACTATGTCACTCAGTCCCAATATAAATGTAATGTATAAAGGATAGTTTTATTAAACAAAATGAGAAAAATATGAACTTAATATAATATGGGTATTATAAAATACATTTATATCATTTTATTTTTATTCTTTTAGTATATAAATGAAATTATATTAGCGTTCATGCATACATATAACCTATTGTCTCCGTAAACAAAGTCATTCATCTTTTATCTAAAAATATTATCGGTATTATAATTACACATATAGTAGATATATATGATATTTCAATCATGAATAATATTGTAGAGATGATATAATTTTGACCACATGGACAATTGACATAAAAATGAGTTCACATTCGACTAAAGTATCAAATATAAAAAAAGGCCCGATATGAACTTAAATAATTATTTAATTTTTATAACATGGTAATAAGTGGTATAATGGAATATTAAACTTGAAAAATTTTCTCTTGAAAGTAAAAAAATGTCCTCATTTTATTATTCAAGAACACAGTGATTGTATGTGATGAATCAGAATCATGTTACGAGACTTCATCTCAATCTCTTTTCACTAAGATATAATTGATATTATACACCAAATTATTTTATAATTTTTATAATAAACCCATTTTCATTTTAATTTCATTTAAAGGGAATATTTTCTATGATGAATTTTAATAAATGAAAAAAGAATATTTTTAACACAGGCAGCAATAATGAATTCTTCACCACCGTAGCTGTTATATGATATGTGGCATCCTCTATAGGCTTTAAATTTTTTTTAAAGGAAATGAAATTATTTATTCCTTTTTTGGGTGTTTTGGTATTGAAAATGGTTTTGAAAGTGGATTTAGTATTTTAATATCTTGAAATTATTTCTTGTGATTTACAAATGATGTGTTAAGAGTGAAATGTTGATAATTGAAATATTTATATGTTATGATTATGAAATGGTACTTGGACATTTGATGGGAGGTTATGTGATAGTAAAATTATGGGTGGTTACATGATAAACTAGAGAATGGTGGTAACATTATAAAATCCAATTAATTGGGTATGGAAGTCCCCCAAATGGTTATTCCATTTATTGATAAGTGTGGTTGTTGACCATATGGTTATTTCATTTAGGTATTTTTATGTCCCAAGATACATATAAATGTGATATGTTTCTTTCTATGGGTTTATAGTAATAATTTGGTTAAAAAACGATATGAAATGAAATTATTTTTATTGAAGAGTACTTACTAATTCTTAAAGGTGAAATGTATTGCATTATGAAAAATTATTCTTGGTTTACATTTTTTTCCCAAGACTAATAGTTTTTCTTCTGGTATATCATTTACTAAGATTTTTATACTCATTTAATGATTGAAATTTCTTTCACATGACATAGATATGAATGAAGTCCTTAATGGGATAATGGAAAACTAATTTTGTAAAATAAAACCTTTTTTCTTTCTAAAAAGTTTTTGTTTTATGAAAAAAATGGACAGTGACTATAATTTTCTACTTTTAATATTCAAGTTGTTATGTATGAGTTATGACATAATTCAATAAATCTCTAAACCTGAAAATATCCTTGATGTAAATTATTGTCAAATTATTGTCTTATCTCAAGAATAAGTAATATTTAAGGACATGGTCTTATAATTGGTATTAGTGGTCGATTTAGATAACATTAAGGTTTTAGGTATTGTTAACACAATGTCAATAAGTTATTTTTTTACATTAGGTTAAAATGAAAATGATATGGCTTTTGAATATTACCATGTTTCTTCATCTAAGATATATCTTTTTAGAATGTATTTCAATATAGGCAACATGGAAACTATTCTAGGAAGGCATATAGAGGAAAAAACATTCTAAATATGAATCATGAGATAGTCAGAATCAGAACTGAATAGTTTGTTATAGTGCTGACTCAGTTGTCTCATATGATAAATAGTGGTGATGTTCATGCCCAAGATTAACAATATCAACCTATCAGAATATGTTAGAAGTGGAGGATTTGATGGGGCACAATCCACCATTATTAAAAATATTTTGTGACCCTGTGCTACCTGAAGGGTTGATTAAATCACTAGAAATGATTTTTGATGTAATGGGGTGGTCATACAATCAAAAGGCTTGTCTTCATGTTTATCGTTTTGAAGTTGAAGCTGATTTCTAGAGGCCCATGATTGAAAATATTTGAGATAGTGAATAAATTGACACATTTTAATGAAATGAATTTAAGAATATATTCCTCAAGAAATATTTTACTTTGGTTGTTTCACATAAGAAGGAAAATCAATTCATTGAAATGAGAAAAAAAGAGAATGATTTGGTGGATGCATATGAAGAAACTTTTACCTGTTTTCCATGGTACATTCCCAATTTTATCTAGGACATCAATAGGTTGATAAATAGGTTTTACACAACATTGAAGCTGAAATATAGAAGGGTATTATCTTTTTGTGAGTTCAAAATCTATGAGAAACATGTTCGATGTGCTTAGAAGGTAGAAATGGAACCTTTTATTAGTTTTTGAATCAGTTTGTGGTTGTGTTTATAGATTATAATTTTATATATTTTAAAAGTCATGAGGAACATGACAGTCATTTAAGGATTTTTTTGAAGACTGTAAAATAAAAGATACATTATGGAATGTTTTGTAAGAATGAATTTTTGTTGCAAAAAAATTCATTTCATAGTCATATTGGTTCTAAATATGGCATAATTTTTTTCCCTTCTAAAACAAAACATGTTGAAGAGTGGCCAAGATCTACAAATATCACTAATAATCATAGAATTCTTGGATTAGAGGGTTATTCCCAAAGGTTTTCCAAAAACGTTTCCTGGTGATCCATCCAACTAACTATGTAAACACATAAGGGAGTTAAGTTCATCTGGGAAACAGAATGTGATGTTTGTTTTTAAGAACTAAAAAGAAGATTGGTAAATGCTCTTGTTTTGGGCATTTCTTCTAGGAATGGTGAATTAGTTATCTATAGTGATGGTTCATTGAATGGACTTGGTTGTGTCCTAATAAATAATGATTAATTAATTTATTATTATTCACGTCAATTGATACATCATGAGTTAAATTACTCTACACATGATTTAGAATTAGTCATTATTTTTTTTCATTAAAAATTTAAAGACATCATTTTTATGGAATAAAGTGTGAAATATATAATGATCAAAAAAATTTGAATTATATATTCTCTTAGAATTAATTGAACATGATATAGAGTTTATGTATAAAAATAATCAAGGATTATTATTTCATTTTTCATTACCATCAAGGGAAAAAAATTCTTGCTGATTTGAGTTGAAATTTTAATGATACTTTAACCATGCTACAATTAGAATGATATTATTTGGTTAATGATATGATGAATTTTGGAATGGAAGTTGTTGGTGTAGGAAATTAATCTATTTTTATGGTTTTGGTTAAATCTTCTCTTTTAGAAATAATTAAGAACACACTTTTATGAAAGATAGTGAGTAGCGGAAAAAGGTAGAATTATTTCATAAGGGTAAGTTACCTAAATTTAACATAGATAAAGATTGTTTTTTGAGGTTTGGAAATATATTTTTTGTTCCATGTGATTCACAATTAAATAAATGGTTATTATGTTAATATCATTATTCTCTATTTTTAGTTCATCATGGAACTACTACAATATTCCGATATATTCATGAATATTGCAGGAGGTATGGAATGAAAATAGATATTTCATAATTTACCAAAATATGTTTGATTTGTAAAAATGTTAAATTTCAGTAGTAGTTACTGAAATGGATGATTCAACCATTTACATTGCCAATTTAGAAATTGGAAAATTTATCCATTGATTTCATATTGGGATTACCAAAGACTATTGAGGTAACAATGCTATCTGGGTTGATGTGGATCAATTGGATAAATCTCCTCATTTTATTCCTATAAATGATAATCTGTCTCTAAATCAAATTTCATAGTTGTGAATTAATGGTATATTCCGGTTACATGTAATTTGTCAATATATTTTCTCTTATTGCAATCCCATGTTCACATCTATATTTTTTAATGGTCATTAGATATCATTGTGAATTCAAATTTAGTGAAGCTTTTTACCACTATTAGATGGGAAATCAGAATGAAAAATTCAGACCTTAGGGGATATGATACGTTCTTGTTTAGTGGATTACCAAATAATTTGGGACCTACATCTTTCTTTGGATGAGTTTTCTTATAATAATAGTTTTCATTGCAATGTTTATATAGAACTATTTAAGGAATTATATGGGAAAAACAGTGTTAAACTCCATCTTTTTGGATAAATTAGGTGAAAGGATATTGATAGGACCAAAATTGGTAGAAGAGTTGGAAAAAATATATAATTTGATTCAATAGTATAGGAGGATAGCTCAAAGTATGAAAAATAGTTATGTTGATAACTGGAGGACGGATTATTCTTTCATGGTAGGTGATCATGTCTTTCTAAATGCTTCACCATTGAAAAGTGTGATTCATTTTTTTATGAAAGGGAAGTTGATTCTACAATTCATTAAACCCTATGAAATCTTGGATAAAGTGGGGTTTCTTGACTTCTGAGTGGAATTATATGAGTGTTTATCCTAGGTAATTTTTTTCATAGTTTAATTTTATGAAAGTATATTCAGGATCCATCTCATGTTTTGAGTCCAGAAGTTTTACATTTGGAAGAAAATCATTCTTATAAGGAAGAGCCAGTCCAAATTCGTATCCATAGAGTGAAAGTGTTCTAGAATGTGTTTATTTTTGAGGTTATTGTTTTATAAAAAAAATATGGTTGATGTCTCAACATGGGAATATGAAAATTACTTGAATTATAAATATCCCCACTTATTTGATAAGTGAATAAAATTTTGAGGACGTAATTTCCAGAAAGGGAGAAGGATGTAACATCCCAGGTAATTATAGAATAAGTAATTTCACACACATATATACATATATATATCTATTTATGAATAATATATTTATTTTACATCCAATAGGATTCATTTTCTGATGGCTTACTTGACACAAAACAATGGGCTTCTCCAAAATCTTACGTTGTTCACAAAATTGAGTTATAACAAAAAATAATGTAGTGTAAATATAATTAATATAAATATTACTTAAGGACTATCTAATTGAAGTGAATAACTGAAAAAACTATCTATATTATTTTTACACATGATTATGATATATTATTACATTCATAAAAAAAATTATAGGTTTTAAATGAGAAAGAATCACATTTTAAGCATATAAGACTAATAATTTTAAAAGGTTGTTTTACCCATTATGACGGTGAACCATTTTTCAATATAGTTTTAACAATTTTATAAGATCTATTTGAAAAAATAATCTTATTATTTGGATTTGTCACATAAAAATTTAGTTTTTTGAAATTTTTGTATTTTTCTGATAAAATTCGTATTTTATTGAATACTATAAAACACTACATTTAATTTCAAAACTACCTTGTCAGTGAATTTATTTATATAGATATAATTTCATTTTACTTCATCTTAAAGTGTAATTTGATTAATTTTTTATCATTTAATCCAATATTGGTCATTGTATTTATTTTCATATTGAAATTTTATATAAACACATGTCAATATTTTGTTGGGTTTTTCATTTTTAAAACCTTGTTTTCTTAATTTGACAAAGATAATTGACTTTAAATTAATTTCTACAAATTCTATGTTTTGAATTTGTGAAAATGGGTTCTATATTTGTAATTAAAAGGTCTAAATTTTGTAAAAATATCCTTTTTTTGTTTATGGACATTATGAATTGTAACATTGGTAATTGTTTTTACAATGGTTCAAAGTAAATCAGTTAAATTAGGGTAACAAATAATATGATGAAGATAATAAAATTTCTATAAAACCTACCAAAAACATATTGGATGAATAAAATTATACCCTTAACACCTACGGATATATATTTATTTTTTAATAGACTTTTTCCTATGAATGTGATTTAATTATAATGAAAACAAAAGAAAGAGACTACATGTTACCCTCTTATCTCTTATAAGTATCAAAATTTAGATGACGTGATAAACATGATGATACTATAACATTAAGTTTTATATAGAAATATAGTGGAAATACATACATTAGGGGAATTTATTTATAATTTTTAAAGATTAAATAATTGCCATTAATATTGAAACAATAGTGATGAAATGATTATTTTACTAATAGAAATATCGAATAAATGATATTATAAATTTTTAATTATATTCTATTTTAATTAAATCATGTTATACACAATTTTTATAGGTGAATATGACATATTATAATACTATTAAATTATTTGGTTTGAATGTACCTCTCTGTTTTCATTTTATTTAAATTCATTGAAATGAATAGTGTAATAATTGGAAGAATTCATGTTTCATAAAAATTGTAATTTATTAACTTATATAAAAATTATAAAATTATTTTTAAATCATAAAATTACAATTATAAGGTCTAATAGTTCATTATGTTTACAATTATTTGATATTTTCCCCTTATTATTAATATTAATATCCACTTATAATTAAACTTTTGTTACCATAATTATAAATAAAAGTGAATGATTAGGGGTCAACTGAAAAGATAATGTTTAAAATAAAATCAATACATGTATGAAAATTATTGGACTAGATGAGTTTCAAATATCATCATATTATATTTTAAATATCTCATTATTGAGCCTTTATAATCAAAAAATTAATTTATATTAATTTAATAATTAAAGAGTTTCCAAGGGTTCCCCTTCCCCCTTATATAAAAAGGTACCCTCTTTCTCTAATACTCAAACATCAAGAACATTTTGTCTTAGACAAGATCATTCTGAAACTTTTACTAGTGTACCTCTCGTTATCCTAGAATCCTCTCTTGGGGAAGAAAGCCCCCTAAGTAATCCTTTTGGCATAAACTAAAAAAAGTTTCTTGATTAAGAGGCCACACATTCCCTTATTATTTTTAGTTTCATTTACATTATCCACTCCATAAACATTTATTATTATATAATTACATAAAAAAACAGCATCCAAAATATATTAGAATTATTTAATCTATTTTTTTGATCTACACTTTCAAAAACATCCTTTTAATGGGTAAAACCATATTGTTTCTGTGTACGGTGAACTCCTACCTTATGAAATGATGATTGTTCAATTTTCTCATAACACCTCTCATGGTGGTCATTATAATGGGAAATATTTTAATAAGGATTTATGTTATATTTATATTTCCTATATTATAATAAAAATTTTATTTCTAACATACCTTTTTGTTTTCCATGTTGTGTAAATTTGATAATTTAATTTGAGGAAGTGTGGACTACTTCCCCCTCATAGAGATGTGGCTCATTCTTTCTATACATGGAATGTATAAAGGATGATTTTATTAAACCTATTAAACATAAATGAAATTAATATAATACTAGTATTATAATATACATTCATATCACTTAATTATTTTTCCTATAATATGATAATGAAATGAAATTAGCGTTCATTCATACATTCGTCCTACCGTCTCAACGATCGGTGCATTTCATTTTTTATCTCCAAATATTATGGATATTTTAAATACATATATAATGAATATATAAGAAATTTATATCATTAATAATATTATGGAGATGATGGACTTTTGACCATATTGATAATTAACATCAAAACAAGTTCATTTTTGACCCATGTACTGAATATCGACAAAACATTTGATATAAAAATAAATAATTTTTTACTTTTTATAACATGATAATAAGTGATATTAAAGTAAGAATAAACATGAAAAATATTATCAAGATAGTTTAAATTAACTTATGTTTATTATTTTATAACATAATTTTTGTACATGATGATTCAGACACGAAGTAATGAACTTCATCTCTAACTCCATTCATTGAGGCATATATGATATTATACAAAACTTTCTTTTATATGGTGTATAATAAACCCCTTTGACTATTAATTTCATTCACTATGAATATTTTTCTATAAAGCATTTTACTAAATCACAACAAGGATTTTTTTTAACATATGTAATGACAATAACTTCTATGCTTCCATGGTCTTAATTTTTTATTTGGATTCCTCTATAATATTTAATGTTTTTTAAAGAAAAAGAAATCCCTTATTACCTTATTGGGTGTTTGGGTATTGAAAATAGTTTTGAAATTAGATTTACTATTTAAATATTTTGAAATGATTTCTTGTTATTTCAAATGAAATGTTAGGAGTGAAATGTTGATAATTTCAATAATTATGTGTTAGGATTATGTAATGGTACATAGTCATATGATAGGTGGTTACGTGAAAAACCAATGACATGTGGTTCAATGTTAAACCAAGGATGGGTGGTTACATTATAACCTTCAATGAAATGGGTATGGAATTTGTTCGTATCGATATTCCATTTAGTGATATGTGTGGAATTCGACCGTATGGATATTCTATTTATGTATGTTTATCTCCAAAAATAACTTTATCTATTATATGGTTATTTCTATGGGTTTATGGTTATCTTCTGGTTGCAAAAATGGTATGCCATGAGCTTATATTTAGTGAATAGTAGTTACTAATTCCTAAAAGTGCAAATTATTACTTTATGATAAATTATTAATGGTTTACATGTTTTCCCATGATTAATTGTTTTCTTCATTGTGTATACCTTACTATGTATTTTATGTTCATCCCAATTTTCAAAATGTTTTTCACAGGACATAGAGAAGAATAGTGTCATGGATGGGGATAAGGAAAATATATTCATTGAACTGAACCCATGATTCTTTATAAAATGTTATTATTTTATGAATAAATTTTAGTGATTAGAAGTGTCTACTTTTAATATTTAAGTTGTTATATATGAGTAATGACCTAATTATCTAATGCTCTAAACCTAAAAAGATCCTATATGTGAATTAAGGTGAAATTATTGAATTATCAAAATATTATGCACACTTTAAGGTCTGATATTTATAAATAATCTTCCTCCCATTTCTATAAATACCATTCCCCTTGATATGAGAGTAGTTCATAGGAAAATATATATGTTTTGGATGCTGATTTTGTTAGTAAGTGATCATTCAAGGTTGTTTTCCTTAGTTTTATTATTCATCCCTCTATTGAAATCATATATATAATTATTTGTGGATAGATATATGTTATGTTATGAAAACAATGTAGATATATTATTTTTTATGGGAATAATATCAAAGTTCTGTTTTTGGAGTTTCATGTTGGGGTTTTTGAGTTTTTTTACCATTCTACATTTTCGCCAATATTTGTGCCTTATGTGGAATAACTCTTGACTCATCTTCTTAGAACATGATTTCATGTATCAAACATTATTGAATTTATTTAATATAATAATTTAATTGATGTGTGATTCCTTGTTGAAATTTTTTTATGACGGTTATGTAAAATTGTCATTTTCTTGGAATTATGGAATGTGTTTTGGTTTGTGATTTTAAAATTATTTATTTTAAAATTATAAAATAATTTTATTTTCATAGAAAAATTTTGTAGAATTTTTTTAATGAAAAAAAGTTTTATATTTAATTTTTTTTATGGTTTTGGGAATACTTGACGTTTTGTGTTTATGTTGAATTTTAATAGGCATGGTTGTGATTTAACATGGTTCTTGGTGACAGATGTGTAATGGAACACATGATTGGTAAACTTGTGAAGACTTGGTAGTCATATGACTGGAAATTCATGAGTATATATGGTTTATAAGAGAATGATTGTATGGATGTGTAAATGTATGGAAACAAAATGGGTATTCCATATAGAAATGTGAAATGTTTTAAAGACTTTTTTGTTTCTTTCAATGAGAAAATACTTGTTTTGGGAAAATATTTATTTTAGAAAAATACTTTGGAATTAATATAAACTCATTTAATTTTTTAACAATTTTTTTTATAAATTTGATAAAAGGATCTCTCCTAGTGGCATGAATTGGTAAGTCACTAAGGGAAATCCTACTGAGATTTATACTCACCACTTTATGTGAAGATTTATAAATTTTATGATGTGATATATTGAGACACTTGTAAATATATGGTATCCTAATTATTTTATGAGTTATATTGATACCATTGGCTCAACATGTGGAGTAATTTATTAAAGCAGGTTTGCAGTTTTTGAGTTTTTGACCTCAGTATCCTTGAGTAACTTTTCTTGTTTTCCTCTTTATACTTTGTTATTTTGGTTTATCTTTGTTGTAATTTTATTTGTATTACATATTACTAATGAATAATTTTTTGTAGTTTTTCCAAATTTATCTTCATTAAGTTGTTTTATTTTCAAATGGAAAATCATCCCCCAATTTTTTATAAGTAACTATTATTTACAGTCTTCCCAAGGCAATAGTTGAGGGTAAAGATGTTACATAAAATCTTATCATTTACAAAAATTGTTTATGAATATGATTACAATGATAAAACCATATAATGTATCTCTAAATAATTGTAATTACATTTGTTATGCTATATTAATTATTATTATCTTCATGTAATAGTTCCATATTTCTACACTATGTTATATATTATATATAAGAAAATATATTTATGAAAATTTGACTTCATTTTTCTCTTTGATTGTAAATATATTTTCTTTCAAACACATGTTTTCTAAAAATATTTTTAATATAATTTCATGGTTTTAAAATATTTTTTTCAATATAGAAATAATATTTTCCCCAATAAATTATTTAAAGGATTTTTAAAATCATCATTTAATATGGTCATGGTTTTTTCAATGAAAATGTTTTTATAAATTATTTTAAAAAAAGAGGGGATATTATTCTCATAAAATGTTTTAAATGGTTTTCAGATCCTTCTTTATAATATTCGATAATTATTTTCAATTAAAATATTATTTAAAATGTTTTATTTTTTTAAGAACTATTTTAAATTATTTTATAATCATATTTTATAACATTCAATGGGTTTTTTCAATGAAAATGAAATTTATATTGATTTATATATTAAAACATTGTTTTCATAGAAAAAAAAATGATATTTTATTCAGAATTTTTTTTAATGATCATTCAAACTTATTTTCCTAAATTATGTTATATGTTGGTTTTAACTATGCCTTATTGGGGATAAGATCTATGTATACAATATTTATTCTTTCTTTTAATTGTTTATTATTTGATGGAGTAATTTTTTTGAAACTAGCATCTATTCCATGGGTTATACAATGAGGAAATGCTTATGAAACACACTTATTTTTATACGCTATTCTATGATAAAATGATATGAAACCTGTATCATTTGAAAATTTTATTAAAGGATGAAATTATTATGATAACCATTTAATTTCATCGGTTATGATATTACGAATTTTTATGATCTTCTTCCATACATAAATATAGATTTCATTATAAGATGGGTGGGGACTAAATGAATTTATTAAATATTTATTTATCTCATGAGATAAAAATGACTTGATTTGGGCAGAACCAGATACAATAATTCTTGGATGGAATGGGGATTCTACACAGTATAATAAGACACAGTTGAAAGGGGTAGTGAACCCAGTATGATATGACATGTCTTGATAGAGGGATGAACTAATTCTAGTAAAAAAAATTTTCCACTATGATGGTGTTATACATGATCCTTGATTAATATTGAAATGTTTTTCTATTAATATTTGTATTGAAAAAGTTCCAAGTCTTGTTCTAGTGATATTATCTAATGGATCATGTTTATTTAATTCCAAATGATTCATGTTTTATGAACTTCCTATCATTGTGAAATTATTCATGATTATGATCTTTTAAATGTAGGGAATTCTTTTAAAATGTTTTTATCATGTTCTCATACCAGAATTCTCAAATTATACATTAAGATCTCTATTTTTACCCTTATTGGGCATCTAATATCACTTTTTGCTCTGTTTTCCCCAAGTAATGAATAAATGATTAAGTAGAATATATATATGAAGAGTAATAAAGGGTAAGATCCTTGTGGGATACATTGAATGTATTTGACCAAATTAATAAGATTGTGTTCCAACCTTCCAAGAAGCATTACATTATTATGTTCCTCATCCACGTGTTTTTTTTAAGAAATGTATATTCATCTAAAAAAAGATAATATATATATATATAAACTAGGATCACTATAGTTTGTATCATGTGAATGGTTTAGTTAACCTTTATAAACTAGGTTGATAATAATTAGTAGGACTTAAAGGGAAATTTCTAAGGACATGTTGAGGGACGTATCTATGGATAAGACTAAGGACAATCCAATGTGTATGGAAATTTCCTAGAATTTTGTTATATAATAA
Organism: Viscum album; assembly: GCA_963277665.1. Lineage (NCBI taxonomy): Eukaryota > Viridiplantae > Streptophyta > Magnoliopsida > Santalales > Viscaceae > Viscum > Viscum album. The sequence continues at coordinate 246,220,753 of OY728157.1, read as the reverse complement.
AGTGAGTGGTTTTTAATAAATTACATCCCTATTGTGAAAATACATGTGGATGTGGCTCTAGAAAATATTTACCTTGGGGTAACAACCCCGAAGACATTGTATTGAGCTAGAATAGATTGGGAAATGTTACACAACATTAGGCTATGATTCATACATAGTTTGTAAATTATGGAGGATAATATTTTGAAATTAAATTAAACATTAAAAACCATCATGAAGTATTTAAATAGATGTTTTCTATGAATTAAAATTTATAAACATAAGGTTACATATATTGAAGAATGTGTCATGATTTAGACATCCAATAAGTGATCTCTCATGATTATGTGTTTTTCCACTATGATTAGTTTTACTCACGCTATGATTTTTTGTTTTAGTAAATATATTGAACTATAGGGAATATGTTTAAGTTGATTGTGATTGAATTTTTTTAATGATAATCCAAATTGGGTGATGAATACAATTAATGATTTTTTGATTATGACTAATCAGTTATCATAGAACACGATTAAAATTTTGTAGAATAACCAAATATTAGACTCACCTATGAAGAAAAACAAAGAGTTCTCGTAGATATCATGTGATGGTATCCCTAAATGAAATATGATTCAATTTATATTATTTAGATAATGTAATATGAAGAACCCATGTTAATTTGATAGAGGAATTATAAGATGTTTTTTCTATGGAAAATATGGACATAATGTCAGTAAATGAAAAGATAAAATGAAAGGTATAGTTAACTCATTAGATGGTAATATTTGTCTCCCTATTATATCAGGAACTATTCATCTTTTTAAATGAGTAATGTATGAAAATTCTTAAAATAAATTCCCTAAGAGGAAATATTAGGATGAAAATCAGTAATTCTTTATAAGGTATGGTTATATTTCTACTGATGAATAGACTATAGATTTCATATGAAATGAAAGACGAACTAAAGAACAAGATGATTAAGTATAGTAAAATGTTTGAGAAGGATGTGGTGTGGTGGATGTATTATTGAATTGGGATTCAAGAATTATGATTTATATACGGATAGAGTATTATAGGTTTCTCATTAATTATTCGAAATAATAGGTTGAATTATTCTGATGATCATGAAAATTGAATCAATTGAAAGGTTATACTTAATAGAAACCAAATTATTAAGGAAAGTTAACCCTTAATATTCTCATGATGTTGAGAAAATTATTTTGGGATAAGTTGATGATTGGCTTGGAAAAAGTAAATTTAATAGTACAAATTTTGACTGAAATGATAAAGTATTTATTAAATAATTGGTTTATGTTATCATTGGTGTGGTATACATTATTTAATTATTTATGTATAATATCCAATAATAAGTATTTTATAAATATAATGAGGAAGCATGTATTTTATCATCAAGGTTTTATTTTAATTCATGTAATTACAATGTATTCAGATAATACAAGATGAAGGTATTCACATTTTTTGTATGTGACAATCAAGAGTTACTTTATGAAAGATGGGGGATTAATGTTAATCTAATATTGGTAAATTTATTGACCTTATTTATAATGATTCAATGCTGAAATGGTTAAAAGATTAATCATTTAAGGAATGGAATAACTTAAACATTGTTTGAGTTTTTAAATATTAATTTATTACCTAACCATATTAGGATTTATCCATATTTGATAACATCTACTAACCATTTTGTTTTGATGATAACTAATTATAAATGGAAACAATTATCATTTGTTTTATGGTTCATATGATCGATTTTTAATTCATTCAGAGAAAACCACCTTTGTTTCTCCGACTAATATATAAAGTGTAAATTTATCAATGAAAAACCCATGGGTTATATTTTTCTTAATAAATGGAATGAAACGAAGTAAGTATAAATCCTCTTGAAAATTCATCAACTATAGGAAAATAATTTTGAAATATAAATTTTATCATAGAACTTTTATTTATGTTCAGTAAAATGGCCCCTTAAATCATTATAGTCTTATGGTATTCTAGCTGTTAAATTTCTCTAGATCACCCAATTTATTATGATCTATGATCTTTATCAATCTATGAAATTATTTATGCTTTTATTCAATGTCTACATATTTATCTTCCACCTACGGTATCTTATTCGGAATACTATTTAGGAGTTACTTTGGTTAACTCTTATTTTTCCAGTTTTCCAGTTTTATATAATTTTTTATTATTAATATTTACGATGTCATTTTCAATGAATTATTTTTTTTAACCTTTGATGATAGATATGAATATCAAGAGAGGAATTCAATTTAAGGGGGGTGGAAGGTAACACATTGATGTTTTTTGAAATATTTCATTCATGTATATTTAATATTTTGGATATTTTATTTTACACATAATGATGAGTTTATCTTGTGTAACACAAAACACAAATTTTGGCTTTTGTTACACGCAACAATGAGTTTAAAGGAAACTTGAAATACTATTAAAATATTATTATTTAATATGATAGTCAAAACCTCGTTGTTGGAATGGAGGGTATTAATATGATTAACTAAGTTATGAGAATATTTATTATACACATATATATAAATAATTAATATTTTGGTGACCATTTAATTAGAAATGAAACTAAAAACAAAATTAAAATGAATGAAATCATTTTCTAGATATCTATTTTCAAGTACATGAACCTGTTTTACCTTAATAAATTAATCAAATAAATTTTGCTGAATGTTTTTAATTAAAATTATATAGTATATATTCAATCAAGTATTTATATTTCATCTTATGTATTTTGTAGAATGAATAAAATAAATAATAATATTTTACTCCAAAAAACATTATTTTTTAAAGATGTTTTTTCACCATTTTATAGTGCAATATTCTTGAAAGTATTTTTCTAAAAAAATAATTAATTTGATAAATTAAAAATAATTTTTTAAATTGTAATATCAAAATTATCTGACTTTTTTTCTAAATAATTTTAAATTTTTGATTAATAGTGAAAATAAATTTATTTCAACTGAAAATTGTCTTTTTAAATAACTTATTTACAATCTCGAATTATATTATAATTTTTTTGAAATATAATTAGTTCAATTATACACATTAATAGAATTTAGGTAATTAGAATTAACTTTAAATTTAAATTAGACATAAAAACTCCATTAATTTGAACATTTTCACTTTAAAAATCCAGTTTCTCATCACGTTTCTTGGAATAATATTAAATTTAATATTGAAAATATGTTCATGGAATTTTAAAAAATGGATTCCATATTTTGAATCAGACTAAAATATATTATCTAATATGGTTAACAAAATTTTTAACTGTAATTATTTGTTAATGTAGTCCATATTATGTAATGTTATTAATGATAATACATGTTTTTCCACATTACATGCATTGGTATAAAAACAATGTTTACACACTAATATGTTTTTATTTGATGAATTGGATATAATTTCTGGAATAATTATTTCTAAATTAAATAAAAAATAAGCCTTAATCTTATTCTTAAATTATAAATTACTTAGGTTAATAAAAAATTCATGTTACCTTGGTAAAAACTATAAGAGAAAATTTGAGTAAACATAAGGACTAGGGAATAAACTGATATAAAATTTGTTCCATTTTGTTATAGATGTTTTTATAATAATACTAATATCTCACCTAAATTATAAATCAGTTTTTCAGCCATATTTAAAAAAGGAAACCACATAATAGTGAATAATTTGGGGTATTTAAATAAATGCCACCCCTCATCAATTTTAAAAGGGCTCATACCCATCATAATTATTCATAAATATCAATCCATTTATTTCAAAAAAAACTTCCAATATAACTACCAGTATCCACACCCTCATCCATGATTTCTTATTTTAGACATAAATCCATCTTAGTAAGGTATTGGGGAAAAAGTGAGTAGGATACTCGGAGAAGAGGAAATCTTATTCAACGAGCGAATTTATATTAATTCATTATCCACCTTCTTCAATTTTTTAATAATACTTTTATACAAAAATATCATTATCAAACATTTATATAAGATTTTTTTTCTAATATTCTTCCCTACAACCACAAATATATTCATCAATTAGGTTATGAAATCATCATTTGTGTGTTTGACAAACTACTGCCTCACAAACTGATGTGATTTTTTTTTCATTACCACCATTCATAGTTGGGAATAATGATGTGTTAATAATTGATATATGATATTTATGATATTTATGATGATATTATTTTTAAAAAATTATTATATCACACATGACATCATGATTTCCATTTTGTGGGAATACAATAATATAGTGCATGTTGACGGTGGATTACCGCCTCACAAAGCTATGTCATTCACTCATGATTTACCTAGAATGGTTCAAGGATGGGTTTAATAAAAACATGTAATATATATTACATTAAAATTAAATAAGACTGATAATAAATATATATAAATCATTATGTTTTCTTTCCTTCAATATGAGAGGAAAATAAAAAGAGAAATATTGCATATGTATGGCTTACCAATTAAATGAATGAGGCACTTCATTTCCTATCAGTAAATTACATGGACTACTATTATTGTTAAAATGTATTATTAACCACATGTTTCTTCTATACAGTGTATATAAATACCATGAACGTAATTTATGATTATTCTAATAAATTTATTATTATTTATATATCTATTTTAGTACCTCCCTTTTAGGGGATTTACGGTTATACAATTACCTAATCGATATAGAATTTTTGTCTCAATATTATTTCATTGAGATGTACATTAAGTTATACACCTATATTATTTCAATTTACGTATATTCAAAAAAAAATTCATGTTATACCTTGAATCTATTTATACTTATGATATTTTATTTCCCATTTTATGTTATCGTATTATGATGATTACGATTCAATCATACATATGTGGTAATGATTTTATGTTTTAATATCTCATTTATCATTATTATTTATGATTTTGATTCCAATGATAAATTATTTTGAGATATATCAAAATAATTATAAATAATTAAATTATCTTATATTACTGATTTATATCTTCAAAAAACATCAACTTTTTCCACTCTTTGGTACTTAATATTGTTTTTCATTTTTTTAGAATCTGAATTTATATCTTTTATTGGTTGGAAATAATTTTTCATTCAAATTATTGTTTAATAAAAAAATATTAATAATATTTTTTATTTTTAAAAGGGTATTTAAAAAAAGAATTATTAATTTCATCATGAAATTTTTTAAAATATTTTTGGAATATTACTTTAAAATTTTCGTGTTTATTTTCAATGGAAATGTTTTCAAAATATTTTATGGTTTAAAAAATTATTTTTTAGAGAGGAAATTATTTCATCCTCTAAAAATGTTTTGAATTATTTTCAATGATTCATGTATAAGTTTTAAATTTTATTTCAAAATAATGTGATTTTTAAAATTTTTAATTTTCTTGAAAATAATTTTAAACTATTTTCAAATATTCTTTATAAGTTTCAAAGGATATTTTAAAAGGAAATTATTATGAAAATGTCATATGTTTTAAATATTTTTTCCAAATCAGTGAAGATTTTTTTCCTAAAGTAATTATTTTAATGATATTATAAAATTATTTTAAACATAAGATGACATCTATTGGTTTGACCTATGCCTTAATGGGAATATGATCCATGTATACCATTGATATTCTTTTTACGAATAGATTATATTTTGACTTCATAATGATTATGTAATTTACTTCCCTTCCACCTGTTATACCCTAAAGAATTAATTGTGAATACCACTTATTTTAATTGATAATTATATTATTAAATGGTTGTGAAACCTATCTATTTTTTTACATGTTATAATATGATGAATATTTTATGATACTCATCTTATTTCCTGGGTTATGATATGAATAAATTTTATGATCTTATGGAAGACATAAATATGATTTTAATTATGATATGGGTGGGATATATATCTATCTCCCAAGGAATTTTGAAAGGATTTATATATACCATGAGATAGACATGGAAGGATTGCTGAGTAAACCCATTATAATAATACTTTTCTAGAATAGGGATTTAACCCAGTACAATAAGAAAAGGTTAGAATGAGGAGTGATCTTGGTAGAATAATATAAGGCTAGAGTGAGGAGTGAACTCTGTTATTTAGTAGAATTTTTATACTATGATAGTCTTGTCAATGAGCCTTGGAAAATTTGAAAATATTTTTCTATAATTATGTGTATTCCACCAATTCTATGTCTTATTCCAGTTTTATTCCCTCATGCATCAGGTTCTTTTATTTATATATGATTCCTGTCTAATGAACTGCCAATATTTATAACATGTTTCAAAAATTATGGTCCTAGATTTGAAGGGTATGATTTCTATATGTAATGATAATGTTCTTATAAAAATATGCTCATTTTATGTTTACATATCATTATTGTTCAACATTAATAAAAATAGAATCCCAACCTTTCATATGTTTACCTTCCCTGGTTTATGTATAGATGATTTAGTATGGTAGTATCTGAAGATTATCAAAGGGGAAGAACATTGATAAATAAATTTAAGATCATTCACTTAATTAACAATATTTTGATAGAAGATTCCAACTCCACTAAACTATTAGGATCCTGAAGCATTTTATTTTTTAATGCACTGAATATTCATCTAAAAATATTTAGTATCAATGTTTGTGAAACTGGGGATTCTATATTGAAAACATGACATTACCAATTAATAAATAAAGAGAAGTTAGAATTATGTTCTATAGTTTTTTTAGATTCATGAATGGATTTCTACAATAGATTATTGAATTTTACTTCCCCGTGATATTGATATATGTACAACATGTTTTTCTTATCTCATTTTTGAATATATGGAACCAAACCCTTTTGTTGGATCTATTATTATGATGTGGAATTTAACAATGATGGAATTTAGAAGGTATGAATTAGATGTATTATGTATAGAGCAGGAAAGTTCCTTAAAGACTAGTAGTTCATGTTTTTAGGCATTTTTAGAACATTTATTTAAAAATTTGATATTTTAAAAGAAGAATATTATGATTGATAACATATGCCACAAAAAAACTATTCTTAAAGGACCCAAAAAATATAGTATTCAAATATAACTTCTATAACAAAGAAATTTAATTTAAGTGTATTAATATGATTAACTAATTTTCTAAATGTATGTAAATTTTCAACTCAATATACATATATTAATAAATTATTTTTGAAAAATCCCTATTTTTTTAATTTCATTTTCTTCATCAAAAATATGTTTTATTAAAAAATTAGTTATGCTTCTTTTTATGAGAAAATAAAATAATTATATTTTTAAAATTTATGAAATATATTTGATAAAATTATTTTTATTTATTAATTCATCATATTGAAATTATCTTGGGTTTTTTTGGGAAATTTTAAAAATTGATTGAATTTTAAAAAAATAGTGAAATATAATGTTTTTATTGAAATTTATTTCAAATAAAAATTTTCTTTACATTTTAATTATTCAAAATACTATTTTTTTAATTAATAATTTAAAATAAATTTATAGATTATATACCAATATATACGAGTTTAAATTATCATAATCATGATCCCTCGTCATAAAATTAATGCAAGATCATCTAACACTAGAAAATTGCATTCCTTGGAAAAACATTTTTTGACACATTTTGGTTGATTATTTTTAAATTAAATTCATTATCTTATATGAATTGAAATTAATAAAATATAGTCTATATTTGAAATCATAAAATTAAAATTATTTTAAATCGTAAAGATATTTTTTGGTTACAATAAATATAAAAAACAGTAAAATTATGATATCATAGTTAAGGGTGAAACAAGGTTTTCATGGGATAAAAAATGAAATAAGGGTTATAATGACCTAAAAATTTTATAATTTTTATTTTCGGTCCTTATTTTATGCATATATAATTTAATTTATAGATTTTTTTTATTTTTAATCTATATAGATATTATTTTGACCATTATAATAATCTATATACGGAATAAGACAAAATTTCCCTCCCATACGTTTAAAAATATCATATGGGTTCAAATATAGATTAAAAAGAGGTATTATTGGATATAAATATTCTTTTTAAGAAAAAATTATTTTTTCTCATTATTTTAATTTATTTATAATTTTTAGTGAAGAAATAATTACCTGAAGTGCTTATGCAACCCAAAAAAAATTATTAAATTAAAAGAAAATAAAATAATTGGTTTTGAAAATATTAAAAAATATATAATTTGAATAAATAAATTTTTCAAAAAAATAGATTCAGATAACATATTAGGGATGAGTAAAATTTATAGATTAAAATGTTATCTTTTTATTGTTGATTTTAATGTTAAGTCAAATTAATTGGGTTAAAATTATAATTGATTATTCTTTATAATAGATAATGTTTTATTAAATTAATTAAAATTCCAAAAAATATTATATTCTATCATGTTAATCTAAAATGGATTATAATATCATAAATTATTTATTTACAAACTTATTACATTTTTAGTATCTCTATTTACCCCTACGTTGTAAAAATATTAATTCTAGCAGTTAATGATAAAACAAGGTTTCATGTGTTACATAGACATTTGTTTAATTTAATTTTTCACACACTTGGTTTTTTTATTTGATAAATTATTTCTAATATTAATAATAATTGGTACCAAATTATCTTATAAGGACAATGTTTTTTGGAATAATGTATAAATTCACTATGTAAAAAAATTAGTTACTGTGGTTAAAAATAAAATGATAAAAGTGAGTAAAATTATAGGACATGGGAATAACATGTTTAAATCATGTTTATTTTTTGTGTTGGAAGTGTTTTTTGACCATATATTCAATCTATCCCATTAATATTTATTTCTTTAGGCACATGTATTGAGGGAAACTTCCAATTATTGAATAGTATTGGGTATTTACAAAAATGATACTAGTTATATCTTATAAAGGTTTACCCCTATCATTCCCTATCCACACTTAAAATATAATTTTGGTTTAGAAAAAATCTTCCCAAATACATTACATAAATATATAGACATGTATTATTGGATTTAATATTACCAAAAGCCATCCTAGGTAATATTTTGGTGAAAAACTAATGAGGTTGTCCGAACATGAAGCATCATTATTAAGTGATATTTTTGGTTTTATTTTTTCATCTACCTGCATTAAACCGTCAAATAATATGATGAAAAATAAAACAAGTTTCTAAATTACAATTAGTTGTTATTATTGTAATTTAATAACATGTATCCATTCCCTCCCCCATCACATGGGAAATAAATCCACTGAACTGTTTAACGACAGTCTATAACCACGAGAACTGATATAATTCATTTTCTATCCCTGACTCTCAAAACTAGATATAGTAATGGGTTTAATTTATATGTATTATATTTGAAAAAATAATTATAATTTTGTAATTATAAAATCATTTATAACTAAATACCATCCCATCCACTAGAAAAAGATAAGGTCTCTGATGTGTACGTGTGGACTGTTGTCTTTATGAAGCGCTATGATATGTTTTCATTTTATTTACATAGGGATTTTAATAATGATATATTTAATAATTATATATGATATGTATGATATTAAAATTACTCTAAAAATTATAATTAATATTTCAATTAATTTTCTTTTCTATCTAAAAAATGAAATAGTGTTTATGCGTATGTACGGCCTACGCTCTACAAGAACTGTGTAATTCATTTCTATATACATATATTTTATGGATGAATATAAATATTTATATTATCAATTTTTAATATTTTAATAAATTTATTAAAATTATGTATATTATTGAACTATGATCAATGTAGACCGATCAAAAACTACCAAACTAAGACATACATGAAAAATATAAACGTTATCACCTGAGACTAGGTTTTTATTAATGAATTATTAATAAATGGGCAATAAATAGTTTATAATAAATAATATATGGGATATAATGATATTATTATGTTTATGTAATATATTTTTAATAAACGTATATTTATATCATATGATGTATCAATACATATCAATGGATTTGAGAGTTGAGGTAATATATTTCCATCTGACATTTATTTACGTGGGACACATGAAATATTCACTAATTGTTCATTAATGTGGTGTATATACTACCCAAGAAATTATTTTATGGTTTTTATATATAAATTTATTGAATATATTTATATATATATATATATCCACACACTTTTTTATATTTCATGGGTAATAATAATCAATATTTACAAAAAATGGTAAGGGTTTTATGTTACAATTACATTTCTTATTAGGAGTATTTTGGATTTGGTTCTTGAGGAAAAAATAATATAATTTATCACTCAATAAACTCATGAATTTCTTTCTACTATTTTTATTTATATAAATTACATGTTTTATATTTTTTCCTCTCTTTATATACTCAAGATACAAAAATATTGTTTCTAAGGATAACTGACAGAATTTCTCTCTACGGTCAGAAAGGAAATTTCTTACATATCCTTGTTTTCCCAAAATGTTTTTCAGATTGTTTTTAATATTTAAATAATATTTTTAAATTTTTTTCCCCATATTTTAAATAATAAAAAAATTAGTTTAAAATGATCATTCTATTCATATTATTAATGAGGATAGTTTTACTTTTTACCAATAATGTGAAAGAAAATTTTGTTTTAACATGCATTATCATGAATGATATTTCCATCCATCATTACAACTCAATGATTTAAATATTCCATTATATGTTTCCATGTTTATTTTGAAACAAAATTTATTCTTTAATATTTTTGTAATTCTTAGATTTTAAATATTTATTTTCAAAGTGAAAGATTATTTTCTTTAATATTGTCTCTAACTATATGTTAATGATATTTATATTCATCAATGACAAAAATACCTTTATTGTACTTATGATATAATTGTGATATGATCTTGTAATATAATCCATATTAAATATTTGGATACATTATTCTTATGATGAAAATATATTTAAAAATCCAGTTTTTTCCAATGATTTATTCTTATGAAACCCGTTTCTTTTCCATGAGTTATACCATGATTAAATATTCATGAAACAAATATCCTTTTAATGTCTTAAGATATGATGATTTTCATGACCTTTTGTTACACATATGTTTGATTTTCATTATTTGATTACTTTGGAAAGAATTATATATCTTTCCAATGATAATTATAAAGAAAGATATGCCACGAGATAAATAGAATTTTAATGGGATGTGAACAAAATTCAGTAATGGAATCTAACCTCTACAATAGTCTTGTGCATAAACCATGAATACTACAATGTTTTTTATGGAAACCCAATTCACTATTATCTCCTTGGAAATAATTATTGGTTACCAATAAAATTATTTTATATACTTATGTGTATAATAAAAAACTATTTCTTAATCCAATTTTATGATCTCATTGATTATGTTCTTTGATTTCTATATGATTTATGACTTATAATCTGCCAATATTTATTCCATGACTAACGTTAATGATCTATTATATGAATTGTATGATTTTTAAATTTTATTATCATATTCTTGTACTTTTATATTCATTTTATGTTCATATATGCCATGTTTACCCTTATATAGCATCTGAAATCACCCTTTATTATGATTCCATTCCTCAATTTATGATGAAGGGTAATATTTATGATATGTCTAATAAAGGTTCTAGTTATAATGATATTAGTGGGAAATGATGTCGGTTCACAAATGACCCATTTGTATATGTATCCCTATTTCCATAAATGAAATACAAATATTATAATATTTCAGATCCTTATCTTATGTAATATATATTCATCTTTTAAGATGTAATATCTATGTATAAAAATTTTGGATTGATATAGATTTTATTAGAGAAAATAAAGAAATATTGCACTAGGAAACTTCATTTGTTATTTTTGTGTGATGTGTGGATATCCTCACAAGGTCTTCAAGAAGACTAGGTCCCCACTATGGATGGTGGAAAGATTCTTACAAAAGAAAGATTGTCTTACCTGGTTTTTGTCATTAAATTATCAATTATATCCTATTGTTAATAATTCTATAAAACTAATATATATATTAAGGAACCTTTTAGTTAACCTTTGTAATCTTGGTTGATATTACATTAGTGAGAAACCATAAGATAATCCTAATTATAGGATAATTTTAGTAGTTATGGTAAAGATTGGAGTGTGTTTTCGAAGAAAAAAAACCTTTTCGAGATATTACAAGTTCACATTGTATTAAAGCATATTCATATTTCTGTAATAAACATGAAAAGATTTTTTCATGTATATATCATACATCATTTTGGTTAATGGTGAGTGTTCCCTTAATCTACATTGTGTTTGACACTCCTGAGCGAAATAATTAGGTTAATTAACATTTTTTATAAACCATTATTAAGGATTTAAATAGATGATGACCCAGAATGACCTAGGATAAACTGAATGTGTAATAGCATGAAAATAAGGATTGATAACATATACTTCTTTAAAATAATTCTATGTTTTTTCATTATGATTATTGTTTCTCAAAATATTATTTTACGTTGTACTCATTAGACAATGAATTCAGTAAAAAACACTATTTTTATGAGAAAGAAATAGATTATGACTATAGAGAAAGATATTTTGATTATACATACTCTATTTTCATGATATAGGATTAAGAAAAAGAAATTTAACAAGCCTTTAGATTCACTAAATAAGAGAATGATTGAGTCTGATGAGAGAACGAACAATGGATACAACAACAGAAAGAATACTAAATTTCATTCATGTAAAAAATATCGAAAGAGACACCCTGTGAAATATCTCAAATGAAGGGGAAGATGTTATCTATGTGGAAATCAAGGACATGGAGAAATTAATTTCATGAGAATTTAATCTCGTATGTGTAGGGAATATGGGATTTATCTGAGTCAATGCCCTAATAGTAGGGACAAATTCTAGACCAATAATGTTTATATTTAATGAAAATAATTGTAATGGAAGGGTATAAGTATTTCAATATTGGGAATCAAGAATTATATCATTGAATAATATTTATCAATGGTTTTGTAGTTAAAATAATCTTGAATCATATAACGATTATGTTGATTTTTGAAGCATATATGCCTTCATGTAAGATTAAATCATGTCCTAGGGATACCATCATTGTTTTATAAGTAAAAGTTTAATCATAATTTAAAATTCTTATCCATCACTTTTTATGTTTTATGTGGTGAAATTTTAAGGTGATTAATGAAATTTTCAGTGATGTTTTGTTGGGAAAAGTAACCCTTAGGTTGAACATGTTGTATTGTTTGAGAAGAATCTTATTTTCATAATTTTAATAGTATTGATAATCTTCATGGTTTATGTGATCTTTTATTATTAAGGTTATTTTAAGGGATGTTACGCATAATTTTTAGAGATTTTTGAAAGAATTATAATAATATAATTTTTATAAAGGACAACATACCATGTCAAGAAATGTTATAGGGCTTGAACTTACAAATAAAGGGAGAGGATGATGAAATTCCTACCACAATATTTTGGGATTTCATGGTTAGTATGACACTTTTTAAATAATGTAATAGATAATGATCAAGTTGTTTTTAGGAACATATGTTTTATCATATAAATAACTATGGGATATAAAAATTGATTTGATTATTAACACTATTTTGGAAGAATTTCACAAATTTGGTAACCCTATATGATTAAGATAACATATAAATTATTTCGGTTTGTTATTTTAATAAATATTAAATTATATTTTTGAATCATATATTGTGTTAATGTGGATTTATGGTGATTCGGGTTATTTATGGAATTGATTTTCATATCTAGTGGATTATAAGATTAGGGTATATAAATTTTTTCAAATGAAAAATTATGAGTGGTTTTTGTTATTTAGAGATAAATTCCAAATTTATCTTGGAAGAATATGCACTAAAATAATTCCAATATTTTGGATTTATTCAAAGAATTTTAAATTATGAATTATTTTATGGTTAGTTATTTTAAGATATGGACCATTATATGTTTTTTCATGCATGATTAATTATAGAATTTTACCCTTATATTGATTATAGATTGGGTTGGTTGTGATTTAGGGATGTTTGGGTAAAATTCGACAAATTTGGGATCCCATGGGCCTATACACGAGTGGAAAATATTTATGGAAAACCATGTAGGTTTCCCTATGAAACCATTCACCATGTTTTGGGGAGATGAGAGGTGATTCATGATTGTTGCATGGTTTCTCCAAACCATATGACCTCCCTCCCAAGATGTGAACCTTAAATTAGTTAGAATTTTCATGATTAGTGCATGGCTCATTAAAATGTGTTCCACATAGGGGAAACTATTCAACATAGTTAAGGCACATGGGTTTATATATTGTTCACCTCAGCCTAAGACACTGTGCCTATGGGTTTTAACTCCATTGATTTATTAAAAAAATCTTGAACCCCCTATTTTTAACCCCAAATCACCTTAGATATTCCTTAAGAATATTGATTCGATTTTGGAATATCTTATAAGGTTTCAATGGTTCCTTGAATCCCTTTCTTGTTGAATTTAATATCTAATTGATGGATGGTATCTTCTATGGTATGTAATTTCATCCCTGTTTTGTTTCACCTATCTCTTGTCTCTCATTATCAGTGAAGAGTAATGATATTTTCATTTTTGGAGATGTTTTATATCTAAGTTATTATGGATATGGTTCTTTTGGATCTTGGTCTTAGGTTAAGGTCATAACCTTCAACACCTTTGTGATTTTGATTATTATACATAATTTAAGATAATTTTTATACAAAACATCTATAAATAACAGTATTCTAGGTGGTATAATTTCCAATTCCGATATTTTGGATTTTATTGGTTTTATATAATTGTGAAATTTTAATTTTAATGTCCATAAATAACACTTTTAATATAATAAATTAATTGGTTGATTAATTGGATTATGAAACCAGTGGAATAATTATATTATGAAATTGATTGGTTAATGGGATTATGATTTTTATTAAAACAAACAGGGTGTTATTATATGACTAATATTATGATTTATAAATTATGTATCGTTAATAAATGAATTAATGAAATATGTTGAATAATGATTTGTGGAAATGGTTGATAAATGTTTTAAGAATACAATACCATGGGATTTTATATTTTTTACTAAGTTGTAGGACATGGTCTGTTGCCCCAAATACCCATGGGGTTCTATACTACCCTCCTAGAGCTCGATTTTTTTCATGTGATATTATTATTACTTGAATAATGAAAAATAATTATGGAATGAAATTTGATATCCCTAGGTGGAGGTTTCAAACATTATCATGGGATAAAGCATGTATTGTTGGTTTTTGTGTCAATGGGAACCCATAGATTTATGTAGTTTTTTAAATAATAATTTAAAGGAAAATTTGTCTATTTTATGATTTTACATTATTCTTTATAAATCATCATACACTATTTCAGACTAGATATTATTTTATACATTGTTGGTGGTGGCCTACGGATTAGTACTCACGCCCTACTAGGGCTATATGATTAGTACCAAAATAGACATTATGTTGCTGTATAAGATAAGGGGAGATCCCTATGCTGGATGGATTATTTGGGATGGAGCATGGATGAGGGAAGAAGACTTGAAAACAAGGCATGGATGGAGTTTTTAGGGTGACCTTATTTTGTATTTTCTACTTTACACTACAAGCAGATATGTCATGACATATCTACATGAATGGTTTTGGATATTTATTTCCTCTTTTGGCATTATAATGTGATGTTGTTATTAATTATTATGGTATTATGTTTTTGATAGCATGTAATAATATGTCTATTTGTTATTTATTTATGCTATTGTGCTTCTTTGATAAAAAGTTTATTGTCACCCCACAAAATATATGAAACCCTCACTACTAGTAGGAAGCCTCTATAATATGTGGAGGTTCTCTAGGTAACATGTAACTAATCATCTCAAGGAACTAGTATGTATAAACCAACACGGAATGTTTCAATGTGTTATATTAGGAGTTTTTATTTTATCTTTTGTTGTACTACTATTTTGGGGTGGCAAATATGAGACTTGGATGATTTGGACCTTGTTCTGGACCTTGTTCATAGGAGTATCTAACCCATGTATGGGGGAAAGATAGAGTACCAAGTGTGGGATTTATTTTCATGATGTTTGATGTTATAGTTGAATGTTATTTGACCATTAGTGAATCAATTTTTGTTTGATGTTAGTATTATTTTTAGATTCTCAATTATAAACTTGTTTAGAATGAGATTTTTGTAAGAATGCATCATTATTGGAACATTGGATTTATTGTGAGATACATCATATATGAATGTATAGAAAAGTAGGTTTAGTGTGAGTTGATAAAATGAAATTAATTTTTTTTGAGTAACTAAAGACAAAAAGGTTCCTAATATAAAATTGAAAATTTTAAATGGTGATAAATGTAGTAATTTAAAATGGAACAAATAGGTTTCTAATGGGAAACATGAATTATGAAAATGGTCTACCCTACCATAACCATAACCATGATTATGGATTTTTTATGGTAGTGATAGTGCCTCGATTTGGACCATGTGGCATCATATGGGGGATGAATTGTCATGGATTTTTTTGTATCAATACTATATAAATGTGCTAATGTTGTGTTATGTTTCATAAGATGTGTGTCTATAATTTTAGAGATATTATTCTGTGACGATGCTTGTTGATAGGATAATTGGACGGTACTACTGGATATGTTCCCCATGAAGTTGAACCTAAGGCCATGATAATTTCAAGTAATGGTCTGAGACATCATTTCCATGGGAACCATGCTCAATTTATACTATTTATGGAAATTTAACAAGGTTGGGTTTTTAAAATATTTCAATAATGACATGATATTTCCTGTGGAACCACTATTTGACCTTCATCAGATTGGGTGGACCTATGTCAAATAGGATTTGGATTGAGTCCATTGAAAAAATCCTTGACTATTTAGAGACCCTACTAAAAATAGGTTCAAGACAGTGTTTTATAAGATTTGTGCTTAAGTGAAGAGTTGATGGGATATTTGGAACCGTGATGGGATGTTGTAGAACATTATTTGTATGGAATTTTAGAAGAAATTACTATAACACTTTTACCTTGAGAATATCAAGAAGGAGAAAGTGTAATTATTTATATAGCTAAAACAAGTGAGTTTGTACTTGATGGAAAATGATGGTCACATTAATAATTTTTAGAACATTTCTCATATGTTGGCATGAGATGAGGATTCTATAGAAAAGATTTTATTGTATGGGATTAAATGTGATATTAATTCCAAGTTTAACATCTTTCAGCTAATTTTTTTTTCTTGGGTGGCTAATCGGGCGCTCATTTGTGAGGAGAAACTGAATGAGGAATTTAGTGGAATGAATGTAGTTTCTAATTTATGACCAAAAGTTTCATATTATGATATTATGAAGTATCATGCTGAGAGTTTTAACTATGGATATTGAAAATAGATTTTCTAGGGATAGGGATAAGTTACTTAGAGTAGTAAGAAGATATACTCCGACCAGTTTGTTTGGGATGATCACAGTTGTATCCAATGTATCTGAACACTAGAGGAGTACGAAATTGTTGAAATAAGGGTAACTTGTGTAGGAATTATAGGAACCCTTGACTAATGGACAGTGATGGAGGATCCATGTATAATTACTATAACATATGGGGGTCTACTAACCCATATCAGTTTGGTAGTTGGTGTTCCTTTGGATGTGGTGGTTGTGGAAGTGGATAAGGAAAATTAGTGTAAGAGTTATGATATCATCTATGTGGTGAAGTGTAAGAGACTCAAACAACATCATAGGGAATTTGTGTAGGATATTTTCATGCATTCCAGCTTGAAATTATGAATGGTGAGGTTGGTCCATAAACATTAAGAGGTACTATTCTAATAGATTCTACACTTTCTAGAAGCTTATTTGATACATGATCCTACAATTCTTTAATTTTTTCCCAAATTTTGTATAGTTTGAGTCTAGTAGTGTAGTTTTTGAGTCAGGTTGTAATGATTGACACACATTTAGATGTATGGTTCAAAAAAATCTATTTATGTTTGGGGTGTTCTCTCAAGTTTGGAGAGTATCATTACTTATAAGATCATTATATACTTAAAAAATTCAGGATTTTACCGGATTTTTGGTATAGACTTATTGGTGTTATACTAATCCCATAATTATTTTTATAATATGATAGTAACATTTACATATCATGATGAAAACAATTATGTTGATTGAGGAGTGTGGGATATCCAGGTAGACCATGTAGGGCCATTTCATTAGAATCTAGAAGATCCTACCTTGTTTGTGTCAAAAAATTTCTGGATGATGGTGGTATAAGGAATTATGTCCTTCCATCCATAGTGGTCTAGTTCTAGGATAGGTTTGTTGAAGGATTCTCTTGGTTTTCAGCTAATTGGGATGTTGAGATAACAATTGAGCTCAAGCTTGGAGATGAACCAATTTCTATTCCACCAAATAGAATGGCACCAACTGAGAATTAGAAACATAAAACTATGTTGGAAGAATTGTTGGATAAGGGATGTATCCATCCAAATACATCACATTACAGTTCCCCAGTCTTGTTATCTAAGAAGGATAATGAGACTATGTGTTTATGTGTTGATTTTCCAATGTTGAACTGGTTTATTGTGAAGAACTGGTATACTCTTCCGCATATCGATGACTTTTTAATCTAGTTTATAAGAGTTTATGTTTTCTATATGATTGAACTTAGGTAAATGAATAATTAGATGAGGGTTAAAAATCCCGACTTTCCACAGACTGCTTTTAGAAGTAGGTATTTCATATAAGAGTTTATCATCATGTCATTCAGAATGATGAACACTCTGTAGGTGTTTATGTAATTTAAGAATTGTATCATTCACCAATAAATGAATTTTTTATGGTTTTTCTTGTGGAAGAAATATTAGTTTACTCAAAGACTCGTGGTGATCTTTCCCAACACATTGCCATCATCTTGAGTACACTGAGAGAGAATCAGCAGTACTCCAAGCTATTTATGTGTAAATTTTGGATTGGAATGGTATATTTCCTAGTTCCCATCATCTCATAATATAGTGTTTTAGTAGAACCGTATAAGGTACATGTTGTGGTTTCTTAGGAACAACCCAATAATTTCTTTGATATCTGTAGTTTTCATTGTTTGTATGGTTATTATCAGAGGTTATTCAAAGGCTTTTACTACTTCATATGACCACTTTTGGTATCCACCATGAAGGGAATTAAGATTTAATGGTCAATATATTATGATAATTCATTCCATTAGTTGAATAAGAGTTTTACTACTGCACAAATTTTGATCATATCATGGATGGGTGAGGAGTATATCATGTTTTTTATTATTCAAGGATCAGACATGGAATAGTGTTGATGTAGGGAGATCTTGTTGTGGAAAATGGGTTATAATAGTTGATTTCACATGAACATAATTATCCAACACATGATATCGAGTAAGTTTCATTGGTTTTTCCCTTAAATTTTTTGAGGCATTATCCATGAGGAGAAAAGTTTATTTTGTATACTTACCATAGAATTTTACTTATATATTTTTGTAAAGATATTTGAATATTTGATAGTAGATATTAGAGGAGTATCAGAATTATTTTTACTTTTAACATTAATACAACCAAGAAGGAAAAAAGTTTTGTTGATAATTAGATTAGGTAGACACAAAATCATGCAGTTCAAGAGACCAGTTATGAGTATATGATGATGAATTTTAGGGATGAAAGGAATATAGAGGTCAAGAAGGGTTATGAGGAGATGACCGTTTTATCTTTATATGTTAAGTTCACACTTTTAAGCTACATCAAAGATAGAAAATATGAGGATGTAGTGTGTCTGGCCTTGTGGGAAAGCCTCGAAGGTTGAGAGTAACCTTATTATTAGGAAATAAATGATGATGATATCATCTATTTCAGGAAAAATGTTATTGTGACTATGTTTATATAAGAATATCTCATGCATGAGTTTCATGCCTCAAAGTGGGTGGTGTTACTTGGATTCACTAAACTTTTCCATGAACTATGATGGCAGTTTTGGTGGTTGAGCATGAAATAGAATATTACAGGGTTTATGGTATGATTATACACCTATCAAAAAGTGATTTCTGAATATCAATGATTTGGTAGTTTACTAAATCCATTACCAATTCTTGAATGGAAGTGGGATGATGTGACAATAGAATTTTTTTAGGGAATTATTATTATGGCTCATAAAAATGATGAAATATGGGTTATTATGGACCAATTGATTAATGTAACCCAATTCATTATATTATTAGATACTTTTATAGTGGATCAATTGAAGTGTTTGTACTCTTTTGTGATAGTCAATTTACATAGGGTACTATGGAGTGTTGTTTTAGACAGTGATTCACCCTTTACTTCTTGCTTCTAGCACAGATTACAGAAGGTGTGGGGTACCCAGGTATTTATTAGTATAGTATTCCACCCATAGGCAGATGGGTAGTTAGAATATACTATTTAGATTTTTGAGGGTATGCTATGAGTGTGTTTCTTAAACATTGATGGGTCTTAAGAAAATCACATAGCGCACATCGATTATTCCTATAACAACTATTGTTTAGAAACTATTAAAATGGACCAATATGTTGCACTTTAGGGTAGGACACACATATCTCCTCTATGTTAGATGGAGGAAGGTGAGATTAGGTTTTTTGGAATGAGTTTGGTTCCATAGATATTGATGAAGGTATGGTTGATTCAGATATGTATGGATAAATATTAATGTAAGAAAAATTAATATGTTGGATGATGAAGATAACCACTAGTTTTTACTTTATTTAATCATGTGTTCCTTTTGATTTCAACATGATTGGGTCAGTATAAGATTCAATTATAGGGTAAGTTGGCACCATGTTTTTATGAACCTTATGATATTATAGAGAGGTTTGGACTAATGGAGTACCTATTAGATCTTCTAAAAAGTATATTTCCATGAAAAATGTTTTTCATGTGTAATATATTTGGAAGTATTACCCCACCCTTTCTCATGTGATCGATGTTGATGATGTTGTGTTTGAGGATGTAAAGATTTTGAGGAACATTTGATTTGTGTTTTGCATCAAAGTGAGAAAGAGTTGGGAGGGGAGACTATACTAATCGTTCATGTATTATTGCCACATGGTCTTATTTAGGATAAATCTTGGGAGATGGAATAAAATATGATAGGTAGGTGGATTGAACTTTTTTTACCTTGGGATATTAGAGATATATTAGATTACATCATGATGATGAGCTATTATAAGGTGGGGAGACTGTAAGATATCATTCATTTTGATGATATCCCATTCACTTTTCCAGTTACTCTATTACCTACTATTTTATTATATAATGGTTGGGTTGTTTTTGGGGGATGTTTGGGAGAAATTGGAGAAATTTGGGAGCACATGGGGCTATGCATAGTTGGTGCACTTTTAGGGAAAACCATGACGTTTTCCCTAGACAAATGTTCACCTTGTTATAAAGTGATAGGAGGTATCACACGGTTGGTACATGGTCTGACCAAACCATTTTACCTCTCTCCCCAACTATGTATCCACCAGCATAAGTGATTTTCATATTTGGTTCAATATTTTTCAAACCATGCACTTCATAGGAGAATATATGCAACCCCTTAGTTGAGGTACATGGTTATGGCACAGGGTTCTTTAAAATTGTGCGCCTCTGCCCAGAAAGCTGAATATGTGTGTTCTAATTCACCTGAAAATTTATTTAAAATTCTAAAACCACCATTTTTATCCCCTAAAAACTATGGATCTACCCTAAAAATATTTTAGTCCTTTTGGAATCTTTGAGGAGGATTCCAAGGCACCATGAACCTATTTCTTGATTAATTGATGATCTGATTGATTGATTTTCCCACCAATGACTTTTAATTTTACCCCCTTTTGGTTTTCCCTCTCTCCCATCTTTATTTCTCGATGAAGTGAAATTATTTTTTCTCTATAAGAGATTGTTTAAATATAAGATTTTGTGAAATGTGTTCCCTTGGATCATTATATCTGGTTTTGGTCAAAGTTCTTCCATGACATTTTGATTTCTAAATTTCTACTCCATTTTTTGTATTTTGGTTTGGAAAAATTCAATTAATGATCTATAATTATTTGGTCTAATTTTCAATTCCCACAACATTGATTTCATTTGGGTGTATATAATTGTGAAATAATATATTCCATGTTAGGAAATCACATTTTGAATTGAATTAATTAATTGTTAGATTCATGGGTTTATGAAATTAATAGAGTAATGAGTTAATGAAATTAATTGATTAATTGGATTATGAATTTGATGGAAACACATGGGGTGATCCAATATGATTGAAAATATGATATATAAATTATATATGGTTTATAAATTAATTTTTGAAATGGGTTCAATAATGATTTATAGAATTGGTTGATAAAAGGTTTGAGATTGTGGAAGCATGAGATGTTATATTTGTGACTATGTTGTGGGATAGGGTCTTATGTTAGAAATACCCACATGTACCATACTACCACCCTAGGCCATCATTTTTTAAATTTTAAATTGATATTAATTTAATAACGAAATAACATGACATAATAAAATGTGATATCCCTTGGTGGATGGATGCGACTCCAACTGGGTTCGAAGAACTTATTATTAGATTATGCGTCAATGAGAGCGCATTTATATATTTCATTAATTATAGAGTAATTTAATGTCTAAACTATTTATTTTTTCCTAATCATTATTCTTTATACAACATCAGACATATTTATAAATTGGTTATTTGTTTATATGCTATTGGTGGTGGCCTTATTAGTTGTACACACACCCTACTAGAGGTACGAGATTGGTTCCCGGTTAGAATTCACGATGTAGGAAAATATAAAGGAAGGATACATATGTTAGATGGCTATGTTGTGATGAAGCCTGGATGATGGAACCATACCTGATGTTGGGAGCCTCTTGGGAGTTTTTAGTGTCTTTATTTATATTTTTTATTTGACACTTGATACATATATAGCATGATATATTTAATGACTTAGTTCATGATATTTATTTCCTATTTTGGGATAATCATTTGATATTTTTATTTATTTTATGGAATTATTTTTGGTTATTTAATGTTATCATTTGGATATTAATTATTTATTTCTTTTGTTATTCTTTGATAAGGAGGGTATAGTCTCCCCACATTACATATTTTTCCTTCACTTTCCAGTCAAAAACCGCTAGCTTACTAGGAGAAACGTTTGATGTCATGTAACAAACCGGCTTAGGGAACCAGAATGAATTTCCTAGTTCAAGATGTTAATATTTTTTATTAATTTATCATGGCTAGAATTTTGGTGATATTATTGAGGCTTTTATGATTTATGTTGTATTTTGTTATATTATGTTTTATGAATTTTTTGAATTATCTTATGCTAGTAATTTTTTTATAAGTTAAGGTATTATGATATGAGAAATATATTTTTATCCTTTTTTAATTATGTGACTTGTTAGAAGTTAATATTAGTTCTATAGACGTAAAAATTCACTTGAATATTCATTTATTAGAGTTATAAAAAATTAGTAAAATGAATAAAGAACAACCAAAGTATGAAATTTTTCTTTTAAAATAAAAACATTTCATTTATGTATATTTTATAGTAGTAAAAGAATCAATTAAATTTATGAAATTGATATGTAAATGGAAATGTTATCTTATTCATTTCAATTATGATGAATCGATAGAAATTTTCACTCCTCTTTGGATTAGGATTTTATAGATATTAACATTCTTATAATCATTAAATTTCTTGTGATCATTGATCTTTCTCCCTCTCCATCATTGTTTTGGAATTATACATATTCTATGTACATATTTTCACTTCCCACAAATGTTTTCCTACTTGGAAATATTGTTATGATTTATTCTAGATTACCTTTATACTACCCTTTCTCTCTTATCAAGAGCACCCATTTTTATGATGGGGGATTTAAAAAAAAGAATTTTATAAAATGAAATCCTTTATTTCTAATTCCATGTTCAAATTTAATGAATTAAATTTATTAAATGGGGATAATGAAACACCATTATATTTTAAAAGAATAATATAATGTTTTATTGTGTATATGATACACAATAATGATCTTAAATGAAACATAGAATATATTATTCAAATATGACCGTAATAATCATTCCATTAAATTGGTTCGAGGAATATGAATAACTAGTAAATGAAATAAAACAATTTTCATACTCAATATTAATGTACTGACAAATTATTATTAAATATTCCTAAAACATTAGTAAATTATTTATATTCATCAAAAATATGTTTTTAATCAAATTTTTTTACTAATTATTGAGTGAAAATAATATAATTATTTTTTTATATAATATTAAATGTATTTAAAATTTTTAATATCATTTTTTAAGTCCTTATGCCAAATTTATCTTAGGGTAAATTATTGTTTTTTCTGAAAAGTTTAATTTCTTAATGCATAGTGAAAATTAATACTTCTTATTGAAAACTATTTTAAATGCATAATTTCATTCCATTTTAGTTAATTAATAGAATATATAATGTTGAATAATTTAAATGAAATTAATATATTATATTTTGAAATATATTAATTAAAATCCCTATAATTATGATCAATAGTCATATATTTGAAGAAAAAATGATGGATGGATCTACACTCTCTAGGTGGGGAGATACCTTTTTATAGTGTTATCTAACGATTAATGTGGAATCTTCTCCACCCATTAGTTTTGTCAGAGAAGGTTTTTTGAAGGAATTGTTTTTAAGATCCTCGCTAATAGATCTGGATGAAACTTTTTCCTGAAATCCACAATGATGGCTTTTCCCATCCCCACATCCACACGATTTTGTGCATAGTCTTCATCAGATGTCTCTTCTAACCTTATTTTTCAACCATTACTAGATTTGTTACCCTTCATTTTTACTCCAATGGTGGTGGTGTAACTATTTCATTTTTAGTCAGATATCATCATTAAAGGTTTTAAAATTTTGTTACTTCTAAGATCCATGGTCCATTGATACCCCTACCATTGATGCGCTCTTCATGGTGGAGGATCCCAGGTGGAATCAATTTCATGGGTTCATGTGGGAGATAATGAACATTGAATCTAGTATGGTGTGATGTTGAAATCATGAAAGATAATGGTGAGGGGATGGTGTTGATGATCCGGTGTGGGGAAAGTAATGTAGTGATGATTCCATTATTTAAATTATCAGTGGTTTTCTATGTTTCCATTTTCCTACTTGTTTTTTTATTTCATGGATTTTTATTTGTGTGGTATTATCAAAAACATATTCTAGTAGTATTTTTCTTTAATGGTTGAGTTTGTTTTTTTGTTGGGATATAGATTTAGTGGAAGTTTTTATAATTGTTTTCACATTACATTTGAAAATATTTATATCTTCATACACGTGCTACTGGGACTGAATCAATGAAAGAGTTATGGGTGTGTAGACACCAATTATTCAGCCCTTTTCCCCTATTTTTTTGTACATATGGGAAACCTTTTGAGGGGTTTTGAATAGTTTTTTCTATTTGGGTTTTCATTTAATTATTTTTATAGTGTAGTGGGTTCCTCAAATGCATTGTTTAGTGGGATCCTTGAAATAGATATGGTTGTGCTGACACCTATCATTTATCCCTCCACTCACATGTCAACGTGGGATGAAAGGTTTCTCTGCTATATTGTATCGCCAGCATGGTGGAACTTATTTGTAGTGGGGTGTGGGGTGAATCACTCTTAAATTACCATAATGTTTCATTTTTTTTGTTAAGGAGTAAAGGTTAAATTTTCATGTTCTTCTGTTGACATCTACTTCCCTTTGATGATTCAGGATGGACCATGTAAAGACCCTAATGTCATTTTCTTATTTAGCATTTTTTACATTGGATTTGTATCGGTTACCTCTTCTCCAAGATAATAAAATGAGTTTCTCTATATTTTTTGTTAATAAAGGGGTCTTAACCCTCAAACATTTAAAAAAACTCAATATTCATACGGTTAATGTAAGATTTTGTATTTCTAGAAAAATGTATTCCTTGAAAAACAAATTTTATCTAGGTTTTGTGAGTTTATTTTTAAATTAAATACATACAAATCATTGAATTTAATTTTATAAAATTGATTTCATATTTTAAATATTTTAAATTAATATAATTTGGTATAGTATATTAATTTTTTGTTTAAATTAATAATAAAAAATAGTAAAAATATGGTATCATAGTTATGGGTAAAATAGGTATAAAAGGAGTTAAACTAAATAAATAGGGGTTATATGTACTTAAAAATTATCAAATTTTGATTTTAGGGCCACATATTGACTCTATATCATATATGTTCTATATATTTCTCATTGTGAATCTTTATGTCCACGATTATAACCTTTAAACTAATTTAAGTAATGAAAATAAAAAATGGCAATCTTTTGATTTTAAAATATATTTTCTGTTCGCATAGGGATATAAAGGAAGTATTTTTGTTTTTAATATTAATTAAAAATAAAAATAATTTATCTTTATTTTGGGAATTTATTACTATTTTTAATAATGAAATTCTTATCTTAAATTCTTACATAATGCTGACATATTAATTATTTAATTAAATGGAGAATAAAATAAATTATTCTAAAAATATTATAAGTAATATAGTTTGAATATATAATTTTTCTAAATACTTTTTTGATAAATAAGGATGTTATTTTATTTTTAAACGTATAAATTAGAATTCCGTATATTTATTGATGTTTTTAATGTCAACTTAGATAAATAGTATCTAAATTAGAATTATTGATTCTTGAAAATAAATAATATGTTATTAGATGATTTAAAATAAATAAAAATAATATGTTCATCCAAGATAATATGAAATACTTGATAATATCATCCATGGTCTATTTAGGGATCATTTTTATTTTTATATTATCTTATTGACCCTAAAAGATTAAAAATATTAATTATTATGGGAAAAGTTAAAATGTTGTTTCACGCATTATATGTTCTTTTTCTGAAATGAAAATTGCACCCACATAGTTTCAAATTTAATAAAATATATTTAATAATTCTAATTTATTGATAGAAACATTCTAATGAGTACCATTTTATTCTTTGGTGGAAATTATAAATTACATATGAAAAATACTAGTTACCATGGTGAAAAATAAAATTATAAAATTGATTAACTGTAGAGGTTAAGGGAATAACATGTTTAAGAAATGTATATTTTAATTTTTTTTAGGTGTATATAAACCTTTTCATCCATGAAAATATTAATTAATAATTTTTTATTCACTTGTACAGAGGGTGACTACCCATTATTTCATAATTTTTTCAATCTACAAAAATTTCACTTCTTCAAACATATAAAATAGAACTCCCACTTCTATCATATCCACACATGAAATTTAATTTGTCTCATAATATTCTAATCAAAATACTTTTGTAACATCCAAACCCATTTAATAAAGTCCATTGTTTTTTTAGATAACCAAGGTAGGGAATCATTTGGTGCAAACCTAAAGATGTTATCCCAAGAATATGTATTGTTCTTAGCTGAGAATTTTTTATATATTTAATCTTCCAAATCCATTAAGTCATCTCCAAATATTATTATATGGTAAAAAAATTATATTAAATATAGTTAGATTTTATGATTTTTATTTAATATCATATATCCATCTCATACTCTATCATATGTTAATTGATACCATCAATCGTGTGTACCTGAAATTGTTACCTTGCGAACTGATGTAATTCGTTTTCTATAACCAACTTCAAGGGTTAGATATAATGATATATTTAATATATATATGTATATGTATTTATATTATATATTAAATAATTGGTATTTTTTATAAATAACGTTATATATAAATTCATACCATGTAATCTGTTGGAAAATGATGACATTGCTTGTGTACAGGTGTGGTCTACAACCTCCACGAAACGATTTGATATTATGTTCAATTTATTCTTAAATGTATGGTAACAAGGATAAATTTAATGAATATATATTACATATATGACTTAATAATTTTTTGTATATGTGAATAAATATTTTCATTTGTTTCTCTTTGTTTATCGAAAAATTGAAAACATCATTCAATCATACATGCGGCATATTGTCTCTATGACCAGTGTAATTAATTTTTCTACACAAAACTTTTAAGGATGAATATTATTGTATATATATATTATTTATATCATGATTATAAAATTTTTATTGGATTTAACCAGTATCAACATACAAGGAAATAATAATACCAAACTGAAACACATAGGAAAAATGATGTAGTTATCACCAGGAAGATTGGCTTTAAAAAATAATGTTTAACAAATATGAGATAAAAGGTCCATATCTAATAATATATGGTATTATTTATATGGTAATGGTTCAATAATATATTTTTAATATAACTATATTTATTATATATGAGTTTTGAACACAAACAAAGGATATAGTGACTTTAGGTAAGTTATTTTCGTCTCACTTTTATTTCTATGGGACACAAGAAATATTCACCACTTTTTTAATTTTTTGGATTCTTAATTACTGCTGAATATGTTTTATGATTATTATTAATAAAATTATTGAATATTCATATCAATATAAGGTTATTTATTCTCTGTAGATTATGATTCAAAATTTATCAAAGCAGTTAAATTTTTATTTTACAATCTCATTAGTTATCGGTATAGATTATGATTTTGTTTATGATGATGAAATTTTATGATATATTTTTCAATAAAATCATGAATATTATTATTATCTGGTTATTTTTATAAGATAGATATTTTCCTTTCATTTTCATCTCTTTATGCACTCAATATTCCAAAATCGATTTTTTATGGAAAACTAACATTAATTATCTCTTTAGTAAAAATCATTTTCCTCTATATCCATTTTTTCAAAAAAAGGAATATTTTTAAGATCCATTTGTGGCTATTAAAATTCCTATTTACCCATGTTTTAGTATTTATAAATGGTTAAATTGTAACATTATTGTAATTTTTTGAATTAGTTAATTTTCAATTTTTACCAAAAATGTTAAAGGAGTCATTTTTTAATGTGTATGAGTAAGATTATATTTCCCACCATCATAGCCACTCAATGATTTAATGGTTCCTTTAAAAATTTCTACGAATATTTTAAAAGAAATTATCTTCTTCATTTATTTGTAAATTTTTATATAATAAATTTTATTTTTCATGTGTAAAAGGGTATTTACTTTAAGAAGTTTTTCAATAATATTTTAATTTAATTTGTAGTCATAATTTTCAAGATAACCATGATTATACTTATAACCTACTATGTATATGACGCAATTAATCTATCTATATATTTTTGTCAGTATAGTTTATGATTATGATGAAAATATGATTGTGAAACCCATTTTTCCATGGTTTATTCTTATAATACATGATTTATTTCCATGAGTTATATGAAATATTTATTAATTCAAATTGTTTTTTACATGTTATTATATGATGAGTTTTTATAATGTTTTGGCACACATATGTATTATTATTTTTAATTTTATAGGTGGGTTGGAGTTATTTATCCCTCTAATGCATAGCGTAATGATGGACTATCATGTTATAAATATAGCTATTATGTGGAGTAAACCAAGATTAGAAATGGAATATTCCCACTATAATAGTCTTCAGTGTGAACCTTGACTATTGTGATAGGTTGGGAAGTTAACCCATTCCACTATGAAATCCTTGTAAATGAGCCTCTATTACAAAAGAAAATTATTTTTCGTGCTTATATATATGCAAACAATATATGTCTGATACCAATGTTATTCTCTCATGGATTATGTTCATTGATTCCATTATGATTCAGGTATTAAGAATTTCCAT
This sequence comes from Viscum album, assembly GCA_963277665.1. Lineage (NCBI taxonomy): Eukaryota > Viridiplantae > Streptophyta > Magnoliopsida > Santalales > Viscaceae > Viscum > Viscum album. The sequence goes on along the minus strand of OY728157.1, from coordinate 246,190,810 downwards.
GATTTATTACATGACTCAATTTTATGATATATGATAAGCATGGTAAAATTTTCAAATTTGAGACACATATTCTCATACATATAATGTCATGCTATGTTGATATCTCATTTATTTACGTTACTGAAAATTATAGATCATGATTTATTATGTTTCCTTTCTCTAGGACATGAGAAAGGTATCATCTATGATATGTCTGAGAAGGGTGCTAGTTATGAAGAACGTAGTGGGAAATGATGTAGTTAATTCATGATCCAATTTCCCAAGTAACTATGATTCAAAAGATGCTAGATCTATATGACCATGGCTGGGATTATCATGTTATGTAAATAATTTTCATCTATTAATATGTGATATTAAGGTATGAAATGTGTGGGTATATATAATGATTGGGTCTAAGAGGACAATTGAGCGTGGTAATTATGAATGATGTGACAAGACTCTACACACTAGGTCATCAATTGGGTTTGAAATAGATCAGTTATACCACTATAATCACCATGCTAGTATAGAAGGGGTTGGATAATTTCACAGAGTAGGCATGCCACATGATATGGGTGGTCGTAGCCTATAAAAACCAATAACAAACACATATATCTAATTTATAAACTAACAAAAATTATCATCAATACATATTTATATAAAAAAATGAACTCTATAGACACATGCGTGAGACATAAAATACATATATAATACTACACGTAGAAATTGAAAAAAAACTATGAACCAGAAAGGTGTAAAAAAAACTACACACAATATATTGGGATTACCATCCTCAGTCCATTTAAGCTGAATAGATCTCTAGCCACAATGGTTAATGCCATAATTAGGAACCATCTTTCTTCATTTGACTCCACAAAACACCACCTAGAGTTATATCCAAACAAGACACATTGTCTGTATATCCAATAGGACAATTTATGAAATTCTATGTCATATCCAAATATATAACACATGTTGGAATAAGAATCATATTTTTATGTTTATAATCATACCCCATAGGACTCCATGAAAATAAAAAACAAAGATAATGAAACAATTAAGATTGTATCTTCTAGTATGAGAAGGTAATAATGATGAAGATAAAGAGATATAATCTAGATTTTTTTATATATATAATCCTCAAGAACAAAAAGAAGTCATAATAATATTTTCTAAATTAAAAAAGGTAAAAATATCATGATAAATTAGGGAGGGTCAAAAGACAATAAGTTACATAAATTAATAATTTGGCCAATTTTTATATACCTCATCCAAAATGTAACCCATGGCGGTACAAAGGAGTCACAAGAGGAAAATGACATTGTAATTCATAGTGATTTCATTTATTTCTGCACTAAAAAAATTCGTGAAGGGGGCCTACTCATAATTGGAGGATTATCATCAGTCAAGGGACTAGTGCACCCTTAGAAGAAACCAATGTCATGGAACCAATGCAACCTCATGAGAATTAATGTATGTAAAATAATAGATCTTTTGATGACACATTTGTTTGGGGTAAATACTAACTATATAGATATTTGATTCCATACCCCAAGTACCCATGGGAATATAAAATATTATATATATGAATAGATACAGGGTACCATAGCCTATTTTTGTAGGGGAAATAGCTGATCATATCAATAAACTGATCTGTAAGAAGACTATCCAATGCCACATGGTAATGGGTGGAATACCTATCCATACCTATGAGATTAGATATAATATCACATTAAACTACTGTAAAGTCATAACACCTTAAAATATATGAAATTTGAGTCAATTATATACGATCTTGCACCCCGGGATAATGGGGTGAATACCCAACCCAAATAATGGGATGAGAATTCTATGTTATCCTGACCAATACCCACTTTCATCTTTATAGATCCAATTCATAAATAATCCTATGTGAAATTGAAAATGGTATCAGATGGCCAAAATAACCACTGAAATATGATATATATATATATATATATATATAATACATAGGATATCCTATTTATTTTCTAAAATGAAATACTACGTGAATAATTTACTAAAAATACCATCAGTTCGGGGCAGCAAGGGCACATGTCCCACCACCCACACATCATCTTCTATGAAGGCCTATAAGGATTCTACCTGTTCATAAGAGTTCTTTATCCACAACCATTATAGATGTTTTCTATTTTTAAATTCTCTTGAACTACTTTTCATCTAAATGGTTGACCTCGTCTTATGTGTTACACCTCTTTGAGAAACTATCAAAAATTTATTCTCTCCGTCAGGCCACCCCATCAATTGATTCCATCCATACCACCTCCCTCTCATTTCTACCATCAGTTTATGTCTCTCAACAAAACCCACATTATTCTATTTTAATATTGGTCTATCATCAAAACCCTCTTCCTAGAATACCATCCATGGAAAATAGGAACTGAATATATAAAAAGGAGAAGTCAAAGTGAGGGGATGGAGAATATAAATATAATATAATCTTGTACATCATTCTTCATCGATATAAAAACCATCAATAAAATCATTAAAATGTTATTGATTTTCAAGATTACCAAAATTTTATATGGAACACGTTTTTTAATGATTTGGAAGAGAATTAAAATAAAAAACATTGGGAGAATATAAAAATAAAATTTCCAAGAATAAAAACACAATATTTTCCCAAAAGAATATATGATAAAAAATAATTAATTTTGAAATAATATTCTCAAATAAACGTTTAATAAAAATAATAAATTCTTACCTTGAGTTATATCACCCATTAATGAAGATTTTATTATTATTAATTATCATAAATGACCTGAATGAGAAGCTTTATTCCTCTATCTCATAGGTTTTCTCTATTTACTTCACCCTATCAAATGATGATACTCTCAAATACTAGGTTTTTTATACCCCTAAACTTTTTGAAAACATGATGGTTAAGTATTGAATATAATTAGGCCAAGTGGATTTATTTTCCATTAATTAATTAATTAATTAATTTTTAATTTCCCTTTTAAATTATTGAGTCTATCAATGATAGGGAAAACATAGTGACTCTAGAAAACAAATATCACCCCTTGGATAAAACTAGTATTATAGATAATACCATGGAACCAAAAATTCTCATTTGACCATTTATTTCTAATTAAAAAAAACTTTTTCTATGAATGATCCAACATAAAGTAAAAATAATATATTATTATTAATATATTATTATTTATTCTATGTTATGAAATCAATTATATGTAATATGATCCATGGGGTAGTCACCACTCACTGGAACCAACATAACTATGTGATGTTTTTATGAGGTTTACAACTAGGGTAAATTTATTATTCTACCAAAAGAAAGTTCCCATGAATCAAAACATTCAAAATTTAGTAAATTAAAAATTGGGAAGAATATTGGAAAATATATTATTCCAAAAATCATACATTTTAATAAGATAAATGTAAATTTTTAGAGCTCATGAAAAATAAATGTTGAAAAAAAAATTAGTGTGGAAAACAATAACCATCTCATGGACCTTATTCACATACATAGGTATAACCTATAATTGAATTTAGTAATCAACAGAATAGTAAATGAACTATCTCTTTTAAATACGACGATAATGGATCTACAATTTCTTAATTCAAGGTCTACATTAAAATTTTAATCTCATCGAGGTAGGTCTTTCTAATCCCCTTCTCCCAAAAACTTTTCTCACCTGAAGGATTTCCAGGTTACATGATACACAAAAATTACTATATCCATCTACATCTACCCCATAATGGATATTATACAAGGGTATCATTTGTAGGATTATTTAACATACCACCTTTCAATATTTTTTATATATCATTATTAAATTATTGAATCCCATCTACAACTCACTCCTCTACCGATTGCACCACCCAAATTCCTCACAGGAAATAGTAGAGTCACCAAGATTCATTATCTTTATGATTAAAAAAAGATTATATTCCCACTTATATCATCAATGAACTGATAAAAGTATCGCTTTATCAAGAACTGATAGTAACATGAACTTTCCTCATTAACCTTTATAAAAATATTCAAAGGAATAAATTATCTACATCTATATATGTAACAAGATCACACCCACTATCAAAGATAATATGGATATTTAATCAGAATTCATTCATGTAATCTATTATTAAAAATGTCAGGAAAACATTAATTCAACTTTGAAACAACACCTCAAAACCCATCATGTAGATCGATCTACCACAAAATGATGTAGATACTCTAGACAGATTAGATGAACCTTCTTAGTCATCTCCCAACACAAAGGCAACACCTCCCTAAGTGAAAAAAACCAAAATATTATAAGAAAACGTCTTTCTCACCATTAAAATAGAGTTTGAATGTGATATGTATAGACACGAATATTCAAAACATATTCTAAATTGAGGGTCGCAAAAAATTATTATTATCGCCACTCTAGATATCTATTTTTCTATTTTATATAAACACCAAGAGATGGAAATTATCTATATAATAATGTGATATAAATTATATATACCATTGAGAATAATAAATTATTTATATTTCATTATAATTTTTGTTCAGATAAGTCAATTATGTCAACATCACCACCATGGGATTCCCTCCCCCCAAGACTATGGGTCCACCACAATTAACTAATGATTAAAATTGTATCCCTACTAATTCGAAAAACAACAAATCAATAAATCACTACTCAAGAATCACATCCCTTACTAGGACACATGGTACTCTACTATAATATTGACCTACCTCACTACTATAAAACAAATAATATCTCATCAACCACTATGGAATTAAATACACAGATAAAAATTCTACCACATAAATCCTAATCACCTACTAAAAGAGTTCACATCGTATCTGGAACTCTTATGATCATATAATGAAATTTTGTTAAATACCTAAAAAGGGTCTTCTATGAACATATAATTGGAAGAATATGATGTCGACACTTTTGAAACATCCTAATTATGTACTTCATTACACCAAAAAACACATAAACATCAACTCTAAAATCGATGTCAACCCATATGTTAGTCTCCTACCAAGGTTCAACAATGTGCCACAATTTGAAAACATTTTCACAGTCATCCTTGGCCACAATGCGTGAACTCCCATCCAATAACATAGAACATAAATCCATGATTATATAAATATTTCTTGAAAATATAAAAATCATGAGGGTGGGATCACCTTTCAAAAAATAAGCGAATCACACTCATTATTTGGGATGTATATTACATCACCAACTCAACTATACCTGAAAATAAAACACTCAAATTTTTACCCAATCCTAAAAATATTCAGTATAACATGATCTCATCTATACCATGAAGGATTATAATGACTTATTTCTTCTCTATCAACCATAAAATATCATTATTAAAAGGGTAGGGAAAAATTTTGTCTACTTTTATGAAATTTTCATGATAAAAAGGGTATCTCGAAAGTTCAAACTAGAATCACAAACTCTTATATATCTATTTAATATTTAATACCTCATCTATATTCCATCTAGCATGAGGGTCCCTAAATATAGGGAATATATCATACTTTTAGCAACTTTTTTTACACCGAAACCTTTTTTCCCATCAAATGAATCTCCCCACAATTATTACTATCAAAATCCCATTAATGACATAAATTATATAATATTAGGTATTTCTGTAGTAAACAAACACACTATCCTTCTCAACTGCTTCTATATGACCAATTCATCCACTGAAAAAAATCCAAATGGGCCTACAATAAGGATTTATCTTATCTCAACATATTTCTCCACTATGAGGTCTATATATGGAACCAATTAGTACGTTTTTAGTAAAAATGATAACCTTATCCCAAAGTCATCATGCATATTTTACAATAATACTAAATATTACAAATCTCACTTAGGGGTCTCTAAAATTGGTGCCATTGTGTAAAAACACAACTATAAATAATCACCTCCTCCACTATATCCTTTAATAAATATCTAATCTAAAATAATTCTATATATAAACAATTATCAAGAACACTTTCTCAGTTTCATCGATCTCAAACCGTGCTCGAATATGGTCATGATACCTTATGGATAGTGTATGATAAATATCCATCCAGATAAATGTCTCAAACTCAAACTATGGTAGAAATTTATTCATCACATGTTTTATGGAAGCATTATTTACAAATGATAAAATATTCCATATAGGGGGATCAATAGATGAATCAGTATATAGTTAGCAAGTGTATGAACTATATAGAAATACAATTCTCAAACTCTAAAAAATTATTCACCACAAAAAGACTATACATTAATCATAAAAAAAATAATGACCGTGTTTTCAAAATATATGATGGATACTTTGTCTATAAGAAGTCCTCTAAAACTATATTGAAAATATTATCCTGACAACAAAATAAAAATAATAATTGATAATGTGAGAGAAACTATCTTTGATGTATATTAAGATCACAATTCATTCCTAGGAATCAGCTACTCTAATAACACTCTAACACAACCTGATCCACCTCTCCCCTTCCTGGAAAAGAGGTTTCTCAATTGTTCCACCTCGCGCTAGCCTCTAATAGGATAAGGGATGTTTACCAACAAAAAGTAGGGATATCACAAAATATTGGAGGAATTGGCCTATAAAAACCCACAAAAGATGTATATATCCAACACATAAAATAACCAAAATCATTAGAAGTATATATATATATATATATTACTAAACCGTATCCAAAAATACTTGAGATATAACATAAAAGTATAACATCATATGGGATATTATAAAAATAAATTTTCAACTCACAATCCTAAATAACTATTATACCCAAGGTGTTGAGAAACTCTTCCTCACTATGTATACATATAGTAATTTATACTGCTGAAAAAGTCACTACCAGCATCCAAAACCACCACACGACATCTTTCACCACCATAAATCGCCAGGTATTAGATATGAACAAGACACACCATCCCCACAACCTGGAATACCATGTATAATCCAGTGTGTTTTCATCAAATACACAACATGTGTAGGCCAAAATCTCATGTAGGGGTGTCTATAAATATACCTAATATGGAACCCTAAAAAAAGAATCAAAAAGAAAAAATTATGATTAAATTATTGGTGTGTAATTGTAATTAGATGGAATACATGTAGAGATAATCTATATATTCTATAAAATGAAAATTCATAGGAACACAGAGAAGTCCAAATCATCTCAACTCCAAAATAAATTTGTCCAAACATCATCATAGACTATAGATTAGTGAAGAAAAATAATGTCCTTGTAGACCTAAGTTGATATTCAACTATATTCAATGCCCCAAATGTAACACATGGGGTAAAATGGAATTAAAAAACATGAATAAATATATTATTTCCCACAATTAAAACTATGAAAGAACTACTAGGAACCATGATGGGAGAGACTTCTCATTACTCAGACATGCTCATCATTTTATGGAGTTCCACACATTTCGGTTCGTGAATACCGTACCACCAATCAGGCATCTAAACTATAAATGTCATTCAACCCTTGTCACATAACATAAAATATAATGGAGGAAACCACACCACCCTAATGTACACCTTAGTTTGGGGGAAATTTAATCTTCACAAATAGAGGATCCCATACCCCAATTATTCAAGGGGAATACCTGAACATACCTATATGATAATATTGAACATCTTACACCATATGTATATATATGTGTGAGTGTGTGTGTGTGTGTTTCATAATACCAAAATGTATTTATAAATCAATGCATATATAAAGTATATCACACATTAGGGTCCTGGTTATGTATCTAACACTATATGTTGGATAAGATAGAGGATCTCATGCACTGGGTATATAGAGGGAATTCCTGATTCAAATAATAAACCAAGAAATGGATAGAGGATATTTCACCCTAGGTTAATAAGAGAAAAAAAGAACCTAATTATAGGATGGGAATACTTTGTTGATTACACCTAAACCCCATCATCATCCATACTAATAAAATTATATATTATAACTATCTAAACTAAAAGTTTAAATCATATTTTTGTGTGGACTATTCCATTTTGATAAATAAGAATATATACTCATGATATTTTATTTTTTCACAAATCAGACAATCGATGTATAATTTAACAAAAACAAGACTTGAGGGTAGTATTTCCCCATTTTATAGGCCCCATGAGTTCCATGTAGTGTTCTAGGGGTGGTTGGTAACTTTTTATTGGGTGTGTGATTTCCTTGAATTATATGTTTCCACGTGCATGCACCATCCCACAACGAAAAGGGTTGAGGAGGACCCAAATCAGTTGTAACACCTCAAGAATTTAAAAATAAATATATCGTTTAATGAATAAAACACTGAGCCTCTGAGAAAAAAAAATTTAATTATAATTATTCACACAATATAGTTATATCTAATCCATGATACATAATTTTTTCACTCATGTGATCTGAATTGTGAAAAACGGACACACACTATTGTGATTAGTAAATTTGTTAGAGTATAATTGGATCAACATAATTTTTTTATTAATAATAACTTAAACCTTATTAATACTAATCCACCCTTATGAATAGTAATGTACCCTTTATGAATTGTATCTTCATCCATGAATGTATAAATAAAATTTTGGCACCTTAAAAATGAGAGTGAATGTTTTAAAAATTAATAATTATGATTCATTATTTTCATGAGTAATAAATATTTAATTAAATGTTGATATTAATAAATTTATTTAATATAAAAATCATTTTCTAAAATAAATATTTTGGTATCCTATGATTTTAGGATAATTTCTGAGCCCTCTCATAATTTTTGAATGTATTGTCAAATTAATTTTAAATTTAAAATCGGTATTTTTCCTATTAATAATGATTTTCATTTAAAAAATAAATTTCAAATATATAGAAAACTAGTTTCATTAAATGGTGTCTATATTTTAATTCTATATGTTGAATAAAATTTAGGGTGAATCTTACGTATTTTTCTAAAATATTTAATTTTTTGGTGAATAGTAAAACACAGTAATTTACCTTATAAATACATTATAAGACAAATAAACTGTTCATTTATTCATAGATGATGAAAAAACCATTATTTATAAATCACATTTAATGTTTATTTTTTTTATCACATGAATCATATAATATTGGTTTTCTTGGGTAAAATAATAAAATATTGAATAAAATATTAAACAATCACCCCTCACCTCTACTATAAAAACAACCCATCATCCCCTCTTATCTTTACAATTCTAAGCCCTGATGCATCTTAATATTCTGGCCAAATACTCTTCCATAGTCCCTCTCCATTTCCAGGATCATTTTTTCTTGTGAAATGACAAAATATCATTCCTATAAGGAGGTACTCAAGGGTGTTATTTCAAGAGGTAAATCCTCTTCCATTTTCATTTAATTTTATTTCAATTTATCATTATTCCATATTCTCTACAAACCTACACTATCCAATTGATCATGATAACTCTAGTATCATATATATAATATAATTATATCATGTTTTATTAATAACCATTATCAATCTTCTTAATCTCAACCATTTATTTTATAAACAAAATCATCGTATGAGAGGTGTCATTATATAACCTTTTTTGATGATGAAATTTAGTTCTTCAAAATTATTCATAAAATAATTTCCTAAAACTATTTTATTTTTTTAGATAGATTGTAAAATTTATAATATAACTAATTTTTTATTTGGATGTAACATATTTTCATTTTACTAATTCATAAAACAAAATGAGTTCGTTTTGATCAATAACCGCTGAGAAATAAATATGATTATCACCAAATTTATTATCTAATGATTCATCGTAAAAATATACAACGAATTGATATATAAAACCATTTAAACATATGTACACTCATTAATAGAATTCAATTCTATTTTTTTATAATTTTACCAATTTTAAATGAACTCTGTTACTTATAATCAAGTGAACCGATCATGAAATCAAGGAAATAAACTCACCGGGATGACTGAATTCAATCATTTAACTTATCAGTAAGAACATAAATGAAATTATTAAAACATTAATGAATAAATAAAATGTTACTAATGTTATTAATTAATTATTTATAGAATTTATTTTTATTTTCCAGTATGTTAATGTCAAGTGCAGAAGATGTTCAGACATAAGGTAAGAGGTTTCTCACCTCAATTTTATTTCAGCAATATTTTATCTATATGTAAAATGGTTATTGTATGTATTATATGTATAATTATATACCATATATAATATAATAAATCTATTTATATTCATGTTATTAAATTATTTATTTGATGATTGTTAATTTTTGGATATACAAATCAATTGATTACAATGTAGTAAGGTTTTCTCATCTCACTTCCATTTTTGGGAGATATTCCTTATTCACAACTATTTATTGTGTATGGTGTTTTTATACAAACCCTTTATTTATCATATCATGAGTCCCTCCATTTTCATGGTATTAAATGAATAATTTGATGATTATTAATTATGGGGCATATTATTCGATTGATTACAAACTCGAAAGGGATTCTACCCGAACTACTTTTTTTTTACTTCGGGATACACTTTCACCACCATTACTCAAAAGAAATGATTCTTAATTGATTTATATTTCATAAAAATAATATTTATATGTTCCAAGATCATATATCTAGATTATTTAATCATACCTTATGTGGATATAAATATTTTTAAATGATTCTCTTCTCAATTATTCATAATAAACATGCTTAATTAAAGGGAACTTCTTGAATTTTTACCGATTTTCATGTTCACAATATAATCTATTTTAAGAAATAATTTTTTATTCAATCACAAATTTTATCATGAAAAAATATCTTGGTTTATTTATGGATTTATTAATATAGACATTACATTCCCCTTTAAATTCATTTAAATATTTTTATTTAACCGTACTAAAATGTATTATTTCTAATGCTTTTTAAAAACACGTTTTACATGGTTTATCTTCAGTGGGACATAATTTATGACTAAAATATTATTTAAATTTCCTTCCCTTTTATTTTATGAGATAAAAATATCTGAAATCTAATTTTATGACAAATAAAAAACATTTCACAAATTATAATGAATTTCCCAAAATTCAATGGTAAATTTATTATCATAATGTTTATGAATTTTTAGCTTCATGACACACCAAATAGGGTGTAAACAATACTGATTTAATTATTTAATGTAATAAAATTTTCAAGTGGTGTAGTCAGATCACTCTAGTTAAAAAACTAATGAACTTTCAATGTGTGATTGGTAATGAACAAATAGGGATAGTGAGTCGAATCCAAAAAAATTAATAGTACTGGAATATAGTAAATTTTGATACATTAGTGTATTGCATTTGTATTCCCCATAGAGTATCCCATTTAATGGTGAACTAAGTAAAAGTTTTTTCTCTTGTTCGTGTTTAAATTTTTGTCCATATATTTATATAATATAGTGAGAGAATAGTTCATTATTTAATAAATAAATAAGAACCAAACAATGGAATGTTTTAATATTTCATAATTGGATTCACCCCCTAAACCCTCTCATGTTATTAAACCTAGTGGTGTTAATAATTATTCTAATATCTCCCACACATGTGATATACCTACATATAACTAGTTTCAAACCCATATCTTCTTAAAGAAAGCCATAGGGAGGTACCCTCAGTTCACTATATGCTAGGTGGGCCCTAATGGGATGGTTCATGTAATTGTGGTATTAGAGCCTAGATTTTTTGATGTCAATAGTTCAGAGCTAGACTAGTGGTGATTATCTCTTTGAGAAATTAGGGAAATGATGTTTAGGTGTATTGATATAGTCTATTAGGCTAAATAAACTAGTGATAGTGTAGCAACCAATGTATCCATACACTAATACTACAATTAGCTACTCATATACTTAGTAAAAATAGACCAATTTAAGGAAAATATTTTTATAAATATTATTTATTAATGGGTTTTGATTTTAATGTTTTTCTTGAGTCAGCTTCATATATTTTCTCTATTGATCATAGAACATTATAGACATAGTAATATTCCATATTTATTTAATCAATCTAGTAATACATCATTAGAAAGTGATAAGGTTCCTCTCAATTATGAGGCATATATATTGGGTATTATATTAGAGGTATTCCTACTATTTGGAAAATGAGTTATCCTTCCACTCATTGTATAGTGAAAAGTCATTCCTCTTGTAACATAGACATTTTTTCTCTTTATGTATATAATATCTTTCTATAATGTACTATGATGTCTTGTATATGTTTATTTGACTTTGATACTATTAGAGAAAGATACATTAATGGTTTTGGGGTGGTCATGATCCCTATAGATTTTAATATTGGGTTGCCACAATGATTTGAGTATTCCACCTCATTGGCCCCCCTACAACCCAGATAGTGGTTCTATAATCTCGTCGTCTTCATGTCATGGTTGGGTGATGTTGGTGTATTGTTACCTAAATAAATGATGAGGAGAAATTTCTTTGGGTTAATTTCAAGTTCCTTTTTAGAGATGAGTATATCACATCGACGTCATGGCTAGTACACATTCTAGATATTCTGGAGCATCAACATGGTAGAAAATAAATCATACAGTATGAGGTGAGGTTTATAGATCTCTTATTATACTCCATAAATATGGCTAATGGTGAATATTTATTTCCATAAACCAATGTGGAATGAATTATAAAATATATTCGGATGGAGTAATGTATCGTTAAATTCAATAAAATATTGCGGTAATTGACAGAGACCTTGAGGTAAATAGATTCATAGATGATGGGGTAGAGGAACATAGTCTCTATGAAGAAGAGTCTTCAGTCTCATTTCTCTTGATACAAATATATTAGGTGTAATGTTATAGGTGTCTAGATGGGTAGGGATCATAGAACATGAATCCCATAGGGGTTGAGTCATCCTTGAGATAGGATATTTAATAATTATGAGGTTTAGGGAGATATTTATCAACATTTTATAACATAACATGTATCAATAGAAATGTATATATTTGAAAGGAAACCTAGGTAGTGGAAGCATGTTGAGTAGGGAGGTCCCCATACTAGTTGGCATGGAAGAGGAATTCAGAGTAGTGTAAGTGGTGGTAATTGAAATGGTCACATATTGAAACCAACACCTCTTGGTTGTAAGCACCAGGATGAGGGAGCTTGAGGATAGGGATAGGTAAAGATGAAAGTTGTGGTGTCCTATAATCCTATTTATTAATTCATGAATTGAGGTAATATCAGTGTTTTCTAATCATTAAAATATGTTCTGATGAAAATGTGTTTGTGTGATACCATATTTTCAAATTCTATAGTTCAGGTTTTGAAAATACCATTTGAACATTAGTACCAACAAATACACATACAAGGGAATGCCTTCCAATAATATTCATATATCATTTATATGATTTTACTCTAAAATAAGATTGATTCCTATGAGATCTCTTTATAGCTAAGATGCCCCCCCCCCACAATTTCATGCTCTGTATGAATTGATTATTTTTCATCAATTCATAGATCAAATGTTACCAAAAAAGGTGTGTTATGTTTGATTAAATGTTTAAAGACACTTTTTTATTTGATATTAGAAAATTATTGTAGAATAATTTGGGCTCATTTGAAATATGTTAAAACTAATATCTCACAAGTTGGCTAGTATAACCCCTGGAGTAGTAGACCCTATGGGGTTTTAGTTTTATTCTATGGTAGTGGAATATGAGTATATCTTCCTATAATATTTATTAGGTTTACCACCCCATAGATGGATCAATTTTTTCATTTAATTGCGCTGAGGGACAACTGTAATTTACTCACCCATATATCACATGACTTTAATAGAGTTGGATGACCTGAGTGTGAAATTGGAGAACCTTTTGAGGAAAAGATTCATCAGACCTAGTTTATCCATTTGGGTAGACCATGTTTTGTTCCCTATGAAATAAGATGAGATACTAAGATTGTGTGTGGATTATCATATCTTGAATCAATTTAAAATCAAGAATACATATACCCCACCATGAATCAAAGTCCATTTGGTCAAATACAAAGGGAAATATGTGACATAATGTTTGAAATTAGGTTAGTTTATCACCAACATTGAATTAGAGAGGTGGATATACATAAGGTAACATTCAAATAATACTATAGTAATTATTAGTATATTGTGATTCCCATTATAATGATTAACACCCAATCAATGTTCATGGGACTCTTGTAGTAGATATTTCATCCTTTCCTAGTTTTGGCTTGTGGTAGTATTCATTCATAACATCAGCATATACTCTTTATAGGTGGATGATAATTTAATACTTTATTGGATTGTGAGGTTCATGATCCAAGAGATAAAACATATTTTAAAACTCTCAATGTGTTTGTTCTAGAGTCATGTGGTCCACTTCTGGGGACATATCATCACTGAAGCGAGAGTAGTAGTAGTCCAAGCAATGATTGAGATAGTATTAACATGGGATACAAAAAATATCATGATTTAGGTACATATATTCATTTGTTTTGTTGGATATTAATTAATATTCTTACAAATTTTATCTTGGATCGCAAAAATCATGACATATATTAATCAAAAGGGGCATCCTTTCACGTGGATAGATAAATTCCAATAAGATTCTGAGGAGTTGTGATAGAGATTGTTGATCTCCCCCATCATGAGACTAACATTGTAGGTATTTGAGCATATGGTTTTCTATGATTCATCTAGAGTTATACTTTTATATGTTCTTGTATATCCATAGTCGGTTATTTAATATGGGTTCTGGTAACAAAGACCACATCATAATAATTACCTGAGACATTATTCGGATTTTTTATTTGTATTATTCACTGTGAACACTTGGAAAAACTAACTTTTGGTAGAGATATTTCTCAATTATTATGACCATAACAGTCTTAGGTATATCATCTCTTTGAAATATATCTACACAAGTTAGATAAAATTTCTATTCTTTCAATAGGATTATGACATTGTGGGAGTCTAGAATACCAAAATAAGAGATGTGGTGGATGATTCTCCCAGACAAAAATAACATTTGTAAGATATAGGAGAGGTGTGAATTTATTTATCCCCATTAGAATCTTTGTACATAGATTATGGAGTGGAATCATAACTGTGATTGATTTTTTTGATCCCTATACTTCTTCATTTTATCTTGGAAGAACATCTTGGGTATGTTGATTGTGAGGTCATTCAAGACCAGATGTTTATTTTATATACTACTAATGAATTTTTTATGGTGGGTACAACATTATCATTTTTTAGGATAAATGAGGGTTCATGTCAAAATATTAGAGGAGGTTATAAGGGTGTTTCATACATACCATTTTTGGTGCATCATGGCCTATAAAAAATGTACAAGAAAATTACATTCTTGATATATTCTTACATCATAATTTTCCCACAATGATTTTTTTAGAATATAATTATTTCTTCACGTCACATCTTTAGATGGTATTATTGGAGGATTTTATGGAAATTTTATTTTTGAGAATGGGGTTCCACCCCCATATGGATGACAAAACTAAGAAGACCATTTGGGTCACTAATGAAATATTATTAGCTTACATGTTATACTTTGGGAGAAGTTTGAATGATCAGATACCCCTGTCAAGTATTAAAGAAAACAACAAGTATCATTCTACCACTGCTACAGAATCATTTTAGGGCTTATATGGGAGTCCATATAAGTCACCATATTATGGGTATGATCTAAGAGATACATGTATTTTGTGCCTAATTGTGGTGTGATAAATGATAGAGAAATTGTAGAACATCCGTGTATAGATGAGGAATACACATAACCATCTAAAATCTTATGTGGATAGATGATATAAGAATTTTGAGTTCAAAGAGGGAGACAATATGTACTTAAACGTCTCAATGCGTTTAAAATGTCAATATGATTGTTGGGGTGTAGAGTTATCTATAAGATTAAATGGACCTTTTAAGATATTCCACAAGATAAATGAGGTGATCTACCTCTTAGAATTTCATTTACAATTAGACATGGTTCTTGTCTTCTTCCACTAGTAAAATAAAAGGCTACATGTGCATGAACCATTGTATATCATTGACTAGTGTGAGTAAGAAATTGAGGATCGAGTTATCATCATGGATTACATAGTGGTAATAAATGATCAGTAGGGAGATATTGTTTGTGGGAAAGTGATCCCGCTCTTTCATGCCCATTGGAAGCATGAGAATCACTTTGGGTCGTTGTGGGAGTCCGAGAAAGAGATATGAGTTTATTACCCTTACCAATTTTTATATATTGATATTTTTAGGATTAAAATTCTTATAGGTGGGTTGAGTTTAATTACTTTGATATTATTATTTAAACATTTTAAAAAAATTTAAATAATATTTTTAAATTTACTAACAGAACAGTCATGTAATTTTTGGCATTTTGGAGCCCAAATATTTATATATTAAAAATAGTAAATAAAAAAATATCAAGCATGTGTAATGTTTTATAAGAATTGGAAGATCCTAATTTTTTTATTCAATTAGTAAAATGATATGTCCATTAAATCTGTAATGTAGATTTTACCATATGCATGACATAATTACATTTTGTATAGTGTATCTGTGGATTTAATTCTATTGTAGATTATTATATTGAATAAACAAATAAGATTATTTTATTTATTTATTTTTATTTTTTTATTCTAATCCAATATAACCCATTAATTAAAAATTGGTGTGGAAATTCTGTATGGTGAGCTGAATAATACTTAATAACCCATTTGGAGGGAGATCCTCCACCAGGATAACATCTGATGAACATCTATGGATACTCAAGGATCGATGATCAGATTCCACAAAATTCATTAGAGATTTCATATTTACAAACTCCCTTCACCAATGATTGATCCAAAACCTAGGTATAAATTTTATTTACTGAATTTATCACCATTCTATTTTTTTGATTGAACATGTTTTATTCCCATATATGTTAATTCAGCCTTCACAATTGCATGAAAAATGATAACTTAGTTTGGTTAATTGAGTTTTATTAAATATTTTATTTGTTTTATTATCATTAATAAACATAAATTTAATTTTTTTTTCTATTAATAACTATTTACAAACCTAAAATGATAAATATTTATTCCATAATTTTGTGTTTATTTGATTTCACCTTTCATTCTACATGAATTTATCCCAAAAATTAAATTTTTCTTCTGATTTGACTTATTCATGGAATAATGTTCATTAACAAATATTTCATTTAGTTATACAGAATATTTTGGGAATTCAATACCATGGATCATGGAATGGTGGTGGATCCATGAGGATAAAAAAACATGAGGTGTGATTTTGGATAATGGATTTCTTGTTTTGGGAATTGTGGGATATGTTCATTGAAAGAGATCATGTTTCTACAAGTGATGGCCCGAAAATAAATTTATAATGAAAATAGATTCACATGTGATGTATTTATTGGTAATTTATAGTTGAAATAATAGTTAATATAAATATAGATACCAAATAAATAAATAGTCACTTCATAGACACAAGAATAAAAAATATCTAATAAGAACACTTTTAGTTCAGAAAAACTTATGTTTTGAATCTTGAAACTTGTAGTAGTATGGGTTTCAGGTGATAAAAAATATTACATAAATATGATGGATATTGATACTCCATGTGACACATTGATCGATAGGCTTGATGTTTACTATAATAACATGCCTATGATTCCTGAGACCCCATACATTTTTTGTCCTGATGCCTCACCCTTTGTTCCCCTCAAAGGGACACAATAAGGACAACCCATCACACACTGATTTATTAATAAATCTATACATTTCAAGTACAGTAATGAAACTCTAATTAATTCACCTAGGATTTGATTATATCGTAAAATTTTTCCTATATGAATGGAATTTCCTTGTTGAAGATGATTGTGGTCTAGCTCATGAAGATAGAAACGATACCATGGTGAGTTGAGAATAATCAACCTCCAATGTTTGAATATTTGTCTTTGATGTTAGATACTCATAGTGAGTGATATAACACCATAAAATAGAAGTATGTAAGGACATATTATTCAATCATAATAAATAGTTCAGGTCATTAATATCTCCCTTAGGATCATGGATTTGGATCCTCTATCTAAGGATTAAAATAGTGTCAATATCCCCCCCCCCCACTATTATTGGGTATGGTATCCTCTATATATGGGGTGAAATCCCCCCAATTGGAGAGATCCTAAAGGGAATGAGATCCTACATTATTAGAACAAATATTTAATGAGGGATAAAATATTATATGATTCATATATCATGGAAAAAGATATAATCCTTAGAATGGGTTTCGATATAGGGTTCTTACCCTAGAACCTAAGTACCTCCATTAAGTATAACATGCTTCTAAATTATTATTTTTGATTATTATTGTGATTAAATGATGATTTATTTATATATGTTTTAAATCATGGTGATTTTGGGTCATCTTTCTAGGTATGTATATACTTACCTTGGAATGGTCTATGCTCACAGATATCATGTCTTATGAAGACGACACTCATTTTGAAAAATCCCTAAGTAGAGTGTTGTAATACTTAGTAGTGGATATTACTAGAGTGTTGAGGTCTCATTTGGATATATTTATCAGTTTTTAGTGTAATTAACTCGTTTCTCATTGGTGTTTTTGTATTTTACATGTTTACATTTCTGGTTATATGGTGTTATACTCTATAGTGGGATTAATGGGTGTGAAGAAATTTATATTTTCGAATTTTTACAATACATTATTACTATAGTGTATAGAGATGAATGTATATATACATTAACATTAGGATAAATCCTAATATGTATATTATTTTTCTACTCACCAATAGTCTTCATCTTATATCCTATTTTATGTAGTCATAGGGTGGCACCCTATGTTTACTATTAGTTAGGCAGGCCTCAGATGGTCAGGTCATGTCTATGATTCACCGTCAATTATGTTCAAGGTTAGTTGAAAAGTAATAAATATAACCTAGAATCAAAAATTAATATTGTTTTGAGGATTTCTGTAATGTACAATTTTCTATTTTACCCATAGAGAGACCCTAGGAATCCAAAATATCATATTCGAGTTATGTCTTGGCTAGGAATATTTGGTTCACTACATGACATATTAATAGTGAGAGATGATAATTGTGTATGATTTATAAAAAATACTGTTGATGAGAATCCATATATTTGAGATTCAGTTATGGTCCTCATTCTATGATAGTATTATATTGAATTTGAAATTTCCATTTTATAGATTAATTTTATCTAGTGATTCTTTTTCGGGTCTAATAATGAGGGTTTAGTTAGTTGAAATAAAATTGAATGTGAGTGGTTATAGGTTAAAAAGAAAATATCATAGGCATGATTTTGGGTTTTTTCAATCCTTGTTCATCAAATTTATTTTAGCTTATTTTAAGTTAGTATGTACGAATCCTAAAATTTTGGATGTATTAGTTTTACATAGTTGAGATTTTTTAGATTAAACTAAAAGTGACTCCTCATTTATTTTATATGTTTTATGTAGTTTCATGGTACTATGGAGTGTTTCAAGAACCATTTTTGAAATTATGTTTGAATGTTGGAAAATGATGAAATGAATGGTTGTTGGGTAGATATGAATGGTTATGAATAAATATTAAATAACTTGTAATATTTTGATAGAGGGAAATTTATTGTTGGATACTAGTTATTTAACCATGTATTATATTCCGAATGTATATTAAATATTGTTAAGGTTGTATGGACTGTTTCAAGACATAATATTTTAAGTTGTGTTTTATAGTTGGAAAAGGATAAAATTGATGGTTTATGGGAAGAAATTAATGGTAATAATAATAAATTAAAAAACTTTTATTATTTAGATAAATGGAAATGTATGGTTGGTTTATAATTATTTAACAATGTATTATATTAATTAAACCTGTTAAAATCCACAAAATTTGATATCACAATTGGTTAAATGTTATAAATTACAAATTATTCACCACTCTATATACATGGTATATTCCACAACTATGTCATCTCATTGTTATAACATTTTATCATTACACAATGAATCATCAATCTATGTGTGGTGGTTCTCCTCTCTCTACAATTCTAATGTGATATAGGTATTCATCACCATTTTTTATGAATAAATAGAAAAAATTACTTCAAACTCAATATATTGTCTTTTCTTGTTTTTGTAACATCTATCGAATAATTAAAAAAATGTATATTATTATTTAGGAGTATAATTTTATAGTATGGAATTAATAGTACTTATCATGTTATATATTTAAACATGATTTTTTGGTTAAATCTTATTTATTTGGGTGTTTACATGAATAAATATTACCCAAATATTGGTTTTGAGTGTCTAGAATCAAGGTAAATTCATTATTAATCCTATGTGGGATATAGTAGATGATATTTTTAACTTATATATTTTTCACTTTTCTTTATAGACAAGATATTTATTGATCTATGAATGATTATTTCATTAAGAACCTAAATTTTTTTCCCACTAATGAGGATAATAATAAATAGACTACAGTGATCACATGTGTCCATTAGTAATTATAATCCTTAGGTATATGAAATTTTACTTTCCAAGGAAGTGAATGTATATAGTTAATAAATGGTAAAATTTGAATTGGATGGTTGATGGATACAACACATGGGTAAATGAAAATAGTTGGGAGATGTTATGATTCATGGTCTTCAATGGGTATTCCTACCTGTATATGTTTGGGAATGAGAATTGTGATCTCGAAAGGGAAACTAGACTTAATTTTTGGGATTGATATTTGTTTGTTAATTGGATTTATTTTTTTCTATATACTAATGTCATATCAGGAATATGATATGGTAATTTTTAGGTATAGAGGTACATATTACATATTCACACATGATATGGTGGGATTTATGTGATATCATAAGATAATTAAGATATTATGTAATTTATTGTACCAAAATTAGATTGGGAAATGTTACGATGTGACACAAAAATAATTTGGAGGCTATTTAATTACAATATTTTTCGATGTTATACAATGTTTTATGATATTATGTGGAGTGGTTCAATGGTATTATTTATGATAAAATAGAAAAAAAAAATCAAAATAAAAAGGGTTGATATTCATGGTGACTTGTTAATAATGTGATGAGTAACTAGGGTATAAAACATGATTTTTACATTATAATTACCACATTTCATATATTATCTTCATGGAATCACATATATTTATAAATTAAATTAATGCTCCATCAGAGGTGTCATATTGAGTTTCATACTCAAACCATCACAAGAAACTTCTAGTATATGAAGGATTCATTTATTGTAATGTACATAAGTTGAAGGAATAAATGACTAGTTGTTTATCTTGAAAAATCATCATAATGGCATATGAAGACTTAGTACTATGGTTAGGATGAATAACTTTTGGATGTGATGTACGGAATTATTTTTTCCAAGTTATATACTTCAGCTATATATTTCACCTATTATTTTGATCTTTGATGTATGACCTGTATTATATGGAATGGTATTGTATATTAATAAATGTTAATTATATCTATTGAGGTCAGATTTCTACAATATATTTTATATTTAATAGGTCATTGTAATTATTTATTTATTTTTAATTATGGACTGGTGTCTAGATTTTTTCATTTATATAAAATCAATCCTAAATGATAGACAAAAAACCCTTGTCAATAGCATAAGCAACTATAAATGAGATAGCATGCTTGAGGCCATGTGGAATGCCAGATTAAGTCATTCAAACTACTCCCATATTAGAGTATTATGGGTTGTGTGGGTAGAGAATCCATGAATCTCATTTGTATTTAGTATTTTAAGGATACTTTTTATAAATAATGTATTAATAATAGAAAAATGACATGTTGGATTTTCAATGATTTTTTATTTTCTTACGAAAATTAAAAATAATGAGAAAACTCATACAATAGTTTAAAGTGTTCACCCTAGATATGGATGACTATATTGTTGGTTTTTATAAATACCTCAAGTCAATATTATACGACTACTATGATAAAGTGTGTAAAATATTGAGAGAGATAATGTGTATAACACAATTAAAAACTAATGTTTCCCAAATTTTATTTATTTGATACACAATGAATGAAAAAATAATAATGTTATTTAGGTGATAAATTTTATCTATTATATTGATTTATCTGAATGATAAGGTGATAATTTCTCTTTTAAAGAAATGATGAAATTTAGTTATGATCATAGAGAAATATTCCCTTATTTGAAACAAGCATCATATCTTATATTTCATACTTTAATTATTTACTACCCAAAATTAGAAAAAATTTATTTAATGCCAATTTAATTAAAATATATTCAATAATATTATTAAATTGGAATCACTAATGTTTGGAAATTAAACATGTTCATTCCACATGATAAAAAAAATTATTAAAGATTAGAGAATTCATATTTTAATTTTTGATACTAAATATTCAATTCAAAACATCAAAATCATTTTTATATGTTGTTATGGGTTTTTACATAGATTTATTTTCAATATTTTGTTCTCTAATCTTTCATACAAACTGAACATCAATAAAAATCTTATTAATTTTAAATTATATTAGCTACAACATTTTATTTTTGAATTAGTTTAATTCTTTAAATAACATCCCGGAAACATAAATCTAATTTATCCATTATAATAATAACTTCATTCTCATTAAAAAGAGATATATAGTTATTTAAATTAATGATGAATAGGTGAAATTATGTTAATAAAATCAAAAATTAAATAACTCCAAATATACCTCATTATTTTTAGTATAATCAATGTCCCATGGTTATAGAATGACCTCAAGAGATGTTCGAATGCAGAAAATGATGTAATTTCAACATTTATTCTTTATTTCAATTTACATTCTCAAGTGGATATTTTTACAAATAATTTTCGAATAAAATAAATTATATTTTATATTTTGTAGTGAATCAAATATCATATAAAAATAATGGGTATACTATTTTAATTCATTTTAAACTAATATAGAGTCATGTACAAGTTTTTTAGTGAGTTCACTACTTACACATATAGGTTAGTATAAATTATATTCCACAATAAGCTTTTGGATTTAAAGAAACCACCATTGGAATAATTTCCATTACAATAAGACTTGGTATCTCTATCGCACTTTCATAATGCAACCAAATGGTAACATGAACAATTATTAGGGATACAAATTTATAAAGATTATTTGACTTGATGAAAATATTATCATCATAAAAATAGTTTACCTCTATATTCATTAGTTTATTATAACATGAACACCAATACCAAAAATAATTACTTATTATCCTTCAATCAAAATATTCTTAGAGAAATCATCTATTTTGTGTATTTTATATTATTTTTATTTAATTCATCAAAATTGCATAGATTATTAACTGATAGAAATATATATAAATTTATCATTTTATTTTATTATTATTTTTAAATACCAAATATATTCATTCCATAAAGGCGTAGTCAATAATTAGTGTTCTTGATTTCCTAATCAAGGATATGGTTCCATTATTTCTTCATTTTAAATATATTAAAATGTTTTTAATATTATTTTAGTATTCTTCCTAAAACAATCATGAAAAAATACCTGCATTATTCATAATAATTACCCTTTTCTGGTTAAATATTTCATTTGATAAAAAAATCATTCATTGACCATTTTGATAATAAATAATAAATTATATTAAAAATACATTTTAAATTTTGTGTATCTCTATCAAATTTCTTCAATATTTTCTTAATATATCTGTATAGAGTCCCTCATGATATTTTAAGAATAGATATTTAAGGATCTATTTATAAGAGGAATCGATTAATTAATATCCATGAACAACATAACAAATCCTTTCTTTAAAACTATTTTTCCGGGTTAACTGAGTTCTTCTTCGTGGCTAGTATATCATTTTCTTTATCAATTTTTTTTTTCTCGTTTATTAACCAATGTATATGTGATTTTATGATATAATAAATTCCCCACTATTGTTTCATTTAACACATAGAAAAACTAATCATAATGGCTTCCCATAATAAAAAATTATTATTACAATAATTTTTTATACATTGTGAGCATCCTTATATAATGTACATTATGATTTCGTTTTAATTGATGAAATTCCATTTATATAACTCTAATAATTTTTAATGTATCTTATAAAATATTAATGCCTCTTGACATATAATCTTTACAACTAAAATAAATATTCTCATCGTATCTCTCCATTCGTTTATACTATCAATAACTTAGTGCAGTTCTTTGTAATGATTTTTTTTCCTTAATATTAATTTATTGTTGTATCCATTAAAATGATACAGTTCTAATTAAACTTTTTTGTATTATTTTTCTTGACATTACATATATTATTATATTTTTTTATTTTTAGGAAAATATACCAAAAATTCATTTATTCTTGATACAATATCATCATTTTATATTAGACTCATCAATGGTCTATGAAAATATTTTTTACATTATATTTATTTATTTCTCATGAAATATTCTTTTAGGATTTTATTGATCAACATATTATAAATTAAAGATCAATTTTTATTTAATTTCAATAATTATAAATTTAATATTCTTTATAAAATTCAGACACTAAAATCACAAAATAAATATATAATTTTGAAAATATTTACATAAAATATTCCAAAATATAAAAAATTAAAAAATATGTCCAAAACATAGTTGTTATATAATATCAACATTAAAAATTATCTAAATCCTTTATTGATAAAAAAAATCCAACTCTAGTAATAACTAGTGATCCATCTACCTCTCTTTTTTATTTTTTTTAAAAGTATATAAACATTTACTTTTCCAACGGTTTCAAAAAAAATTTAATTTACTTATCATTTAACAAGGTCTTTATTCCACCCCTACCAAAACTATTTTCAAACTCTCCCCTACTAAGTAAAATGTTTCATCCACTTTTTAATAATTTCAATGGACCAGTTATTATTAAAAAAAAATTAATTATATTATAATTAAATGTGATCAATAATATATGTAGTAAATAATAATGAATAATCCATGTTTCAAAGAGATTTTATTTTAAAATATATCACATCATATATGTAATTTTACACATATGAATATATTCATATAAAAAATTTCAAAAAATATATCATTAACATATATCTCGTGAAAATAATAGAAGGTAGAGTTTAATTTATAAAATTTAATGATCAAAAGGAATCTGAAAATTGAGATTCAACATATGGTTCGTAAAAGTAAAATTTAATAGTTATATAGATAGAATATGTATTACTTGATCATTTTTTGATTTTTAATAAACCATTATTATATTATTCAAAAAAATATTGGTAAAATGATATTTATTTTCTATATTCTTATTTTTTGAATGTTATATATGGTAATGTAATGGATTGATAACAATTTTTTGTCAAACAATATTGATATTGGAGGAACTATATTCTATTCCAATCCTATATTTTGTTGTCTCATACATAATAAGAATGATTAATCATTGATGATAACTATATAATCAAATGATGTTATAAAAAGTGATATAATCTCATGTATCTTTCTATACCATTAAATAAAAATTATATCAGAAATAAAGGTTTTATCTATTCTCGAAAAGATTATTATTTTTATTAATTTATCGAACCATGTCATTTTAGTAAATTTTATTAGACATTTTAATATATATATATAGGCTTATAAAGCAATAAATAAACAATTCTTGGGATGTATGTAAGTATCCGCTTCACATAAATCAAGTGCCTTTCCTTTTAATAACTATGAAATATTTTTATATGATATGAAATAGAGAAACAAATATAGCCTTTGGATTTTACGATATAAAAATATGTTCATTATATGTTTTTGATCTACAATATTTACTTACTTATAATATTATTCATCTATAATCATAACAATAATGGAAACATACATACTTATTATTTTGTTAAAATCCATTTCAAATCTCTTTAATGAATTCTTTTCATTTTTTGTATTAGAAAATAAATGTTCCATTTTACCAAAAAATTTATTATAAAAACATGAAAAATTCAATAATAAAATAAAAAATTATCAAAATAACCTTTCATGATAATGTAAAACACTTCATAGTAACCTACCATGGACCCTCTAAATATAAAATCAATCACATAACCTAAAACCATGATTTAATTGTCATGATCTGGTTTCTCCAATTGGTTATATAATGAATCTCAAATTTCATTTATGTTGGGAAATAACCATATCAAGTATGGATCAGTATTAGTTGGTTTGGGGGGGGGGGTAAAGAAAGTGTTGATTAAGAGCATTGGGTACCTGGTGGCTTCTATGTGTATTGTTTTAGGTTAATTTATATAATTTTCCCTTAGGAAAAATTTCTATATATTCCATCATCCTCCCTTAACCCCTATTTGAGTAAGAATTGATTTTAGGACTCTCTTGTATCTCTCAAGATCTTTCAATCTCTCCTCTTCCACATTTGATATACCTTTATTTATAATAGTTCTATCATGGTGATTCTAGATTCACCTCCATTTTGGTGGTTTAACTCAATATTTCTCACTATTTAAATATAAATACATAATTCTAAAGGTCTTTGTTGGAATTTTGGATATGGTTGTTTGATCTGGATTCAGGTGATGCAGATTGGCTAGTGAGCTTTTCTATGCTTGAAAAAAGGATGTATTTGTTGTTTTTTAGATATTTTTAGTGTTTATATGGATTTTTATCATGCGGGTGTGTTTTAATTCCCTATATTTCAAATATTTTCATATGAAATCCTTTTTTTAGTTTTGAGTAGGTGGAATGTAACTTGTGAAGGCTTCCTCGATGGTAAAAAGTGAGTGTGACCAAACTATGGTTTGTTTTCCATATTTTTATAATATTTTCTAACCTTATGAGTTAGTATCAATGTGTGAGGTAGATTTTATTGGTGATGAATTTTGGTTTTGGGGGATTTTTATTAATATAGGTTATGACATTGGTTGATATATGAGTGACGAGCACTCATAAATGGACTTGAGAGATGGTTGGGTTGCATAACGTTAGTATGTTGGACCTTGATGTATGTTGGATCTTTTCACTGTTTTAAGTTGGCATGTGTTGATTGATGATATTGGGTTCCCCAACCCAAACATGAGTAAAAGAGTGATGGTAAAAATTATGTTTTAATACCATACACTGAGTTTATTTGGGTTGTATGGATTATGCTACTAGGATTCACCTTGAGTGAGAAGGTGTTTGTATTTGGTGTAAATAGGACCTCGCCTAGAGTGAGAGTGTGAGAGTGAGGAAAATGATGGAGAGGGGTGCACCCAAATTAAGAGAAGGTTTCCACCAAAATTAGTTATTCGACTCACCCTGATTGATTCAGGAGTGGTTGATCTGGGATGGATTCATGATATGTTATAATATGTAGCAGCTACTAGGAGCCGAAGCTGGTATGATCCCAGTTTTTGGTATCCAATTTAGTGCATGAGGATGAAATATTTATTATATTTTCATGTTATATATTTTAGTTCAGTTCACCCACACAAATATATCTATCACATTCAAGAAAAGGATGTGTTGGTGGTGTCACACTATATTTTAAAACTGACAACCTTCATGAACATCTTGATTAATGTGAGGATTTTATTTTATGGGATCGAGTAAACTTAATGGGTCCCATGTTAGGTTTTGGAGTGGGTAGCGATGTTTTCTGAATAAGGTGATACCTTAACATATACTACGATCATTTTTTATATTTCAATTAATATTATTTTGTTGTTTTATTTTCCACAAGTATTGATATATCACATGGGTAGATCTCATTTTTTTACTAACGTATGATTGAAATGTATGATGTTTTTATTGAATGTGTTGTTCATTATATAGTTAGAATAATTTTTTGATCCCATATTATTTATTTCCTTTATCATAACTATTTTTTAATACATATGACTCATGTTTATCTAATATAAATTGAATAGTTATCCAGATTTTTAGTACAGAAAACCACATATAGTCATAATCCTATTCTATATGCGTATATATGCATAAGGAAATTTGTTCACTATATAAAAAATAATAATATAGGCAAGACATAAAAAATGTCCTGAGAGAACATTTCTTTGAATTTTTTAATTTAGGCATTTTAGGATGGAGATATGTTGGATAGAACATGAGGTGGGAGTAATGCATATATCTATACAACACTTTCATAGTGACTATTTAAGTTTCCAAGATAGTGGGGTTGTTTTTATTACTATTTTGGTTTTTGTTTTATGTTCCTATTTATGTTAGGTTATGGAATTTAACACTTATGTGTTTTTTTATCTTGAATGGTGTTATATTTTGAGTTATTTCACAATGATGGAATCTATTTGAGTACATTAATGGTGGAATCTATTTAAAGTAGACTAACGATTGTTATTATTGATACATATGGTTATGACTAATGTGTAGGTATAATTGTTAATGGTGTAGTCTATAGGAATGTACTAGGTTGGAATGTTGGGTGTCTTATGAATAGAAAATTATATCATGCGACCTCATATTTTTATATGTATTTTTTTGTTTAAATTCTTAAATTATGTTATGTATTTACCTTTAAAATATATTTTTATGTCTATTTTTTATATAACTAAAATTTCCCCTTAAAATAAACAATGGTTCTACTTGAGAATAGGGACGATGATGTCCACGAGCATCATAATGATCCGGATATAACACATGATATTCAAGATTGTGATTCCAAGAACATTCTTATGTTAGGTATATAGTTTTACATGGTTGAGACTTTATAAAAAAATGATTTTCTTCAGATTACTTGTTATAGGTAGTGATGTGGATCACGGTGGACCAACCATTATAGAAATTAATCAATGATTCTTTATGCAACAACCTCTTTATTTTGGGTCATAGATGGTTATCATGAGATGAATGAATAAATTGAGTCTATCCATAGTGAATTTGATCTAGTTGGAATTTTTGATGATGGGTGGGTGGCATTGGTAGCTTATATGTTTAGGGGACCCACTAGAATATAGTTGGTAGTTATGGTTTCAGCTTTGAAACCTAAGGGTTTGAAATTTTTTGATTTAAAAGACATCTTATTTTATGTGTTTTTTCATAGTTATCTGATGATATATTGATCTAAATTTTCTATGAAGATTTGGTGGGGGATAATGTATGTGATGAACTAAACTACCCATTTAATTGAGTTATGGTGTTTTCCCCTTTTTTAGTAGGTAGATGAGGCCCAAAATGCCTATAGGTTTGATATTGGTCTTTTTCTAAATATGATATTCTAGGTGAGGAGGTCTATCTACCATCATATTTTAATGAGGTTAATAATGATATTAAAATTGAGATTGTATTGGTGTAGAACAACATATTAGGATCCCTACTTATCATAAGAAGTACCTCTTCTAATGGTAGGAAGAGGAGTTCTGGAAATATTCTCTTGGTTACTAAAAAAAATTGAGGTTAGGAAAAGTTATATCATTTCCTCTTTAAAGAGGTGTCCCCTTTTTTATTATTAGTGTAGGTTGGAAAATTTTCTATTGTGTATATCATTGTCCACCAAATGAGTTCCATGTTTATGGATGAATGAGATATCTTTATGGATTTTCATTATTGATAAATTAAAGGGGTTTATAAAGTTGATCTAAGAAGTAACAATATTTTTGGTCTCTTCTATGAGGTACTTATTATATTAATTCTAGGTTCGCATTTGGGTGGTCAGGTAGTAGATTTGGTCAATGGTCTCTTGGGTTGTGAAAATCACAAGAAACTCAGAGTTTAGTTTCTTATGAATGTAATAGATCACATGGTTAGGGTCAGATATCTAATTTGGATGGTTTGATGACTTATACTATGTTCTAATATATTTAGTAGAGAATTCTTTTTCTTTCAGAGGTATGGTTCTCATTTCTTCCATAAATTATATTTCCCAATTTGATTTAAGAATATCTTGTTCTTTTATATCTACTTATGTGGTGTTAGGATTGGGGTTAGAAGTGGAGGTTTTACAATGTGTGTTGGATATTGGTATTCCATTGGGAATGTTGTTTGATAATATTTAGATATTCCCTAGTACGTTTATAGTGGTTGGGGTATATAGTCACTTTTGGGATTTTTCAATTTTTAGATATAGTATACTTAAATGATATTTTCTTGATGCGAATTATCAAGGGCTTCTACCCCCACATAGAATGTTATCAAATTTACGATTGTTTTACATATGTTAAGTACATAGTATATAAATTCATGGAAAATATTAATTGAGGGTATATTAAGGATTATTTTTCCTATATTAGTTAGGATTAATTATATAAAGAATGCGGGTTTGGTTTGTACATATGATTGGGAGGTAGTTATGTGTTATTTCCCCTAGTAGTGGAAAATTTACAAGATTTATTTTTATTATTATTCCCTATATATATTCATGATATGTTTATTTACATCATGATTAATCTCATTCTATGAATAAAGAATATATCAATACCTTCCTATCTTATTGAACTGATCATGTTAAGAGTGATAAAGGTACATATAAGGGATATGGAAGTGAAGGGTTATACTCATCAAAGTATCTTTACTTAGGGTGATATAATATTTTTTTACCAAGAATGATTATATGATCTTATGTTTGTGTGTGAATTATAATATGATTAATATACAAACTATGAAGATGTGGTGCCCATATCTTCAATTGGATAACCTATTTAACAAGCCGAGGGGAGATAGATTGTTATCAATGATTGAACTATTTCATTAATTAACAAAAATTAATATTATTTGATAAAAATATTGTTTAATAATATTATAAAGTTATATGAGAACATTATTTCACCATTCAATTTTATAAATGATTTAAGGAATTCCATAGCTCTGATGAATCTAATTTTTAATCGGTACCAAGAATCATTTTTCATAGTTTTTATTGATGATATTTTGGTATACATATAAATCATAAATTTACTTGTTAGGAACCCAGAGAGTGTTTGTATAAACTCTTGAAACATCGACTCAATGAAATGTAATTTAATATTAACATTGGTTTTTAAAAGATTAACATACATGGGCATGTGATATTGAAATCAAGGATTATAGTTGATTTAATGAAATTTTAGAAAGGTATAGAAATGGAATTTACCTATAATCTATTCAATATATATATTTTTATAGACCTAGATATCTATTATTTTAAATTTTTATAATTTCACTTACATGGATGTTTCTATGATAGGTATTATAAATAAATTGGTGAAATTCGAGGTTATTGATCGGTGTGATTTGAACTTTAAAGAGTTAACAATGTCAGTCATCTATATACTCTGATTGTAATTTTACCTAGATCAGGGAATGTTCATATAATTTATAGTGATAAATTAGGGGTTAGTGTGGGGGAAGTTTTGATGTTGGTATATAAATTAATTTCTATGGGTTTTTTCTACTATTACTCAATGAGCATAGAAACCCTAATAATTATTTGAAGCCACCTATTGTGATTCATTACTAACTATGATTGTATCATTGCCTCATTGGTGAAATATTTTTCATCTACACATGTCACAAGTTCATGCAATACTCATTTTTTTAATAGGAATAATCCTACGGTAGAAGAAGTGGGTGGAGTGATTGTTAGTCATTGACAAAGAGAGGTTGTGTGACCTAGGTAAGGGGAACATAATAGATTATCATCATTATAAGAATATTCATGAGAATGGGATTTAAGTGACTCGTGAGGTGTCAATGCTGATGAGAATTCTTATGGAAATGAATATTGATTTGTCAGAGGAATGGGGGGTTTTTGAAAATTTTCCCTTTATTCATTACCACCTAACTATTAGAGTATATAAAATCCATCAAGGATTAAAATTATATTTGTCTCATTAAGCAGGATTCACTCATGATATTGAACCTAGTTCTAAATTATTTTCATGACGAGGATGGGGTGATTTATTATTGTGTTAGGGTGGATGTCCTTACTCCCATGAGTTATGAGTTGATGAGGGAATATCCCACCTCACATTATATTTTACATCTATGATTTACCATGATAGTCCATGATATTAGATATCATTTTAAGTGGCATAGTATAATAGAGGATATCATAAGGTTTTTGACCTCATGGATTACCAGTCATGGGATCAAGGTACTGAATCATCATCTATGAAGATTAATTAATCCTATGATAATTCTTATTTGTAAGTGGGATGATGTGATTAAGGATTTTATTTAGGGACTACCATGAACACAAAGGGTTCATCATGTAGTATGGTTATAAGTGGACTAGATGACAATGTTTATGTCATTCTTTCCTCTTTGATAGACTTAGTCGGCAGTCATGTCAGCAACATGTTCATGTGGGGGTAAAATATTCATAGAATACCAATAATTATATTATTGAAGTAATTTTCTCTTTTATATTCATATTTAGCAGGTTATACCAAGGTCCTTTGAATATTAGCTAAATTTGAGTGTAGGATATCACTCAAAAACAGATGTTCAATCTAATGGGTTGATCTAGATCAATGAGTCTGTAAATAAATAATGAATGTTGGATTTTGGTTTGTAATGAAATGGACATATATTATTGTAATATTTTATATATATTAAAATATATTATGATTCGATTCAAATGGTTCTTTATGAGGCCTTTTATGTCCCATCATTTTAGTCACCTTTACTTTTTTAGAGTTAGAAGACTCGATGGTTATTGGGTCCAACATGGGGCATGAGACCATAAATTGGGTGAAGTTGATCATAAACCTATAATGAGCCCTACCCTAGTAGCTGAGAGATAGTGGCTTCCATTATTACATTTTCATAGATACAATACTCAAATCACAAGGAGATGATCAGTTTAGCTCTTTTGTAAACTAGATTAGAAACATGAAACGCAAATTAAAATCGAAACTATAAAATACAACATAGTCAATACATTGAGAAAATGAATATTCTCATAGCATAACCCTTCATATAAATCATATTATACATCATAGAATCCATGTAAAAGTAAAACATAATAAAGGGGTTATCTCAAATGGTTAAAAAGGGTAATCATACATCATAAGCTATAATGAACATATAAACATAAACAACAAGGAAAGGTGAATAGTTGAAACCCATGACATTTACACATATCATGAGCATAATATGGAAATATTATATAATACCATATCAACACATGATCTAGATAACATAACCATGTAAATCCTACTAGTGGAATACTCACATGTAATATCAATAAAATATATCATAATGAGGGAATACATAATTTCATATATACTAATCATACCATCAAGACATCATCCAATAACCCATACATAAATGAGTAATAAATTTTCTAATACCCAACTAGGTTGTCCTATGAGACCCACTGATTAATCAAGGGTATATTGTGGGTTGTTCCCTTCACTTAATAATTATAATTCATTCCCCAATTAAAAATTTAAACAACATAATCATTTTTCATTAAAAAAATTACAAAATGTGAAAATTTAACCATAAACCATAAATTTTATCAAAACAGAACATCCATTGTTAAACATATCATAAACACTTCAATAAAATATTATATACATTATCAATAGAGATCGAACTCAATAAATAATAAGATCCTAAAAATTATGTTTACAATTATGAAAACACTATAATCAAATATATAAAATTCCTCGAGAGAAATACTTTTTTTGATTGAAATATTTTATTAAAAATGTATCACAAAATTAAATGAAATAATTTTTGTTGAAAATAATCATGTAATCATGTAATGAAATGTTAAATACACCACAAATTCTTGATGCAATAAAATGATGATGATGACGTATAAGCTAAACAATCTTTCTTTATGTATTTTTTGAAAAAAAACATAATGTACCTCAATAGAAAAAATATCAAATAGTTAACTTTAAAAATGTTTTATAAAATGTAAAACATGGTTAAAAATAAATTAAATATTTTTAAGATAATATTATAAATATTTTAAAAACCATTTTTAAGAACCATGGACATGAATGATAAATATTTCTTAACTAATAATTCTGTATAATAAATCACAAATAATAATGAGATTAAAAAATTAACACTTACATTATACTTTAGTGGAATATTATTTATCCTCTAGTATAATGGTTTAAAACAGGTTATTAATTTATATAAATACCATATTCATATTTATGATATCATATATGATCTTCTTATATTGTTTTGTTAATAATTTTCCATTATTACCCATGTTTCAGGCAATTACTACATCATTATCATATTTTTAGTTTTATCATGTAAGTCATTTTTATAATGAATAATAAATATATAAATCATGAAAATAATGATATTAATATCATATATATTATATTTTCACATTATATAAATTTTCTTAATCATCCCTGAATGGTTAACATACAAATTAATCACATCACATCGTGGAGATAGTAAGGAGTACGTACACGCGAAAAGTGATATCATTACCTTAATGATGGAAGGGTAATGAATTGGGTGGTATTTTAATTACATTGAATCAATATAATTTTATATTTGTTATTTATATCCATTATATCAATCAGTATACTCGTTTAACTAAATTGGTGATGAAAAACATTTTTAATGAAATCGTTGAGACGTTAAGTTGTATGTACGCACACACTACGATTTCATTTTCATATGATAGATAGAAAGTTGAATATGGTTTTCTAGTAACCATAATAAGATCTTAGAATATATAATATACATTATTTATTATTTTATAATGGAAAAACACATGAAGATGATGTATGTGACGAAATGATTTTGGATGAGTAAGTAAAAATGATTACATCTTCTTCGTTGAACTTCCTTTAGATATCTTATTAAGGGATATAGGGTTGTTTTTTTTAGAAGACTAGAACATCTAGAACTTATTTGAAAATGTTAGTTGGAAAAAAAGAAATGAATACGTAAATCTATAAGGCTCAATGTGGTGTAAAGAAGCGAGGGAGGAGGTTCCCTTTAATAACTAAGGTGAGGGAAACTTTTGGAAACTCTTAAAATATTATGATAAAATATAGATATTCTAAGTTGAAAGACATCTAAATTTTATATAAATGAATAAGGAAATAATATTTGATTCATATATTATCTCCAGGGAAATAAATAAAATTTTATGATTTTTAAATAATTTAATACATTATTATCAAAAAAAGTATGATTGTTGTCAAATTTGGAATTATTCATTTAATTTGACATTAAATATATAAATAGAAAGTTGTGATTGGAATTTAATTCTTTTAAACATCTCAAATATATCATACATATCTATAAAATTCATTTAACACATCAAATCATCCTAAATATAACAAAATTAATATTATTTAAAACAACTGTTTTTTATCCATTAATTAAATAAATATTCCTTTAGTATTGAAGAAGATTTTAAGGGAATCATATATTTTATTAAAAATTAAAATAAATTTATATAATGAATATAATTAAATTAGAATCAAAAATAGAAATTTATGTTAGTTCATATCTAGGTTTAGTCCATATCTGTACAGATTAGAGATATTAAATATGAAGATATTTACATTTGGTAACAATATTTGATTTAAAAGATATATAAGTAATTTTCATTGAATAGTGTCTATTAAACAACTTTAATTATATATTAATTATATAAAGGTCAATTATTCTTTATTAAAATATTTTTGGACATGTTTTTATTATTTTTTTAATCATTATCTTTTTTTAACACCTAACCCTTTTAACTCTTATTGTGATATCATGTATTTTCTAAAATAAGGCTTAATATAATTACAATAAAACATAAAATTACCAAAAAATGGTTCACTGATAAAATCCTGAAACTTATCGGAATAATTTCTCTAATTTTTATATATTTATTTATTTTATATCTTATAATAAAATATTTATTTTAAATATCAATAATGCCATTTTTTAAAATATCCATTATTTTTGTCTTATAAAAATATAAAAAAGAATAATTAGAACCAATAAATATAAATATTTTCAATGATAAAAATAAAATTCTTGGATGAAATTATCTTTCTCAAATATTAGTCATTTTCACCTTTTTAATATCATTTATTTAATTCTTCTATTAAATAACCAATTACTCCAACATTATTGTGTCACCATTTTATTTAAATATTTCTATGGAAAAATTATAAATAAATTACCATTATATAGGAAAACATTTTATATATATAAATACTATTTATTGAAAGACACATATTTTATATTTATTTATTTTAAATATATTTTCTTGTAAAAAATAAAAGTTTGAAAAAATTGACTTTTTTTAATATAACATAATAAATGTCATAATCTCATAAAAGAGGCTTCCAAAGGTTATAATATCTTCAAAACTATGATTTAATAGACCCAAACTCATCTAATGACATTATTACAAGTTTTAGCATAATTTTCTAACAGTTATAATATTATTTTTACCGTTAATTACCTGATTTACCCTCAACTGTGGAAAATTAAAACATTACCAAATTTACGATTCATATTACCAAAAATAAGAGAAACATGTTTAAATAATTTGTACCTATGAACTCAAAATATGGAATATATTTTTCATAATTCAGAACATATATGATGATGAAATTATTTTATACTTAATCTTGCAGACGGGACGAGAAAACTAGTTTTTAAAGTGTAAATGTGAAAAATATTGTAATATTTTGTATTCATATTCATTGTAAATTTGATTAAATGACTTGAATTGTATTAAATGATATAATATTAGTCTAATTATACTTTAAAACTAATTAAAAATATAATTTATGACTAAAAAATATTTAGATGAAAAAATTGTTTTCAATTAAAATGCAATATTTTATCATTATTTATCAAAACATTAAACTTCTCAGAAAAATAAAAAAATGTTAAGAAAATAACATTTATATTAATTTTTTATGAATATTTTATCTCAAATATAATATAAAAAAGTTCTTGAAAATGGATTTTAAAAAGTTTTTCTATTAAAAGGTGACAAAATTGCCTTTTTTGGAAAAATACAAATTTTAAGCATAAAAATCAATTTATTCTTATATTATTCCTATAAGATATAATGGATGAATTTCACAAATATTTGATTGAATATAATATATATATATATTCTAGTAATTAAATTTATTAATAGTAATTAATATATATTTTTAATACAAAACTCCTTTAGGAGCATAAAAATGGTTCTTTAAAAAAATCTCCAATATATTTAGGTCCTTCAAATATTCATTTCAAATTAATTTTTTTACCAATATATTCAACCATATATTCTCATATATTATTCATTAATATTCTTAACAACCAAATTTATAGATAGGATATATTATATTAAATATTAATATTTTAGTAATGTGTTATTTTTTGGTAAAACATGGCATTTATTGTAAAAAATTAAACCTCATTATTGTGTGTAGTGTCAGATTAACAATTTGTTGCGTATAAAGAAAGCTAGAAAAAAATTAAATTTATTAAAAAATAAAGACAATTTAAATTCTTGGTGTGTTTGATTCTCCCAACATTAATTAAATTTCATCAGTACAATTTAATCTTGGTCACGATAGTTTAGGGTTTAATATTGGAAAATTAAAAATTGTTGAAAACCACACATTGTAACTAGGGTTTTCAAAAAATAATTTTTAATATGTGTAAAAAATTTAATAATATGGTCACTGGAAAAGAATGCATTAAAATAGGGGGAAATTAGTTATATCTTGGACATGGAAAAAATCTTACAATCATGTTCTGATGGAGATTGATAGAGAATATGTTCACGTGAAAGTTGTTGACCAATGATCTGTAAACTAGTGGGGTGGGAAATGTCATTGATATAATAAAAAATGTTGATAATATTACTTTTTCAAAATAACCTCTTCCTAGAGTTCATAAATTCATACACTCTTTATAAATGTATCTAAATATAATTTCAAGAAACATTCTCATTTTATTAGAAGAATCTTATCATTTGGTTGTGCATTGAAATATTTGAATTTCATCTCTTAGTAATAGTTACATCATATGGTGATGTAATAAATTTACCTCTAAAACCTCATCCAGTGGTAAAATTATATAATATAATTAGTAGTTAACCTTTTTAAAATATCATAATCTAACATAATAGAATCATTTTAGTAGTAATTAGTTGTATCAAAATTACATTGTCCATATCAATCATATCATTATCCAACATCATTATCTCATCATTAAGAAAATATTAAAGGTTATCTTTCCCTCAACCATGTATTTAACAAATACATTTACTAAGTGTTGAATATAATTTCTATATACCCTTCCTAACCTAATCATGAATCATTAAAAAGTACTAAAGTATAATCCTAATATTTTATATAATTTCTATAACCAGTATATCATTGATAAAATAATCACATGACATAGTTCTTGAATCCAAACATACTAAAATTTATCATTACACTTATTATATGGTGATAAAAATATATTTACCATGATATATTAGCCTATTTTGGGACATATTCCATTACTGCCTGAGATATATACTTTCATAGTGTCCTGGATCATTATAGTCGGAGCTCTGCACATTGATTTTTTTCATTATCTAGAAATCATAACTTGGTGGCCCTTTTCATAAACTTATAACAAACTCTCATTTCATTTATGCAATTTACAGGGTGTTTCTTTTCACAATTTTCACATGTGGGAAAATACATATTTCTCTTAAACCCTCTGTACATATTTGGACCTTTCATCCTCTTCTTTTCTTGTTTCATTTTAAGCCACTATACTTGTAGAATTTTTTACCCATCCATTTATCATAAGATACTATTTCCTCATATCAAGAGGTTGTGTGGGATAATATTTACATTCGATATATTGGCTTATGAAAATAAAATATATGACCCTTATTACTCTTTTGATCATGTATATTGTTGATATTCACGTTCCTTGTACTAGATTTAATTTAGAAAAGATGAAATAATATAAATGAGTTCTTAATATAATTTATAATCATATTAATAGAAAAATACATAACATAAATTGGAAAATTAATTAATATTTAATCAATAAATCATAAAAATTGTTTCTTGTGAGACATTTTTACATTTAAATCATTCGTAATAGTATTTTATAAAAATATAAATTATTATGTTAATATCCTCTAGGAGTGTCTAAACAGGTGCACATTAAGGCCCATTTTCATGTTCTAGGTTATATCGAGTAAGGCCTAAGGCACCTTGTCAGATTTGTTACCCCCAGGTACATCTATTCTAGAACCATGTCCAATTTTTGAATATATATAAACATGTATTTCTAAAAAGACCCACATGATCTCTACCTTACCGAAATTATAGGGTATTCATATATTTTTATCCAAAAAGTATATCATATGGTTATGTTCCCAAATCAAGGTTTTCAAAATATCATTTTCAAGGTTTCTACTAAACAGTCTCTGATAACAACTGGAATGACCTAAATCCTTGTATCCTTGTTTCATTGCCTTACATTATTACATTCTCATATATACCTGACTCTAGTCCCAAATGAAATATCAGTGTAGTAGTTTTGGAAACCAGATTACATACCTAAAAGATAAATTACAATTGAGACTATAGAATACAACATAGTCAATCCTTTGAGAGAAACAATTTTTTCCAAAATTGACCCATCATATCTATCAGAATATAAAACATGGAATCCTGGGAAATATAAAACATAAGATATGGGTTATCTCAGATGCTCGGTAAGGGTAGGTATACAACAAAATATATCACGATCACATAAGGATAAAAAATAAATCAAGTCAAATAACTAAAATACATGACATTTAAACATTTCTTGAGCATAATAAAAACGAACAAATAATACCATATAATTAAATTAGATAGAAAAAATAACCATGTATATTCTACTATTCCATTAATAACATGGAATATGAATAACTAATCTCATTAAGTGGGAATGAATAAATCTATATATCATAATCATATTGTCAAGGTTTAAGCCAATACACCATACATAAAGGGGTAAGAAATCAACCAATACAAAAATTAGTGTCTCTCATAAGACGTACTGGTGCTTCAAGGGGATAAATTTGGCCCCACATTTCACTTACTAAGTCTAAGTCATTCCTCATATAAATACATAATCTACAGAATCATTTTTATTAAAAAAACAAGAATAAAAAATGTGAATACATTAGGCATAAACCATTAGTTTCATGAAAATAACACATCCACAGTAAAAACTTTCATAAAACCTTCAATTAATGAAGGTATATTGTATCATAAGAGATCAAAACTCAATCATGCATATGATCAAACAAAGGATGTTGACATAGATAAAAATAGTCAAATAAAATCATTTAAGAATTCTTGTTAGAAATACACATTTTTACATTAAAATCATTTATTTAAAACCACAAAAAAATATAAATATGCACATTTTAAAAGAAAAGTATATTTTAAATCTATAAAATGAGCTTCAGGATTGTATATTTTCATGATATCAGAAATAATATTCCCATAACATATAAGTTAAAAAACATTCCCTTAATATTATTGTCGAAAAATTCATAAAGTACATCATATGGGAAAACAAAAATATGATTTCATATAATGTATTTTATAAAAAGTAAAAAAATGTGTAAAAATAAATGATTTCTTTAAATATAATAGTTAAATTAAATTGGAATTTTTTTTATGAAATATGGAAATTTATGATAAATATTTCCCATCAAATACTTATATATAAATAATCATATATAATAATGATATTGTCAAATAGACAATTTACCTATACTTTAATCTAGATGAATTTGACTTATCCTCATTTACAATATTTTAAAATATGTTATTAATTTATACCATAACCATATCTATACTTATGATTTCATCTTTGATCTTCTTATATCTTTATGTTAATAATATTTCATTAATTCCCTTGTTTTAGGTGTTAACTGCATTATTTTTATGTGCATGTTTTTTTATGTAAGCCCTTTTTATTATGAATATGTCATAAATATTTCATATAAATAATAATATTATGTTAATAGATATTATATTTACTCAATATATAAATTTTTATAATTATTTTTGAACGGTTATTAGAGAAAATTAATCTCATCACATCATGGAGAGGGTAGGTCATACGTACGAATGAAAGACAATATC
The DNA here is from genome assembly GCA_963277665.1 of Viscum album. NCBI lineage: Eukaryota > Viridiplantae > Streptophyta > Magnoliopsida > Santalales > Viscaceae > Viscum > Viscum album. Next base: position 246,149,633 of record OY728157.1, on the reverse strand, counting down.
ATTCACTTAATGTTGAATGGGTAAGGAATTGGATGGTTTATTAATATTAAAAATTCAATATCATGTCATATTTTTTATTTATGTCAAGTATATTCATCATTATACCAATCCAAATAAAGTGGTGATGAAAACAATAATACACCACATTGTGGAGATGGTAGGTTGTATGTATGCTCACTTGATTATTTCATTTTTCATAAGACGGGTGAAAGGTAGAATATACATTTCCCATAATCATAATAAAATCTAAGAACGTATATGATACTATATTTATTACTTTAGAATGAAAAAAACATAAATAGGAAGTAGAAGAATTAATGAACATGGATGAATAGGTAAAAATAATTACCCCTTCTTCGGTGGACATTCTTTAGATCTCTTCATAAGGGATATAATATTTCAAATTTGGGAATACCACGACCTATTGAACATGGATAAGGATGTTGGTAGGATATATGGTTATGAGTTATTCAATATACAAGTCTCATAGTGGTGTGAATAAGAGAAGGATGAGGTTCCATTTTATCATTGAGTTGAGGGGTACTTTTCCAAACCCATAAAATATTAAAATATAATAAGGATATTCTAGACACAAATACTTACAAATGGATAATTAATGAATATGGGAAGAAATTTTAGACCCTATATTTTTCTCATTAAAATTAATTAATATTTATTATATTTTTAATTAATTTAAAAAAATATTATGCCAATAAAGTACCATTATTGTTAAATTTGGTACTATTAATTTAATTATTGTTTAAATATATGAAGATAAAGTGGTATATAAAATATAATTATTCTAAAAATTTACAATATATCTTATAGATATATATATTTCTTTATAAAATCAACTCATCCAAAATATATCAAAATTAATATTATTAAATCAAAAAATTTATTTATCTCTCAATTAAATAACTATTTGTTTTTGTATTAAAACATATTTTTAGGTAATTATATAATTTATCATAATTAAATAATTATAATGAAAATAATTTCATGAGGTTAAAAATAGAAATTTACATATGTTCATATCATAGTTTTATCCCGATGTGAACATATAAGAAACATTAAATTCAAAGAGATGAAATTTTTTACTATCATTAATTTCAATAATATATATGTTGTTTCCATGGAAACGTTTCTCTAAAAATTAAATTTTAATCATTAGGTGATAAGGGTATAATACAATATATTAAATAGTTTTGGTACATGTTTTTATTATTTTACACATCCTTATCATTTTTAACCATTATTGAACCCCTTTAACTCTTAGCATGATAGCATGTATTTTATACATTAAAGGTTGATATAATTAATTGTAATTTAAATAACAACAAAAAATGATTCATTTATCAGATTTTTAGACTTATAAAAATTATATTTATAAATTTTAGAATTTTTCAATATTTTTTATAATTTAGTAAATTATTTTTTTTTTCAAAGTATATATAATGTTAATTTGACACTATTTATTATTTTTTATTATAAAAAAATAAATAGAGGACAAATTATAACAAGGAAATAAAAAAATGAAAATGTAGCAATAAAATTCATCGATTACAATAACTCTCTAAATTATTATTATTTTAATAATGTGAATATCATTTATTGGATTCTTCCATTAAAAAATAAATTATTGCATCATCATTGGGTGACCATTTAGTTTAATTATTTCATTCCTAAAAATTATCAAATGGTTACCAAGATGTAGGTAGAAAATTTATATTTTTTAAAAATATTTATATTCAAACATATCATTTTATATTACCCCATATGAAAAATATTTCTCTTTTTAAAAACAAAAGTGTGAAAAAAATGTATTTTTTTAATATAACATAACAAATTTCATACTCTCACTCAAGGGAATTCCAAAGGTTATAATCTCATACCAGAGATAATTTTAGTTTAAAAACATTCTAACAATAACAATAGGATAACTATTAGAGTAATTTTAAAATAGTTATAGCATTATCTTTACCCTTAATTACAAGATTTACACTTAACAACTCTAATTAAAATATTACTTAATTTAGTAATCATATGACCAAAAATAATATAAAAATAATTCAATAATTTGGACCCCTTAATTTAAAATATGGATTCCATGTTTCAAAATTAATAACCTAGATTTTGTAGTAATTAATTTAAAATTAATCCTCACAATGGATGAAAAAATGAGTTTTTAACGTGAAAATGTACAAAAGATTTTAATGCTTTTATATTAAATTTGAATGAAAATTTTATTAAAATGAGATAAATTGTATTAAATGGTATAAAATTAATGTAATTATAATTTAATATCAATTAAAATTTTAATTTAATAATTTAAATTATTTATATGAAAATATCATTTTCAATTAAGATCCAAACTTTTTATCATTATTTATCAAAACATGAAACTTATCAGAAAAATACCAAAAATTCAATAAAATTAATTTTCTCTATTACAATTTAAAATATGAAGTTTATTTATCAAATCTAATGTATTAATGTTTAAAAAAGTATGTTTAAAATAGGTTGTCCATTAAAAGGCAAGAAACATTCCTTTTTCTAGAAAACAAATTTTAAAGCATTAAACTAGATTTATTCTTATCATATTTATATAAAATCTATTATATGAATATCAAAACTTATTTTAATGAATATATAATATATATTAAATTAATACAATTTACTACTAATAAATAATTTGTTCAATGAATACAAAACTCATTTGGATCATAAAAGTAGTTATTTTTAAAAACGTTTCTTATATATAAGGTTTGTTCCTATATTCATTTGTAATTAATTTTTTCCCATTAAATTCGACCATATATTTTTATATGTAACTTGATACTATTAATAATGAAAAAACACAATAACTTTTTTATATTACAAGTAATAACATTTTAATATTACATTACTTTTCAGTAAAATCAGGCCTTGAGTGTTATGTAAGCCAGCAACTTGTTGTGTATATAATAAGATTAACATGGTGTTTCGTATTAAGATATATTGAAAAAAATTAAATTTATTAAAAAATGATGATATTTATATGTTTTGGGTGTTACAAAACTACTTACTTACCACTTAGTGTATTCATGGGACATATTCTAATAAAAAATGACACGTAGTGACCCAACCCTTGATATCTGAAAGAACACCTGGAAATCTACTACAAGACCTTTGTCTCACCAAGCAATCACTAAAGGCTGGTGTAAATTCTAACGGATAATTTATAAATATTTGGGAGTTGTTTTCCCTGTTTAGATTATAATATCAAGAAAAAAATAAGTCAAATATATGAAACCTATCATAACATATGGGGTTGTCATGTGTAAGTAACTAATATGAAATTACCCACCCATGGAATAATTATTCACCAAGTATGTGTTTTATGCATGATACAATATAAACATATATATTCACATTTAATATAATTTAGTCTATAAGAGATAAAAAAAATTATTTAATGTATAGCCAGGGGAAAACTAAATATATAAAAAAGTGGAAACCAAAAAACTCCCATACAAGTCCCAAATTGATGCCATGAGTTGAAATACTTATTGAGAATTATTTTAGACCTAGATACCAAATTCCATCCATACAACCATAATATCTCTAAAAAATTCCACATGAACTACACAATGTTTGTGTTGGTACCACCCATGCCCCAGAACACTCATCTATCATGGATGTGATTCTTAACCATAACATGATCATATAAAACAAAAAATACATGAAACCCTATGGAACTATTTATAGTGTGTGAGTACATCAATCTTTGTGGAAGTCACCACCCAAAATAATCTAGTATATCATAATGGTATGTTTGATCTAGAGAAACAATGTAGGTTGTTAACAGTTACACAATGTTGTAAACAAAGAGGGTGCTAATATAAATGTAGAGATGTTGATCATATAAACATGAAATTTTAATAAAAAAGGCAATATAAAACACATATAAATAAAATATTAATTGTTTTTAGTCACATCATCCAATCCTATTTTCAACCTATCTCGAAATATTAATTGGTACTTGTCCATCATATGAGTTTAGCTTCTAAATATATATATATATAAACCATCCTCTATATAAGGTATTGGACACACACACTCATAGAAATATATATATATATATATATCTGTGTGTGTGTCTGTGTCTACCAATAAATATATATGTATATATATTAAGTCTAATATACGAGAGCTTTATCATCTTAAAAAGTATTACTAGATATGTATATACAAGTTCTCATGGGAGGACAATATCCATAACATGGGATAAAAGCTACATGAGAAGCTCAATACATGTGTATATAACAAGGATAAATACAAGGACACACACATAAAATATGATCATAAAGCTTGTAAAAACTAAAAATATATTTTATTCACCGCACAAATCATTAATGTACCCAAAAAAACCAATTCAAATCAAAAATCTCTAATGAAAAAAATCTAACCAGAATCAAGTTTTTTATAATATTAACAGATATAAAATATTTTTAAATTTATAGTATCTGATGGTGGCCATATGTATTTCATATTAGGATTCCATTCCTTAGGGATATAGTTTTAGGATATTTATAGAACCCCTTCCATGGGTCATTTACAACAAATATATAAGTTTATAATTACAACTTGAGTACAAAATCATAACAAAAAATGTTCATGGAAATGTATTATGAGCAATTGGGCCAAAGGGACACCTTATTACAACACATTCAAGAATTTACAGCAAAAAATACTAATGAATTTTAGAGTCCTAAAGCTTATAAGAAATGGAACACATCTCATGGTTTTCCCACACCAATGTATAAGGGTATTCTCAATGGATAATTCCCAAGACACCAAGATTCTATGTCCACGAAGATTAGATAAGTTCTAATTTAATTAAATTAAAACCATTTTTATTCAAATTTATTTTTTGAAAATGTTATATGGTCCATCCCTTACCTTATAATAATTCCCCTAAAGGGACCATAGTATAAAATTTGAGTAAAACAAGAGATGATAATCCACCCAACCTTCCCATGAAAAATCATCCAAAGAAAATAGTCAAAAATAGTATGTTTCCCCATCAATTACATTCTAAACCACTAGTAACTAGGGATATAATATAGTAATATCTCCATTACTCTTAAATAATAGGATGGGAATACAAGAATCATCCCTTACACAAACACAAATTTGTCAACCAACAATCACATAATAACTGAATCAAATATTAACCAGTTGATAAATATTTTTCATTTATTTTTAAATAATTCTAATATGGTCAATGCTTAAAATTTAGAAAAAATAAGGATGTAAAAAATATTTGAGAAATCTTAATTGAAATTTACCATCATCCTTATGATATTCTTTATTAAACATATATTAGAGTAAAAATCTATTTGACCACAAAAAATATTTAATCATGTCGACTTAGATATGATATATGTAACCTATAATATGAAAATATCTTCTCTATTTGAAGAACTAGCATGATTATGTAAATATAAAACAATGTTCCGTATATTAGAGGATATATGTATTAAAAGTTTATTAAATATAATAATCATCCAATTTCATACTCTTTATTTAGGTTTTCTACATAAACAATATAATCGTAACTAAATAAAACATGTTCTTGAATTAAAACCTTTTCATGTCATCATATGTTTTAAAACAACTTCAAAAAATGGATTCCCCTGAGAAAATAAATTTACAAACCCATAATTATTTTCATCATTCAATGGAGTGAAGACAAAAAGAACAATTATAACCAAATTTATAACTTAATATAAATTTTTTAATGTCAATAAAATATACCATGAAACCATTTTCTTACAAACTTCTTCTCCCCTCCCAAAAATAAAATGGTAACCCATTTGAAAATCACTCTGATTACATAAAACCATCATATGACCATCGTTAAAAAGAATCCAAATAATGTACCAAGGAAGACAAGTCATCAAATGTCTAACTCCTGAAATAGTTAAATGATTTTGAAAACCTCAAGATATATAGTTTTCTAAATATTATTCCAAACTAAGAAGGATGCAATACCACATAAAAATTATATACCAAACTATTTATTAAAAATTTATAAGAATATATGAGAATATAATTTTATGGAAACACTTCTAAAACATTAATAGTATGGTAATAAAGATTAAATCATTTAATATGGGTTAATGAAAAAAATATCCATTAGCATTTGAATGAAAATTAAAATATTCATTCCCCTTTATAAATAATTTATTTTGTATTATTCCAAGAATACTTGTTTATTTCAATAAGGTCTAATCACTGAGAAATTTATAATATTTAAATATCAAAAAAAAAAATTAACCCCGTCTAAGTAAGGGATTTCACAATACTATATAACGATACCCCATTTTAAAGGTGATTTAATCTACAATACGAATCCAAGACCATGAGGATATTTTACCTTATAATGGAAGAACTGTCAACCAAGTCCCTTAGAGGAATGAATTACTAAAAAAAAGAGGTGGTTATATGATATTATGATGTAGTTAGAGTTGATAATCCACTTCATCTTAAATAGAAAATAACAAAAATAGATAAATTGATTGTAATAAGCTGAATAAACATATTTGAGGAAGTGGGGACTCTATCCCTTATTTGACCCATTACTAAAATATATATGGTTGGATAGAATCTAAGATAGATATTTAAATAAATAAATATGTGATGAATGTAACCAATTCAAACCATTTTAATAATATATTAAACATGGACCTATCGGTCACCCGATTAGTGCTCGGTGAAGAGTCTCCCACAACTACATTAATATCCTTACACCATCTAATGAAATACACACAATTAATTTCATAAACTCAATCCCATAGTCGAGGGGATGGTGTTAGAACTATATACAATTATATCAAAAGGTAAATTATTAAAATAATATATTTGAATGTAGGATTAAAAATTCAACCCTAGCATCAATGAAAAATCATGGGATAAATTTCAAACACATTTATAGTAAAAATAAACCCTTTTAAATTATTGTTTGTAATAATCACTCAGTTGTGTACACTGTAAATAAAATAGTTAAAAATATTTTTAGGGCTTGTTTTCTTCAAAATATATTCAATATTTCTTCTAATTTAATTCCATTAAAACACACTTATTTGTCAAATAGTTTAATTTTAATTAATATAACATCGATACGTGAAATCTAGATTAGATTCCCCACTCTAAATAAATTTTTTATAAACCATTTAATTTTAACCAAATCTTAATCCAATAATTATCTCTAGAAAAGCATATTGAAATGATAAGAGGATAAGTTACCCACCCCTCATTATTAAAGAGAAAACAAATTAGGAATACCACCACATAAAAACTATCAATACAAAAAAAAATACACCTAGGAAACACCAATTTATTATATATGGATCATTCTTGACTTTGAAAACCAATTAAATGACAAAACGCAAAGACCTCATAAACTATTCTTTGAGCTGGAAATTTGGGGAATCACCCAAAGAGATCTAGATTAACAACTAATTAAAAATTTCTCAAGCTTATGAAACATGAACAACAATAATTAAATTAAATATTATCACAAAATCATTGTATCCTAGTTTAACCTTTTCTTACCTCTATTCTTCAAGGTGATTTTTACTTTATAATTAAATTTATAATTTCATAAGATATTCTACACATAGGTATAAAGGGTTTAACCATTGGAACTCTTAATCTAGTTTGAAATCATGTATACCTTGTTTATATCATGTTTAGTGAATATTTTAATTCATATCATAAAAAAGTCATAATTAGACAACAAACTAAGAGACGTATACGAAATATTTAATACATATATTAATAAATACAACAATAGTTTTAAAATATACTTAAAATATATAATTCCTTACAAAATCTCTATATGATCATTTCATTACATAAACCACTCTTAAAAACTCATTATTAACAAAATAATGTAATTATATGATATCAATGTTGGTTAATGAATTATTAAATGTTTCTATTATTACGCAATAACCTATTAAACATGATTTAATAAAAAAAATTAAAAGACAAGAAATTGATTTAAATGAAGAAATATTTCGTAAGTAGCATTAAAGTATTGACGTATAAATTAATATTTGATTCCGATTCATTAAAATTTAATTTAATGTAATTTTAATGTATTCATTAAAACTAATTAAGGAATGTTCAACTAGTATGAATTACATATTTGATTAAACAATTCATCAAATGTCTTAAAAATAAGTTAAATCTTTGGATAACACACTTTTAACTATATTATGAATATGGTATATTTTTACAATGTAAAGAATAATTTCCCAAAAAAGGAATCATTTTTCAATTAATATTAACCACTTATTAATCAATAAATAACAAGAAAATAGTATTTATTTTTTATTGATGTTTTGGTTAATAAAAAATCATTTGATTTTAACTATATTGTAATATCACACATGCATGATTGCGGTATAATATTTTAAATTATTTAGGATCACATATTCATGTTTATTCTTGATACATGAAGCACTGAGAGGAATACCAGCTCTATGGAAAAAGTGAACATGGATACCAAACCACACATGGTGGATCATGCACCCACCATAACATTGCAGAAAAAATATATTTATGAATTTATTCCCATTATAAAAAGTTCTATACCTTATCTATTCTTAATTTTATGATCACCATATCTTTTTTCTTCTCTAATAATATTTTGTAATGACCATACCCATTTTATATGAATAGACTTGTGGAAGACTACTACTAGACCTTATGTATACCTTCTGATCATTGTATTCCAACATAGACACAGTGGTATAAATAAAAAAATGGGATATGTTTTTATATTATAAGAATATAACATAAAAAATTAATTAAAAATCCCAATAGGAATGTTTCTTTATTCCTAATGGGTTTTTAGCCCTGAGGAACCAACACACTGGTATTCAACTGGGGAATAGAAGTTCCACAAGTACTTATTCAACACATGACACAGTACCAACATATACATGAATTGGAAAAATACCATAATTAAAACAAATTAAAAAATATCTAAATAAATTTAAATTAGTAAAAAAAATACAAGTATATAAATAGTGTGTCAGGAAAATGATCCCATATGTGACCAAAGTGAATTTCTTAGATAAAATGTTTTATGAGAACTAGTATGTATATCTCCACTATATATCCTTTATATGACCCCAAAAAATATACATAAATACAACTCATACTCTAGACACACATATTGGAATTTCCCTTTTCCAATAACACTAACCTATCAAAGATGGGAAATTTCTCATTACACAAGTCAAGTAAAAGTTGGACTATACAAATTCCAAAGGGATCATGTATAATGCGTGGGTTAATAATACCACATAAAAGTCACCACCTAACCTAAACCATTATGTCATAGGGTAATGTGTGAAATTATGAAAAAATAAGGAAAGAATTTGATAGAGTATTATACCCACATGTTAGTATTATCAAAATAAACATTATGATCCAGTAACCTTGTGATTAATGAAATCATCCAAAAGGAAACACAAATCAGTAATACATTAATGATATTCAGTTGCACCAACCAAAACAATTTAGATCCATCATTGTAATCCCAATAGGGTACATATATATAATATAGGGTCTGACTACCAATGATTTACCTCAAAATTATCATATATATGAGTAAGTTCACAAACACACCCACACACACATAAAATCATTAACCTTTATGGAAATATTATCATCATATAGTGGAATTGTCTATAATTATACTCCTCAAGACACTATCTCTTCATAGGGATAAACTGGATATACAAATATAATAGTCCCTTATGAGGCATCTATTTACCCATATGATAAAACACACACTCACACACACAACTATATACATATTCATAATTCATCCTATATATGTGGTATCTCTCCTCTTGTAGTGGAACATAAGATATGTATATACATTTCCTCAATGAAGAAAAACATATTTATCTTTGGATATAACATATAGGATAATATCAATCCCTACATATAAAACATATAGAAATCAAGGATACACATTTACCCAATCAATAAAAATATTTTGGACACTATAGGCATTCTAAATTCACAACACAAAGAATGAGTGTATCGAAAATAACCCAATTCAAATATACAATATCTAAATAATTAAATTCAACCATAAACATGTTTTCTATTACAATAAAAGTCTAAATAGTATTCAAACAGTCCCAAAGGCCCATGATATAAATTAATTATTTTTTGATAATCACCCTTTTTAGGTTGAGAGGGAACACTTATATGACCCATAATCAAAGATTCTTAAGGATATTTACATGATATGAAGGTCCAAAGGCTCGAGATATGATTTATTTAAACTATGAGAATACCTAAGTATGTTATATTATAATTATAGATCCATTTAAAATATCATTGATATTTTTTATGATTTTAAGATATACCGCATCGTTAGTTATTTATAGCCAACAAATAAGACAATAAATATATGATTAATATTAAATCATAATAAATAAAATTCATGGAAATAATTTTTTTAGTAATTGCTACATGGATAATATTAATTGCACCACATTCCATGAGGTTTAATAAATATTTCCTAGAACTTAGTTCATGTCAAAATAGAATAATCAGTGTAATATATCTCATGGTTATCCATCACCAAGGTAAATGGGCATACAAAAAAATGTTCATTTTCAAGGCATCTATCTTCTATTTCCATTAAGATATTACCACATCCAATTTAATTTAATGATTCATTTACTATAGGTATTTACGTTGAAAATTTTATCCAATTTATCCCCCACTCTAATCCACAATACAAAAATATCCGTACTTGACAATATGAGATAATGGTGAAAGGTTCACTGAACAAATATTATGTAGATGTAAATACCTACTAATAAAAGAGATGATGTTCCACAACCATTGAATTTGGAAACATAAATTTAGGACAATATACTATTTTATTCACTAACCTAGTTTGAAACCACAATCTAAACAAGTTAGAAGTATCCTATTCTCATGAATGATGATTAGGGACTCTATCTACCATTCATTAGAAGAATGAATAGAGTGAAACCTCAAATTTAAACCATAGAAATATGTAGAGGTTCGTATTAAAATTTTCCAAATATAAATATATTGGAAAAAATTAATAAGAGGAAATATAAACCATATTCATGATAATTATATACTCTTATAACTATTTAGTAACGATTCCACAAAGATATTGAATGTAGAGTTGAATGGTATTGAGGGTGTGTATATAGAGTGCTCCTATGGTAATATTGAGGACTAAATGAAAGTAAAATCATGACGTAATGAAAAAATGTGGGGGATAAATTATGATATTGAAATGAATAAATTTCAATTTTTGGGTAGTTTTTCACAAAGATTACCAGTTACCCACTAAAATTTAAATGGGTACTCAATGGGTCTATCTGAACCATCTAAACCCTAGAATCCCCATTAGAAACATAATAAAGAACCATTGGGTACTCGATCTCATGTTATACATGAGGACCCATATGTATTTCCACAATCTCTACTAACCACCTAAATACCTATTTTCCATTACGATTAAACTAGAAAATATACTTTATGGATAATAGTAATGTGGGAGTATAATACAACCCATATTGATAATAATCTCTATATGATCACCGTTGGAGTTTATAGTGGGTGATTGAGTATTTATAAGGTTATTTCCTCAGATGGAAAATTAGAAAATTAAGAAGTATGGATAACATATGTTTTGAATTTGTAGTCCACTTCAGATTATATTTTGGATCACAACTTTATTTTATTGGTTGTATATTATTATATGAAATTTATATATGAATATATATTGAATCTCTATATATAAGAGTTTTATTTGATGTAAAATATTTATAGTGATGATTTCATGTAATAAGTGGATGTTTATTTTAAGGATTATCAACTACTTATCATAGAGCACAAAATAATTAATGGTTATGAGAGGGATAAAAATGTGTCCTGTTTGGTTTTTTATCTAACATCAGTGTATGTATGAGGATACCTTAGAATGAGAGTTAGAAATAAAATACCAGTGTCCAAAGTAATTTGTAGTGGACCTTAAGAGATTCATATAAGGTGGATAAGCACTTAAAATATGAGTTTATATCAACCATAAGGTTTTTTATATGATTTGATGATTCGTATAGGGTTGATTTATTATTTCATAGATATCATGACATGTTTATAAGGGTAATATTGTTTGGTAGTTCTTTAGAGTGGGGTTACAGGGGCCCCACTTATTGAAATATACAGCAGGTGGTGTGACACATATGTAGTACAACCACATAGAGTACCTATTATGTTGAGAAAGAGCCATGTAGTAGTTAGATCCCCACATGGTGTTTTATATAGGAAATAAATTTCCCAGTAATGGTATTAGATACATACTAGGGGTTGAATAAGTAACAGGTGGATTCTAGGTGTCTTTTCTTAGGAATTGGTCCCATTTAAACCTCTTCACCCTTCCTCCCTCAACTCTCATTTGAGAAGTCCCTAATTTTTAGCTCACATAACCATATCAATCTTTTATTGGATCTCACATTCCTTCTTGTAAGTTCCATTTGATGTGATAGTTCACTATCATTGAGTATAAACCATCCATTTCCTTTTTCAGTGGTATCTTTTATTTTTTTTCTTCACCATTCATCTTTATTATTTAATTCAAAGGATTATTTTTTTTATTATAAATATTAAGTGGTTCTGGATTGAATTAGGTAATGTGGTTTGTCATGTTGTATACTGTAATCTTGATCTAGAATGTCTTTACATTGTTATTGTTATTTTATTGTATTTTAATGACTAGAATTCATGTGACTATGTTTGTATGCATTATATTTCTCCAATTATGGTATTAAACTTTCCATGTATGTTTGTGTATATGTAATACATTTTGTTATGGTTGTAAAGGTTCCCTAGATTTAACATGAAATATTTATGGTGTGTATAAAATATTCTCATAGGGCCACCCACCATGATGTGTTTGGGTGAATTTAATTAGCCAAATTTTGTGGTAGTGAACATGGGCTATGTGGGTTGGATATGTAAAATGGGATATAAAACAATTATATTGATGAGTGGTGTGGGATCATAAATTTTTCTCATAATATTATTCAGTTTCATAAGATTTGTGTTTAGGATCTTCATGTTTATTTGATATTGAGTTGGTTTTGTTTTGGTATGTATAGGTTGATGATATTGGGTTCCTAGCCCATGCCATGAGTAAAAGAGTGGTGTTATATATTTTATTACAAGACCAAACCATGAAAGAATAGGGTTTGGAATGTATTTCTCTATAATTCCCCACATTGAGTGAAGATGTGGTGGTCAGAGCTGTTAATGGGACCTAAAACTTTGTGAGAGGGTGAGAGTGTGGGATATGATATTAATGTAATGACCCAAAACATTATCAATGTAATTTAACATATTATAATTATTTTATATATTATAAAAACATAAATCTCATATATAACCCAATTAAAACATTATTTTCATAAACGAATAAATAAATAAGTGGTATTTACAAAATATAAAGAACCTATACTGCTGGAAAATTAACGTGACCATTAGAATAATAATAGGAACCTTAATAATTTTAACCCATCCAATAGAATAGGTACCTCACCTATGAAATTATTAATAATTTTTTTGATATTTTAAATTAAAATATGATATATTTATATCTTGGAACAAGTGAATAAATTTCAAAAAATTGAAATATTAAATGATAGTATTTTTGTGAAAAATAAATTTTTTATTTACATTTTTATAATAAATGAAAAAAATTAAGAGAAAATTTATTTTCATTAATATATTCATAAATTAATAATTTTTTGTTTTATTATTTTATGATAATTTTATATGACATTAATTAATTTTTAAAGCATCATAAAATCTGTTATAGTATTAAAATTTCAATTTTTTGAATAAATGAGGATTTTATTATAAAGTTAAATTTTTCATATTTAGAAACTTATTTTCATAAAATATAGTATATTCAATAAATATACACACTAAAAAATGTTTGGGTGATTTTTTTTTGATTTTCTAATAATAGTAGATTTTTTGGTGAATAGCGAAATATGGTAACTTATGGTATTTAACATTTTAACCCAAATACTAAAATATTTGGTCATGAATGATTTAAGAACCCATTATTCTGAAATCAAATAACATGGTTATTATAATTAGTTACAAGAATAAACACTATTGATATTCTTTATCCAAAATAATAGACAAATGAAGAAAATAAAAAAAAACACCCCTCTCCTCCCACTATAAATACCACCCTCACCAAATCTTCTCCATACATTGTAAAATATTTTGAGGATACATATATTCTTCACAATTCATCTGCCAAACATATTCTGGAAATCTTTGTCTTTCTAGTATCACCAAAATTCAAACTGATGCGCCTTAAAGAGGTTCTTAGGGAGACGACATTCCAAAAGTAAAATACTCATTCTTTTTCATTTAATTTATTACGATTTCTTATCTTACCCTCACCTAACCTATCCAAGACATCCTAATAGCTCTAGTATAATATTTATTATGAATTTATTATGTTAATTGAATATCCATCTTCATGTAACTTATCTTCTCCTTTAATTATAAAAATTAAAACATTATATGTGATGTGTCGATTCACCGCCTTCATGGATTATGAGTTTTTTTCCACTACTTCCTTCAAGATTTTACATAAAATGATTATAAAGTTAAAAAAATATTTTAATATTTATATTATAACTATTTTCATCTTTTAAAACCAAAATATATTCATAACATTAAATACTAAAAATAAACTAGTATACGATGATCGAAAAACTGTCAAAATAACTAAACTAATATCATTAACAGTATATATAATCAATTATCCTCATATCAGGATATATTGGACAACTTAAATTTAGGTAAGTATATTAATATAATATTATATCACTTTTATATATTTTATTCCATTTGATATGAACTTCTACAATTATACTCAAGGGAACCGATAATAGAATCATTAAAAAAATCCACCTTGAACAACAAAATCAAACATTACATCCCATAAAAATGGTTATAAATGAAATGCATAAAATATTAATAAAAAAAATATGATCAATAGGTTCTAAAAAAATTTATTAATGAATTTAATTTCATTATCTGGGACATTAAAGGAATGTGCATAACTCTTATAGACATAAGATAAGACATCTCTTTGAACCACCAAATTACCATAGGGTTACAATTTCTATTTTTTACACCAATGTAATTATTCATTTTTCTTATAAAATACATATAAATTATATTTATACATTCCAAAATTATGTATCAAGATAAATTAATACTTATTTTATGGGTAAATACATATTTCAAAATGGTCCCTTTTCAGTTCCTCCCTATGAGAATTCTCAATTAAAGGGAACCCTCCAATTTCTAACCTATTTTCAATTACACTACATAATTTTTTTTAAGCCATAAATATTTTCAAAAAATAATTATTTTTACCAATAAAGTATATATTAGTATATTTATGGTTTTTTATAAGATTTATATTTATTTCTTCTTTAAAGTCTCACTAATATTTTCCATTAAATGACACTAAACTAGCCCATTTATAAAGTTTCATAAAAATTATTTTTACATGTTTTATCTTTAGATGGACATAAGTTTTCAATATATATTTCTATATTCTATTATTAATGTCTTGGTATGATTTAAATCCCTTATTTCTTGGTAACCATTATGATATTCTCTTTGTTTATCCCTTATGTTATGATTATGATACCCATTTCTTTCCACGGGTAACCGTTATGTGTAATCCACATGTTTTAATATTTATGTGTTTAACATATGAATGAAAATGTTATGAGGGGTGTCCAAAAAAAACCACTCAAATTAATTGGTCCATGTTTAGTCTCATGAGATCTACTATATGGGATAAGGGAGTAACCCTATTCGTTTATGGTAATTTTTCCACCTTATGATATAGTCCAGGTAGTTGGCCATGACTCTTATTTATATCATATTTTATATTACTTCAACATTAATATGATTCAATTATTACCTGATCCAGTGTTCTATATTTCATTCTTCTATATTTTTATTCATGTTCTATAATATTTCGTCATGTTATGCATTTTATCCCATGTTTAATGCCTTATTCCAATGATTACTCCCTTACATTGAATTTTAGTTCATCGCACTGTTCATGTTTTCCCAATGTAATACATTGTATATTTAATAGCACAATGATGTTATGATATCATTATGGATATTATATAAAGTGTGTTTTTAATTTTTCTTCATGTTTTATAATTATGTACCGAGTTATCTAAACACACTATACATTTTGATAATATGATTTAATTTTATGGTTATCAATGGTTAAAATCAGGTAACAATATGTGTAAATGGAAAGTGTATATATGGATGGTATCAATGAAAAGGAAGAAATATATTCTTTGGGAACTATAACATCTGAGCATCGATTGAAGTATGGATCTTTGCCCATGAGATTAATGAGTAAAGGGATTCCACTAGGGATGGTGGTGTGCACTGCCCAGGAGGTGTATCCGCCCATGGAGTGATTTAATAGTCATTAATTATAGTCTTTTGTATTTAACTCAATACTGATATTGTTGGTATCAGAGCATGGTGTAGATATTTTTGGATACTAGAATGAGAACTCTTTAGTATGAACCCAAGAAATAATTATACCACTACAGATAACCATGATTTAAATATAGAGAATCACATGAAATGATATACTTTTAATTAATAAGTTTATCCTTATATGTTTGACTTCTCATATTTATATTCTTATTACCTGTTTATTAAATCCCCCTACTTTTACTTTATTTTTCACACTTAATGTATGAATATAGAAGTATGCATGATAATAATCACTTTGATAAGAAATGTGATTATTTCCCTAATGAAATTTCAAATCTAATGGAAATGAGAGTTGAAATATTCAAGACAGTACTACCACAACAAAAATAAGTTATGAATTATAACATAAATCATGTGGAACACCCACCTTCTCTTATGAAATTAATCGTTTCTTCTGCATATTTTATACAACACAACATTACTATATTTATTGGTTATTCTTGAAACACCCCAAGCTTCCACAGTATGATTCTCATTAAATAATACAGTAGCGTGTGTTGTACGCAACTTCGAGTTCTAACACACACCACAACCCATTAAACTAGCCGTTATGAATAGTAATACCCACTTTTTAAAATTTTATAAATTTTTTCTTTCAAAATGGACTTCATATTTGGATTAGTAATATCTAAATTAGTCTAGGGTGAAATTTTGGTATTTTTCTGATAACATTCATATTTTGATGAATAGTGAAAATTACTAAATTTTAATTAAAAACAACTTTTTTAATCGAAATAATTAATAGTTATAAATTATGAATTTTAGTATTTTTAAATTATATTTAGAATATATTATTACCATTTAATACAATTTTGGTCGTTGGACATAACTTCATATTTAAACAGTACATAAGAAAGTACCAATCTTTTGATAGTTATTATCTCTTAAAAACAAGTTTTTTTTTACAACGAGAATTAATTTTAAATTAACTACTGCCACTAATCTGTTTTTAATTTAGAAAAATGGATTCATTATTTATAATCAGGAGGTCCAAATTGTGTAAATAGGTAATTTTTAATTTTAGACATTTTGAATAATTACTTCAGTAAATATTTTATTTACCATGGTTAAAAGGTAAATCCGGTAAATAAGGGTAAATAAATAATATTATAATAACAATAAATTAGCCTAAAACGTGTTTTAACCCTATTGGTTGATACATTTCCGACCATGGGCATATTTGGGTCGATTTTGGGACCCCATGAATCCACTTGTAAGTGATAATGTCACTTTATATTAATTAAGTTAATGTAAATACAAAAATGACATAAGCGCATATCTTTTAGGAACACAATATTTACATGGGGTTATATATGTTATATTTTCGACTATAAATATTCATTAGAAATATAAAAATATTTCCTACATTTTGTTATTTTATTTATAATTTTTATACATTCAATAATTAAATATATTTATGACACAATAATGATGCAGTATTTTCTTTATTAATGAAAGAATAAAATAATTGGTATTATAAATGTTAAAATAAATATAATTTGAAATTTTTTATGACATAAAAGAATTTTATTGGTTATTATGACATGTTAGTATTTTTTTAAATGATTTTTTTTCGAATTAATAAAAATTTTATGACATTAACAAAAATCAATTATTAAATAGTGTCAAAATTGACATAAATGAGTTTTTAAAACAAATATTATATTATTAATAGATATTATATTACTAAAAATCTATGGCACGCCCAAAGGACTTATATCATTATAGGTGTATCCTTAATGGACCACTTGGGTGTCTATTGGAATTATATAGTATGTTTATTAACTACATAATATAAAACTACAAAGTGACGTGGTAAATGTCAAACTACTTAACTAAGAGTTAAAACTAAAAGATAAGGATCATATAATGACCCAAACCTATATAAAATCTATTGTTTGAAAGACTTTCGACCCATAACCACCTTATACATTGAATAATTCAATTTGGAGACATTATAAACCGAATATTAATTTATTATAAAATAATAATTTAAGTTTTTCCTAAAGAGCCCCTCTTCCCCCTTATAAAAGGACACCACTTCTAACCAATTATTCACACCATCGAATCCTTTTGGTTCAGCCAAACTATAACCCAATATTATTTCAACTTCCCCCACTTCAACCTAGAGTCCTTATTTTGATCATAAAGCCAACCTAAGGAGCCCTTTGGATCAAATCAAAAAGAAGACCCCGAAGAAGAGGTAATGTTTTTACCACCCTCTTCCAAGTTCCTTTCTTCTTCAACTTCTTCTTTCTTTGTTATTTATTTTCTAAAATAATAAATCCAGTATCTTTTATATACTCTGATATTATTATAAATATGGTACAACCATATTCATTATTCTATCAATCCTTTGAATGAGATGTCACCATTCGTGCGTACGTGCGGCCTACTGTCTCCACACCACGGTGTAATTGTTATGCAATACACTATTATTTGGATGGGTATAATAATGATGTGTAATTCATGTAAATAATAAATATAACATCATAATTATTCTGTATATATGATATACCATCCAATTATATATTATTTTAATATCAAAAAAATGATATTGTCGCTCATTTGTATGTACGGATTATAGTCTCCATGAACGCGATGAGATTCATTCCCCATCGTATCCCTTCAAGACTAAATTTTATTGATGATTAAAAATAATTTTTAGAGACATGATATAATTATAGATATTAATAATATGAATCCCATCCATAACAAATATAGCTCACATAATAAAGAATATAATGAAAAAATGAATCCTTTAACAATCGAAACGATGATAATACTAATATATTATTAACAAATCAATGTTAAAAGATCATATATGATATCATATTAATGTATATGATTCTTGTATAATTTAATAAAAATTATTTAACCGTTATACAGGAGGTTAAACTACCCTCAACCAAGGAAAATTACAAGGTATGGGGTTTCCATCTCACTCCTTATTCCTGTGAGATTCATGTCATATTGCCACTATTACCTTTTGTGTGGTGTATGTACTGCCCATAATTGTATTCTTTGTGTAATACACTTAAATTTATGTGTATTTACATATTTATTATACTATACCTCTTTCGTGTGGTGTATTTTTCATATGTTACTGAATTGGTAAGGGTTTATTTCACAATTTCTTCATTATCTGAGGTTGTTTATACGTAATTTTCTACTGGGACCTCTTTATCATCCACATCCATGTTTCATAAAAATGTTTTTAAAAACATTCTTAATATTATATAATCTATGGGTTAATGTCATTTATACCCTTGTTAACTTTTTATATGATGTTTATAAAGTAATCTTTCCGTCGTTTTCGAAACAAGGTCCTTTTTAACCTTTTCGACAAAATTTAGGTAAGAATGTATTTTTTTAATTTATACGGAGAGTGCGGCTATTTTCTACAATTATAAACTCGTCGAAGCTTCCCTTACAATATTATAAGAATTTTTTCCAAGTAGATGTTTTATTTTATAATTATGTGTTTCTTAAATGATTTCAAAATGGAAAGAGATATTTCTCTAAAAAGGGTATTGATTTCATCTATGTCAACAACCATTGATGGATTTTATGTTTATTTGCAGTTGTTTTATTATGATACAAAACTTCCATATTTTATTGAAGGTTTTGAGATATGTTTGACTATGGATGTTCTATTTTTATACCATTCATTGTATATAGCTAAAATATTGACATTTCGTATGCTAGTTTTAATACGAATGTTTATGATATGTTTAAACCATTTCATATGAGGAATGTATTGGACTTTGTATGTGACGGGTGGAGCCCTCTATAGCTCCTTGATGCATCGGTAGGTCTAATGAGACAACTAGACGTGGGATTGGCCAAGGCCCATTCCCAATATCATTTATTGTTTTGGCCGAGGCCTTGATAAATTGTTTCAGAATGTCTGGCATTATACATTCCCTCATTATAGAAGTAATATTGATGGTTCATGTGGTCATTCTACTAGTAGAATACCCATGATTATGTTTTAATATGGAATTATTTACTCATCTCATATTCTTACCATAAAGGTATTCATTTTTATTATTGGTAAAGGCATATGATTTCAATTATTTACCATGATTAATATTTACATCATTTTCAGCTGTATTACTTACCCTTACTGAGCGTTTGAGATCGCCACTTTCTTATGTTTCATTTTCCTTGGATATGAAGAAGTTAGTTATGTGTGACCTACAGTAATAATCTAGGAGGCTTGGATGTTTCTAATGAAATATATTTGTGTTGTATTTCTCTTCATGTTGTAAAGTTGAACTTATGTATGAATCTTGTTTTCAAGGATACTAAACTAATCAGTCATTCGAGACTTGATTTTTTGTGATCATGCCAATGTTATGTAATAATGCACCGACTCTAGGTAACTGGGGTCGGGGCATTACAGTTGGTATTAGAGGAAGTTTAGTACAAACCTTGGAAACTAGATTTAGATAAACTCTGATTAGAGCACGTACCCCTAAGATAGAATTTGAGGATTAGTATAGAAGAACATTCTAGAATATTGTTATTGTAGAGATTTTGTGAGTTTTCTGAGAAATACATCCATGTCTGGATACGAGCAGGTAGATGTGCCTCTGGCACAGATGTACTTAGGGGTAAATCCTGAAAACACCGCTTTGAGCAAGAATTGAATGGGAACTAGTACACAAAAATGGGCCTTGCTGCGCTCTTGGTTACAACACTCTCCAGGGATATGCTTAGGATATTTCTCATTTTCTTTACAAAACATTATTAAGGGTTTTTGAATATATACTTTCTCAAAGAAAACATTTTTAGGATTATGGATTATATCCATAAACTGTTCAATTCATGTTAAGTGTATTACAAGTTTGGATTTATGTATTGTAATTCATAAACTAATCTAGTTTATGACATTGTTTAGAAATGGCGCCTAGTGGAAGAAATGGAAACTGTATCAATGCATGTACTCCATATTGGGATTGCCCTCCTGTTCACGATAATTATAGTGGAGCTAGTGATACAACTGGTGTTGATCAGCTTATCACCATACTGGGACAACTCACTCAGGTTATGAATAATAACCTTACTCATATGGAGCACCCTGATCCGCAGCGTGGAGGATCAACGTTATATCGCTTCATGAGGAAACAACCACCAAAATTCAATGGGGGTACAAATCCACTAGTAGCAGAGAAATGGATAAATTCCTTAGATAAAATATTTCAAGATTTGGGGAGTACTGAAAGAGAAAAATTTATCATTGCAGTTTACCGCCTCACAAGAGATGTTGATCAGTGGTGGTCAACGATTAAAAAAATGAAGGAAGATGATGAAGTATCAAATATTGAATGGAGTGAGTTTAAATATCTATTTTTAGAAAAAAACTTTCCTCGTGACCATCAAGCAGATATGGAAATGAAATTTATGAGTCTGAGACAAAAGGAGGATGAGAATGTCGCAAAGTATGAGGCTAACCTTATACGGTTAGCAAGGCATGCACCAGATTATATACATAACCCAAGTAGTAAGATTGATCAATTTTTATGGGTTAAAACCATTTCTCTGTTGAGCATTAGTCTCACAATCTTTATCATCTTATGAAGATATAGTCTCATGTGCTATCAAGACAGAAAAGGAATTATCTAAATCTTATGAAAATAAAGTAAAGAAAGAGATGAAGAGAACGATGGAGCAAGAGATAGATAAAGGGAAAAGGGGAAAGAGGGATTTTCCCATTATGTGATAATTGTTGGAAGAAACACCCCGGTACTTGCCTAAAAGGAATAGGAGTCTATTACAAATGTGGAGAAAAAGGTCACCAGGCTCATGATTGCAAGGGAAAGAAAGAGGCTATCAATGTTGAATGCTAAAGTTGTAGATAAATGGGGAATTATGTGAATGAATTTCCTAAGCATTAGGGAAAATCACCTCAGAAAAGGCCAAGGGGTCAAGTCCAATTTTATGTTGTTACTACAGTTGAAGTGGAATAATTAATGTATTTGTGTTTTTAGACTTAAGGATTATATTATGGTTATGAGAATAATGTGATATATATAAGGATTGTACTGCAGTAGTTGTTGTTATCATTAAGTATTTAATATGACTAAGGTAATCATATTTTCAGTATCTGACAATAACAGTAACATTACTTTGTTTGGGAAATCTGATGTTGCAATTGATTTTGGAATTTAGTTATGTTTTATAAAGAGTCTGGACAGAGGTACATTTGATAACTATAATGTTTGGAATGGATTAATTTGAACATTGTATAGTACTGTTTAAGGATAAAACATTTATTATGATTATTTTTGGGATATTATGATACTATAGTTTTACGAAAAGGACAACCTACAGGTCGGGCGATAACCTGTCACGTCGGGCAAAGCTGCAGGAATCGAACCCACAACCATAGTGCGACATGCCTTTATTACCTACCACTAGCCTATAGGAAGTAACTGGTTATTAAAAAATAGTTTTTGTAATCTAAATGGTATGTGTTAATATTTGGAACCTTGTACGATTAAGATAAATATAATATTTTTGAGTTCTATTATCTTTTTGAGTGAAAGATGAGTTTGTGGTAGAAATTAGTTGAGGGTTGAAACTCTACTTGTCAAGTATATATATATATATACCTCTATCTTATTCTATGAAAAAATTAATTCTTAAACTTTAGGGAAGGTAAATTAAAACCAAATTTTTTTATCCTAATACATTATGTTTTTTTAAACTTACGATATTTTAAATCATTATAGATTGAAGGCTTTGAGGCCCTCAATTTTACAATTGTTTGTGATTGATGACCTCAATCACTCCCTATAAATATTTATGTTTTTCCTTTAATTACATGTCTATAATTGCCACCAATGTTCTCCTTTTCTAAACCCTAATTTGGTGGTGACATTCTCATTTCCCTTTCCTTCTTATTAAAACCAAATTTTATTAACCCTATTTCCAATATTGGTTTTCCACAATGGTATTTTCTATTTTCAACCTTTTATTTTCAAAGAACAATTTAAAATTGAGATGATGCAATTATTTAAAGGAGGGTAGAATTTAACACCCCAATCTTCCATGGTACGCTTCTCTTTAAATAATACAGTAGTGTGTGTTGTACGCAACTTTAGGTTCTAACACACACCACAACTAATTAAACTAGCTGTTATGAATAGTAATACCCACTTTTTGAAAATTTATAAATTTTATCTTTCAAAATGGACTTCATATTTTAATCAGAATATCGAAATTATCCTTGGGTGAAATTTTGGTATTTTTCTGAAAACATTCATATTTTGATGAATAGTGAAAATTACTAAATTTTAATTAAAAACAACTTTTTTAATCAAAATAAAAAAGTGATAAATTATGAATTTGAGTGGTTTTAAAGTATATTTAGAATAAATTTTTCCCATTTAATACAATTTTGGTCATTGGACATAACATCATATTTAAATTGTACATAAGAAAGTATCAATCTTTTGATAGTTATTATCTCTTAAAAACATGCATTTTTGTTTTAACAACGGGAATTAATTTTAAATTAATTATTGTCACTTCTGTGTTCTGAATTTAGAAAAATGGATTCCATATTTAGAATTATGAGGCTCAAATTTTGTAAATAGGAAAATTTTATTTTTAGACATTTTGAATAATTACTTCAGGAAATATTTTATTTACCATGGTTTAAAGGTAAATCCAGTAAATAAGGGTAAAAAAAATATTATAATGACAACGAATTACCCTAAAACGTGTCATAAACCTATTTTTTGATAGATTCCCGACCATGTTCCTCTTTTTGGCAATTTTGGGACCCCGTGGATCCATTTGAAAGTGATAATGACACTTTATATTAATTAAGTTCATGTAAATACAAAAATGACATAAGCATATATCTTTTAGAAAAAAAAATTTACATAGGGTTATATATATTATATTTCTGAATATAAATATTCATTAGAAATATAAAATGATGTGAAACATATTGGTATTTTATTTACAATATTTAGACATTGAATAATTAATTATATTTATGACACAATAATGATACAGTATTTTCCTTATTAATAAAAGAATCAAATAATTTGTATTATAAATGTTATAATAAATATAATTTGAATTTTTGGATGAGAGGAACGAATTTTATTGGTTAATATTAGATGTTAGGATTTCTTAAATGATTTTTTACGAATTAATAAAGATTTTAAGAGTTTAACAAATATCAATTATTAAATAGTGTCAAAATTGACATAAATGAGTTTTTAAAACAAATATTATATTATTAATTGTATTATATTACTAAAAATCTATGTTTCAGCCAAATGACATATATAATTATAGGTGTATCATTAATGGACCACTTGGGGGTCGCTTGAAAGTATATATTAACTATATAATATAAAAATTCAAAGTGACATAGTCAATGTCAAACTAATTAACTAAGAGTTAAAACTAGAAGACATGGTTAATATAATGACCCAAACCTGTCTAAAATCTATTGGTTGAAATTATTTCGACCCATACCCACCATAGACTTTGAATAATCCACTTTGGATCCATTATAAACCGAATATAAATTTATTATAAAATAATACTTTAAGTTTTTCCTAAAGAGAACCTCCTCCCCCTTATAAAAGGACACCACTTCAAACCAATTATTCACACCTTAAAAGCCTTTTGGATTGGCCAAAACCTGCCCAAATATTCTCTCAACTTACCTCACTTCAACCTAGAGGCCTTACTTTGATCATAAATACAACCTAATGATCCCTTTTGATCAAATCAAAAGTAAGAACCTAAAGAAGATGTAATGTTTTTACCACCCTCTTTCAAGTTCCTTTCTTCTTCAACATCTTCTATCATTGTTATTTAATTTCTAAAATAATAAATCCAAAATCTTCTATACACTGTGATATTATTATAAATATGGTACAAACATATTCAGTATTCTATCCATTCTTTGAATGACATGTCATCATACGTCCGTACGTACGGCCTACCGTCTCCACGTCGTGGTGTAATTGTTATTCAATACACTATTATTTGGATGGGTATACTAATGATGTGTAATTCATGTAAAAAATAAATATAACATTATAATGATTCTGTATATATGATATACCATCCAATTATATATTATTTTAATATCAAAAAAATGATATTGTCACTCGTGTGTACGTACGGATTACCGTCTCCACGAACACGATGAGATTCATTCCCCATCGTATCCATTCAAGACTAAATTTTAGTTGATGATGAAAAATAATTTTTAGAGACATGATATAGTTCGGGATATTATTAATATACATCCCATTCATAAAAAATATATCTCACATAACAAAGAATATAAAGAAAAAACGAATTTGTTAACACCCAAAACGATGATAATACTATGATATTATTAACAAATCAATGTTAAAAGATCATATATGATATAATATTAATGTATATGATTCATTTATAATTCAATAAAAATTATTTCACCATTATATAGGAGGTTAATCTACCCTCAACCAAGAAAAAGTACAAGGTAAGGGGTTTTCATCTAACTTCTTATTCCCGTGAGATTCATGCCATATTTCCACTATTACATTTTGTGTGGTGTATGTACTGCCCATAATTGTATTCTTTGTGTAACATAATTTAATTTATGTGTATTTACATATTCATTGTATGATACCTCTTTCATGGGGTGTGTGTTTCGTAAGTTACCAAATTGGTAAGGGTTTATTTCACAATCTCTTCATTATCCGAGGTTGTTTATACGTAATTTTCTACTGGGACATCTTTATCATCCACATCCATGTTTCTTAAAATTGTATTTCAAAACATTATTACTATTTTATAGACTATGGGTTAAATTAATTTATACCCTTGTTGACTTTTTATAAGATGTTTATAAAGGAATATTTCCGTCGTTTTCTAAACAAGGTCCTTTTGTAACCTTTTCGACAAAATTAAGGTAAGAATGTCTTTTTTTTAACTTATAGGTGGGTGCAGCTATTTTCTACCATTAAAAACTTGTCCAAGCTTCTCTTACAAGATTATAATAATATTTTCAAAGTAAATGTTTTATTTTATAATTATGTGACTCTTAAATGATTTCAATATAGAAAGAGATATTTCTCTAAAAAGGGTTTTGATTTCATCTATGTCAACATTGTTTGATGGATTTTAATTTTATTTGTAGTTGATTTATTACGATACAAAACTTCGATATTTTATTGATGGTTTTGAGATATATTTGAATATGGATGTGCTATTTTTATACCATTCATGATTTATGGTTAAAGTATTGATATTTCGTATGATATTTTTAATATGAATGTTTATGATATGTTTAAACCATTTCATATGGGGAATGTATTAGACTTTGTAAGTGACGGGTGGAGCCTGCTATAGCTCCTCGATGCATCAGTAGGTCTCATGAGACAAATATATATGGAATTTTCCGAGCCCCTTTCCAAATTTGATTTATGGTTTTGGCTAAGGCCTTAATCATTTTTAGACTTCTTGGTCGAGGCCTTGAAAAAATGTTTTAGAATGTCTGGCATTATACATTCCCTCATTATGGAAATAATATTGATGGTTCATGTGGTCATTTGACTAGTAGAATACCCATGATTATGTTTCAATATGGAATTATTTACTAAACTCATAGTCTTACTATAAAAGTATTCAAGTTTATTATTGGTAAAGGCATGTAGTTTCAATTATTTACCATGATAAATATTTATGTCATTTTCCACTGTATTACTTACCCTTACTGAGCATTTGAGCTCACCCCTTTCATATGTTTCAGTTTCCCAGGATATTAAAAAGTTAGTAATGAGTGACCTGCAGGCATAATCTAGGAGTCTTGGATGTATCTAATGAAATATATTTGTGTTCTACTTCTCTTCAATAGGTAAAGTTGAACTTATGTATGAATCTTGTTTCCAAGGCTACTAAACTAATAGGTCTTTCGAGACTTGATCTTTTGTGATCATACCAATGTTATGTAATAAAGCACTGACTCGGGGTAACTGGGGTCGGGGCATTACAATTCTTATCCCCTCATCATAGAACAATAAATTAACCATATTGAAAAAAAATCTCTCTCCTCTAGTTTTCAAACGAAAATAATGTCATGATGGAATTAAATCGTTTTTATGGTAAGATTATTAGTGGTGGAAAATGATAAAAAAAGAAATTAGAAGTAGTAAATTGATTCCATGAATTGGAAAGAATTTAAAAAAATATTTTTCAATAAATATTTTCCCCGAAATCCTCATCTTATGATGGATAAGGAGTTCCTATGGATAAACAAAAAAGAAAGAACATTCTATCGGGGCATATAAAGAATATATTAAAGGGCTTCCAATATATTCCACTATCATACTTATGAACACAAAAACCCTGGAGGATCCCTTATTTATAAAACCAAAGAAATTTTTATAAAATGACTTTTGATACATGAATTTGAAAAGTATGAAGATATTTATTATCATTCTCCTAAGGTGGAGATGGTTATTATAGACTCTCAATGGTCTCATGGTCTTACAGCGGTGGGCTTTGATTATTCTTCCTCTATCCCCTTCTATGGCGGTGTGTCGAGCATTGGTGATAAGGTATGTTCGAGCTCTATCTTCGGTGACTTTGTAGCGGCAATAGTTTCTTCGTCATCTTTTGCTACTCTTTTGTGGGGATCAGGTTTCTTCTTTCATTGCGGCGGTGGGCTCTGAAACTTCTTCCATAGACTTCTTCTTCAGTGGGTTATGTTCCAGATCCATTGGTTTTTTTCTCTCTCTCGACTTCCAGTGCTACTGTTAGGGCTCCATTTCTTGTTTCGATTTGGGTGATGACATCTTATGATAAAGTGCAGCTGTGAGGGTTCCTCTGACTTCTTCTTCAAGGGATTGTGTTCCGATTCTAGTTTCTGCGGGGATTCAGGTTTGATGTTTCTCTTTGGTTTTGTTGGTTTTTTATTCTATATTTCCGGTCCTCTAGTTTGTTTTTGTGTTCCATGGCATTGACCTCTACCGGTATTTTGACTACTCAAGACTGCTCTGACGTTCTGCTTCACCGCTCCCTTCCAAGTTGGTCTGGTGTAGTGCTCTTCAGGGAGGTTTTTGGATTGTGCGTTTGATTGATCAAAAGACTGTATGAGGAGAACTGCTTCTCGATGGGATCTTGTTTGCATCTTTTATTAATGTTTTTTGTATAAACTTTATTTTTTGGTTGGTTCCCGGTGATAAGGCGGTCCTTTCTGATTTTGAATTTTAATTTTAGAGCTTTCTTGTTCATGGATCTTCAAGGTTTGAATGATTGATCTTTGATGATATTTTAATTTTGGAATGTGAAAGATTCTAGAAATTATACAAGGAACATCTTTAGATGAGGTTTCAGAGGAGGAAGCATCCGTTAGGGGTTGGACATTCATATTTGGACAAATGAGATGGTATGACTTTTTTCATCGAAACCAGGCCCGGGAAACCCAACATGGGATAGCTAGCCGAGCAGTCATGCAATGGTGGAGGCTTGACATAATGATGTAGTCTGGGGAGGGTCATTTCTTGTAGTCATTATATGAGATGATTTTCCTTTTAATGGTTTTTATTTTCTATTGTTGTTAAGATTCACACATAGCCTTTAAAAGTGTCATTTGAAAATACAAAAAAATGGATTCTGGGAGGAATCCCTAAATTGTGGAAGAAAATATGAAGCTTCAAATCAACACTTAGCATATAGTGCAGTGTTCCAACTCAAAGTAACTTGGGTATTATCCTATCCCATTCTATAAGCCCATGTTTTTTAGTGGAAATCAACAATAATAACCTCCAATACAACCAGAAAGGGAATATTTTATCGATATTGTAATGTTCGAGACTGATAATTATGGGATGACATGTACAATTTTTATTAATTAATGAATAGATATTGCGCTATTATATTCTATTTCGTTAAATTTTTCTATATCATTCAAGTTCAGTAGAATGAAATAAACACCACTTTAAAATATATATGATGATTGATCTGTGAGGGAAACAATTGGGGAAGTAATTTCATCCAATGTTTATAAATCCTCCTCAGCTAATATTTGTGAGATGCAAGTCCCATAAATATCTATAACAAAGATCCACAGTTCTCTTGGCTTATCTAGGTAACGTTGATGTTTTGTGAGGAATTTATCATAATTTTATAAACAGAAAACTATGATAACATGGGAGGGGATAATGTATGTATGGATGGAATATGTGAGGAATTCTCAAAGATATCAATAAGAGGCTAATAACTACACCTTCACTCACCCTACCAATTAGTGTAGAAGGATTTTTTATATATTGTTATGCTTCAAAAAAATTCATGGGTTTTGTACTCATGATTAATTATAAACTGATTATCTTCACCTTTGTTTAGTAGAAGATATATGGTAAAAAATACCCAATTCATTATTTTGAGCTAGAAGATATGATTTTTAATTGTAAATCATCTAGAATTAATACTATGGTTCAAAAGGTGACTTATATAATGATCACAAGAGCCTGATGTATATCTTCACATAGGAAGAACTATAAATGCATAAAAGAATTTGGTTAGATCTAATCAAATAATATGATTTCCCTATTCACTACCATCACATAAAATAATATAAGGTATATTATTCCCCTAATATAAAATAACATGCTACCTTATCTAGGATGCAGTTTAAGAAAGACCCCATATTCATTGATATTAAAAGGACGGATTTGGAAATCATAATGGAGGGGAATAAATCATATACTTTCCAAAATTATTTCCTAACCATCTATCCATGAGAATATCAATGAAGCACAAAGGGATTATTTGTATCTATAAATGTAGGATAAATCAGAAATGGAAGGGAATCAATAATAGATCTATATCAATGAATATGGTGTGATTAGATTTGGAACAATACTTTCATTTCCCTCATCGCATGATATAATAAAGTAGATTTTTTATTATTCTAGTATCTTATAATTCTCTATCCATCTTTAATATTCCATGATATATAATGATCTTCAAGATCACTTTTTGTGAGAAAATATGAAGATGGTGATTTTAGATTTTATCTCGAGGTGTTTGGTATGTCATAATGTAAATGTAGAATGAAATATGTCTAATGGGATGATGAAACCACTGACTATACCCACATAGAAATGAAAGAACATCACTATGGACATTATCACTGGTCTCCCAAAAACATCCAATGTAAATGATGTGGTTTGGGTTATGGTGTATTGACTCACCAAGACAACTCACTTTATTTCTATTTGGGATAATTTTTTAGGAACGACACTCGATGTTATATTTGGTGGAAGTGGTCAGGCTGCATGGGGCACTACTTTAGATCATAACCATTCATGATCCAATGTTCACATCTAAATTCTGGAGAATTCATCTACATGATAAGAGTACTGAATTGAATTTCAGAATGGTCGATCACCAACAAATTGATGGCTAACTTGAATGGAATATTTATATGCATAAAGATATCTTGAGAGCCTAATTAATGGAACTAAAAAGTAACTGGGACTAAAAACTCCCATTTTCAGAGTTCTCATACAACATATGCTTCCACTCGAGTATTAATACAACTGCATATGAATCTCTATATAATAATTTTGGTTGAATTCATACTTTTTGGAATGTTGTCGGTGAACGAAATCTATATGGACCTAGTCTAGGTCATGAGATTAAAAATAGTTTTCAAGCCATCCAAAAATATATCAAATCCAATTAGAGTTAGAAAAGATCAATGTTGAAAACAGTCGAGGGAATAGTTAGTTTGATTTTAGAGACAAATTATTCCTCTGAAAATCAATATAGAATATATTCATGTTGTTTGGAAAGAAATTGATGCTTAGAACACGCTATATTGGCCCCTTTGAGATCATTGACCGTATATGAGTAGTTTCCAATCAGATTTCACTTCTAGCAAATATATATCACATTTATGACGTGTTCTATGTATTACTCATGTGGATGTACATACCTAACCCCTCACATATACTGAATCCGGAGGTGGTACAAATAGAGAATGTCCTCTCATTTGAAAAGAATCCAGTGAATAAATTTGATTATGGAGATAATTTTCTAGGCGATAAGACTACTCATCTAGTCATAATACTATGGATGAACCATAATAATTAAGAGGAAATATGAGAACATGGGGAAGTGATGACGGAGAAATACCCTCCCCTAATTTTACATTAGTGCATAAACAGAATTTTGGAGGGAAAATTTTCAAACGGGGGAAGAATGTAAATATCGAAAATTTTATCTATGGAATTTAACCTCATTTAATTATTTTATAAAGTATGAAACTCATAATTCACATAGAGAACCCAATAAAATATTATTCCCATAAATTAAGAATGAACTAAGTTTTATTTATAGAAATTAAAGAACCTATACCCAAGAAATTTTAATTTGACTGTTGGAATGGTAATATGACTATTAAAAATTGTATCATCCCATATTAAATTATAAATAAATTTTGGGCATCTTATAAATGAAAATATGATATATTTATATCATTTTATAATTAAATAAACTTCTTAATAAAAAAAATTATGTGTAGGTATTTTTGTGAAACCTAAATTTTTATTTTAATATTTATAATTAATTTGTTCATTTAGAAGAAATTATATTTTCATAAATAGATTCATAAATTAATATTTTTTTGTTACGAATATAAGATCATTTTATGATATATTAATTCTTTTTTCAACATGTCATAAAGTTGGTTGTAATATTAAAATCTATATTTTTTTTGAATAAATGATGATTTTAATTAAAAAAATAAGTATCTCATATTTTATAAGATATCATAAAATGGACTCTTTTTTAAAATATACACATTGGGAAATTTTTGGGGTTGTATTTTTTTATTTTTCTAAAAAAGATATATTTTTTGTGAATATCGAAATAGAGTAATTTTCAATATTTAATAGTTTAAGTCAAATACAAGAAAATTTGAGTCATCGATGATGTTTGAACAAATTAGTTAAAACTCATATGAACTATTTACTCAGATTATTCACAATAATTTACACTATTGATAGTTTTTATCCTAAATAGTGGAAAAATGATTAAAATTATCAAAAAAATCCCTCCCCTCCAACTATAAGAACCACCCCTCACCACCTTTTCTTCTCAAGAATTCTATGATTTGGATCATTATTATATTCTTCCCAGTTCCTCTCTAAATCATATTCCACAAGTATTTTTTATCATGGCCTCACCAAAATACCATCCCATATTTCCTTAATGCGGTTCTCAAGGACATGACATTCAATAATTAAACTTTTCATTATTTATATTTAATTTCATTTCATTTATTATCTTCCAATCACCTCGACTATCCACGATACAATAATAACTATAGTATAATTTATATTTATCAATGTTATTATCTTAATTTAATATCAATAAGTATCCCTCTTCTATTCATTATTTATTCTAAAAATAAAAACATCCCCATAATGCGTCGATTCACTGCCTTTGTGGAAAACGAGTTTTAGTTTTCCATTAATGCCTTTAGAGATTTTAAAAAACCCATTAAAATGGATAAAAATTATTTTAAAATTTATATGATTACATTTTATGTCTTATATAACTAATATATGTTCATAATGTTAATTAATAAATAAAAAGTAGTTTGTGATGGTCAGAAAACTGCCCAAACAAACTAAATGGTTATCATTATTATTACGTATAAAGAATTGTCCTCATATAAACATATATGGGACCATTTAAATTTATTATATCAATAGCATATAATTACACTTCTGTAGTATTTATTCCATTTGAAAATAACTTCTATAATTATACTCAGGGGAACTAATTATATAATCATGAAAATAATGCCCAAAAACAACAAAATTACCCATTATTACCCATTGAAATAGTCATAAATTATATTTATAACCTTATAATAAATAAAATATATGATTAATAGGTTATTTGTTAAATGATTTATGAATCTAATTTTATTATTCAAGACATTATAGTCTTGTGAAAAACAATTTTTTATTATAAGGTAAGGGATCTCTATAAACTTCCAAATAACATTTGGGTTACACTTTATCATTATTTACATGAATTTATTTCTTTTCTATTTAATAAAATTCTTGTAAATTATATTCATATTTTCCAAAATTATGTATACAAATTAATTCATCATTCATTTATAGAGAAATATATCTTTTATAAGGTTCCCATTTTAATTCGTCCCAATAAGCAAACCCGATTAAATGGAAATTCCCAATTTCATAATAAATTTCAAGTACACTCCATATACTAGTTTAAAACACAAATATTTACCTAAAATAAATCACTTTATCAATAATAACTATGTTAGTTTGATTTTTTTTTCAAAAAAAATTATTTATTTATCTTCTTTAATGTCTCTTAATTATTTTCCCTTCAACCGCACTAAAGTCGCTCATTTCTAAGGTTTCTTAAACACACTTTTTATTCGTTATCACTGTATTTTTACATAAATTTTCATGATATATGAAGATATTCCATTATTATTTTCCATGTATTATTTAAATCTATTATTTCATGGAAACCATCATGTTATTCCCTATTATTATTCTTTATGACGTGATTATGATACCCATTTCATTCTATGGGTAGCCCTTATGCCCATTCCGTATGTTAGATTCATTATGTGGAACATATATTCATGAACATGGTATGTTGGGATCACCCATATAGTGCTCTAATTAATTTGGAAACGTTTACTCTCATGAGATGACAAGTATGAGATTAGGGTGTAATCTTAACCCATTATGGGACATTGTCCACCATATGATATAATCATTGAAATTACCCTTGACTTTTGTTTATGGCATGTTGTATGTTTCCACCACATTCCTATGTTCACATGAATATATGATCAGATTTTCTATATATCATTCTCTAATATGTTTATTTATGTTCCATAATATTTCATCATGATATGGGTTCTAAACCTGGTGCTGTGATTTATTCTTATATTTAATCTATTACTGGGATTTTTAGGTTATACCTTTCTTCATTTCATCCCCAGGATATCCTATATAGATTTTAGAGATCAAAGGTAGTTATGAGATCATTATTGATACTAAATAAATGAAGTTCTCATTCTGGTTTTAGATTTATAATTATATACCTACTCCTAAAAAGAAACAATAATTTGTGATCCTTGGTTTGTATTTGGTGGTTAATTGGGGTCAAAATCATGTAATAATATGTGTAAACTGCTAGGATCACTATAATTGTTACCAAAAAATGAGTTTGTGGGTGTTTGAAATGGAATTATTTATGGGAATCACCTAATGTGATAGGGTAATGCTTGATCTATAATGGATTATTGGTATGTTATAGTCTCTTAAATATGGTCTACACTGAATACAATATAATCATGGTTTGTGGTTTCCTAAATAGTGTATACTGACATGAAAATATGTATTATTATTATTATTCATTTTCTATTAGTGTATAAAATCACATATCTCTTCTGTACTTATATTAAGAATGATTTGGTGGTTTGCAGTTTCTTTTTTTACTCACACATAAAAATTGAATCTTATTGAACGTGCAAACATTTTTTTCTGGGAACCAATAAAGGGAATGGTAAGAATTTCATGCACATGAGATGGTGTATTTGGGTATTAATTGAAAAAAAACCATGGATTTCACGGTAATAATTTTGTATCTATTTCCATATTTTTTTATTCATTTTTCTGATGAATATACTAATCTTCCACCATTGGGGATCCCATTTTACTACAAATTCATGATTAAAATGTATCTATGTTGTTATATCATTTGATATTATTTATATGGTTTCTTACTACTGGGATTCCCATTTTTTCCTTTCCAGTTTTTTATTTCATTGAATAAATGGTTCTTGGTTAACAAATATCTTGGGCATGGTCTACATAATGTATGGTAAAATACCTCACTTCTTGTTGGACTCTACTTATATATAGAGTGTAATTTTGGTGGAAATGTGGTGTATTATATTATAACCAATGATTTGGGATGTGTTATTAAATATTTTAATAAAATACACCCCTTGTGAACCTAAACTATATTGACAATAAATATATCTTTTAAAAAAATTAGGGGTTCAAATTTCAATATAATGACTCTTTTCATTAGTTTATTTACATTTTATTAATTAAAAAAAATTAAATAATTTGATATGATTAATTTAGTCATCCAATTATAAAACACCATTCAAAAAATTTAATTTATATCGATATAAAATATATTTAAATTTTATTTGGAAAAATAAAAAATATAACAACCTATATCCTTAGTGTTTAATAATGGATATAGAGATAATTTAAATTTAAATTATTAATATTTAATTTACACGGTTTAATTAAATTATCCATATTATTATTTAGTTAGTTAATTAGGTAATATTTGATTCAATGTGACGTAAGTGGAAATATCCTTTTTTATAAATAATTTTTTTGGTGGAAAGGGAATAATAATAGAGTAATAAAAATGGAGTTATTCCATAGATACATTATAATGGAGGACAATTAAGGTTAATTCACTCATTTAGTGTGGATGTAACATTGAGAAAAATAATTCCGTAGGATAAATGTATTAGGGTTCTAAATACAGGAGATCCAAATAATTTCCTCAACTTTGGTATCTTCTTATATTCTCTATTCATGGTGGAAAAAGTCTTGGTATGGGGTGATCAAAAGAAGTTGGATTGTATGAGAAATTGATGAATTGAAAAGGTTTATATGAGAACTATGGTTAACTATATGGTTATAATTACATTGTAATATAATCTATCATTAATCATTAAAACTCTAAATTTTCACTATTGACTCTGTAAAATGATTAAATTTGTACAAATGACATTGGAATGATTCCAGTATAAATATAATTCTTTTTGTGCCTCAAATACGAATCCATGTGGTGAAATACCAATAGTTATATGGGGGCCATTTTAAAATGGAATATGATATGTAAATATGATATGAGGGCCTCATAAATTTTACACGTTCCTTATCAATTTATTTTAAATGAGAAATAATTTTAAATTAGTTTAAGAGTAATTATTTACAGTGAATTTGGATGACAATAATAAGTGGATTATTCCATTATGGTCATAAAATCAACTACATTTAATGAAGTCCAATCATGGAATCTATGATAGGATAATCGTATTTCCTTCGCACTTTGTTATGATCGATTTATTTTTGATTGATTTTTTTCGTATTGATTGATTTAAAATGGGGTTTTAGAAAACAATTATATTAAAATAAGTTTAAAAGGTGGATGTTAATATATATTTTTTATATATTGAAACTAGAAATTAGTATTAAAAATCATGAGTACCAAGTAATAAAAATCATCATTTTTTTTTGTGAAAATGTTTTTCTTTACAAAATTATTTTTGAAATTAAGGTAGAATAATTTGATGGATTTTGAAAGGATAAATATTTTAAATATACATTTTCACTTATTAAAGTTGATTTAATTGAATGTGTAACATGGAAACCTTAGTATAAATAAAAAAATGTAAATGTTTGAAATAGCTTTGGATAAAAAGGAAAATTATTAGAAGATTAATTTAGGTGGATGATGATTCAATAAAAGTGAACTATGATCACAATAAGATTTTTAATTATTTAGTAAATGATTTCTTACAATTGATATGATCATGATGAGTTAAATTAAGAGATTTCTATTTATTTGTAAAATTATATATCAATTTTAAATTATTAGAAACAAAGACTCTTTTTATCACATTTAAATATTGTAAAAATTATTTAAATGGGATTATTATGTATTTTTAAACAATAAAATATTTATTTTTCATTATAAAATTAGTTACATGGTTTATAAAATATCATACATGTGTTAATATGTGATTGATTTAGAAAAAATATACGGTGAGAAATGTTACTCACCCCTACATGCATTTTATAGTGTATGTATAGATGTTATTTATTATGATACATGAATGAGAAAACATATTTTATCATTTAAAGTGGTTCAAATCAGCTATTTTGATAGTGGGGTGATATTTTTCTCAACCATGCATCATTTAGGGTGTTTTCCCCTCCCAAATACGTTGATTTCAGTCACATACCATTATTTTCTATAAGTTGTTTGTTTTGACTTTTTTTCCACTACATTGTTGGAACATAGATTTATATAATGGTTTTTTGAAAGATTATTCTTTTAGATAATGAATATAAAATATTTATTTTATATATATATTTATTTTTTATAACAAAAAATCTCCCCCTAATGATGTTATAATATCCCTCGACACTAGTTTACATCCTCTATTGATCAGAAAATGTGATTAAGGCTATACATAACTTTCTCTTATGTTATAGGTTTTGGATATAAAAGGAAACCTTTAGAATTGTCATTAGAGCAAGTTTTAATGGTTTTTATTAATAATTATAGTTTTTATGGAGATTAGGTTGAAAATAATCATGATATTACCAGAAAAAGGCATAAATAACTTATTTTTAGAGAAACATCGGCGACCAAGGAGATTGGAAATGATGAGTGATTTGTGTATCTCTAATAATTTTTTTTTTCTTTATTCATTTTCGCACACACACACACACATGGTTTGGATAAGGGACATATTCATGCATCATGATAGATGCAGATATATATTACATATGTTTTAATTAGATTTTTTAAAATGGTTTAATTTACTATGAGTGGTTTTGAAATATTTAAAAATGGTTTTGAAATGATTTTTGTTTTGAAAACGAATTTATAAGAAATTATTTTTCATTTTTTTTATGTAAAAATAATTATAATTAGTCATGAGAAGTATAATATAGATACTAAAATACATATTTATTTTTTTAGATATTTTATAACCCTAGTGATAGTTAATATGACATATCTTTTTAGTGCATCAGTAATTTTTTTCTATAATTGTATAAATTGGTCCCTATAGAGATCCTATATAAGATAAGGAACTTGGGAATTTGGAAATAATTTATGGACACTTGAATTCTTGGTCTATGTGATTCAAACACATTTATGAGGAAGCTATTAAAACTGTTTTATGGGAGAGAATAAATATTCATAATTTAAAATGAATTATCCTCCTACATATAATAAAGATAGTTAGGTAAAATAAAGTTATCATTGGTTGTAAAAAATCAATTGAATCGTCTAGTTCATTCACACTCCTCATATATCCTATATGGATTTTACTACTTACATTTTTTAGGGCATAGCTCGTAAATGATGAGAAATAATTTTGAAAGAAAAGATAAAGAGTGATATCTAGTGGGATGTATTTTAGAGGATTTTTAGTTAGTATTTATACCCAAAGACTTAAAATCTGAGAAAAAATCAAGAGATTATATATTATGAGAAAAAAACAGTATAGTGTTGGAATATTCTCAAAAATTTGTAGAGATGGGATGTTTTTCAGTAAAGTAGATTATTAATGATAACCATAATTGTAGAATATTTTATAATTGTTTTTGACCTAATATTATGTCAATGATTTTCATGTTATAACTTCCTACTTATGAGATTAGGGGGAATAAATATTCAATGGTGTAAGATGAAATGATATATGATTGATGTTTTAGTGCATCAATTCCTTAATGTAGTTTAGGAATGATTTTATCTGGTGGTTATAAGAGAAAGTAAAATTAATTTCATCAATGGTTAGTTAGAAGAAATTATCAATATCAAATTTTCTCAGGGGTTTAGACAACTTGTGTGTTATCAATGTAGTGACATAATTTATTTAAATTTTGATTTCTAGACAATCCATTAAATTTTTATTTATACTGGAAACAAATAAACATAAAGTGTTTTTATAGGTAATATAGTGGTGTAAATTTTAATTAGACATGAGCATTTAGGATTCTATCAAATGAATAAAATGAATATTCCATTAACATTATTGTGATGACATGTTTTAATCATTGTTAGGGATAGATATATAAGAATTATAGTTAGTTTTTTCCTTTATATCATCTATTGTAAGAATCAAATGAAAGATCTATGATATCATGAGGTATGTTTCTTATTTCATCTACTCTGATATTTCTTATAGTTAATATGGGAATTTGATCCATTAATATCTAAAGGATTAGTAAGAAAACTAATTCTACTTATAATTAATGTCTTATACTATGATTATTGAGATACCTTTTGTGTAAAACTATAAAAAGGGATAGAATTATATTCTTATTGTATTATATTTAGTTATGTTGAAATAACATGGGACTTTTTTCTTACAGGATGTCACACATAGAATCCATATTGTAATAAATAAGATGGTAATTGTTATAGACCATATTGAATAATATTGTCAAGGAGTTTCTTTTACATTAATGTATGGAATTGTTCACTATTTTTTGGGTAAGAGATACATTCATACAAGACAGTAATGATTTTTTATCAGAAAAATTAGAGCCTTAATGTTTTAATTTATTTGATAGATTCTTGTATTGTAAGAATAAAATGATAAAACTCAGTTAGTAGATATATTGTAGGATTTGATGGATAGGTTTCATAAATGATTTTTTTAGATTACCATATTAAGGATATGTATATATCTCTACGTAATTGTTACCTAAAAAAACAATGATATATTGTACTTTTTATCACATATGACTTGAATGTCTATGAGGGATGAAGTCATAGTTAGATGATTTTTTTAATGAGATTCATCTGACCAGGTGTATCACCCTGGGATACACTGATTTTGTTTTCTATTAAGGATTATAGTATTTTATGATTATACCATTATTAATATAATGTAAATTAGATTAATGTGAAATATAAGTAACCTTTACTATAATATTGTGATTTTTTTTTCAATTTATAGGGTCTAAGTGGTTTTATATGATCAATTTAAAGTGAAGTAATCAAAAAATTACTGTAAAGTGTAAGGATCTTCCAAAGGTGTATTTTCAAACCAATTAAAAATATTATCAGTTTTTGGTATTAATATTTTTTGTTACCAATCCTCAATGAGTTTTTATACCCTTGATAAATTATGAATTTTTGAGACGCCAAGACATAAATATTGGTTTTTTCAATTATATATTTATTTAGAGAAGATTTAAGGATGATAATAGAATGAATTTAACGATTAATATCATGATATTTCATAAACATTGCTTTTATGAAACATTAACTAAATGGTAGTTTTGGAGCTAATATTTAATGTTCATGGAAAATTTGTCTTTGATAAGGATAATTTTGTTGATATAAGGATGGTGGAAGAAATGAATTATTTGGTTAATACAAAGAATGTTTTTCAAATTCAGATACTTATCTGATTAGTGAGATATTATAGGTTCTTAATTAAATTCTTATCTAAAATATAATCATTAATTCATATAGTGACTCTGAAATATGGGAAAATTTTGTGGGGATATATGCACTATAATATTTTTAATGAACTCAAGATAAGGTATAATTTATCACAAATAAAGATGAAAAATGGTATTTGGTGTATTATGATACAATGGGTGTTCTTTTTTTATGCATTATCATATATGGAGAGAAATTAGTGGCATATAGATAGGGTAAATTATGACCAAACAACTATCGGACATAGGAATTGAATTTTCTGGTATTTGGTTATTATTTAAAAAGTTAGAGGATTTAACTATTTATTGAGAGACTTATGGTTATTTATATTATAAAAATATTTAGTACATTATATACTAGTCATATTTAAACTTATGTAAAAGAATATATTTAGATTATCATAAGACGTTATATGTTAATTTTTCATATAATCTTGAAATGGGTGTTTATGCATTATATCTCTTATGTAGGAAAACTCATACGGTAGTAGAATTGGATGAATAGTATAATTTGATGACCACGAGGGTGAATATGAGTATTGAGGCTCTTGAGTAGGGTAACCATATGGTATTATATTGGATTTATATCCTTATTATTTCTATAGATTTATTGGGGAATGAAACTAATAATTCACATCTGAGAATTAATGACATAATAAATAGTAGATACATAATTAATGGGTGGTATTTTGTAATGGATTTAGTACTCTATTTCTTGGTGGTTATATTAATATATTT
This sequence comes from Viscum album, assembly GCA_963277665.1. Taxonomy (NCBI): domain Eukaryota; kingdom Viridiplantae; phylum Streptophyta; class Magnoliopsida; order Santalales; family Viscaceae; genus Viscum; species Viscum album. The sequence continues at coordinate 246,107,868 of OY728157.1, read as the reverse complement.
ATATAGTGTTTTGTAAAATTACATCATAATACTAGTTGTATAGTTAACCAAGGATTAATGAGAATTTATAATATCACTTAATGAAACTTATGGTGGGAGGGGTTAATTAAAAAGATCATTGGGTTTGAATTTTTATACCTGATTTATTAGAAAAAAAGTCTAAAAATTTAAGACATCTGGGACCTTTAATCCTTTAATGATTCCAATATTGAAATGGTTGAATATTATAGTACATTATTTAGTCAATATATCATGTTCAATAATGAAAATAGATTATATCTAGATCATTTTGGACCAACCAATAAATCAAAAAAAATCCACCTTTTGGAAAATAGATTAATAATAAGGATTGGGTAATTTTTATGCAGAAGAGTTCATAATGTCTCATTTTTAATAATGAATTATATCATATGGAGAAACATTTTTAAATTCATGGTTTTTAAGTGGAATATGTTTGTATCTCTTGTTAATGATGTATCACTCTGAGATTTTGAAATAGTAAAATTATATTTGATAGATTATATGAAAACAATCACCTATATTATAAGAGAATTTAAATCCTTGGGAAATTAAAATATTTTTTTTCAAATTAAACATGATCACTTCGATATCTTTCAATATACACAATACTAGAATTTAGAAAAATGTGATACTCTTTTATAATATAATTATTTAAACATAACCATTATAACAAAGCCATTAAGATGGTGTGTATGAATGGTAATAAATGAATTATAAAAAATTTATAGTTTATAAATGTATAAAATAAATTCAATTATTATCTATTTATTTGAAATAATATAAGGACCATTTGAAAGGGTAGGAATATTTTTCCAGAAAAACCCATCTTTTTCCAAAAGGTGGTGTATTCATGTGTTGTGCACATAATATTAAAAACTTATTATGAATATTATAAAATATAATTTGAAAATTAAAATTCATTTTTTTAAAATGTCAAAATTTCCTTTGGGTGTCGTTTTTGTTTCTGAAAATAATAAATTTTCATGAATATTGGCAATTACTGATTTTTATTGATAAATAACTTTTAATTTAAATTATTAAAAAAATTATGTAATATTTTAAATTTTTTTATTTAAAATTATTTATCATTTATTAATGTTTAACTAATTTGGTCATTTTAATCAATTTTATATTGAACTATTAAAATAAAACATTCTACACTTATTAGAATTTTCTCTTTGGAAAACTGTTCTTTCATCATACATGTGGTTTAATTTTACATTCAATTTTTACATTAATATTAATTAAATTTATAAAATTGGTTGAAATACAAGAATAATAATAATTTATATGATCTAATATGATTAAAATAATTTCATAAAGAATATTTAAAATATTAAAAATTAATTATTGTGGTTATGGTAAAATTGGTTTACTGAGTGTTAAAATAAGAAGGAAATGTTTAATGATTACATATAACATATACAACACCCATTTTATGAAAATATCACTACAATATAATCTCTAAGGTTTTATAATGACCAATTTTTTGGATTTTTTATGATAAAATTGGAGAAATCACTTCATCTTTTCAAAAAATCCTTTTGTGTCTTCTCCCCCACATATAGAAATACACCACCACTCCACCCCTCTTCAAACCTCTAAAACCCATTTTTTTATCTGATTACTACCCTAATAAATTCCTTATATACATACCCACATCCTATAATAATTATATTTAATATTAATATTTCCAAATAAGGCTTTTGGTATAAACATAAATATGCTCTCTGAATAAACAGTAAAATTCTTAAACATTTGTATTTGTTTTATTTTTTATTCAAACTCTTTAAAACATAAAAAAATATAATAATATAATAAAAAATGTATATTTTATTTTGATATATTTTATTTTATTAATATAACAACCTAGTTTCATCTCCACTTGAATCAATGAGAAATGAGACTGTGAATCGTGTGTATGGAGTATTTCCTCCTTGCAAACCAATGTAATTCGTTTCCATCACTCCATATCAAATATTTATATAATTATGGATTTAAAAAAAAATTATTTGATGATTATGAAATTATTATAAATTTTTAATTATGATAGAATATATACCATATTACATTCTATTATTTCTGGGATATGATAAAGTCACCCATGTGTATGGCGGATAACTGCCTTGCAAAGAGTTTTGATTTTTTTTAGTTTATGTTTTACATGAATAGTATTAAGGTTAAGGATAGTGAATATATGGGATATTTGAAATATATCCATAATTATTTATATATAACATAAAATCTAATTTCATACCTTTGAATACAATAGAAAACAATAATGTCACTATTTGTTGGTGTGGAATACCTCCTCCACATATTGATGTGTAATGTCCTTATTTATATTTTAACATAGATTGTAATAAGAATGTATTTGATTGAAATAAATTATATATATTAAATAATATTCATTATTTAATAATTAATTAATATTTATTTACCTTTTGTTCCATCCATAAAAAACTTAAAACATCGTTCATGTGTAAGTAAGACCGACCATCTCCATGAACTGTGTAATACATTTTATACCTCAACATTTGATATATTATTATAAATAAATATAAAATGAAATATTTAAAATTAATATCAGGGATAAAATAATGGATTTTATATTACCATTATCAAATTAAAATTTCCAAAATTACCAAACTAAATCACACATAACGAATGAATAAATTATCACGGACAACATTGCTTTTAACAGAGAATTGTTAATAAATGGGTGATACAAGACTATAATTAAATCATATATGTAATTAAATATAATATTATTTCTATGTAATAGATTAATAATAGAAATATATTTATTAAATAGATTTTTTTGAAACAAAAAAGGATATTTGAACCCCATGTAAGGGTTTCTCGTCTCTCTTTTACTTCCATGATACATATGAATATTCTCTGCTTATTCATTTGTGTGGTGTATATACTAACCCTTTATATATTATATATCATGAATATATTTATATTCATGATATTTTATGATTCTTTTTATTTTATTTCTTTCTAGTAGATTAGTATTGAAAATTTATCAAAGTACTAAGGGTTTATTCCAAAATTTTAACATTATTCGAGATTGTTTTTGTGTAAGTATCCATTGGGAGATAAAATTAATATTTATATCTTAAAATAACTCTATTTTATTTTTCTCGGTTTATTCATGAACATTTTCATGTAATTGAAAATTTTATCTAATATTTGGTACATAAAATGACTGATAAAATATTTTTTAAGAAAAACTGACTTTATTTCTCTATTCGGATGAAAATCCCTTTTCATCATAACCCATTATTTCTAAAAGATAAAAAAAATTATTAAAATTAATAAAATTATTTGTTAAATAATGTTTTCCCATTTTTCCTACTAATTTTTTTTTGAATTAAATATTCATGTCATTTTTAAAATAAGGCTCATTTAGATTTCATTGAAAATTTGAAAGAAAAGATTATTTTAACATCTATGAAATGGATAAAATTCCCCATAATCATGAACATTAAATATTTTAATAAATATTAAAAAAATAAAATTTTATTATCAATTAATATTATTATTAATTATTTTTTAATCTTTTTATTAAAGGTAATTTTGAATGTGCAAAAGATATTTTCCTCAAAAATGTTTTTAATAACATTTTAATTGTATTATTATAAACTTGAAATATAAGTCCATTATTTTAGTTATGATTCACTAGGGATATGTTATATTGATGTCATCCTTATTCTTTCTTTGGATGTTTTATGATAATTTTGACTAAGGATATTCAATTCTATAACTATTCATCAGATTATTTGTAATGGTTTAGGATTATGTTTATTTGAATGGGGGTAAGTATTAACTTTCTGATTGACAGTTTTCCAATAAAATATTTTATGTTGATTAATTAACACATTTAATATGATGAATAATTTTTTTTACTGAGTTATGGGTTCATACTAGTTATACGTATCCCCTCGATGCATCAACAAGTCCCATTAGACAAATTAGTTCTTTTATTTAGATGGGGTTTTATCCATATATTTAAACTGTGTTTTGAAAGTTCTTAATTTTTTTAGATGTTTGGAGTTATGAATTTTCTCATTATTATATTATTTAATTCTAATTTATTATTCAATTAGTTAGAATATCCATAGATAATATTCATTCTTATCTGTTTCTTTATATGAAATTATTCGGTCATCATTTGTTTCCTCTATATATTTTTAATTGTTAAAGAGGATGTGTTAATGTTATATACAATTCCATATTTGTAATTATAATTTATTCCTTATATATTAAATTATAATAATTTAATTACTGAGAATATGATATTTCCCATTTCTTATGTCTTATTTTCCCCCAGGAATCCCAAAAGTGTTCTTTTATTAGTATAAAAGGATATTTTTAGGGGAATAATGGTGTTAAGAAAGTAAACACTTTGTGTATTTTATGATTAAAATTTAATGTGACATTATAGTATATATCCATTTTACTTATAACAAAATAATATATTTATTCTATTGGGATCTGATACCTTGAATCTAGTTACAATTTAATAAATTATACATCATTTATAGGATACTAGAATCAAGGTTGATATTAATTGTATCAAATAATGTTTATTAGAAACATTGTGAACAAGATTATGGAACACCTAGATTAGGGAACATGACCTTATGATAGGTAATTAAAAAAATTACAAAAGAATGTCATCTTTTAAATATAGATATTTTATGGTTTTTTCCAAGAAAAATAACCCTATATATATATTACAAGTTGATATGATTCTAGAATAGATGTACCAAGGGGTAATAACTATGAAAAAGGAATGTGTATATTGACTAAATCATTACCTGGTACCCAACAACAGGCCTTATTGGGCACCTGGTTTGTCACTACTATTGGATATAATTAGCACAATACACATTTACATTACAAAATATTATTAATTATTTGAAAAAAATTAGAAACATTCCCAAAAAAATCATGGTTAGGTTTATAATATTATCCATTAATGAAATTTTAAATTTTTATTAAGGGTTCTACTATTTTTGTGGTCATAAATTATATTTCAAAATGTCATTATACAAATTATTTTCAATTTTTAGAAAAGGAACATTGTGTAAGTAATGTATATATTACCAATTCATGTAATCCATATAATAATAATGATCATTTCTTGGATGGTCTTAACCATATATTTCTCAGGAAATTTGTCTCCCAAACATTCTCAACATACAAGGACATAATTTATTATTCAATATAAATAGATAAATAAATCTCTATGTATTATGTATTTTAATGGAATAAAGTTAAAAATAAAAATATGTAGCATAAAAGTATTGTGGCTAGAAGGGAGTGGTGGGTTTCCGTACATGTGTTAATTGTAGAAAGAAAGACACTGGTACTTCCTTGAATGGAATGTGAGTTTTCTACCAGTGTGAATAAAAATGTCACCATGATCATAACTTCACAGATAATAAATAAATTTATAATGATAATATTTTCAAGTTTGGGGATTTGGGAAACTATGAAATTTAATACCCCAATCATCACGAGAATATTCCTCAAATTAAGATAAGTGATCATGGATCAACTTATTCTATTACCACTAACAAGGTGGAATGATTAATGTGTTATTGTTTGGATTTATGAATTATGTAACTAGATTTTTTTTATAAATTATATTCAATTTATAATAAATCATGAAAATTATAGTATTGTACAATAGTACAATTTCATAAAAGTTATTAATTAAGATGTTGAATGGTACTGATGACCAGGAAAATTGATTTAGTGAAAAGTTGAATCTCCTGTAAAAAAAATTACTAGGGTAGGAAAATGTTAATATATGCCTAATTTATTGATAATAATGACATGTTTATTTGATATTGTTTTTACCATGATATTATTTATAGATTTGATGGTTTATAACAACTTTTCTAGAGTTTACCGCAATTTCGGATTTTTCCAATATGTTTAAAAACCTGAGATTTTTTTTGGTGAATGAATTTTTCAATAATGGTTTTATGGTGATAAAAGTATTTAAATATTTATAATGTGAGATTGTGAGGAAAAATATATTGTGTGGGGAAAATAATGTTTATTTAGGGACAATACATCAAAATTGTTGTACTTTTACTTTATATAAAAATATTTGGGGTGAGTCTTAAGGATACATATATATGGACTAGATTAGGTTTCACTTTGTGTTGTATTGAATAAATATTTCTAACCATTTTAGTTTTAGAAAATTTCTTGATACATTATGGATAAATTTTCTTTCAAATGGTCTATTAAATGTGATTCACGTATAAAAATTCAATTTTTATATTTATTTATTGGAGTATGAAATGATTTTGGAGTTTATTGAAGAAAAAAACTATGAAAATATTCAAATTATGTATAATCATATCAATTAAGAATATATTTATGTGATTATTTTTTAGATTGTGAAAAAACTCATGAATTCCTAGAAAAGGATCATGAATGAAAATGTTCTTAAAGTACCATCATTTCTGATGAATCAATTGGTGCCTTAAATCATTATAGATATATGATTTTTCGTGTTTATATTACATTTATCATTCACTTTCTTATGATCAATGACATCTATCACTCACAAAAAGTATTTTGCTGTTACACTTTTCTATCCTATACATCTCTTCACATCCCACCAATTTTCTTATACCTAGAAACCTAGTTGTATGACCATTCCATATGACCTTTATACGTGATGTTTCCTTGTATAAAGAATAATTTTTATTAACTCTTCTAATAATTTGTAACTTTAAGTAGGGTATTTCCAAATTCCAAACTCTTTATTATTGAGATCAAGTCGAAATTGTAAGGACACAATTTATTTATAGGATAGATTATATCACCCAAATATTTTGAAATAGGAAAAAATTATTTGATGCCATACATGAAACAAAACAAAATGATTATAAGATAATATAACACCGATATAATTTAAAATACATTTTTTATAAATAAAGTCAATCAATTCAATAGATTTAAATGCCCACAACACTGTTTTTGGAACTTAGTGAGATACACAATAAAAATATTATTAATTAAACATGGTCATTACAACCTAGCCATATTGATTGAGGGTATGAATTGTAATAAACCAAATTTTTAAAATTAAATTATTTGATAACATATAAAATAAAATTAGTGGTTATATATTTATTAGAAGTAAAATAAAAACAATTTGAAAAAACAAAGAATTATTTTTTGAAAAACAGTTTTCTTTTAAATGGAATTTTTTCATGATTTATGAAAATAATTTAAAATTAATTTTTACCACATTTATAAAAAAAATTTAATGAATACAATTTATTTTTAAATAAGAATTTTAAAATAATATTTTGATGAATTTTGGTTTTTTTGAAATTATTATTTTCTAACAAATACTAAAAATAACGAATTTTGATGATATTTTTTTCATTTAAATAATTTGAAAAATTAAGTTACATTTAAAATTATTTTAAAGTAAAAATAGTTCAATTATAATAATATTTAACAAATTTTGGTTATTTGGACTGTCACGACTGGACTTCGTTGAGATACAACTTTAATTTTAAATTTGTATTTCGTGAATTAATTGCATGTTTATTTAAATTGCCTGGTTGTGGCACAAGCCGAACCCGATGTGGGTTGCCCATTGTGGCAACAATGTGTGCGCGCGAGCCTTACACCGCTCGGCGCACGAGCAAGGCACGGGCAAAGCCGTGTGGCTTTTCCATTTTAACGTGTGGTGCCCATTGCGCGGACGTTTCAAATACCAGACGATTAACTTCAGTTTTCTTATTATTATTATTATTATTATTACTATTATTATTATTATTATATTAATAAATTATTATGAATTTTATTATTATTAAAACCTTTTATCTTTATATTATTTCATTTAGTTCTTTTATTTAATTAATTTGGTTGTTTATTTCTTTTTATTTTTGTTTATTAATCACCCCCATGCAAACCCTAGCCACCACCCTGTTTTCCTTTTTTTTCGTTCTTTCTTTATTTTCTCCACTTTCTTCCTCCCCATGCATCCCCTCTCTCCCTATTTTCTTCTTATCTCCCTCCCATCCTCCTTCTCACCCTCACCTAAGACACTCCCCCACTCTCCCTACCTCTTTACTTCTTCTCTCCCTCTCATCCTCCTTCTCACCCTCACCCATCGTGCTCCCCCACTCTCCTTCCAGTGTTGCGCCGTGCCCCACCTCTCTTTCCTCCTCCCCTCTCCGTCGGGCCCTCCACCCCTGACCTCCCTCATGGCCTCCCCCTTTCCCTCATCTCCCTCCAGCGACGCGCCCAACAGGCCCCTCCTCTCATCCTCTGCTCCACGGCCAGCCACCCCACAACTCCCTTCCTCCTCTATCCTCCATTCCACCAGACTGCCTCCCACACCCTGCTCGCACTGCCAGACCACCTCCTGCACCGCTGTTGTGCTGTCGGACCGCTATCTCGCAAACCGCTCACGCTCGTCAGACAACCGTTGTGCCCTCCCTCGTCACATTCCCGACGTTCCACGATCAGGGTTTGTTTTTTATTTTATTTAATTATTTTCATTGGTTTAATTGATATTTATGTTATTTAATTATTAATGCATTTGTTCAAGTGTTAAGTAATTAATTTATTGTTAATAAATTTCTTAATCATTTTATTTATTTGAATTGGTTAAATTGATAATTAATTTATATAATGATCATTACATTTGGTCAATTGTTAATTTATTTAATTGATTATTATTAAATTTGTTAATCATCTAATTTAATTGAAATTGTTGAATTGTTAATTAATTTATTTAGTTAGCTTTAGAGTTTTATACTTATTAATCAACTTATTTAATTGTTATTGTATTTTTTTAACGGTTAATTAAATTACTAATATTTTCTAGGTTCGCACTGTGGTGACTTGGTCTACTGTTTTAGGACATTTTTTACGACTCAATAAGGTGAGACTGTTGCACAACATGAGGTTACACCGTGTCAATTTTCGTTCCTATTTGAGGTAGGTGGTTTCACATGCTTAGGGCATTTGATCAATTAGCCTACTGGTTTGATTAATTTAAAATGTCTTTTATTTAAATGTTATTGTGAGTTGTCGGTTTGACTGGTAAAGCATGGTGTTTTACTTTTATTAGTGGATTGTTTAGATTTTCAGGTTTATACTATGTTGTGCCTCAGTTTTTGAACAAATCCAGCAGTTGAAATTTGATCCTTGTTGCAGTCTTAGTGTGCGTCTGAGTGGGTTTTTCACTATTGATTGTGTTGTTTTATTTTCATAAAACTACTAAACCAATTTTTCAAATGTTTGATAAACTTTGGTTTTGGTTCTCGAAATTCTGTAGTGCTTGCATTTTGTGATGTTCTATGTTGTGTGTTGTGTCTTGACCTTGATTAGTGGGGTGCACTTTGAATATTGAGCACAAAAGGGGAAGCCTGGGTACTAGGTGGGCGGACTGGACTAGCGTGCTAGTGATACGAAAGTGTCCTCGACCCAGTTTCACTTAGCGGTATTGACGCTTAAAACACTAACTAAACATTGGATTATGACTGGAGACCACTATGGTAGGAGGTGTTTTTCTACCATTGGCTCGTGCATGGGAATGTATGATATGGTTCACCAAGAAGTGAGGTTTTAGGGACCCACATAGCTTTATTACTTTAGGGCCTCTCCCACTTTTGTTGCTCCTGTGTGATTATATACTCATCACTGGTTGGTTTTGGTGAGTTCTGTGGTTTCAAAAGGTAAGAATGATTCATTTTCTTTCAATACCAAAACCCCTTTTCCCTATTTTGAAACTTTCTTTCTTTCTTTATAAATTGTTTCCTTCAAAATGTTTGTGCATTTATTTACATTCTCTAAAATCTGAAGCTGCAAACTGATTTGGTCATCTAATCATTTTTATGCAGAATCTTTTTTCTGGTGGCAACCTATTGAGAAATTTCACATATCCTACTTACACCCTTGGGTGTAAGTAGATTTTATTGGGTCTGATGATGGGAAATTCCCTGGTTTTGAGCATGGTGGTCTAAGTTGTTGGTTGGCTCATCTGATTTGGTGCTGGTGGCGGAGGCCTGACAGTGATATTCTTCCATCAGGTGACAATTTCTAGTTTGGTTTTTGGTCACTTTTTTTGGAGTTAGTTGTGTTTTAGTTGTAGTTGCTCTTTTTTTTGAGACTCATTCTTGCTATTCTTAAAAATTGTGGTTGTAATGTTGATTTTGGAATTAACTTTACTTATGGTTTGTTTCTGGTTGTTATACAGGTAAATCGTTCCCAAGAATTCTAAATTTGTACCCGGGCACTTGTGCCAGCCCGTGGGGATCGGGAACGCCCTTTGGGCCTTGCCGCGGGTTGGTTCGGGTGTCGAGTTGATGGCGACCCAATTCGGTTCGTGACAAAATGGTATCAGAGCCAGGTTTAGCTCTTGGTTTATGTTATTTTGGATTAGTTTGTCTATACAGATATTGGGCCTATCGGGGCTCGGAATTCATGTTGCGAGTAGGGTGTCTGACCAGCATGCCTCGTGACTGATACTGAGTCACCATGGGATGGAAGGATGCTTGTTTGACTACTTTTCTACGTGCGACGTACGAGCTGCATACTGTACATGGACACCAGGCAAGAAAGTAGTGTTTTGACCTGAAGTCATTTTTTCCTGTTTGGTTTACGGATTATTATTTATCTTGCTGAAAAATTTGGTTCCTCTTGAGATATATGATATTGATGGTATTCCATTATGATTGTTTCCCTTTGCAGTAGGATGTACCCCCCCCCCCCCCCCCCGGAGAGCTCCCATGCACCCACGGGAGGAATCCGGAGAGAGTTCTCCCACGCCGCTTGATCAAAGATTGGTAGAGGCTATGGTCAAAGCTGTTCAGGCTTTGGGAGAAGGGGCGACTCCTACCCCCGCCCCATTTCCGGCTAGAGGGGAAGAATCTGGCTCCAAGAAGGATAGATCTCAAGAGTTTCTGAAGAACAAACCTCCTTCATTATGAGGTAGTTAAAAACCTCAAGAGGCAGAGGAATGGCTTTACAAGATAGAACACATGTTCGAATTTCATGACATGCCCGAGGAAGTCAGGGTGAAGTGTGCTTTTTTTTAGCCAGATGGTTCCAGTCGCAAATGGTAGGAATCAGTGGTCCAAGATGGGAAACATGAGCACATGAGTCGGAAAGATTTCAAGGTTATCTTCAACGAGAAGTATTGTCCAAAGTTCCTACCCTACACTAGATCTCGAGAGTTCATGGATCTTTCACAAGGGAATCAGACTGTGATGGAATATGTGAACCGCTTAACTGAGCTGGTGTGGTAGACACCTGAGATAGTTTCGAGCGAATTCTTAAAATCTCGGAAGTTTGAGAAGGGCCTTTGACCAGAAATCCACGCTCAGGTTTTCTTATTCAAGATGAAGACTTATGCTGAGGTGTTCAATTGTGCTTGCATGGCCAAGATTGACCAGAGAGGATAGTCGGGGTTTTTTGGATCAGTGTCAGGTTTTGGCAGTGGCAGTTCCTCAGAAAATAAGAGGAAGCATGATGAGTAGTGGAAGAAGAGTGGTGGTGGCTCAGGCCATCCCTCCAGGCAGACATCATCTGGGGATTCTGATGTGAGGCCCATTATGTTCCATCACTGCGGAAAGGCTGGGCACATCCAACCTGTGTGTCTACATCCTCCCATACCTTTCTATGGGTGTGGATTCATGGGGCAACTACAACATTTCTTTGGGACTGTATGCCCTTACTAGAGTGGGACTGGATCTATAGCTTCCATGGGTGTATCAGTGCATTCAGAGCTGACCAGGTTGTTGGGATCTCAGTTCGGTGGTTGTGGTGGCAGGACTAGATCATCTTCTGGGCAGAGCCAGATTAGGGCAGAGCCGTAGGCAAGTGGTCTCTCTTAGGCAGGGACCAGTCAACTGCATGTTGTGGATCATGCACCAGTGGGATCTGATGTAGGGCCTTTCACTGTTCAAGGTACCATTCTGGTTGCATCTTCTATATCTGCAGTTTTATTTTATATTTGTTCTTCAGTTTCTTTCATATCTTATTGCCTTGTGAATCTATTGAACCTACCAACTTAGCTGTTATCATTTTCTATGGAGTTGGCAACACCGTTAGGGAAAAGAGGGAGCAAGGCCTTAGGTGCCCATCATGTGCACTCTCTGTGTCGGGAGTCGTGATGGAATGGGATTTCTTGGTCCTTGACATGGACCTATTTGATTTGATCCTCGGTATGGACTGGATGGTGCGCTTTCAGGCGCACATTGATTATTATCGACGCCGAGTCATTTTTACGGCACCAGATCGGACTCCCCAGTTTTGTCATGGAGAATGGGATCCTCAGTAGGTACATGCGGGACCTCCACTACTTGAGTTGGGAAATCTTACTTATCAGTTATCGTCGCTCGCACGGGAGGAAGATGGTGGTGTCCCTCAGGGCGGGTCACCTCGTGTAGTGGTTGAGTTCCCGGAGGTCTTCCCAGATGATTTTTCAGGCTTACCCCCAGAGCGGGACGTGGAGTTCTCAATCGAGTTTTCACCAAGAACACAACCTATATATCTTCCCTCAAACCGCATGGTCCCCACCAAATTGAGGGAATTAAAGATAAAGTTGGACGATTTGGAATCCAAAGTATTCATTCACCCGAGCGTCTCTCCTTGGGCCGCCCCGGTTTTTTTCGTGAAGAATACCGATGAAACCCACCAATAGTGCATTGATTACCGGAAATTGAACAAGTTAACCATCAAGAATAGGTACCCTTTCCCCGGATTGATGATTTTTTCAACCAACTGAAGGGGGAACAGTGGTTCTCCAAGATTGATATGTGTTCGGGATACCGCCAGCTCAGGGTGAGAGAAGTAGATATCTTGAAGACGACTTTCCGAAGTAGGTATGGTCACTTCAAGTACTTGGTCATGCCTTTCGGATTGACGAATGATCTTGGAGTTTTCATGGAGCTCATAAATAGGGTGTTCCACCAATATCTCGACTCATTTGTTGTGGTATTCGTTAATGAAATCCTGGTTTATTCTGGATCTGAGGAGGAGCATGAGCATCACCTGCGCATTGCTTTGGGCAATTTTCGAGGCCATTTCATCTAGGCCAAACTCTCGAAGTGCACATTCTGTTTTAGGGAAGTGAAGTCTCTGGGGAATTTCGTCTCATAACAAGTGGTTTTAGTGGATCCTGATAAGATCATGGCAGTTATGTCATGGGAGCAGCCGAGAAATGTGTTTGAGATTAGGAGTTTTCTGGGCTTGGCTGTTTATTACAGGCACTTTGTCCGGAACTTCTCGCAGCTTACCTCCCCCATGACTGCACTCACCCTGAAAGGGGTAAAGTTTGAGTGGAGCCCTCAGTTTCAGGCATCCTGTGAGGAGTTGAAGAAGATTTTGACCACCACACCTGTGTTGAACTTACTAGAGTCGAGAAAAGGCTATGTGGGTTACTGTGATGCTTCAGGTATGGGCCTTAGATGTGTGCTCTTGCATGATGACCATGTTGTGGCTTATGGTTCTCGCCAGCTCTGGCCGCATGAGAAGAATTATATGACTCACGACTTAGAGTTGGCAGTGGTGATGCATGCTTTGAAGACGTGGAGTCACTATCTCTTTCGACAGATGTTTGTGGTATATTCTAAACATAAGAGCATGTCCTATATTTTCTATCAGAAGGATCTCAATTTGAGGCAGCGCTGCTGGGTCGAGTACCTGCAAGGTTTTGATTTTGACATTGTATATACCCCTAGAAAGGGTAATGTGGTAGTCGAAGCCTTGAGCATGAAATTGCCAGTGGAGGAATTGAGGAGGTCCAACGATGAATGGACTTTGATGGGGCTTTTCACCCAGATGCACCTTGAGAGCAGGGAGAATAATGGAGGTACCTTCTTGGCTAGCATTCAGTTGAGTTATTCACTTCTGGATTTGATTTAGTGGGAGCATCCCGGAGAAGAGTTGTGTCAGTGATCTATGCAGTTTCTTCATGGTGGGGAGACTCCTTCAGATTGTTCCTTATCTTCCCAGAGGGTCATGTGCTTCAAGGGCCGTGTTTTGGTGTCGTTGTCTCTGAGGAAGGTGGTGATGCATGATATACAACAATCTTAGTGGGTAGTCCATCCTGGTACCACCAAGATGTACTATGATGTTCGCCGTTAGTTATGGTGGACAGGTATGAGACAGGACACAGCAAAGTTTTTCTCGAGGTGCTACACTTGTCAGCAGGTGAAAGCAGAGCATCAGAGTCCATTTGGGTTGCTTCAACCACTACCCATTCCAACCTGTAAGTGGGATGAGGTCTTCATGGACTTCATCATTGTCTTGCCTCGAAATCCTCGGCGGAGGAATGCTATTTGGGTAGTGATTGATCATTTGACCAAGTCAGCTAACTTTATCCCGATCAGAGATACAGCGAAGGTAGATGAGCTGGGCCGGTTGTATGTTTAGGAGGTGGTCAGACTTCATGGTTTTCCATCAGCAATTGTTTCTAACCGAGACCCCCACTTTACCTCTTGGTTTTGGGGAGGCCTCTAGAAGGCTTTGGGGTCACAAATTAAGATGATCACGGCATACCTCCCTCAGACAGATGGCCAAATGGAGCGAATGAATCTGATTCTGAAAGACATGCTCCATGCCTGTGTGTTAGATTTCAGAGGTTAGTGGGATAGATATTTGGGATTGGTTGAGTTTTCTTATAATAACAGTTACCAATATTCCATCAGAATAGAACCCTTTGAGGTGCTCTATGGCCGGCCTTATCGGTCTGCTCTATTTTGGGCTGAGGTAGGCGAGACCTCGCTCTTGGGACCGAGCCTTGTTCAGTAGACGTCTGAGAAGGTCAAGATGATTAGGTAGTGGTTGTTGACAGCTCATAGTTGTCACAAGTCTTATGCAGATAAGAGGAGATGGGATCTTGAGATTTAAGTGGGGGATAGAGTGTTCCTGAAAGTGGCCCCTCGCTTGGGTCACTGTCGTTTGGGGAAGCAGGGGATGCTGACACCGAGGTATGTCGGACCTTTAGAGATTCTTGAGCAGATTGGAAAGGTGGCATACATGTTATCTTTTCCCTTGCAATTGACATCGATTCATGATGTATTTCATGTCTCCGAACTAATGAAGTACAAACCCGATCTGTTGCATGTGCTGAATTGGGAGGAGCTGGAGATAGAGTCTGACTTATCTGTGTTTGAGCGACCAGTGCGGATTGTGGATTCTCAGGAGAAGGTGCGGCGTGGAAAGTATATTCCTTTGGTACATATTCTATGGAAACACGGAAGTGACGAGCATGAGACTTTGGAGCACAAGTCTTGGGTTGAACAGGAGTATCCGTTTCTATTCTCTGATCAGGCTTCAAATTGACTTTCTGAGGGAAGAAAGTTTTCATGGTGGGTAGAATTGTCACGCCCAAACTTCGTTGAGGTACAACATTAATTTTAAATTTTTATTTCATGAATTAATTTCCTGTTTATTTAAATTTATTGGTTGTAGCACGGTCTGAACCCGATGCGGGTTGCCCATTGTGGAAAATATGTGTGTGCGCGATCCTTACACCGCTTGACACACGGGCAGGGAACGGGCGAAGCCGTGCGGCTTTTCCATTTTAACATGTGGTGCACGTTGCGCGGACGTTTCAAATACCAGATGATTAACTTCAGTTTTTTTGTTATTATTATTATTATTATTATCATATTATTATTATAAATTTTTTTATTATTAAAACCTTTTATATTTATTTTATTTCATTTAGTTCTTTTATTTATTGAATTTGGTTATTTGTTTCTTTTTATTTGTTTTTTATTAATCCCCCCCCATGCAAACCCTAGCCGCAACCATATTTTCATTTATTATTTATTTCTTTTTTTTTCTCCTCTTTCTTCCTCCCCATGCATCCCCTCTCTCCCTGTTTTCTTTTTCTCTGCCTCCAAACCTCATTCTCACCCTCACCCTACGTGCTCCCCAACTCTCCCTCCCTCTTTACTTCATCTCTCCCTCATATCCTCCTTCTCACCCTCACCCACTGAGCTCCCCCACTCTCCCTCCAGTGCTGCACCGTGCCCCACCTCCCTTTCCTCCTCCCCTCTCCGTTGGGCCCTCTACCCCTTCCCTCCCTCACGGACTCCCCCTTTCCCTCATCTCCATACAGCGTCGCGCCCAACAGGCCCCTCCTCTCCTCCTCTACTCCATGGCCAGCCCCCTACCCCCAACTCCCTTCCTCCTCATTCCTCCATTCCACCAGACCGCCTCTCGCACCCCACTCGCACAATCGGACCGCCTCCCGCACCACGCTCGTGCTACAGGACTGTCATCCTGCACACCGCTCGCGCTCGCCGGACAACCATCGGGCCACCCCTCATCGCTTTCCCGATGTTCCACGATCAGGGTTTGTTTTTTATTTTATTTAATTATTTTGATTGGTTTAATTGATATTTAGTTTATTTAATTATTAATGCATTTGTATAAGTATTAATTAATTAGTTTATTGTTACTAAATTTGTTAATCATTTTATTTATTTGAATTGGTTAAATTGATAATTAATTTATTTAATGATCATTACATTTGGTAAATTATTAATTAATTTAATTGATTATTATTAAATTTGTTAATCATCTTATTTAATTGAAATTGTTGAATTGTTAATTAATTTATTTAGTTAGTTTTGGATTTTTATACTTATTAATAAAATTATTTAATTGTTATTGGATTTCTTTAATGGTTAATTAAATTGCTAATATTTTCTGGGTTGGCACCATTGTGACTTGGTCTACTATTTTTGGACCTTTTTCACGGCTCCATACAGTGCGACCATTGCACAACACGAGTTTTGCGTCGTGTCACTTTTCGTACCTATTTGAGGTAGGTGGTTTCATATGCTTAGGGAAGATCAATTATTCTGATGTTTTGATTAAT
Source organism: Viscum album (assembly GCA_963277665.1). NCBI lineage: Eukaryota > Viridiplantae > Streptophyta > Magnoliopsida > Santalales > Viscaceae > Viscum > Viscum album. The sequence goes on along the minus strand of OY728157.1, from coordinate 246,090,947 downwards.
TTAATATGTCTTTTATTTAAATGCTGTTGTGAGTTGTTGGTTTGACTGGTAGAGTGTGGTGATTTACTTTTATTAGTGGCTTGTTTAGATTGTCGGGTTTATACTATTTTGTGCCTTGGTTCTTGAACAAATACAGTAGTTGAAATTTGATCCTTGTTATAGTCTTAGTGTGCGTCCGAGTGGGTTTTTCACTCTTGATTATATTGTTTTATTTTCTTAAAACTCCTAAACCAATATTTCAATTGTTTGATAAACATTAATTTTCGTTCTTGAAATTTCGTAGTTCTTGCATGTTGTGAGCTTCTATGTTATGTGTTGTGTATTGACCTTGATGAGTAGGGACAGCTTTGAATATTGAGCACAAAAGGGGAAGCCTGGGTACTAGGTGGGCGGACTAGACTAGTGTGCTAGTGATGTGGGAGTGGCCTCAGCCCAGTTTCACTTAGCGGGATTGACTCTTACAACACTAACTAAACATTGGATGATGACTGGAGACCACTATGGTAGGAGGTGTTTCCCTACTAGTGGCTCGTGCACGGGAATGTATGATATAGTGCACCGAGATGTGAGGTTCTAAGGCCCCACACAACTTTAGTACTTTAGGGCCTCTCCCACTTTTGTTGCTCCTGTGTGATTATATACTAATCACTGGTTTGTTTTGGTGCCTACTGTGGTTTCAAAAGGTAAGAATGTTTCATTTTATTTCAGTACCAAAAACCCATTTTCCCTATTTTAAAACTATCTTTCTTTCTTTAAAAACTGTTTCCATCAAAATGTTAGTGCATTTATTTACTTTCTCTAAAATCTGAACCTGCAAACTGCTTTGGTCATCTAAAACTTTTTATGCGGAATATTTTTCTTGGTGCCAACCTATTGAGCGATTGCTCACACCCTACTTACACCCCTGGGTGTAAGTAGATTCCATTATGTCTGGTGTAGGGATATACCATGGTTTTGAGCACGGTGGTTCGAGTTATTGGTTGGCTCATCTGATTTGGCGCTGGTGGCGGAGGCCTGACAGTGATATTCTTCCATCAGGTGATAGTTACTAGTTTGGTTTTTGGTCACTTTCTTTTGGGAGTTACTTGTGGTTGATTTGTAGTTTCTCTTTTTGTTGAGACTCGTTCATGATATTCTTAAAACTTGTGGTTGTAATGTTGATTTTGGAATTCACTTTACTTATGGTTTGTTTCTGGTTGTTATATGAGTAAATCGTTCCCAAGAATTATAAATTGATACTTGGGCACTTGTACTAGCCCGTGGGGATCAGGAACACCCTTCGGGCCTTGCCACGGATTGGGTCGGGCGTCGATTTGATGGCGACCCGATTCGGTTCGTGACATGGGCCAATTTCATATTTAATTCTTATATTAAAATATTCTATACTTATGGGAATTTTATCTATCGAAAACTCCTCATTAATCCCATATACAGTTTAATTTTTAATTGATTTATGCAAATTAAAGGAATTATATTTTACATTATTGATGAAATATTTGGTTCTATAATAATATATATTATCTAATAATATAAACATAGTTTTGACCATAATTAATTGTTAAAATATAAAAAATTAATAACCGTGTTTAATGTAAAAATGGTCTTTCTTGGGGGATATTCTAAATATATAAGAGTTAAAATTATATAAAACATATCAATAAACATTTTATGGAAATATTTTGACCATATAATAAGTATGGTTCTATAAAAACCATTTTTGGATTCATTTTTCAGGACAAAAACAACGTTATAACATTATATTTTAAAAAATTCAGGTGTCCTCTGCCCACTTATAAAAGGAAACCCCCTATAATCCCATATTCACACATTATAAACATTTGGATAAATAAATACCCACCCAAATCCCGCCCAAAATTCTATCTTCACATCCTCAAGAAATTATTTTTATTATTAATACCTTCTACTATGTCTTTATGTATAATCCTAAAGGTGCTTTCTAAAGAAGAGGTAAAATTCTTAGACATGTGTAATTTTTTTATTTCTTCTTCCCCCTCTTTCATAACTCTTTAAAATAAACTAATATAATATCAAAATTATATAACATATACTTATTCTTTAATATTATAATTTAATAACTCATATCCATCTCCACTTCCATCTATTAGGAAACGAATTCATTAATCGTGTGTATGAAGGACTACTCCCTCATGAAGTGATGTAATTCATTTTCCCTCAACACATTTGAAAGTTAGAGATAATTAAGGATTATAATTATGTATATGATATTTATTAAATTAATATACTTTTTAAATTATTATATAATGTATACCTTCTTACGTTCTATTCTTTGGGTGGTATGATAACATTCCTCATGTGTGTGTACGACTACCGCCTCATGAAATGATGTGATTCCTTTATTTCTTAATATTTACATGAAAGTTATTGAGATTAATGATAAATAATTTATTTATTATTTATTATATAAAAATAATTTCATAAATAAAATATAAAAAATATATTTATACATTCCATCCCCATGGAAAACAATATTGTCACTCATGCATACGTGTAGACAACAACCTCCATTGAGTGATATGAAATGTTTTTTCATTTTATTTGGAAATTGTGGGAAATAATAATGATTTTTATTATTATACATTAAATATATGAAATATTAATTATTATATAAATTCTAATTATTATTTTATTTCATTTTCTCCATCCACTGAGAATAATAGAAACAACATTCATGAGTACCTAGGACCCACCATCTCTATGATTGGTGCAATCCATTTTCTGATAGTATTATTATTAGATAACTATAAATACATAAATAATTAATATATATGAAATTAATATCATGGTGAAATTTTTCAAATTATATAATAATGATTATATTGAAAGATCCGAAATTAAATAACTAAAACATAATTGATGTATGAAGCAATTATCACTTGAAAAAGTGATTTAAAAATATTTAAATAAATGTGTTATAAAAAACAATATTTAAATAATATATTATATGAAATATATAAGTATGATTATCTAATATATTTATAATTAACCTATATTTATAATACAAAATGTTAAAAAAATATTTAAATAATATATTATATGAAATATATATTTATGGTTATCTAATATATTTATAATAAACCTATATTTATAATACATAATGTTCATACACTTATGAGTAACATCTATGCTAAGGTAAGAGTTTATCATCTCACTTTTACTTATGTGAGACATAATACATAGTCAATATATATCGTTTTTTTTTGATATACTACCAGTTTGTATAATTTATATATTGGATATCTTTATCTTTATGGTATTTGATGTTTCATTTAATATTAGTTGTTTAATTTTCCTTATGATGTAAAATTTTCCAATTTGATAAGGTTTTATTTCATAATATCATCATTATTTAGGGTTTTTGTGTGTGTAAGTATCCCTTAGGGGAATTAATTTATATATCTATGAAAAAAAAAATCTATTTTTTTATAATCTAGATATTCATGATCTTTTTAAAGTAAAATAAATATTTTACTCTATTTTGTTCGAAAAATGATTATCAAAATGTTTTTATGAAAATTTAACTTTATTTCCCTCTTCAGTATAAAACCCATCTTCATCATAATATATGAATCTAAAAATGATTTAAATTTTTTTTAACATATAAAAAATAATTTATTAATGTTATTTTTACCCATTTTTACATTTTAACACAAAAATATGAATGAAATAAAATTTTCATTTTTTAAATAAGGAATGTTTGTATTATATCATAAATGTGAAAGGAAACATTGTTTTAACATGTACAACATGAAAATAATTTTCTACCATCATGGAAACTCTATGTTTTAATGATTATATCAAATTTTTTCTTTTTTATTTTCCAAAGACAATTATTTTCAGTTTTTTTAGAACATTTTATTTTAACATTTTATTTTTAAAGTTTAAAGGATATTTTCATGAAGAATTTTTTTAATGATATTTCTATAGTATTTCTATTCATCAATAAAATCAAAATTTTATTGTAATTATGATCCCATCATGATATGTTTTACTTATATCATCTTTATTACTTATTTGGATGGTTTATGATCAGTTTGACTAATCATTTACAATTATATTATTATTCATCATATTATTCTTGATGGTTTATGATTATGTTTATTTAATAGGATTTAATATTACAATTTTGTATCCTAGTTTTTCAATATGAATATTCTTGTTGATTATATATTATCCCTTTCATATTGAGAATCCATTGTAATTAGTATGTGATGGGTGGGTCCCTATTACAGTTATCCCCTCAGTATATCTGTATGTCTCATGGGATTAATCAGATGGAAAAATTGGATGGGTTTCTACCCAAAGATATAATCCATCTTGTTATATTTATTTATAGTTTTAGATTTATGGAATTATGAATTCCCCCATTAGGAGATCGGTTACTTATACTTAATCACTTAATTTTATATATTAACCTTTGATAAGATTCAATTTATGTTATTATTTTTGGGGATATATTTTATCATCATTTATTTCTACTATTTTATGTCGTATTTTATCGATTACATGGAATAAGTTTCAGTAATTTACCTTGACATATTGATGATTATTATTCATTCATGATATCTAATTTTGTATGAAGACACTTACTAAGAATCTAAAATCACACCTTTCTTATGTTTTGTTTTCCCTATCATTCTAGTATGTAATACCCCAATCTTCCATGGTACGCTTCTCTTTGATTAATAGAGCAGTGTGTGTTGTACGCAACCTCGAGTTCTAATACACTGCGACCAATCAAAGTAGTCGTTATTGATAGTAATACCCACCTTTTGAAATTATATAAATTTTATATTTTATAATGGACTTCATTTTTGGATTCGGAATATCGAAATGATCCTATGTTGAATTTTTGGTATTTTTCCAAGAACTTACAATTTTCGATGAATAGTAAAAAATACTTAAAAACAACATTTTTAATCAAAAGCATTTATAGTGATAAATTATAATATTTAGTGGTTTTTAAGTATAATTAGAATATAATTTTACCATTTAACCCAATTGTGTTCATTATAATTAATTTCACTTTGAAATTGGACATAAAAAATTGTCAATCTCTTGATAGATATTGTCTCTAAAAAACACTCTATTTGTTTTGAGATCGGGAATAATTTTTAAACTAATTAATACAATTTAAGTGTTTGGAATTTGGTAAAATGGATTCCATATTTGGAATCAGAAGGTCCAAATTATGTTATTAAGACACCTTTGTTTTTCTACATTATGAATATTAACGATAGTAATTATCTTTAATTATAGTGGTTAATCATTAATCGGGTAGTTAAGGGTAATAAAATAATATCATAATAATAGAAAATGACCCCAACATGTGTCCTAATGATACTGGTTGTGTCAAGGCCGACCATGGGATGCCTTTTACCAAACATTGGGACCCCATGGAATAACTTTTGGGTGATAGGGACATTTTTTTATATTACTATTTTTAAAGGGAAACTATAACCAAAGTATGTATCACCCAAGTTAAAAAAATTATTTTTCACCATGTAAATGATATAGTCAACAATAAATAGTCATTATAAAGATAAAAATTTTTCCTACATAATGATATTTTTTTATAATTTTTAGACATTAAATAAATTAAATTTTTAATGACACCATGATGATGAAGTGATTACCTCATTAATTAACGATTTAAATAAAATGAAAAGATAATGTAAACTCTAAGACATAAACTTGTCAAAAAAATATTGAATGAATATATTTCGAACCCTTATCACCTTATCCTATAAATATATAATTTTGGGACCTTTAAAATCAGAAAATCATTATATAATAATGTAACATTTCTGGACTTTCCAAGAGTGCCCCTCCTATCCTCTTATAAAAGGCCCCCACCTCTACCACCTTATTCACACCTTCAATGACATTTTTCTCGGACAAACTCTACACAAACACTCTCTCAACATCCCTATATTACTCCTAGAATCCTCACTTTGGGCATGAGTCTTCCCAAGGAAGCCTTTGACTCAAATCAAAAAGAGTTACCCAATTTTAAGTTAATGTCTTCTCTTAAGTTCTTTTGTTTTATTTTGCTTCTCCATCCCCTTAAACTGTTTTAATTCCTTTATTTTGTAAAAACACCAATATATTCAATATACTAGGATGTTTTTATAAGAATTATTTGATTTAAACTAAAACAAGTCTTTATCTAATGGTTAAAGAACATACTATTTCTATGCGTGGTGAATTACTGCCTCACGAAACGATGATTGTTCAATCTTTTTTTAACACCTTTCATGGTGGTCATTAAGATTTCACTATATTTATTTATGATATATATTATTTTGATGTTTTCCTTATGCTTATGTATTTTTCATTTGACATGCCTTTATGATTTCCACTATGGGTAAACGCGATAATTTCATTTTAGGAAGTGCGGACTACCGCGCCCTCAAAGTGATTTGAATTGTTAATGCCATATGTGGGATGTCTAAAGGATGGAGTAAATGATATTATATATGATATTATACTGGAATTATAATACACCTTTATATCATTATGATTTCATTCCATTAAATACAATATAGAAATGAAAGTAGCATTCATGCACACGTACAGCTTACCGTCTCCATGAGCGGTGCATTTCATTTCTTACCACTAAATGTTATGTAATATTATAAATGAATATATATGCTAGATATATATGATATTTATGATATCTAAAACTTGAATATAATTCTGGATATAATTTATATTTTACCACATGAACAAATTGTAATTATAAGAAGTTTATTTTTTGACTCTAGTGCCAAAGATCAACAGAATGACTGTTATTAGCATAAATAATTACATAATATTCATAACATGGTAATAAGTAATATAAAAGAAAAAATGAACATAAAAAAGGTTCTTAAGTAATTAGAAATTACCTCTAGTTTATTATTCAGGAGGTTAAAGAACGGTCGTGTCAAGTCAGATACGAGGTAAGGGACTTCAGCTCAATCTCCTTTCATTGAGGAATATTTTGTTTTATACACAACTTTCCTTTATACAGTATATAAAACCATTTGAATTTTACTTTTATTCAAGTGGAATCATTTTTTATGAAGTGTTTTACTTAATGAAAAAAGGGAATGTTTTTTTTTCATACGTATGTGGCGACGACTTCTCCGCCATTGTGACCATTATTTGAGTTTCGGCTTCCTCTACAAGCCATAACTTTTTAAAAAAATGAAAAATAAATACCATGTTTTACGTTAATTTTATTTTGGTATTGAAAATGGTTTTGATAGTGTTTGTATTATATCAAGGTGTTTTATTGATATATTGTGATTGAAATGTTGAAATGTTATGTTTCTTTTATGCATGTTTTATGTGATACGATTATGTTATTGTTTATGATATGTTTAAACCTGTTCATATGAGGAATGCATTGGACTTAATAAGTGACGGGTGTAGCCCGCTATAACTCCTCGATGAATCGGTATGTCTCATGAGACAAACTAGTGTCTTGGCACGAGGCCTTGACAAAATCTAATTTTTAGTCTTGGCACGTGGCCTTGGATACGTGGTTATGATAGTCTGGCATAATGCATTCCATCATTATGAAATTGGTTATTGATATTGAATGTGATTATTCGACTAGTAGAATATTCATGTGAATTAGTAAATGGCATTATTTCATTTTATTTTTGTCATATTATACTGAAGTTAAAGTTTAAAAGGTTTTTGTTTTAGTTATACATTGCCTTAAATGTTTATGTTTATTTATGAAAGTTTATGTTGTATCGTTATCCTTACTGAGCATATGAGCTCACCCCTTTCTATGTTTTATTTTCCTAGGATGTGAAGAAATATTTTATGACTGACCTAGAGGGATAGTCTGAAGGGGATATGAGTGTGGACTATGGAGACTATGTTATTGTGACTTTTCATTTTATGATGTAATATAACATTTATGAATGTATCTAGTATTTCAAAGTCTACTAAACTAATCGGTCTTTCAAGACTGGATCTTCTGTGATCATGCCAATGTTACGTAATAATGAACCGACTCTAGGTAACTGGGGTCGGGGTGTTATAGTTTGTACCAGAGGTAGATTAGTACTAACCTTGGAAGCTTGATTTAGAAACACTCTGATTAAAACATATATCCCTAAGATAGACTTTTAGGATTAGTATAGAATAACTTCCTAGAATTTTTGTATTATAGAGATTTTGTGTGTTTTCCGAGCAATACATCCCTGTCTGGATACGAGCAGGTAGAGGCGGCTCTGGCAGAGATGTACCTAGGGGTAAAACCTGAAAACACCTCTTTGAGCTAGACTCGAACGGGAACTGGTGCACGACAACGGCCCTTGTTGCACTCTTGGTTACTACACTCCAGGGGGGATATCCTTATGATAATTCTAGTTTTCTTTACAAACCATTATGAAGGGTTTATGATTATATACTTTCTCAAAGAATTTTTTTTATGATTATGGATTATGTCCATAAATAGTTCAATTTATGTTAAGTTTTTTTCATGTTTTTTATTATGTATTTCGATTCATAAACTAATATATTTTATGACTTTTTTTAGAAATGGTGCCTCGTGGAAGAGAATGAAATAAATGTGGGTGAGGGAAGGAATGTTCAAATAGAGGATGTACCTATTGTGAGAGAATATGTAGATGTGTTTCTGGAAGATTTACCCGAATATCCTCCCGAACGAGAAGTTGAGTTTTCCATTGATTTAATTCCTGGATAAAGGCCTATATCAAAGACTCCTTATATAATGGCCACCGTGGAATTAGTTGAACTAAAGAAACAACTAGAGGAATTGAGTAAAAAGGGATTTATTCACCCTAGTGTTTCTCCATGGGGTGCCCCTGCCCTTTTTGTTAAGAAGAAAGATGGATCTATGAGGTTGTGCATTGACTACAGGGAGATCAATGCTATAACAATAAAGAACATGTATCCCCTACCTCACATTGATGATTTATTTGACCAACTGCATTGAGCTCAATACTTTTCAAAGATTGACCTTCGATCTGGATACCATCAGTTATGTGTGAAGAAGGAAGACATTCTGAAGACAGTATTTTGAACCTTGTACGGGCATTACTAGTTTACAGTAATGCCTTTTGGATTTACTAATGCACCCTTTGTATTCATCGATCTAATGAATAGAGTTTTCAAGGAATATCTCGATGAGTTTGTGGTGGTATTTATTGATGATATCTTGGTATACTCCAAAATCAATGAAGATCATGAAAATCACTTGCGCATTATTCTAAATACTCTTAAAAGACATGAATTATATGTGAAGTTTAGAAAGTGTGAATTCTGGCTTCAGGAGATTTCTTTTCTTGGCCATATTGTCTCCAAAGGTGGAATCTATATTGATCCTTCAAAGTCCAAGGAAATCCATGAATGTCCAGCACCGATGAGTATAACTGAGGTACGTAGTTTTATTGGTTTAGCAGGTTATTATCGATGTTTCGTCCAGAATTTTGCTCAGTTGGATAACCCATTAACAAAGCTCACACGTAAAGGGGTTAAATTTGATTTGAAAAAAGAGTGTGAAGGATGTTTTGAAGAACTGAAGAGAAGATTAGTCAATGCTCTTATATTGACTCTTTCATCGGGGAAGGATGGGTTCACTATTTATAGTGATGCATCGAATAAAGGACTTGGTTGCGTCCTTATGCAGAATGATAGGGTTATTTCCTATGCATCACGATAGCTAAAAATTCCTGAGCAAAAATATCATAGTCATGATCTCGAGTTAGCTGCTGTAATCTTTTCCTTGAAGATATGGAGACATTATCTCTATGGTAAAAAATATGAGATATATACTGATCACAAGAGTTTGAAGTATATTTTCTCACAAAAAGAACTCAACATGAGGAAAAGGCGATGGCTTTAACTACTCAAGGATTACGATTGCACGATACACTACCACCCGGGGAAGGAAAATAAGGTTGTAGTTGATTTGAGTAGAAAAGATCATGGAGTTTTGAACATGATGAGAGTGGAAAGGGATCCTATTTTCATGGATCTAGTAAAGATGGATATGGGAATCACCACAGAAGGTGAAACATTAGAACTTTTTCAAATGGTGGCCAAACCATCTTTACTATAAAGGATAAAGAGTTCTCAGGCCGATGATGAAAAGTTGAAAAAGAAGATTAAAGCTGTGAATGTTTGGCGATTGAGTGACTTTGTGTATGAAGATGGAATTTTAAAATTTGGGAGGAGCCTCTGTGTTCTCTATGTACCTAATATAAAGAGGGAATTGTGGGATGATGCTCATAGTTCCAATTTCTTGATACACCCAGGGAGCACCAAAATGTATAGAGATTTAAAGGGACATTTTTGGTGGGACAACATGAAGAGGGAGATTGCTGATTTTGTGTCAAGATGTATGGTTTGTCAACAAGTGAATGCTGGAAGGTAACAGGCTGGTGGATTATTACAGCCTCTTCCCATACCTGAGTGGAAATGGGATAATATTATGATGGAATTTGTCATGGGACTACCAAAGACTCCTAGAAGGAATGCCGCAATATGGGTCATTTTTGATCGTATCATGAAGTCATCACATTTTCATGCTATAAGATAAGACCTACCACTTGAATGACTATCAAGGATATATATTAATGAAGTTTTGAGACTTCATGGAGTACCCCTACCGATTGTTTCTGATTGTGATCCCCGTTTTACATCATGATTCTGGAAAAATCTTCAGAAAGCCCTAGATACTGAACTTTGTTTGAGCACTGCCTACCACCCTAAAATAGATGGACAATTAGAACGGAATAGTCAAACCTTAGAATACATGTTGAGATCATGCTCACATGAATTTTAGGGTATGTGGGATCAATACATACCTCTGGTTGAATTTTCCTATAACAATAGCTTCCATTCAAGTATTCAGATGGCACCATATGAAGAGTTATATGAAAAGAGAGGTCGGACACCAACCTATTGGGATGAAATTGGTGAAAGAAAACTTTTAGGCCTAGAACTTGTTGAGGAAACAATGGAAAATGTGAAGGTAATCCAAAACCGCATCAAAGCAGCTCAAAGTAGGCAGAAGAGCTATATCGATAACCGAATGAAGGATTTGGAATTTCAGGTAGGAGATCATGTTTTCTTGAAGGTATTTCTATGGAAGGGAGTTATACGATTCAGTATGAAGGGAAAATTAAGTCCCATGTACATCGGACCATTCGAAATTCTAGAACGAATTGGGGATGTTGCTTACCGTTTGGCAATGCCTCCATGTCTCTATAAAGTTCACGATGTGTTCCATTTATCACTGTTGAGAAAATACATGCTTGACCCAATGCATGTATCACCTACGATGAATTAGAACTAGAATACGATCTGTCTTATTGCGAAGATCCTATCAGGATTTTTGATACGAGAGAACAAGTGTTGAGAAACCGGATGACTCGTCTGGTAAAAGTTCGATGGAGGAACTATAAGATGGAAGAGGAAACGTGGGAACCCGAGGAACTTATGATGATAAACCACCCAATTCTATTTATGCAGTAATATTCTAGAAATTTTAGGGATAAAATTATTTGAAGGAGGGGATAATGTAACACCCCAAGCTTCCATGCTACGCTTCTCTATGAATAATAGAGCAGCGGGTGTTGTATGCAACCTTGAGTTCTAACACACCGTGACCAATCAAACTGGTTGTTATGAATAGAAATACACAGATTTTGAAATTATATAAATTTTATATTTTATAACGGACTTCATTTTTGGATTCGAAATATCGAAATTAGCCTATGTTGATTTTTTGGTATTTTTCCGAGAACTTCCAATTTTCAATAAATAGTGAAAAATACTTACAGAACTTTTTTAATCAGAATAATTTATAGTGATAAAATATACTATTGAGTTGTTTTAAAGTATAATTAGAAAATAATTTTACCATTTTATCCAATGGTGGTCATTATAATTAATTTCACTTTAAAATTGGACATAAACAATTGTCAATCTTTTGATAGATATTGTTTCTTAAAAACACGCTATTTGTTTTGACAGCGGGAATAAATTTTAAATTAATTACAACAATTTCTATGTTTGGAATTTGGTAAAATGGTTTCCTTATTTGGATTTAGAAGTTCAAAATTACGTAATTAGGACACTTTTGTTTTTTGACATTATGAATAGTAAAGACGGTAATTATCTTTAATTATCGTGATTAATTAATAATCAGGTAGTTAAGGGTAATAAAATAATATCATAATAATACAAAATGACCCCAACATGTGTCCTAATGCTACTGGTTTTGTCATGGTCGACCATGGTATGCCTTGTTCCGAACTTTGGGACCCCATGAAATCACTTTTGGGTGATAGTGACATTTTATTATATTATTGTTTTTAAAGGGAATGTATAACCAAAGTATGTATAACCCAAGAAAAACAATTTTTTTTTTCACTGTGTAAATGATATCTTAGACTATAGATTTTCATTAGATATCTAAAGAGATTTCCTACATTATGATATTTTTTTTATAATTTTTAGACATTAAATAAATTAAATTTTTTATGTCACCATGATGATGCAGCGATTACCTCATTAATTAACGATTTAAATAAAATGAAAAGATAATGTAAACTCTAAGACATACATTTTTCAAAAACCTATTGGATGAGTAGATTTCTAACCCTTATCACCTTATCCTCGAAATGTATAATTTTGGGACATTTAAAATCTGAAAGTCATCATATAATAATGTAACATTTCTTGACTTTCCGAGAGTGCCCCTCTTCTCCTCTTATAAAAGTCTTCCACCTCTACCACCTTATTCACACCTTCAAAGCCATTTTTTGTAGCCAGCCTCTACCCAAATACTCTCTCAAATCCACTATCTTACTCTTAGAAGCCTCACTTTGGGCAGAAGTCTTCACAAGGAAGCCTTTGGCTCAAATCGAAAAGAGTTACCAGATTTTAAGGTAATGTCTTCTATTATGTTCTTTTGATTTATTCTACTTCTCCAACCCCTCAAACTCTTTTAATTCCTTTATTTTTTAACAAACCCAGTACCTCCAATATACTAGTATGTTGTTATGAGAATTATTTTATTTACACTTACACACACCTTCTTCTAATGGTTAAAGAACATACTGTTTCTGTTGGTGGCAAATTACTGACTCATGAAACCATGATTGTTCAATCTTTTTTAACACCTTTCATGGTGGCCAATAAGATTTTACTATATTTATTTATGATATATATTATGTTTATGTTTTCCTTATGCCTCTGTATTTTTCATTTATGGCATGCCTTTATGATTTCCATTATGGGTAAACGCGATAATTTCATTTTAGGAAGTGCAGACTATCGCCCCTCAAAGTGATTTGAATTGTTAATTATATATGTGAGACGTTTAAAGGATGGAGTAAATGATGTTATATATGATATTATACTGGATTTATAATACACCTTTATATCATTATTATTTCATTCCATTAAATACTAAATATAAATGAATGTAGCATTCATGCGTACGTACGGCTTACCGTCTCCAGGAAAGGTGCATTTCATTTCTTACCTCTAAATGTTATGTAATATTATAAATACATATATATACTATATATATATGATATATATTATATCTACATCATGAATATAATTTTGGATATAATGTATATTTTACCACATGAACAACTTGTAATTATAAGAAGTTTATTTTTTGACTCAAGTACCAATGATCGAAAAAACGACCATTATTAATTTAAATAATTACATAATGTTCATAACAAGGTAATAAGTGATATAAAAGGAATAATTAACTTGAAAAAGGTTATTAAGAATTTATAAATTAACTCTAGTTTATTATTCAGGAGGTTAAATAATGGTCGAGTCAATTCGGACACGAGGTAAGGGACTTCGTCTCAATATCATTTCATTGAGGCATATTTTGTTTTATACACAACATTCCTTTATATGGTGTATAAATGACTTTGACTTTTGATTTTATTCAAAAGGAATCTTTTTATATGAAGCGTTTTACTAAATGACAAAAGGGAATGTGTTTTTGTCGTACGTATGCAGCGACAACGACTTCTCCGCCACCGTGACCATTATTTGAGTTTCGACTTCCTCTACAAGCCATAATGTTTTTAAAAAAATGAAAAATAAATACCATGTTTTACTTTAATATTATTTTGGTATTTAAAATGGTTTTGATAATGTTTGTATTATATAAATGTGTTGTATTGATATCTTGTGATTGGAATATATAAATGTTATGTTTCCATTATGAATGTTTTATGTGATACGGTTATGTTATGGTTTATGATATGTTTAAACCTGTTCATATGATGAATGAATTGGACTTAATAAGTGACGGGTGGAGCCCGCTATAGCTCCGCGATGCATCGGTAGGGCTCATGAGACAAACTAGTGTCTTGGTATGAGACCTTGACAAAATCTTATTTGTATTCATGGCACGAGACCTTGGATACGTGGTTATGATAGTCTGGCATTATGCATTTCATCATTATGAAAGTGGTTATTGATATTGCATGTGATTATTTGACTAGTAGAATATTCATGTAAATAATTAAATGGAATTATTTCATTTTATTTTTTCCATATTATGCAGAAGTTCAAGTTTAAAAGTATTTGTTTTAGTTATGCATTGCCTTAAATGATTATGTTTATTTATGAAAGCCTCTGCTGTATTGTTATCCTTACTGAGCATCTAAGCTCACCCATTTCAATGTTTTATTTTCCCAGGATGTGAAGAAATATTTTATGACTGACCTAAAGGGATAGTCTGAAGGGGATATGAGTTTGAACTATGGAGACTATGGTATTGTGATTTTTCACTTTATGATGTAATATAACATTTATGAATGTATCTAGTGTTTCCAAGGCTACTAAACTAATCGGTCTTTCGAGATGTGATATTTTGTGATCATACCAATGTTATGTAATAATGCACAGACTCTGGGTAACTGGGGTCGGGGCATTACATAGTAAGTGTTTTCAAATTGATATGATGGTATATGATTAGGGGGATAATGGAAATCAAAAAGAAAACCCAATGTATATTTTATGTCTAAGATGTAATTTGAATTTAATTTATGTATCTAGTTTATCAAGACTAATAAACTTTTGGGTCCATCGAGATGTGATATCTAATATCTACTTCTAATGAAATAAATTGGTCACTGGCATTGGGTGACACTAGTAGGTTTGAGTTTAAATTAGATCAACACTAATAGGGGGTGGATAATTGTTTACCTCTATCAAGAATGGTAATAATATCTCAAACTAAATCTGGTGTAGAAAAATTAATAGGTAACTTATGATATTTTTTAGGATGGGTCTCTTCTAATGTGTGTGAGTTGGTACCCTATGAATGGTGAATACTACCCCATCTTAATCATCTTTTATTATCTCTATGAATATATGATAATGGTAAAATCATTGAAATGTCTAAAATAAATGGATTATCATGTATAGTAATCCCCTTGGGTTATTTTCCTCCCACAATTAGAAGAAATGAATGTTTCTTTTTACATATCTATACATATAATATCTATACCGAACAAATTAATACATTAAAGCATCCAAGATTTTAATTTTAATCAAATAAACATACCCATATTTATCAAATTTCTAATAAAGTCATAGATTTTTTTATAAAATTAAATACATGCATATCTGAGAAAGATCAATTGATGATATCTTATAACCTATTATATATATATATATATATTAAATAACAATAAATTATGTTGTATTATTTTAATATTGAATCAACATCTCGGACTTCTTAGTGATCTTAGCTTCTTCTGTGCATCTCCCAAATATGAGTCATCAAAATTCATTATATATTATATTCTGAATGTACTAGTTCACATGAAATAATATTTTTGGAATGAAGTTTAAATCATGTTAAAATATTGTTCTTAAGGTCTTATCACCAATTTTAGGTGGATTCAAAACATAATGAAATGTTTCATGATAATTATAATACTACACAACCACATAAAATCATCAGAATTAATATTTATTTTCATTTAGAAACAATCATTTATTCTAACATATCCAATTTAGATATCATATATCTTCTTTTGATATTTATTGGTTACTCTTATATATTATCAAATTCAATCTTATGCGTTCCATATTTCTTAGTAACTATCCCCTAAAACACTTGAGACACTCTTACAAACCATTAATATAATATTATGATTAATCTAAAACAACTATGTTAATCTAATTTTTTTACCATTTAATATCGTTTATTCTTCATGTTAATATCATGTATTACAGTGATTCCATACCATTAATATTTTTTACTATAATATATCATAGATTAAATATAGAGTTACTCTTACATATGTTCAGTGAGATATTATATATCATAAAATGTATTCTATTTATCATGATGAAAATTATATAATTTTTTACAAGTCTATATATAAGAAATATTATCAAACCTTTTTTATTTTATTATCCCAAAGATATCTTATATTATATTGATGATTTTAGAAAAATAATTAACCTTTCATATATATTTCACTTTTCATTTTTTTTTGAAAAATCATGAATATTATCTATAAAATCATTTCCTCTCCAATTAACAAAAAACCATCAAAATCATTTAAAATCATTTTAACTAAATCATTAACAATCTGAAATGTTTTTAAACTCATCTTAATATATAAAAATAAATTACAATATCATTCTCTATGGTACCAAAAATATACCTTATTTTGATCTTTTATTAGTAAATAAAATTTAAATTCTATAATAGTTTACAAATTTTATTTCACATAAATTTTAATTACTTCACATAGATCAATAAAACTGGAATGTGCCTCTTTTTCTCCCCATACTAATATTAATGGGAAGGGTCCTGACATAGGTGTTATCATGCTTTTCAATGAAATAACACATGACTCAATAAACTCTAAGTACACATGAGTTTAATTGAGTATAAAAAATAATATCAAATTAAATATAAAATATATCTATAATGTTCATTAGATAGATATTTTAAGTCAAATATTTAACTTATCAATTTTCATATAATTTTTATTTAATTCTCAATAGTCATCCAAAAAAAGAAAAAACATTACCACACAAGTATATTTCTACCCCTATAGAGAATAGTTCCCACCATTTAGAAAATAAATAAAACATAAAAGTTATGGGGAACTCAGAAAAATACCCCATTGTTGTTTGAGAATGGGTTCCACACCCAATAGTTGTCTCAACTTATCCTAAACATTAATTTTGATCAATTTTTTATAAATATAAAAATATTATCCTTAAATGTAATAAATTTTATTTTTAAAATTCATTTATACACCTTCTCCACCATGAAATGATAATTTATATATATCTTATATCATCTTGAATGTTTCAATGTATTTTTAAAAATTTATAACAATTTAGTTTCCACAGCCAATGAAAAGATGATACTCATTAGTAATATGAATATCATGAAGTTTTTGTATTTATCCAAATTATATGCTTAGCTCTTATGATACAAAAACATACTAATATTTATTGGGGGAGTAAAGAGAATGATGATTTCTTCTTAAAACAAAATTATATACGTCTTCCACCATTGAATATTTATTCCCATAATGTGGACCTCTAATCAGAATTAGGACTACTACAATTTTTTTTGAATTATTTTACATCTATATCACCATTAATTTTGTACAAAAATCCATAATTATATTTATTTTTGACATGTCTCAAAATTATTTTAGCTACTAAGAGATGTAACTCATTTATATTATATTGATACTTAGCACATAAAATGACATCAAAAACTCTTCTTGAATTATGGAAGTGAAATAAAAAATTTCATCCATTCGACTTTTTAAATTCATTATCATTGAAAATGATCCCTTTATCATCCCAACCAAGTGATCTATCTACACAAATTGGTATAGCCACTACCCTTGTTTCAACTTTGACAAACCCTATCAATAAATAATTACATTATTTTTATTGATAAATAAAAAAATACCAACACTTTTTGTAATTTAAAATAAAATAATAATTTCATTTCACCCAAGAAAGGGATTATAAAATATATTGGCCAGTAAAGAGATTACATAAGACTTATTATGGGGGTAAATAGAGTTCTTGAAAATCTATTCACTTAAAAAACCATAATTTATTATATATTAGATTCTATTATTTTCTTATCATGATCAATAAACAAAAATAATATTTAGTGAATGATAAAAAAAGAGATTTCATAGTTGTTAAGCATAAATAGATCTCTCCAAGTCCACTTTATTATCACTCAACTAATATATTTTGGTAATTTTACTTGTACCAAACGTTCCAAGGACACTTTACCACATTGTTAATGAAACTATCACATGGTAAAAATCCATGATATTTTTTCGGTCTCCTGTAAGACTTTAAAAAAAACTTTAACACTCAGTAAAATGAGTTATCATTTCTATAAATGAGAATGAATATTGAGATATTGTAAATGAATCTCACATTTTCAAGATAAAATTTATTAGAGAGAAGAGTTCACAAATATATAGAACTAGAGTGATGCATAGCATGAGTAGATTATTCAAAACAGATCCTGATAAATCATGACTGAACAACTGTTGAGGAATGTGAATCTTCTGCTTTTTATCACAACATAATAACAACACATAGGGATTCAAGAGAGACGGAGTGAGAGATAACTTTTTAGTTTTTTCTTGTTCGAATACTCTTGAATTAATTTGAAAAAATTATTATACAACATGAAATCCAATAAAATTTGGAATCTCGGTATAACTCTAGTTGTCCTTTTCTAAAATATACCATAGAAAAAAGGATCAATAAATAAAATAATCTTTTATATTTCCTTTCATGGTACTTTAACCATTTTAATTTTTTTTCATAAATAAGATGTGAATTTTTTTTAATTAGTTAGAAGAATCATTAATTTTAACTTAAAATACACCAATTTTAACAAATTCATGTGTTTCATAATTACATAGCCAACTATGGATCACTATATAGTCGAAATCCATGTATCTAAAATCATGTAGTTGAATAGATCAATTTATTTTCAATTTACATAGCTGAATTGTTGATTCAATAAGGTTTTCCTTATGACTTTTCCATTCCTTCTTGTTTTGAAAATCACAAACACCTTATATTTAAGCAAACTTTTTTTTACCTCTATTAGGAAAATTTTCTTCCATAAAGAAATTTAACCTAACCTATAGTTTCTTATACATAACAATATTTTTCTTAAGTACAAAAACCAGATTCTTAACCAAATTCCCAAAATCATATAATGTCAAGAATTGGAGTATTCTGTTTCTAGGATCCAAATTCTGGATGTGAACTATAATGAAGTTCCACTCCGAATTATGGATATGAACTCTTATGAAGTTCGACTTCGAACTCTAAAGTAGTTCGACTCCGAACTCTTATGAAGTTCGACTCCGAAATATAAATTAGTTCGACTCCGAATTCTTAAGTAGTTCGACTCCAAACTCTTATGATGTTCGACTCCGAACTCTTAAGTAGTTAGACTTCGAACTCTTAAGTAGTTCGACTATGAACTCTTATGAAGTTCGACTCCGAACATTCATGAGTTAGACTCCGAACTCTTAAGTAGTTAGACTCTGAACTCTTATGAAGTAAGAATCCGAAATTTCATGAGTTCGACTCTGAAATTTTTCTAGTTCGACTTTGAACTTTGCAAGTTCAGATTCCGATCTCTGGTGAAACCAGACTCTAAATTCCTATAAAACAGAATCTGATCATTTCTTAACATAGACTCTGAATTTCATGATTGGTTAGACTCTGAACTTTTAATTTTCTTACACTCCGAACTTAGTATGGATTTTATTTACACATTATTTATTACAAAACGACATCGTGCTTTCAGTTATACTTGGTTTTTTAGTGAATGATGTCATCTATTCTGTTTCAAACTAACCGTTGGCTGAGTTACACGTGTATAGGTCCCTCCGAATTTTAAGGTATATATGACCATTGGAGAGGAGGCCGACCAATCCTATAAATATAATCTCATTTGAAAGAGCTCAAAATGATATGAAACGAGTTGATCGATCTAGAGACCACATGCTGTTAAGGTGATTTCAAGAGAGAGAATATTTTCATGCTTTATGCGTACTGAACCGCTCGTTCAGATTGCTTCGTGCGACTCTGAATGTTGGTGATTACATTTGAGGGATTCCGAGAAAGGAAGACAGAGGTGTCGACTTCCTTGAAGTTCAAGGGCTTCCTTGCTGAGGAAGACAAAGGTTCTAACTACCATGAAGTTGAGGGCTTGCGGGGATAGAAAGACAGTTATTCTGATCTTCATATCGAGGGCTTACCCTGGTGTGGGTAAAGAAGACTTTATTGAAAGTATAAATCAAGGGACCTTTATCCAAGGTTGTTGGATACCCTTTTATTTGGGTCAAAAGACTTATATCTTGTAACTTGTAGTTTTACTACTTGTTTTTCCACTGCACTTTTGTATTGTAAGGAATGTATAATTCTCTTATATTTCCTTACACTTGTATTCTGATTAGTTTAGATTCTATACACTTTAAGGTAGAATCTCATATTGTAAAATTTGATTCCAATTATCCAATTGGTGATTAGAGGTGTTGTGAATTTTCTTAGTTTAACTTTGTTAAACTTAGATTCTTTCTTTGCTTAAGGAAATTTTTAAAAGTATACAATCCACCCCCCCCCTCATGTATATTGAGCATCTACATTGTTATTTTGATCCTACATGAATTATTCTCATTATGAAATTATATATACATAATGATCATGTATCTAAAATTTATATAGATGAATTAATAAAATAGATTTTTGGAAACACATATCCAGATATTCTATAGAGACAAACCATGTGGCAGATTCGTTTTTCCATTTTATTTATGTAGTGACTCCTCACATAGATGATTCATTTATTTAACTCATTCTCACATATGATATTCTGTAACATATTTGATTCATATAGAAAATTATATTACAAAACCAATTGACACATATTATTAATAAACATATCTAAAAAAATATAATTTCCTCACATTTAATTTTTTTAGACTTATCTAAATTTTAGAAAACCTAAATAGAATTTTATATTAAATTAGAATTAAACTAAATAATAAAAAAACATGATAAAAAATCATAAATATAGAACAATTAAAAACATATGTAGGGTTTTTAGGATCATAATGACATAAAGTACATGGGATATGTTGCAAATCATCATTATTCTAGTAGAATCCTCCATTTAAATGGTCACAAAAACACATAAATTATATAAAATAAAATTTTAAAAGGTTTAAAGAGTTTTCTAGAAAACACTATAATATATAATGATTTTATAAATTTATTCTACTCATTTCTTGTCCTAATATATATATATCTTTTCCCCCTTTTTGAAATAACAAATGAACAGTAAGTGGAGTAAATAACCCATTTATTATAAAACCTTTAGTTATAAATAGTTAAAATATAATGATAAACTGAATTTGAATATGGAATGAAAAAAATTAAGAAAGTAAAACATTATGGAAGATGAAATATTTTAAATGAATGAAATTAATTCACACAAACTAAAATATATAAAAATAATTTTATTTAACACGAACAATTATACAAAGATAAAAATTTACAAAAAATAAGTAAATCAAAATATATAATTTCAATAAGATTTCATTGATTTAGGGATTTGTAAAAATACTTGTGTAGGTTTTTATGGAGGTTTTATAATGTATGAATAGGATGAAGAGGTGGTATGTGGGTGAACTACTAGAGGAGGTGATACTCTTACATGCTTTACAACATAAAATTATGTAGCCCCAAAACTAGATTTATCTATTGTTTTTTAGGTAGGATTTGTCAACAATATTTCAGGATTCTCATAACAGATGATGAAATCCTAGGAACCATATATGAAAAAGGTCATATTCTCTTTATGAAATGAGGTTGTAGAATTTATTCAAATAGGTACAACGACAGTTTTTTTTATTGAACGTCCTTATAGATAATGGATAGATCAAACATTGAGTTTATAGTATACACTGAACCCATACAACTATCAAGAGGTGAAAATTCAATGGATCTTCACTCTATAAGAGAGTAAATAGAGTCAGCAAACATATCAACCTTCTTGATAATATCTTGTTTTCATATGTTAAAAAAACTTAAACAACATAGATAATTCATCATATCAATACTATAGATATGGTTTTCGATAAACCCTTAATTCCATCATGTTGTTTGAAAGAAATCCTCTTAGTAGTACAAATTATAAGAGCTGTTTGAGGAATGGATGAATCTATAGAGGGGTTATGTAAATAGTTTGGATTGAATTCTTTCCACATAGACATAAAATATGACTATCCTTCATTAAATTAAAACTTATCTTCTATTACATGTAGGATAACTTCTTAAAATTACTTGAAAATTTTCATTCACACTACTCGATGGTTTTGGAGAAACTAAAGGACTAGGAATATCGGGAACTTGATAAATTTATATAATTGGTCAATAAATAACATGCTCATTCCCCTATAACATTATACTAAATTATGAGTAAATATAAACCATGATTAACTATATTATTCTTAATAAGTGTTTGATTAATGATCCCCAATTTATTCGTTTATCATGTCTTGGGTATTTATGATTCTGTAATTATTTATATTGACTGGTCCATTTTAAAATGAAACCATTTTATATATTTACATGGATACCTCTATAGTTTCATTACTTATATCATCAAATATGGTAAAAAATACTTAACAAATATTACAATCTCATTTACGGAAATATCAGTACCAAAACCATATCTTCGAATATCATTTTTAGTATTTTTAAACTCACCAAATATAAACTTCCTGAAATATTGAAAAACTACATGAGTGAATATAACACATTTTATTGACTATATTTGTGATTAAAGTAAATAAATATTTGATGAGATTTTATCAAACTATGTTTGGAAATATGGAACCGCTAAATGATTTGATGTAATGGTAGAACATGGATGACATCTCAATATGAACATAAATTTCCTAACCACTATATGTTTCAAATTATAAAAGATTTATTTTACATCTGATTTGAAAATATGATTTTTATAAACTATATCTATATGAATATTTTATTTGACCATTATTAGGTTCTTAATCGTGTCCCTCTATAAGGACATCATAACTCTAGGTTCATTAACCAATGATGTAATGAAAAAATCTTATATTTTCACTTACATTGTATCTTATAGCTCCTCAATATTTACACCAATGAAAACACATTACATTGGTTAAAGATTTTTTATCATATTGGTCTAGTTTTCAATCATACTACCCAAATAATATAAATCCATTCTAAAAATATATCTTTCCTTAATCTATAAAATATCTTACTTATAAAAGAACAAATCATTATTAACCTTTTCAAAATATTATTGAGATTATAAAATTCAATAATAACTCTTGATTAAAATATAAGCATGTGTTTCTCAACATCCAATCATTGAAATATTTTTTTAATTGAAGGTTTGTCCTCTTGTATATAAAAATGAGATAAAAGGTGATCTGGGTTATGTGAATGATCAAAAAAATCCTCAATTATAACATTATTAATCATATATCTATCAGAATTCGGTGATACAAGGAGTGGATCAACCACTATGTGATCTACCTTAGAATCCACTCTATCTCTAGTAGTAGGTATAGATGATCAGTCTCAATTTCCTATTCCACCTATTCTATTTTATTTGGCATAAGGGTAGGCATATTTGGGTACAATGACTCTGATGCACTCATAGTTAAAACTTCTTAACCTCAGGCTTCTTCTAATCATGCTCTGAATTCTGTCTCCTATGATTTAGAAACAATAGTATCGTTCACTTTCCTAGAAGGAACCATATCATCATGTGTTAATTCTCTAGGGGAAGAGGTTCAAGACCGCTCACCCTATATTTGTGTACGAGGTGAAAAAACCTTCTAAACATTACTACCTTGTCTAAAAAATATCATGGAGTTAGAAGTAGCATCCTAGTGGTATCCAAATTTATATAATATAACTACAGATACGATGTTTATCTTATGAATTTTAACTGATCCTCCATCATCCAAGTCCAAATCCTTCTTTATCAAAACTAATGAAATAATATTTATTCTGGGGAAATGATCTTAGATTACCATTACCTAAATATAGTGGTGCCTCAACCCCATCATGTACAATGGGATATTTAGATTAAATTTTTGAACATGACATATAAGAGATAAATTTTCTAAAATAATACCTTCTTTATTTCTCATGATATATGAATAATTCTTCTATGAATAAATTTTCATAGATCCTTTTACCTAAATTTTAAATCCTTTTTTGGTTTCTTCTAAAAATAAAATGACCCAAAATAAAACTTAATGACACCCGAGGGTCCTGATAAGCTTGTTCTAACTAGTGTCCAACTGAAAATGTAGTCACATTTATCTTTAATATTCATGATATCATCTATCTCTATATAATATACTAACAAAAAATTTCCATTTATATTTATAGAAAGGAAACCCCATAATTTAATGAATAGAAATCGTACATTCTATAGAAACCCATTGTCCTCTTATTCAAATATTAATGTTGACTTATTCTTATCAAAACAATCTCCCAATCTTGGAATTCAAATATATTAATAAGGAATATATCATACATTTCAACTATTCCATGTCCATATATTTTCTTGAATTCACTCAGCATGGTGCACTGATATCTTTATAATTCCATGAAGTTCCAAAATAACAATAATATCAATGCTTAGTTATCCCCATCAATGATAAATTATTTAAATTTAGAGATACATAGAGGGAGAAAATTCAGTTTTCGATGAAAAGGGATGTAGGGTTATGTCACATACTTTATTTGAGGGAGACATATATAGTCAATTTAAGATTAGGGTGAGATCCATCTTAAAACATGAAATAAAATAAGAGAACATAACAAAGATATTTTTCAATAAATTCAACATAATTATAATGTATAATAAAAATTTAAATGACATTTCTTAAAAAAATTATTAATAAATAAATTTGTTTAAATTTGACAAATCTATAAATTTTAGAATATTAATAATAAATTTGGAAATATAAAAATAATTAATGAAATATAAATAATATATTATAAATTCATTTGAATTTATATAACAAAAATCTTCTCTTAATAAAATCAATATTTTCACAAGGAATGGTCCTAGTAAAAATATCATCTCATTGGTTTTTAATAGATATAAATTCATGAGACATTTAATCTTTCCGATCATGATGTACAAAGAAATGATTCCACAAATTTATATGAATTGTTCTTGAATGATTTATAAGACTCATAGAAATTTTAATAGAACTAGTGTTATCACGTTTAATTAAAAATTATATAAAACTAAATCCAAAATCAATCATGTTTTATTTCATACACAACAAATTTTCACAAAAACTACCAGCAACCATATATTTTTTAGTAGTGGATAACAAAACTGGATGTTTTTTACTAGACTTGGATTTTGAGTATTTATAAAGAAAGTGATAGGTTCTTCAGGTACTCTTATAATCTAGTCTACACCAACCAATGTAATCATATAAGGATGAAATCAAATTAAAATAAGTGGTTTTTGTGAAATCATTAATAATAAAATGTTTTTATTTTAAATACCTTAAAATTATGATGTAATATATTAAATATGATTCCCTGGTTTTTTCATAGAATCCGGAATAATAGAATGCAACAACCATACTGACAGCTCTACTTGTATTTAAATATATTAGACACCCAATTATTATTATTTAAAACATATCATGAACGGTTTTCCCAACATTATCAAAATAATTTTTTTCATTATAACTCATAAGTGTTTGAAATACATTTTTAATTTCACATCCAAAACTATTCTGTATGTTAAATAAATATTTTACTTGATTAAAAAAATTATATATTTTTTTTATAAATTTTAATTCCTATAAAAAAATTTATGTCTACCATCATACTCATTTCAAATTATTATTTATGCATGTTTTTAAATTTCATTAAATAATATTTTTCTTTTGAAACCGTTAATAAAATCATCAACATGTATTTAAAATAATATTATATGTGACAATTATTTTTCGTTGAAAATTGAAGAATCGTCCACTATTAGTAAAAAACATTTGATAAAAGAAAATAACAGAAATGGTCATACTAATCTCTGGTTGCTTATTTCAGTCCATAAATAGTTTTATTAAATTTTTAAAACAAACGGAAGGCATGGATTTCTAAAATTATGAGGTTTTCCAATATATACTTCAACTATAAAAACACAGTTTTGAAATTAAGATTTAACATCCATGGGATATAATTTGAAATACATATGAGAAGGATTGGATATAATAATTCTATTGGATTATAATATATATATAAGTGATAATGATTCTTTATATTATATTCACTCATATATATTTTACCCTTTAGCCACTAATCCATCATTATTCAAAGTTATCACACCATGATCAAACATTCTATTTCTAAAAACCCACTTTTTTCTTATAATATGTTAATCAGATGGATTATCAACTAATTCCCATACCTTTTTTCTTTTTAAAATAGTTAATCTATTTTTTCAAAGATAAATACCATCATTCATAAAATATATATTCTTCTCTGGGTTTAGTTCTAAAAGATTGAAAATTTTAAAAGGTTTCATACTGTTATACTAGTCCTAATTACTTCATCTAAGTGTACTATTATAGTATCTATGAGATTATTTTTTAGGATTCTATATTTTCTAAGAAGTTTACTTTCATGTTTAATAATATCAATATATTTAGGATTGGAATAACTTAACACATGTTCTGAATCATCATATATTTTATTTTAAAATATAGTTTTTGGAATTAGTTTTCAAAATGTGTCACATAACTTTTTGACTTCAAACTTTTTATTATCAAACTGATTAGTTTAATTAAATTTCACATTAGTTGAATTCTGAATAATATTTTCCCTTTTACTAAAAAATATACAATCCTTACAAGTAGAATAATAACTAGGAAATATTCTTTCATCAGCATTTAGAACAAATTTTTCAATATTTTCCTTGGGGTTTGGAATGTAAACCATTAATATAAACACTTTAATGTTTCCATCATTTGGTTTTTTATTATTCGATATCTCATAGGGTGTTTTCTTTAAAATGGGCCAAACTAGAACTATATTAATAAAAAAATTGAATTTTTATATTCACCACAAAAATGAGTGGGTAGGTTATAGTAACATAACCTAATTTGAGAAATTTATTTTTGGTTTCCATTATTATTTTCAAAAAAAAATCTTTTGAGGTTACCTGGGGAGATAAGTAGGTTTTATAATATTTTTTGAATAATATGAATTAAACTCATAGTTTTAAAATTCTCCACCACAGTCACGTATATAACTAATAATTTGTCCATATTTCTCCTTTTGAACCAATTTACTTAAACGTATAAAAATAGAACACGCTTCAATTTTAAGATTCAATGACAAAAGACAATTAAATCTTGAAAATTAAATAACTAACAAATAAATAAAAGACTTTAATCATTGTATTTTAGTTATAGATGGTATAAAAATATTTTAGGGGATATGTTCTAGGGTCATCGTTGTTAAAACCTGTTTAATGAATTTAAAACATGACTGATGTTTCTTACTCATTTGGTGTGCATAAAATAGTTTATACATTTAAATTTTATGTACAGAAAAATCTGAAATTAATTTTTTATAGAAAATTATCCCAATTAATACACATTACAATATACATGACATTTATTTCAAATACAAGATTTATTTGTTTCATAAATTTATCTATTTATTAATATATACAAATATATTATCTAATGTATATACATTTTTAGTTCAAGGTTCCATAGGTATAAGAATTTTATCTTTTAAATTAAAACATACATTTTTTTAAAAACTTCAATGCAACCTCCATAAAAATATTTAAAAATACATATCAGTTTGTGTTTCAATATTTATGTACAATGAATAATATTCATGGGAACAAAGCTTTTATTTTCAACTAATCTAGTATGTGTAATTTTGTACATAGCATTATCAATTATTTTTACATAACCGTTATCAATATATGATAAATAATTGAAATATGAGAAATATGAAATCATATAACTTTAAAATTAACGATCCATATTTAATTTTTTAATAAAACATTAAAAAATATATCCCAACAATAAAAATTAAACATGAAATTGTTTTTGTACTAGTAGTATTTTGGGATGTAAAATTTTAGGAAACAATGATTTTGGAATCCAATTTTTTTTTTACATTATAAAAATTACATCACTGAAATTAGATAATATTATTGGAATAAACTAATCATTGACACCAAGAAAATATGTTTTTATTAAACTAAAACCAATATAATACATTCTAGTTTATCCTAAATAAAACATTAACATTTAAAATGTTTATTTTATTAGATGTCGGTGTAATATTATTTTAATATAGCATTAGTATTTCACCTTCAAATCCTATTCTAAACATACCTCTATGGATTTAATTAATAATGTGGATTTTATTTTGGTAAGTTTATAATTTTTTTAAAAAAATTATATTTATTTGAAATGTTATTGTTCATTTTTTTTTCATGATTAAAATTTTTCTTCCATCATTCTCATTAGAAGAAAGATGATTTTACAAAATAGATTTTATACTGAATTTTTTTTGTTTAAGTCATATTTTTCTATTACAAAAACATTATAAAATGTTTTTATGTATTTTCTTTTCTATTTAAATAATTTATATTATGTTTATAGCATCATAAAATATTCATTCAATTCCACAAAAGACCAATTTTCAAATTCAGAATCAAATTCAATATATGAATAAAAAATTGAGTGTGCCTTATAAAATTGTGTCATAATGAACATGTTGGCATTTTGTTTTGAAGATTTATCTTTTGAATTAGAAAATGGGTCATCAATATAATCCTCAAAATCCCTCCCTGGAGATTTTATAAATATTTTAATATTTTTCTTGAATTATAGTTTCCATATTTCAATTTTCTTCTTTTATTTTTTCATTGTATTATAAATAAAATGTTTAATTATTTATAGTATTTTTACACTCAATTTTATAACCACGATTTTCACGTGAATAAATATAATTTTAAATATTAGCTTTTATGCCCGATTTATTTTTATTTAAGCATTATTTTTGTTTTAAAAAATCATTATAATAATTTTTTATGGATTTATTTTAATATTTAATGAATTAATATTATATTTATAACATCATAAAATATTCACTCGATTCTTTAAAAGACCAATCTTCAGCTATAGAATTAAGTTCAATAAATGAATAATAAAATGAGTGTACCTCCTAATATTTTTCCATAAAGAACATGTTTCTCTTTTGTTTTTAATTTTAATATTCTAATTTTTGCAGTTGTGTCGTCCCTATAATCCTCATATTAACTCCATGAGGCTTTCATATCTCTTTTTTTATATTTCTAGAATTATTGTTTCCATTTCTTCTTATCTTATTTACTTTTTTCATTATTTTATATACAATGTTTCTTAATATTTACAATATTATTACACTCAGAAAAACATATTTTTTGGGAACATACATTATATTGTTTGTATTTGTTGATGTATTTACGAAATCATATTCTCTGATTGTACAATATCTTAAAATTATTAGAAAAATGATAAATAAAAATATTAAAATTATAACATTTCAATGTATCTTAATCAAACAATTCATGAAATTTTATAACTTTTATTTTATTTTAATCATTTTATGTTGAAACATTCAATGAATCATTTTATACATTGACAATTGTTTTCTCACCAACTCTGGATTCCATATCTACATCATTAATCAGGGGTCTTCCAATGGGATTTTTTATTTCAAAATCATTTACATCACTAGATTTCTTATTTGAAATTGAAATTCTACCCAATTTTATTGGTAATACTCTAACAAATGTTGGATCTTGGTCCAGTTTAAGGATTGGTGATCCTTTAGAATAAACATTATTCTTAATTTCTTTTATCCTTATAATCATCTAGGTTATTATCTCTCCTTCAATCATTCTAAATGTCTCATGATTAAACATTTTACTATTTTAGCTAGGTAATATCACATTATTAGTACCATCATAAGAGACAAAAAATAGTTATGTACATCTCATTTTCTACATAACATTGAGAAATTGCATTGAACTCATATGGTCTAAGATAAAATATAATATCATTCCTCAAAACAGATTTTAGATCATCTTAACCTTCTTTAATAGAATTCTATTATATGGATCTCCCTCTAGAATTTTGTAAGGCTTGAAAACATTAAATTTAACCTTCATAACCATGTTTTTAAAGTAAAAAAACATATGTGTCTTCTAATTACTATAATATTCTCCATTGAAATTGATTTATCGAACTATAAGCATAAATTATATATTATCTTCCATATAAACCATTTGAATTTGATATTAATGATGTAAAATAATTAGAGTCGAGAAATGAAAAATCAAACCCTCCAATAGAAAATTGTTGGTCAAAAAAATTTCTAAAGACTCAAGAGTGTGTGAATTGATTTCATTATTTTTTATTGAACTATCCTTTTTCAATATATAATATCAATTGAATAAGGAAAAAAATATTACATGGATCATATAAAATATGAAATTTTACAGTTTTTTATTGTATAGAAATACCGTAGACCACTCCACTAACTCTAACCTCTTAGATTCTAGAGATTTAAGTATAAACAATCCTTTTCCATATGATTTTCTGAATAAATTCAATTAGTCATCAACTAGTAAATATTGAAGTTCTTATTCTAGTATCCATTATGGATTTATGAATCCAATATCCTTAAACACATAGTATAAGGATTTTCACTTCTTTTAATGAGAGATGGAATAGAAAAAACATAAATTGAAGAACAAAAATGAAAGATGCAACTACCAAACCAAAATAGTTTTCTAAAGATAGATTATGAATGATGTATAGAACATAGACAGTCTTCAAAACATAGTGACATTAATCAAGAAATAAAAGTTATAAAAAAATTCATTCTCACTATTTTTCCTCTGAGAACATAGAAATAAAAACATATAAGGATTAAAGAGAGAGTGATTGAGAGGGTTATATAGTTTTTTGTGGTTATAATACTATAATATAGAATCTAAAAAATTGTTTCACAACATGATATCCAATAAAATGATGGCACTGGGTAAAACTATAGATTCCCTTTTAAAAAAATTACTTCAAAAAAAGAATAGGGAAATAAAATAGTCTCTGCTACTTACTTTCTAAGCACTTTCGTCCTTTTGGAAATGTATATTACCATATATATGAGTGTGTTATTTAATTAATCAAAATAAGAATTAATATTCACATGAAATACTCCAACACTAAAAAATATGGGTTTCACATAAAGATATATGCAATTAAAGATCACCATATATATAAAATCAACTCATTTTAATTCACAGAGCCAAATTTATACACATATTCATTATTAATATAGAAATGTTATTCCCATAATAAAATTACATAGAAATCATGATTAGGTAATTCATATTTACATCAATAAATAAATCACATATTAATTTGAAAAATATTGGAAAATATTCCATAAATTTAAACCATGTTACCGAATACTCCACATTGAACATTAGACATAGTTTTTCCTCACATAACAGATTCATCAATATACCAAATTCTAACGTAGATGATTCTAGGATGTAGATGACATGTGTATGTTATTATATCACAAAACTAAATAAAAAATTATTATAAATAAATGAAGAAGAAAATACATTTAACAAATTCTCATGTAGATTAATTTTAATACTTTTCTAGATTTATGAAATCCTCAGCAGAATTGCAGATTACATAAGAATTGAAATAAATATGATTAGAACCGAATAAATACACAATTAAAGAGAACCATTAGAATCATATTGAAGGTTTTATATGAAATAAAAACATAAATTAAGTGTAATATGTTGGGATAAAATAAAATTTTATACAATATAATGTCTTCACTTTCATGTTTAATTTTTTCTTCATGGTTTCTTTATTACTTTTTGTAATACTATCAATAACATTTATAATCACAATAAGTGATATAGTTTTTATATAATTCAAAAATAATTTTTTTCCACCTTTACATATCTAAATTTCATTTTTCTCAAGTACTAAACCAACTATAAATACCAATATCTTTTGTATTTATTAAGTCCATATAGATCATTCGTCAATTTACACACCTTGGTTCCAAATTCATCAAGAATAAATCCTACATGGTTCTTTATAAAAAATTATTCTTAAAAATACCCATTAATAATAAATATTATATATACACTTGATATATTTTATTATTATTTTGTGCAAAAATGGAATTAAATATTTTATTGGTCTAATATTTGGATATAAGGGAAGTATTTCATAAAATTAAATTTCATCCATTTTCGAATACAACTTAAAAACAAGTCTAAATTATATCTTGACAACCCCATATTTGTTATTAATCTTCTCTATAAAATTACATTTTATTTAAATGGTATTAATAATATTTTGGCTACCAAAAAATTACCCAAGACTCATTACTTTAAATTAAATTTACTTATTTATTCAATACATTAACCTATAATTTCTATTCAAATAAATCATCAACAGTTTGTGGATAAATCTTTAAGTTAATACATTTTTTATAAGATGTTATAATTTTTCATCCTTTCTATATCTTTATTCAAATATTCAATGATATTTTCATCATTAACAACTTTTTTTCTCTTCAATTATTCAGTGTGGTTCTCAAATCCATAACCACATCACATGAATAAACTAAAAATATAACATTATTAAGAATTGATATTTTATGTTAAAACTAATTTGTTGGTTTAAATATCACAACATCATTCTAATCATCATTTAAAATTGATTTATTGAGTTCATTTTACATTTAATGCAATATCAAGTCATTGCAGTCAAATATCATCTCTCATTTATTTTTGTGTCCATTATATGAACATGAATTTTGTGTAAAACTAAGAAATTATAAATATTTTACTTTCTCACAAAAAATTTCACCACTGGTAAATTTTTTATTGTTCAATAATAAAATCACAAACATCTTTACTTTTCTTATATTTGTTTTCTTTTTTATTAGAATTTTATATCATATCATATCTGAATCATTCATTAATAAGCAACTGTTTTGAATAATTATTGAAGTAGTACTATATTGAAAATATAAACATGCTAATGTTTCATTATTAGATAGAATTTATTTAGAATCATAAATAATGATTCTATTCTCTCTTTCATCGACTCCATTTTTTATGTATTATAAGTTTGAGTAAACCCATTTTTAATTCCATGTTTACTAAGATATTTGTACAAAAAATTGAAAATTCATATCCATTGTCTAACCCCATCCATTTTATAGAACTACTAGTTTTTTTATCAATTAATATCATTTAACATTTACACATGCTTAAATCCTGGTATTTTTAATACAAAAATATAATGTGTGTAACTCTAGTAAATTCATCAATGAATGTGTTGAAATACTTATCTCCACTTTTTAAATTCATACTCTTAGGTCCAAAAACATCAGTGAAAATAAACTAAAAATTCATAAATGTTGGGATATCATCTCCATATTTACTTTTTCACCGTCTTCCCTTTTTAAGTTGCATTCCATGTATTCATTATTTCTTCCATCTAAAACAAAAGTGTTTCTCAATTTCTCTTCTCTAATAAAGTTCCTTATGTTATTGTGGATGATGTGGCCAACTATTATATGGGAAAAATTATTAATAACATAAATTTTCATATATAAAAATTCCAAAAAACAAATAAACATCTTTTAAATATCATGCTGATATAATTACACCATCCTTCAAAATCATTAGACCATTATTAATTAAAACATTATTGGATTTTAACTAATTCATTCCCATTTTAGTAGTATAAAAATCAATGGTATTCAGTGGTATATTATTTTTAAAATTTAATATCTCTTACTTTATATATTTAAACATAATTATACATATTTAATTCACCTATATCATAGTAAGGGAAACTAATTTTGATAATCTATGTCTTCTCATATTTGAATACCTTCAAAACTACATTGACAATATTTTCTAGTTTTTTGAATTGATTCTTTTTCTAAACATTCACCAATATCATATTTCAATTTAATCATGTTGGTATGATTTAAAGACAATAATACAAGGATAGTCATAATTTATACATCCATAATAATTATTTATATTCTTAAAACTATTAGTTAAATCAATATAATTCTTAAAATGTTGTGACTGGTGATTTTTTCTAAGTTTTTTTATCACCTCCATGGTTCATCCCCCCTCAATTTTCTAATTAGATTCATGTTATCCCAAAAACTAGAATATTTGTGAATAAATATACCAAAAGACCAATAAAACTTGGAAATATTAATCTTTAATTAATTTTTAGTTATTTCATGGGATGTTCACCAAAATCACTTTTAGGCCTCTAATATGATGAATTAGTAAAATGCTTTTGTGAATCTATTCTTCATACATTTGTGGTTGATGATGATATTTTTATAGTATCTTTTCCCTCCATACGTGATAATATTTTTCCTATTATTTAGACTTATCAACCACTATAGATAGAAACTTTTCTCCGATTAACATGTAATCCTGATCTTTCCTTGGGTTTTTCCATCAGTGTATTTTACTTCATTTTTTATCATTTATAAAATAAATATTGAATTATTTTTTCTACTTTTAACTCTCAATAAATTTCTTATAATCCCAATTTTTCATCACATATTGTTTAAGGGTTTAACTTGTTCTAGTGAAATTATTATTTTAATTATCCTTGATTTTTTCCTTCTATTTATTAGCATCAATACTTTTCATCATTAACCTATCAGACTATTTATCCCTAAGAATAATAGTGTAATAACCATCATAAATTATCTTCCTGTTATAATTATTATCATGTTTTAATATCTATATTTTCATGTGTAGACATTCTTTTTAAATATGAATTTGTCTTAATTCCACATTCTGTTTTATGAGATATGAATTTTAACTTGTCATAATTATAATCACCTTTAACCATATCATGATATAAATTTCATGGTGTATTTTTAGTGATTCTCCTTCATCAATATCAAACTCCCCATTATTTTTTATTTCCTTATCATTGGATTCACTTTCATGTTGTTCTTGTGTAGTGGTAAATTTTCTTTAGGTTTATTTATAATATTCTTCTTCACAAAAATATATTCAATTTTAGAAATGAAGTATTCATGAGATATAAAGTTACTCTAGAAAAATAGATAATACATAGTATTCATAAATTTATTTTATATTTATTTATCTTAATGGATTCATACTTTTATCTTGTTCAATTAGTTTTATATTCACTACTAATTTTCAAAGGAAAGATGGAAATGAAATCAAAAACATTACCATAGTTAATTTACTTTATACATAAATTGATTTTATAATTACCGTTCGCTTTTGAAATTAGTTGACATCACAGAGAGAATGTGATTAGAACTATCTATATTATCATTTTCACCAATAACTAATCAATCCATCTTTAATCCTCCAATTCATTATATATGTAAATGAAATTTATTTCTTCATCATTAAATTTTTTTGATAGTATCTCCTCTTCTAATCAAGTAATTAATTAAAACATTGTGTAACTGATAAATTTTAAAACTATATAGATCTCTAAATTTAATAATGCAAATCTTGGGATCAATTTTTTTAGAATAATTCTCATTATTATCTTCAAAAATGTGGATTATTCAAAGATTTATCTATATCCCTTAATGTTAATAAAAATCATATTTACTATTTTAAATACATAATCAACACATTTGTGTTCATTAATTTTTTATATCTTCATTTTAACTTCTACAAACTATTACCATTACTTCTTTCACCTTGTTGTCATCTTCTTACATGTTTTCCTATTTTATTCATATCACTATAGTAATTATACATCCAATCACATTTATAATATCTTTTTTATATAACGAATACATAAATTTATACAATTCCTTCCTATCACTCTCAACATTCATCTTTTGAGATAAATATCATTTAGTAGTCTCACTTGGTGTTGTGAATCATTAAAAAAACTCCAGAATTGGAAGTCCAAGAGAGAGAATCTACGACATCATGAATTAATTCCAAATATGAAAATTATATCCATAATATTCTTACTAAACAATAATTTATAATCCATATAAATTAAAAGAGATAGAATAAGAAAAAATGAATCTCTATGTAAAATTTTTAGGATCACTGATCTATTTGATCAACACTTAGATGAGGGTGAATCAGGGTAAGTATTTTTTATTTTCAATTCAAAAAAACCATCCTACTTTTCTATCACATGTATTTCAAACTCACATTAGTTTAGTGAATTTAATGTATAGAACTTGATATTTGTTAGAAAGTTTCTCCTCTAATGTGGATGACTGTATCGAAATTGTATGGTGTTTATTATCCTATAAAAAATAGATCCTCTTTATTATCAAGATAAAGCTATAAGAAGAAGAATATAATTTAACATGATATAATTTTCGTACCAACAATTTTAGTGAAGCACCCACATGTTATATAATATCATAAATGAAATATTTTTAAACAATTATCACTAAATAGAAAATAAGTATCAAAATGACTGGATACATATGATATTCTACAACAAAAACGACAAAATATTATATTCATGATGTTTAAATCTAAAACATTGTGCAATAATCATGGGTACTTCAATTCTCCCTCTAAATAGAAAAAATAGTTTTAAAACACCCATGGAATATTTTTGATTTACTAACATTTTTTTTTATTTCAAAATCCCATATATACTTCCATCATAGTTTTGTGCAATTTATGGAATCAAAATTTTTTATATCAAATTAATGGGTTAAATAATGAAAAACATATGTGATATAATCTTTTATAATTAGATTTCAAATATCCTGTTATAGTTACAAAATAAAAATCAACATTGATGAAATCTTTTAGGATTGAATCACCATCCTTGAATTCTTATTGATCTCATCTTATCGTAAGCATATTCTCCACATGAATCTAGATAATCAATTGTATCATCCATTTCATGCATACATGCACACTTATAATAATATATTTAGTGTGATGTCTGATACAAAGATTAATTTCATTCATAAAAATTTATCACTAATATATACTAGAATAATTTCTAAATAAAAAACCATCAATTTATTTATAACACTAATTAATAACATAGAATCAATAAAATCAATATTTATTTTCACCAAATAATAATCATTTGTTTTTAAGTATACAATGGAATGATCTAATTTATCCTTTAAAATCATTTAGTTACTCTTACATTTCATTAATGTTAATTTTGTTGTTGTGGATTAAATCATACTTATCCTTTGGTAACCTAGACTTACTCTTACATACACTAAAATTAATATTATCTTTTCCCTAAAACATTATAGTTACTCTTAAATATTTCCAATTTAATATTTTATATGATATGGTTCAATATTATGTATCATAGTTTATCCCTTCCTTTAATACATATTTAATCTTACCTATCTCATGGTGGGAAAAGATACTATTACATATGTTTAGGGAGATATCACATATCATCAATGAGATGTTATGTATCATATTGTAAGCACTCAATCACTTTGACAACTCTGCATCTATAAGGGCTTATACATTCCTTTTCAATTTTTTATTATCTCCGTGATATTATATATAATCTAAATAAAATCCCAAAAATTACGTAATAAATTAATAAAGAATGATTTTTTGCAAAAACTCAAAAATATTATGTATAAACTCATTGTTTCTAAAATTTACTCAAAAAAACATTAATAATTATTTAAAAACATTATGAAAATATTCTTATTAATATAAAATGAACTAAAACTCAATTTAATGTGTTGAAAAAATATAAATTCATCCTTAATGTTAATAATGTATTATAGAATATGATAGTAACAAAACAAAAGATGAGTAATTCAGATCATTCTCAAACAAACAAGAAATTAAAACAAGTGATAAAAAATTTAGAGAATATTCATTGAGTATTCATGATAAATATTTTGAGATCATGGGTAGATCACATTACATGAAAGAAATATTATTAAAAACAACTATGAAACATTAATTCAGATAAATTCATATCAAATATTATATGTGATACCATGAGTATTGTTAAAATCATTGAATAAAGAAAGAAAAAAATTATATCTTAGGAACTAACTTGGAAAAAGTGATGATAGATCATATTTACCTAAACAATAATTGATTTAAGATATAATATAATCAGTATAAATATTATAATAACTTTTTTGAATGATCATTAGATTTTTTGGTTTTGGTTAGTGATTGCTAGTTTTTACATGTATCGCCATTTTGGGACATCAATGAATTAGTAATCATGTGATGTTGAGACCTTGATATATTGTTTAATTTTTAATTATTTAATTAATAAGGGATATGAAATATAATCTGGAGTTTTCAGAAATCTTTTTTGGAGTGCATTATGTTTTTTAAGTTTCCTAATAGTGGAAGTACCAACACGCACCATTACATGTTCTTGAGGAGGAATATATTTACTTGTGTAATATCATATATTTTTATTGCCTGATTATATTGAATAGATTTTATTATATGAAACTATGATTTACAATGAAAAAATATGATTTTTTTAGATAAAATATTTACATACAAAATAAACATAAATATATTATGGTAGTATAATATGAAACGTCCTTATGACAATAAAATACTAGATAAAATGGAAACTAAATTAAAAGGATAATAATGGGAAATATCCATCTTAATGGTCATTCATAAATATCATACCACCAACTAAATATATGTCAATAAAGAATAGTGTTACACCATAGATATGATTGAGTTTGAAAACGTGATCAAATTTCAACAAACCAAATTTATTTTTATCATTTATATAAGTTGAGGGGTTGGAATGGGTCCTAAGATTCCTTTTTTGGAGATGGTGGGGGTTAAAGGAGGATTATCTTGTAGGTGTATAATCACAACAAGATGGGTGGGGGTTATTCTATGACTAGGTCTGAGAATGGATCATCACATCATGAGGAGTAATGGTTGTTCTTTGATAGGTGACAATGTGTTATTATGTATTTTTAGTTTTAAGTGATATCACCCTATGTCCAAGGGCTTGTGGCATGGTGGGTGATGCATAGTAATAAATTCCATGAGAACATGACTAAATTTATCTTAATTTTTATGACTAACCCATTGATATAGAGGGTGTCATGCCATGATGAATGGTATATGTGATTAATTAAGTTGAGCCTTTTAAGGTGATACCATTTCTTAGATGTAGGATATGCACCATGGTGATGGGTATGTACGATTAATAATCATTGGTGGGGAAGGTCAGTCTTTCCATGACCCCTTTTTGTTAGACTATGAATCTATGATAGTGGAAGATGTAATATCAAAATTGATGGTGGACACGCTATGATTGCCCAAGAGTGTGTTCATTGGTTATTCTTGGGATATTTTTTTCTATGTCATGGTAGTGTGACCATTTCATAAGGGGGAATCTAAAAGGTCATTATAATGTAAACTTTATGGTCACACCGCAACACATTACATTTTTAGTTCTAAATAAATTAATGGAAATTTATAATATTAAAACTAATTAAGTGATGGTTTCTCATTAATTATAGTAATATAAATTTCTCATCCTCTCTATTTTGTTCATCACTCATTGAATTTTAGTTCTCTCTAATTCATAATTTGATTCAAATTTTATTTTTTATGTGATATATATAAGGGTAAACCTATAATTCATTGATTATTACTCCATTTTATTCATTTTTTCTGGACCTAATTTTTAAAATAATCATTTTTACCAAATTACAGAAAGTATTTATTATTTATTCTTTATATCCATTTTGGAATCCGTATATAAAGAATATTAAACATAGAGATTCTTACAAGAATAATGTAAGTGTTTCTTATAGAATTTATAAGGTCTAATATTCTTTTCTATGTGTGTATCATGTTGTTTCATATAGAAATAATTTGCACCTAAACTAAAATCCAGTGAAATGGTTTCTACAATTGTTAAATGGATAAATACCATTGTTCGTGATATAATATATCCATTTATAATTGTAGATACAAAAAAATTAGCCACATTGTGAGGCATGATGAGAGAAAATGAAATGAAATATGTTTGAGGAATCCCAAAGGATACAAAAAATGGATATGTATCCAAAAAGGTTGAAAATAGGTTCCTTAGGAGCATCGTAAGGTTAAATTTATGTGGTTAATGTATGTTATACTATAAGTGTCTCAACATTGGTATGAGTTTAGGGCTTGGCTGATTGTGTGATTATATTACATAGCACTCATTAATGTGGCCATGTTGGGTGAGTTATACCCTCTTGAAACACTATCATTTTAAGATATTGAATTTATATGTTTTACCATTATGATAAAACATAAATGAATAAAAATAATTATAGTTTTAGAAACTCAAAAATCTATTTGGAGTATTATTTTTAATTATGAAGAATATTGACATTTTATATGGTTCTAGTGGGGGATGATATTCCCCTTAGGCATTGATATATTTCAGATTCTTCTATAGAGAGATGTTATTCCCCCATGGGTGTGGATATATTTTAGATGGTTTCGGAGGGACTATATTCTCCTATGAGGTTTGGTGAATTTCAGATTTTTCTAGGTAATTGAATTATTCCAATTGGGTATGGATTTATTTGTGGTTGAACCATGGAGGGTTGTTATTCCCAACCCCTACGTGATGATTTATTTTATATGGAACTTTTAAGGGGCTCTATTAACCTTTATGTGTTTTTCTATTTGATATTGTTCCAAGGAGAGCCATTATAACCCTTGGGTGTCAATGTATCATGTTTAGAGATACCTGACACTGTTTTTAGTACGTTTGGCTGATCTTGTGTTTAACTTTGAAAATCTATGATTAGTAAGGATTTATGTTACTATTTTTTACATATTTTTTATGGAACATCATAACACACACTATTTAGAATACATATATTTTGGTGATACTGTTAGTTATATCCTACAATGTGGTACTCAAACCCTTCTCACACTATCATAGGTACCCAATTTAAATTCATGGTTAGAGGTCAGGAAAATTGGAAGGGCCCTATGTAATATGGTCTATCTAGTTAGTTGGAATGGGTATTAAGAGATGGGTTCAGTGCTGGTCTTAGGACCACATTTGTATATATCTCTTTTTGTATTTAGGTTTTGTTATTTTGTTTATTTATTTATATGATACATCTATTGGTAATGTTTATTATGTCTATGTGACTTTTATGACATGATTTATTGATCAAATTATTATATAATGGGTTTATGTATTTTTTTATTTAGTTTTAGCTATGTTATTTCATTATATTGGTTTAATATAGATGGTTGTTACTGAATCTACGTCCACTATTGTTTACTGTTTACCTGATCATGAAGTTATAGTATCCAAATGATATTTTCAAACCCCAACCACTCATTAGTATCATCTACCATATAGGGAGTCATCATTAAGAACTGTTGTGTCATAATTTTGTTAGGTTGGAAGTAAATATAGCTAGGTACAATAAAAAATTGTATCATATCAAAATTTATTTTATTTTTCTTTTCTATCCAAGAATTTTATACAGGTTATAGGTTTTTTAGATCTTGGTATAGATATTATTTCTTGGATTAGCATAGCCTTGGATAAAGAAAAGTCCAATTTATACAGGAGAGTCTATTAATATTATATTTTCCTTTTATTTTTTATTACTTTACTAGATATGATGAACTTTGATTATGATTAATGATGTATGGGATTCTGGTATTATACTAAATTTTTAGTTGGGTTTGTATTGATGCAAATTATCAATAATGTTGGATGGACATGTCATTTGTATCCATTCCTATGATTAATTTTCCAGCTTATTTTTTGGTATTGGTGAAATAAAATTTTGATAGAAACATATAATGTGTCTTCCAATATAACATTCTATTTTCATTTTATTTAACTTAACAATGGATTTGATACTCTTTTTATACAAAAAATACAAATTAAAAGATGTGATAATGATCCAAGCATGGGGTAGATGGGGATAGAGAGATATCCCATGTTCGGAGTTCTTCATGATTTCTGGTGTGTATACAGATCTATGATTATATGTATGGTACTAATTTCCTAATACAATAATATCATGAACCCTAATAGAAATTATTTACAATATGAATGTTATCAATTTTAGAGATATGCCACTATGACATCCTATAGTGGAGAACTGGGTGGTAGGGGATGATTGTGACCCTCTAACAATTGATTTATTACCCCCTCTTTCATCAACAATTAACTTGGATGATCGATTCTAGGAGAGAATGTTTTGGGAAATATAGATTATAGATAAAGTGACCATTTTATCTATTTATTCTATTATTAAAATACCATGCGAGCTCTAGATGCCACATCTAACCCTGTTTATTGGTCAGGTGGCCCATTGATTATTGAGCTCCAGTTTGAGTCAATATAGGCTATATTTCATTATCATGAAACACCCCATGATACGAGGGAGATTTAGTGACATATATGTAATGAGGCGCATCCAATACTTAGCATGATGTTTTTAAAAAAGGTTTTCAATAATTTTAGATCATTTTGGAAGTATTTCTTGGACTATATTTATGATTACTACTTCATAGTGATCATGAGTATATATATGGCCCTCAAATTTATGAATCTAACTTATAAGTTGCGTTTTATTTATGGAATATGTAGTGCTATTTATAAAAAAACAACGTTTTCAATAATTTTAGATTGGGATAGGGTAGAAAATAATATATACTATAAGGATGGTTTGAGGTATGTGATATAGGTATAGATAATTTTTTTCACCTATCATCAGTCAATGTGGTTTTGAATAAAAAAACATATAAATAATAGATTCCTTATAGACTATTAGTACATTGTCTAGTTGGATTTATGAAAGGGAACTATGAATTGGTCATCATGATGTATGATGCATCAGTTTCATAGTTCGTGGAATAACGATGATAGGTTGAGTTGAAACGGTGGTGAAACATCTAATATATCTTGGATTGGAGGTTTTGTGGCCATTCACCAACGTGCTAAACATGGCCTTATTCATTCTCAATACATCCATCCATAAATCATGTTTTGATTTTGATGATAAATAGTGTACCAATAAAGTTATTTAAAGAGTGATGAGTAGTTCGTTACTAGTATAAGATCTTGATCGACAGAGGGTTTTAGAGAAGGACTAGGAGTACCAAAACTGAGTAGTATCTTGAGTTCCATATTCTGTTCAAGTCATGTTGGTTTATGAGGATCATAGAAGAAGGGGAAAGAGTATTATCAAGGAGGGTAATTACAGGGGATTCAGGTAAGAGATGAGTTCTAAGGTTTTTCCAAGTTTCATTATATTGATCACACTCTTGTTAGTCATTATTTTAGGCTATAAAATGTTCAATGTACTATTTTTATGATACCAGATGTCATAGTTGAAAAACATATTATATAATTATGAGAAAATTATCATTATTTGGATTTTTTAAATTTTGAAAAATAAAATTTTAATGATTTTTTTGATTTCACGATTTTGTCTTGAATAATTCACATTGGGTTG
Source organism: Viscum album (assembly GCA_963277665.1). NCBI lineage: Eukaryota > Viridiplantae > Streptophyta > Magnoliopsida > Santalales > Viscaceae > Viscum > Viscum album. The sequence continues at coordinate 246,047,198 of OY728157.1, read as the reverse complement.
TAAAAACGTAGTTATTTTTTCATATGTAAGTATTACATTCAATTCATTTTTCATGTTTAGTGCATAATTTTTTGTAACTGTGTGTAAAATCATATGTTTGTCGGGGGGAACCATGAAGTTGAATTTTATATAAAAGTGGAATCCTTGAAGGTGACCCGTAAATATAGTTTTTCTAGTTTATTTTCAGACACATTATTAGTATATTGTTTGTAGAACCGTATAGATTACCATTAAATATGGTTTCTAAATATTACATGATGGAATCATGGGTTTATCATGGAATAGATGAACCATATGAGTCTCTCTTATAAATGGCATGCACTGTGGTACATTAGTGGTGCATTGATGTGATGATTTTAGTACAAACCATTTTATTTACAATTATGGATCTTGTGTATCCTTCAGAGGGTTTCATTTGATTTTTTATTTGTTGGAAAACCATATGGACTAGTATTCTGATAGGTGTAAATAAATTCTATTAGAGGGTAAATTTTTGTTTAATAGTTTAATATACCATGTGTACTAACCATTTAAGAAATGAAAAATTTAAATTTTGTGTAATTAATAATTTACCATTGATAAATTCAATAAACATGTCCCTACCCTTTTCATTTTATTTTGATTTTTTATATGATATCAAGGGAGATTCTATGATTTTTATCCCTTTTATATAATCCCCTATTACTCATATTTTATGATGAGTTACATGGTAGAGTCCTATTTTTCTCCACTTTTATATTCCATTATCTATTTCCTTGGGGATTATTATTCTCCCAAGAATACTAACGAGAATGGTTGTAAAACATAAGCTTTAATTTTGTCTAATCATTGGGATCTAGTTTTTTATTGTTTGTGAAGGTTGTATTCTTCTTTATTATAGAATATATTATCGATGGAATGTTGTTTATAATGATTTAGGTTAGTTTTATTTGAAATTCAATTCAATTATAATTTCATTATATTTTTTGTATTTCTTAAACTCATTTCATATAATTTTGTACCTATGTGTGATACCCATGATGGGTTTGTAAAATGTTATCAACATTTTTTTCACATTACATAAAATCAACTCCAAAAACTCCCATTTATTTATTTTGACCTAAATTGACTGTGTATTCTGCGTTCTTAGGTAAATATGTAAGAGATTATTTCAAATTAATATGACAATAATGATGTTTTTTTCTTATTTTGATTTATTATTTATGTATCACATGTTATAAGGGTTCAATTTTAAATAAAAAAAATATTTTTTATTTCTTATTGACTCCCATGGGGGATTTATTATGTTTTAAAACTATTCATCCTTATTTATTTTTCAAATTATTTTTTATAAAATTGAATATAAGGTTATATCAAAAGGACTATTTATAACTTGATAAAAAAATTTCATTATTTATATATGTAAAAGGGGGTTTTATAACATAACATCCCAAGTTGGTTTTAATGGACGTGTTATAACTTTATTGAAAGTTCTTTTTTGCTGATTGTGTCACGATTGTTGTGAACCAATTTTATCATGAATTTTATAGATTTTATCTATATTTGGGATATAATTAATTATTATTTTATTCTTATGAAAATTTTGTGGGGTTTATATATTGAGATAAAGTTGGTGTGGGATGAAAATTACTTTTTATGTTTTATTACTAATTTTTGTGACTGTCATATGGATTTTTGTTACTTAGATCAACCTTGGCTATGGATTAAGAACCATTTATAGAATTATATAACATCAATATAATTTCAAGATACTATAAAATGTTCTATGATTATTACACTATTATTTATTGTAATATAGCTAAAGGATATCACTTGATAAGGTCAAGAGTGTATTTTAGTGCTTGGTTTTAATCATGATCACTATAGGTCATCTAATTTTTTGGTGTTTGATAATTGATTTCTAGGATAATCATATGTTAGGACCTAGTGAGTTTCAAATAATACATCTATATTTATTGATTATATTTTCTTTGGGATTTCAATTGTATACATTATTTGAAAGGCCCTAACCATAAACATTAAATAATCATAAATTACATTAATAATTCTCATTTAAAATGTTTTCAAGTTTAGATATTTATGTAATTAGTTATTAACATATACATAACAACTTGAATATTAAAATTAGACACTTCTACTCACTATCCATTTTTAACATAAAACAAAAACTGTTTAAAAAATAGACATTTTTAGTTCCATGATTTAAACAACATCACACTTCCATGATCTGATACTTGACACTATTCAACATAAATTCATGCGAAAAACATTTCAAAACAGGGTATAGGAATAAAAATATCAGTAATGGATACATAAAGAAGCAGAACAATTAGTTTTTTAAAACAACAATTAAATCATGAAAACATTATCATAATGTAAGAACTTTCACATTTAAGAAGTATAAAAAATACTTCACTGAGTATAAGCTCATTTCATACCATTTTTTTAAACTAAAAGTTTACCATAAATCCCATAGAAAGAAACACGTAACATATAAATGTAACTTGGGAAAAAACTGAAATGGAATAACCAAACGGTCAACTTCCACACATATCACTAAATGGAATAGCCATATGTCCTAACTTAATACCTAATTCATTAGAGGTTATAATGTAACCACCCATCCATGGTTTATCAAGTAACCATCCATCATTTAGTTTTTCACGTAACCACTGGTCAAATATCCAAGTACCACAATGTAGTCATAACACATAAAATATTGATAATATCAACATTTCACTAAAAACATTTCATTTGAAATCACAAGAATTCATTTCATGATATTGAAATACTCAATCTATTTAAAAAACCATTTTTCAATTCTAAAACTAAAAAAACATAATAAGGGGTTTCTTTTTTTTCTTTTAAAAACATTAAGGATTATAGAGGATGCCAAATAATGATTATGGCTACCGAGAGTTCATTGTCACCGCAAACATTAAAAAAATTCATTTGATTTTTAGTAAAACTTTTTGTACAAAAATATTCCCTTTTAATGAAATTATTAGTAAAAGGGTTTTATTAAACACCATGTAATAGAAGGAGGTGTATATTATCAAAATATTACTCAAAGGAAGGAGACTGAGATGATGACCCTTAACTTGCCTCTGTCTTGTCTTGTTCATTATTTATATCCCTTAATAATAATAAAAAGTTAATTTATACTTGATTTAGAATTTTTTTTAAAGTTTATTATTCCTCTTATATCACATATTTCCTTGCTATAACAATCATGTAATTATTCATGTTCACATTAGTTGTGTTTTCAATGTTCATTTCAAGAGTAAAAAATGAACATGTTATAATTACAAATTGACCATGTGGTTTAAAGTCCATTATCTCATGAATTATAATCAATATTTATATATCATAGATATATTATATAAAGTATATATGTATTTATAGTTGTACATAAAATTGTTAGATAATAAATTAAATGTACCATTAATTGGGAAGGTAAGGCGTATGTATGCATGAATGTTAATTTCATTTCTATTTCATATTTAAAGGAATGAAAACATAATGATACATAGATATATTATAAATCATATAAAATATAACTTTTTGTATATGTTACATAATTTCATTTTTTCTATCGTTTATACATTCCATGTATAAAATGAACGAGTCGTACCACATTGAGGGGGCGGTAGTCCGCACTTCTTCAAATGAATTTATCATGTTTACACAACATGAAAATCATAAAATTATATTGTAAATAGAAATTATAGAATAATAAATATAATATGAACATAATATATATCATATAAATACATTTTCATCATAAGGGACACCATGAGAGGCGGTAGGAGATAATTGAACAATCATCATTTCGTGAGGCAATAAGTGGTCGTCCACCAAAATAGTATGTTCTAAATCCATTAGATAGAGGTGTGTGTAAGTGTACTCAAATCCTTCTAATAAAAAAATACTATTATATTTAGGATACTGGTGTTTTTATGTAATCAAATAATAATAATAGAATACCGAGTGAAGAAGTAGAATATTGAAAGGAACGTTAAAGAAGACGCTACCTCTAAAAACAGGTAACTCTCATTGATTTGAGCCAAAAGTCTTTCTTGCATTGCCTTCTGCCTAAAGTAAGGATTCTAGGATAAAAAGAGGGATTTTTTGGGGATTATTTTAGTATAGTTTTTTTGATCCAAGGGGCTTGATAGGTTTGAGTAAGGGTAAGAGGTGTTGTCCTTTTATAATATGAAGGAGAGGAACTTTAGGAATGTCTTGAATGATTATTTTATTATACAATTATTTTAAATTTAAAATTTTGCACAACTCATTTATATTGAATATAAGGTTATTATTTTTCTATATATTATCACCTAATAAGTTTTATACTAGTTTAAGTTTCCCATTTAACCTTATCATTTATCCTTAAACCTTAGTTAACAAATTTAACTTTTACCATGTCTTCCTGTATATCCTTACTATATGGTTAATATAGTTACCATAGAATGCCAACAGAACAAAAAGGGAAAATTAATTCCATTATTAACATTATTTAAGTACCATTTTTCAGAATATTATATATTTTTTACTCTTATTTCATTTAATAAATTAGTATTTGTTTTAAAAAATCTTTTATGTCAATTTATATACTATTCATATCACGAATTTTAAAAAATCCATAAAAACATATTTATTTCCAAATAACTTCTATAATTCAAATATAACAAGTCATACTCATACATAAAATTATTTTATGTCATAAAAAGTTTCAAAATAAATTTATTTTAATATTTATAATCTCATTTATTTAAATCATTCATTAATAAGGTAATAACAACATCATCATTGTGTCATAAATATATTTAATTATTTGATTCCTAAATATTGTAAATAAAACAACATGATGTAGGAAATATTCTTATATTTCTAATTACTATTTATAGTTGAATATATCACTTATATAAACCCATATAACAATTTGTTTACTAAAAGATACATGTTTATGTTACATTTTTCTTTACTTTAGATTAATTATTTATAAATTGTCATTTTAACATCCAAGTGGCTTAATGTGGTCCCAAAATCTACCCAAGGATGAAAATGGTTAGATATATATCATCAAATATGGTTAGGACATGTTTTATGGTAATCTAATATTATTATGATATTTTTTTACCCTTATTTACCAGATTTAGCCTTCAACCATGGTAAATAAAATACTTACAGAAGTAACTATTCATAATTCTTACAAATAAAAGTTACATATTTACACAATTTGGAACACATGAATAAAAATATGTAATCCATTTTTACAAATTCAAAACACAAAAGTTTCAGAAATTAATTTAAAATTAATTCACGTTGTCAAAATAAAAAATTGGGTTTTTAAGAAGTAAAACTACCAAAAGATTGAAATGAGTTTCTGTTCAATTTCAATGTGAAATTACATAAAATAACCAAAATTAGATTAAATTATAAAAATATAATGCAATTAAACCTTAAATCCAATTTAATGTGTAATCTAAATATAAAAATATATTAGTTGAAAAGACAGTTTTGAATTAAAATGTAGTATTTTTCACTATAAAAAATGAACATTAGAAAAAAAATACCAAAATATAATCCAAGGTAAATTTTGATTATCTTTTTCTAATTAAGTAGTTTATTTTGTCAAATAAAACATATAATGGTGTCAAAAATATATTTATAAATGGTTCTCTATCAAAAGGCGGTAAAACTGCATTTCTTCATAAAAATATTTGTTTTATGAAAAAATGAATTTATTTTTATATCATATCGAGAAAACATATAATATTAATTTGAAACAATACATTGAATATATATAATATATTTTTAATTAACTAAATATCCATAAATAGTGATATGAAATAAAAATTATTCTCTTTTAAATGGGTTTTCTTAAAAACACATCCATTATATTCAATTGCTTTTTACTTAAATTTCTATTAAATATGGTTATAAATGAATCATCATTTAAACATCTGTAAACCATATTTCAAAATTCAATTGATAATATTCATTATCTCCATTCAAAAGACTACTAGTTAACTACCATTTAAAATAATAATAATATTACTATATTATTTTTTAGTATAACTCAATGTTTTGTGTAATGTAAGATTTCAGAGAAGCATGTTGTTGTGTGTCGAGTACGCTATTAGAAAAAGTGTCCCCTTTAACATTAAATTAATATCATATTCATAAGTGTTAATAGAAATGAAAAAGGTGTTATTATATAAATACCTAGGTCATTACATCCTTCCCCTATTAGAAATCGTGTCCTCACAATTTTAATATTGGGCATAGAAACTTCATTGAAAGTCCCACATCAGAAAACGAGTCAATAAAACTATCACTTTAAAAGAAATAAAGGGAAGTACAAATGTATCCCAAGATAACACATAGTAGGATTCAATGTAAGAATACATGGATATGGAAGGGAAAAAACCATCAATTTCTGATGGATAGTGATTGAATACTAGATCATGAAGAAGTTAATCACCAAAAACCACAAATGTGTAATGGCTTAAACAGCCTTTGATTTCGCAATACGAAAAGTAAAAAAACAAAAAAAAAATTAATATCTTCTTTATAATCATGAGAATTTTATTTATAATCTTGACTAATAACATAAGGAAACATACTTAATTGTCGTGTAGACATTCATCCTTTACTAAATTTCTACCACAAACTCTTCTTTTCTCTAAATAATGAGTATTCAAGATGACTTGGTCACATCAACAGCGCAAGAAAGAACTTCTATAGAATCAAATAATCTAAAAAAGATGAAATATATATTTCCCCTGTCTTTATACATTAAACAATACCAAAATGGTTAGTACGTGATCAGATAGTACTGAAAAGGATAATCCATTATAAAAAGAAATACAAATCTTAATATCCAAAATTAAACAAACAGTACCATGTTAAACAAAGACCATTCAATACACAATTGTCCTTAAAATTATTTAATATAATCCAAACTAATATTGAAAGCCAAAACTCAAAAGAATTTAATCACATAGTCTTCCACAATAAATCTTAACATTTATATCCAAATAACATCGACTACCCATTAAGTCCCATACTAAAGTGTAATTAACCAAATCACATACTCATTATAATAGGTTAATCATTTACATAAATAACCCAAATCACTATAAGTCCATAGTAAAAACATAGATTCTTTCAAAATAAAATTCCACCATTACACCTCAAATGAAATCTAAAAGTATTCTATTTTCCTTTGGTAGATAGTTTCCTAATAGAGCAATTGTCATTCAAAATAACCTTTTTCACATAATCATCAAATCATTTTCTTATACTAAGGATATCCATTTGATAAAACATAAGTTACCGAAATCAAATTATTATTTATCAATAAAATCATTTAACTAAAAAGAATATGTCATACTAACCAGGGACATCATGTAGTCCTCTAGTTGGGGTTTGATTCTAGTATCATATTGGTTGTGGGTTCAATTCCTACAGCTTTGTCCGATGTGATAAGGTTTCACACAGTCTACATGTTGTCCTTTTTCAAAAATCGTATAATTAAAATATCATTTAAAAAATGAGATAAAACCCTTAAAATTATTCATAGCATGTTTTAACCTCAATGGTTATTTCAAACCTCACATTTTTCAACATAAAAACTAATAACCCAAAATTCATCTAAAAAAGGATCACATGAACCCCTATGGTTATCCATTATGTACACACAATAAAATGTAATTCTTCCTAAAATAACATTTTCATATGTCAAACTTCAGGGTTACATGTACTAGAAAAATTCTTCCAAATTAATCTCATCATCAAAAGAGCCTTAATACTATTAAGCATTTCATCATCAAAAACTACCATAACTCTTGAATCCCTTATATGTATACCACTTACCCATTCAACATTCTTCATGATCCATTAAGAATTATTTTCCAACTTATTCTATAATTCTTCATTCCTATAAACAAAATCATGAATCATATCCTTTGATTCAATAATTCTAAAACACCAGCTCAGAAATAATCCATACCTTTCATTGGTCATTGTTAGTTTTAACATACTCAATTGGAATGAAATTGGGTATTGGTAAATATATATATTTATGGTCTTTTGGATCCCATTCTGGAACCTTCTTTGTAGGACATATATTTTTACAATGACTCGGCACACCACATTTGAATCATTAAATTTATCCCTCATAAATAACATCTTTCCCTTTCCAGGAGTTAATTAGACGCTTACTTTTTTCATGGATTGTTCTTGGTTTTTTACCCTCATTACCAAATATATAGCATCTTCCTGTCCCTTTGAAGAATTTTCCTTGGTGTTCCATTCCACATTCATGACACATATGTTTTTTAATATACTTACCTTTATGATTATTACATGAACATCCGTAGGTATTTATTTCTCACATATACATTACCTTATAGAAATCATCCTGGTTCAGGTCGTCAATCATGACTCCTAATATTTGGTATAGAATAAACACAAGAGTTCTCATTGCATCACCCATTTCATTCGTTTGCTTATTTAGAAAACAATCACAGTTTTCTTCATAACTATTTTTCATTTGGTACCTGCTAGATCCATCCATTTACTAAAACCAAATTGGTCAATGTGATTATATCAGTAAAATCATCATATAATATCTTATAATGAGGGAAAATACTAATTTATACTTATTCATGTTATCTTAAACTATATAAATTTATCAAAAAATATCTATGAATCATTCTAATATGCTAACCATTATGGTTATGTCACTTATTCTTAAATAACACCCTATCCTCAAAATCTATCTAAACTGACCTCGGATACTAACTGTTAGGTCTCAAAATTAAACATTACACAATATTAAAATAAGTCAATAAATCACATTAATGATCTTTTTATGTGTATAGATTTAGATAATTAGGTCATAACTTGTGCATATCACCTTTAATATTACAAGTAGACACCTATACTCACTGTCTATTTTTTATATAAAACAATAATTCTTTAAAACGAGACATGTTTTGTTCCATGACTAAAATAGCATGACTTTCTTGGGATCCCATCCTTGACTCTATTGATCTTTCAGTCCAACGAAAAACATTTCAACATAGTGTATGATTATAAAAATCTCAGTAAGGGATACATAAAGAAGGAAAATTTTAAGCCTTTCAAAATAACAAGTAAACCATGAATACTTTATCATAATTTAATAACATTCACCTTTCAAAAGTAACAAAAAATACTTCACTTAGTATAATATCATTTCTTACACTTTTTGAATCTGAAATATTACCATAAAGCCCATAGAACGCAACATATATCATATAATGCTATCTTGGGACATAAACATACTGAAATGGAATAAATATATGGTTGACTTCCACACATATCACTAAATTTAATTACCATACAACCAACTTCCATAATTAATGAATTTGAGGCTATAACATAACCAACCTTCATTGGTTTAACATGGAACCACCCATCATTTGGTTTATAATGTAACAACTCCTCTAATGTCCAAGTACCATAATATAATCATAACACAAATTTTTTTGAAAATATCAACATTTCATTGATAAAATTTCATTTGAAAGCACAAGAAATAATATAAATATATCGAAAAACACATTCTATTTCAAAAACCATTTTTCAATAGCAAAATACAAAAAATGGAATAAGGGGTTTCTTTTTTCTTTTAAAAAATAGGCTTATAGAGGAAGCCAAATAATGATTACAGTGGCAGAGAGGTCATTGTTACCACAAACGTTAAAAAAATTCATTTATTTTAAAGCTTAATAGAAAAAAGGTTACCCTTAAATGAAAGTAAAATTAAAAGGGGTTAATTATAAACCATGTAAAATATGGAGGTGTATATTATCAAAATATGTTTCATTGAAATGAGATTGAGATGAAGTCCCTTGCCTTCTGTCCAGCTTGTATTATTCATTATTTATATCCCAGAATAATAATCGTATGTTAATTAATACTTGATTTGGAACCTTTTTCAAATTTATTATTCATTTTATATCACTTATTACCTTTCTATAACAATTATATAATTATTTATGTTCATATCGGTCGTTTTGTTGTGGTTCAGTAACTGAGTCAAAAATTAACTTGTTATAAATACAAATTGTCTGTGTGGTCAAAATTACATTATTTCCAGAATGATATTCATGACATAGATATCATAGGTATAATATATATCTATTATATATGTATTTTTAATATTCCATAATATTAGGAGATAAGAAATTAAATGTACATTTAATGCAGATGGTAAGATATACATACGCATGAACACTACTTTCATTTCTATTTAATATTTAATGGAATGAAAACATAATGGTAAATTTGTATATTATAATTCTAGTATAATATAATTTTTTAAATGTGTTACATATGTTCCTTAATTACATCTTTTATAAGTTCAATATATTGCATGAATGAGTCATATCACTTTGAGGGTGTCGTGGTCTGCACTTCCTAAAATTAAATTATTGTGTTTACACATAATAAAAATCATAAATCTATGTTGTAAATAAAAAATAAAGAATTATAATGAAAATTTACACACAACATATATCATATAAATAGAGTTCCTTCATAATGGACACCAAGATAAGTGGTATGGGAACATTGAACAATCATCCTTTGGTGAGGCAGTAATTCACCGTCCACAGAAATATTATGTTCGAACTCCATTAGGTGAAAGTGTGTGTAAGGGTAGTTCCAATCCTTCTAATAAAAATATCCTAGTATATTTAGGATACTATTTTAGTTATTCAATGAAATAATAATAATATATTAGGGAGTGAAGAAGTAGAATATTGAAAATGAACTTTAGAGAAGATGCTACCTCTTAAAATGGGTTACTCCCTTTGATTTGAGCCAAAATTCTTTCATGAATTTCCTTCTATATAAGGAAATCATTTTAAGAGGGAGAGAGGGATTTTGGTATATTATTGGAGTAGATTTTGGATTCTAAAAGAGGCTTTAGAGGTGTGATTAAGGGTTAGAGGAGGTATTCTTTTATAAGAGGATGGAGGGGCACTTTAATAATGTCTTGAATCATTATTTTATAAAAAACATAATTTCAATTTTAAATGGTCCCAAAATTATTTAATTAAAATATAAGGTGAGTATAGTTAGAAATAATCTCAACCAATATGTTTTATACATGTTTTGATACCAAATTTAACCTTATCATTTAGCATTAACCATTAGTTAACTAATTTAACTCTTACCATGTCTTCTTGTATATTCATACTTAATGGTTAATATAATTACCATAAAATTCCAATAGACCACAAGGGGTTTATTAATGACATTTTAATCATTATAAATGTCATTTTTCATAATCTTAGATTTTTTAGGACTGTTATAACATTCAATGAAATAGTATTTGTTTTAAAAACTCATTTAGGTCAATTTATATACTATTCATATAATAACTTCTAAAAAATCCATAACTTGTTTATTTCGAAAAAAATCCATTAATAAAAATATAGAAAGTCATACTCATCCATAAAATTCAGGTATGGCATAAAAATTTTAAAAATTAATTTATTTTAATATTTATAATCTTTTTTATTTAAATCATTCATTACTAAGGTAATAACTACATCATCATTGTGTAATAAATATATTTATTTATTTGATGTATAAAAATTATAAATGAAATAACATGATGTAGGAAATTTTTTAATATTTATAGATAAAATTTATAATTGAAGAGATCACTTATATAACCTCAAAAAAATTACTCAAAGATACAAGTTTATGTTACATTTCTCTTTACATTAAATTAATTTTTTGTAAATTGTCATTTTCACATCCATGTGGCTCCATGGGATCCCAAAATATATCCAAGGATAAATATGGTATTAAATATCTAATAAAATTGGTTTAAAAATATTTTAGGGTAATTTAATATAATTATATTTTTATTTTTTACCCTTATTCACCAGGTTTACCCTTTAACCATGGTAAATAAAATATTTACGAATGTTACTATTCATAATTCCTAAAAATTAAATATACATATTTACAAAATTTAAACCTCCTAATTATAAATATGGAATCAATTTTTACAAATTTAGAACATTGAAGTTTGCATAATTTAATTTAAAATTATTTCTTGTTGTGAAAATAAAAAAGGATGTTTTTAAAAAGTAAAAACTACCAAAAGATTGACATGCGTTTATGTAAAATTTCAAAGAAAAATTAATTACAATGAATAAAACTAAATTAAATGATAAAAATATAATCCAATTACACATTAAAACTAAGAAAATGGAAAATCTAACTATATAAATAAATATGCTGAAAAGATAGTTCTGAATTAAAATGCATTATTTTTCACTACAAAATATAAACTTTTGCAGAAAAATAATATAACTTCATCCAAGCTAAAGTTGATGTTACACTTAAATATAAGAAGTTTATTTTTTCAAATAAAAGATACAAAGGTGTTAAAATGTATTTATAAAGTGTTCTCCATAAAAAGGTGATAAAACCGATTTTTTTTAAAATATTTCTTTTATCCGAAATAAATAATTTATTCATATATCATATCTAGAACAAATATAAGATTAATTTAAATAATTACCTTGAATATATATAATATATTTTTCATTAAATAAAAATCCATAAATAGTGATAGGAAAAAAATATTCTCTTTTATAAAGGTTTTCATAAAAATGCATCCATTATATTCAACTAGTTTTTATTTCCATTTATAATAAATTTAGTAAACAATGAATCACTATTTAAACACCTGTAAAACATTTTTCAAAATACACTTTATATTATTCATTACCTCTATTCCAATGTCTAGGTGTTAACTACTATTTAAAATAATATTATTATTATTATGTTATTTTTTAGTATAACTCAATGTTTTGTGCAATATAAGATTTCAGAGAAGCCGGTTGTTGCATGTCAGGTACTCTATATGAAAAAGTATCCCCATTAACTTAAAATTAATATATTATTCATAAGTATAAATATAAATGTAAATATTATTATTATATAAATAAATACGTAGTTACATTATTTATTTTCTCTTGTACTCATCTTAGATTTGTGACATTGTTTACCTTTTAGGGTTTAATCCATTAAAATTTATTAACATGATGGATCCAATTTGATGAGGTATATATATTTTTTTCATTATTTTTATTCTATATAATATTTATCAAAAACAAAGGTTTTGGTGAAAATATTATAAAAATTTTAAGTAATTGTTTTTTGTTTTCAATAAGTTAGAAGCCTACAGTTTTTAATGGTACTAATTTTTTTGGATTTTTAAAATAGGGGGTCCACCCCTTGATTGATAAAAATGGTTTTTAAAAATAATCATTGAAAAATTATATTTATTTACTTGAGTTTGAAATAATTATTATGATGATGGGATGTGGTTTTCTTTTCCAAAAATAATTTACCATTGGATTTTGAAAAAAGATAATTGATTATACTTATTTTCAATAAATATTTGAATTTTAAAACATACATTATAATAAATTTTAAAATTAAAATTTATTGGATATTTGATAAATGGATGTTCATAGAATCAATTCTGAAATATTATTAGACCTTTTTAGCTCACACATTATATACACACTTTAATGTGTATGTTGATCGTATGTTTTTATAAAATGTCATAGGTTTTGATCTCAAAATAAATTTTGTTAATTTGGTCCATTGAAGGATGTTGAATATATCCCATGTGACCATGGGTCGTAGGGAGTAGATCATGTGGTAGTTTTATTTTATGGTTTTTATGGGCATACTTTTTTGTTGCCTAATTTATTATCATTATTATATTTAATTTCAGATTTCTTTATGTCATATCATATTACATATTCTCAATTAGGTTTTATTTTTATTTGAATGTTAGTGTGGATGTTTAATTTTATTTATTCCACGTTTGGATAGAATTTTGTGTATATTTTCATTTTATAGGAATAGAAATCAAATGTATTGTTGCGCAATGATATATTTTTAGTTGGATTTTACTTTTTACACATTTCTTCTCAGGGTGAAACCATTACCACTTGGTTATAGTGTGATTCACTAATTCTTTTCAGTATCTTTATGTGATCAGAAATGTGTTGCCGAATATATGGATTGTTTTCTTGGGAATCAGTTCAAGATTACCCATGTTGGCTGGTTATAAAATAGCATCATACATTCATCTTGTTATCTGTGTGAATCAGGGTAGTATAAATATATGATCATCGAAACTTGAAAATTAATTCATTAGTTGGTTCCTAATCAACACCTTTCAGGATAAAGCATTAGTTATCATAGGTATTCGTGATTTGATTCCCAAAATTAAAATATTTATTTATTTTTATGTATTTTTAATAGAGATGATGTAATTTTGTTCCCTACTTATATAAATTTGATACATGGGGGTTTTATTGAGTATTGGGGTGAAATTATAATAATATTTAAAGTTTTGTCATTATATTTTACTGTGTCTAAAACGATGTGAATACCATGTTAATAGTTCATGAAACATTATAGTGGATACTATACGGTAATCAAAACCATGTGGTAAACCCCATGAAATATTTTCAGCCCCCATTAATTTATAGTTTGTACATATTTGTATCTTTAATTGGTCATCAATTATAGTATATTAATCAATTATTATTTTGATATGTATTGATTTTTTTCATTATTTTTGTTTTAAAAGTTTGTTTTTAGCGAAAAATATAATTTCATTAAATGATTTCTGTATGGAATATTTTTTTTATTTTTTATGATGTTTTTACTCTCACATATTATTTTCAAAATTATTTGGTTTTGTGATGATAACAAAAAATGGAAATGAATGTGTATTTTATACAAATTTTTTGAATTAGCTAATAGAGAATATTAAATATAATCTTATGGTAGTGTGGTGAAATGGATTATACTCATCTTTGTAAATAAAGTAAAATTCTTTCGAAGTTGAAATAATTTTTTAGAATTAGATAGAGAGTCATAATCAAATATTGGATATTTAAGTATAATGAAAGCTTATGTTGAATTAATTTATTAGATGAATTAATCAGTTTAGTTTAATCTCTTGATTATATCAGGATTTTTTTATTTTATTATGAATCATACACTATTTGATTTCATGTTTCATATAGTTTAGAATATTTATTCTAGATATGTTTTTGTAAAATATAAATGATTTTATTATGGATGATTCTTAGAGTTATTCATCTTGATTTCATTGTGTGACCCTTTTAATTTTGACTCTACCCACACTCTAAATAGATTGTTGGAGCTAGAATCGTCTATCCTCTTAGTCCCAATCTATGATATTCTAAACCATCGCCCATTTTATTTTTTTAGTGATAAAGTTACACTTGATGTTGGGTAATGGTTAGAGAGGATTGAATTAATCTTTAATTCTACAGAAACACATGGATAATTGAAGGATTAATCCATTATAGAATTTTTTGAAGGATCAATCCTAGTGTGGATGGAAACCATTATACATTATTAGTTATATAAGGATATATATTTGAAATAATGAAATAGTATATTTATTCATTGGAATTATCCTGATAGTATAAAGGTGTAGAAATACATTGAATTAAATAGACATTATCATGTTAAGTAAAGGATAAAAGAGTATTCCCATCATTTGGTAGATTTTGGGTTCTTTTACCCAATCTAGTAATCAATGACCTTCATAAAGAAATGGTTATATGAAGTAGGTATTTATTCAAACCATGGATTATTTTTACTCTAATTTGGCCTAGTTTCTTATAAAGAAGGTGTTAATATGGGTTATTTAGTGGATGATTATCAAATTACATAAGCTATGATTTGTGGTTCCTCAATTCCAATTCTCCTAGTTTATAATATATTGTACTCGCAATGCTTTACAACTTCCTATAAAAAAGAATGTATGTCTCAAGTATTTACACCATGTAAACCATGAGTTCATTAATCCCTATTGTTTGATCAATTTTAAGAAATATATTTAATGTGTCCATCTAGGATATCTTTAGGAATCTTGTATGCTAATATACCAATGAAATATAAAGTAAATTAGGATACAACCAAGATCTAAATGATTAGTTTTTCTGTGGATTTATTTAATATGAGTTTAGATCATCATAATTCAGTTGACATAAATTTTTATTGGTTTCTTAATTGGGAAACACCTCTAACTTTATTTCATGTTGTGTTGTTATATTTTTGTTTTTTTATGTGACATTTATTTTGATTCCCCAAAAGAGTTTAGATGATTTTATAAATGAGGTGATATATTAATTTTCATGAGTTACACATGGGAATATAATATCCCTATGGGCATCATTAGTTCCCACTGGGTTACCAAATTTAGAAATTTGAAACATGAAATAGACAAAACACTAAACTACAAGTAGTATATAAATTTTAAGTCTCAGGTCGAAACCATAGAGATAGGGTCGGAGAAAGTAATAATTAAATAAAATAAATTTAAAATAATTTAAATTTTAAAAAATAAAATCTAATCTACTGAGAATCGAATTTTGTGAAGAAATGGGGATTAGAGAATAAAAAAATAGTGTTGGGAAACAATTATTATGAGGTCATGAATGATGATATTTTAAATAATTAATTAGCTATTATGCAGTTTTCAGAATCCAATTTTAGAGAGTTCAATGGTAATGATAAACGATCTTCATCCTATTTTCTCTTTTTCTGGAGGTTACATTCTTTATAATACAAAATATGGGAAACCAGGAACCTTGTTTAATCATATGTATGATACAAACCCAATAGTCATAGTGGAATTCTAAACACTAGATCTCATATGAAATAAATTAATTCAATCCTCTTAATAAATGTTCATTCTCAAAGAAAGAAGGAAATTATAATATTTTCCTAAACCCGCTCACAATTTCAATGCATGAAGAAATCGGTAAAGAGATAGAATTGAATATCATATTTAAAATCAAACCCTAAATTCATTTAAAATATAAAACACGTCAGACGAAAAATTCCCCTTCATCATGTACACACTAACACAAATAAATCACCCACTCATGCAAACCATGAGAAAGTGTAGAAAATAAATAAATAAAAATCCTATTGAAATTGTTGAAGTATGAAAATAAGGTGGTGTGTTTCCCAAACAGTGGACCCTTTTTTATTTTTAGAATGACTCAAATATTGAGGCTATAATCTCTATTTATAGGCTTCAATGTTGTCTTCCCGATGCATTATATGACGTGTAATTGGATTAATTATCATTTTATCTGGATCCACTATTTCCTCAATTATTTTTTAATTTCTTTGAATCTCATATGCATCCTTGAATCATTGACTCTGTTCAAGACATGTATTGGGGAATCATGAATAGTAGCCTTCATTCACAACATATATGCATTACACAACTTGTCCAGCATAGTGGTGACCTCTCTTATGAATTCACGATGTGTACTAAATAAACGCAGTATGTAATAATTATTATTCCAATTTTCCATGTCTATTTTTACATCAAAAATTCAGTGTCATAACGCTTCTCTTCGCTCATGGAGTGAAGAGTCTTGTACCTCACAATTTCTTTTTTTAGTTTCTTTATTAAATACTCATCATTTCCTAGAAAAAAAATTAAGTCACTTTGATCAAAATTTGGAATTATTAGTTAATTAAAAACAAAATATATAAATTTAAAAATTCAAAAATGTATGCATGAAATTCAATTATCAGAATACATGGATACATGCTTTGGTAACAGGCATGAGTATTTTATAATCCTAGATTATACTATAATTGGTTCCTATTTTGTTATATTTTCTAGTTCATTATGGGATGTTTTTTTGGGGATAAGGTCATAATTTACCCTTCTCATAGTATTAAATACATGAGGTTAGATCCTAATTCATTATTTTGAAGAATTATTTATGATTGATGTATCTTTTCTATATTTTCATATAGGATGTTGATGGATTATTTGGCCTTATCATATGTACATTGAGTATCCATTTGGCTTTATTCATACATTTAGGGTTGTGTCTTATTTATGTAATTTTTATCTGGTTTCATTTTTTGTTTTTTTTATGGTGAATAATTATTCTTCCATTTTCTAATTTGATAAAAAAAATTATTCTTTAAATTGTAGTAATTCAAATTCATTTATCATACATTTTTAGATGAAATATAAATAGTGGGGATACCTATTTCATTACTCTATGATACTTAGGACTTCTATCTATTTCTTGTGGGTTGGATTATTATTGGAGTTATATAATGAGGTTTGAGAATTAGTTATATTTTTTCATGGAATGTATTGTTGTATGGTGATCTTTTCCAAGTGGAACTCTCAATGTTTTCCCTACCCTACCACCTTCATTATTTTGATAACGACTTGGTGGTGTGGGATCATTTCACAGAAGAATTTTTTTTCTAAGGTAATTTTTTTCAGGGAAATTATTATTAATAGTCACCTTCATGGTTGGTTTTGTTGATGTATCACTCCCTTAATTGGGAGGAGTTGTTTTTCTAATCATTACTTTATTATTTTTTCAATGAAATTATAAGTGAAAAAAGTGTTATAGAGGATAGAAATATGATACCCCCATGTCACTATTATTTAAAATATTATATTATTTTTAGTTATATTGATTTTTTTAGAGATTCAACATTTTTAATTAGAAAAATTTAAGGTTTTTCATAATTTAACGATAACATCAAGTATAACACATGTTTAGTAGTAATAATTCTGATCTTTTTAATACATAAGGATTTTATTCAGTAGATTTTATATTCTTGGATGACTGTTCTTGGTATACATGTAAAAACAATATTATTTTTTGGGAAAACCATGTGGTTGAATTTTATGTAGATGAGGAATACGTGTGGAAGACACTTTTGTATGATTTTTCTTGTTCATTATTTGATGCATAGTTAGTGAATAGTTTTGAGATCCGTGTATATTAAACTTATATATGTTATTTTACTATTACATTTGGGGTGTATGGATTGGTCATGCTGAGGGTGAACTGTGAGAGTTACAGTTATGTTTGGGTTTCTATAGGAACATGGTTAGAGCGTAAACATGTGAATTTTAGTAGTAACCATGTGATTTTCCATCATCAATAGTGTGTATTTTAGACTCTTTTTTATGTTTTTTTTCATGGGTTGGAGAACCCTGTGTGATGCCCAAGAAAGGGGGAAACCAAAATCTAATATATGCTACATGGTTGGAAAATATTTTAGGAAAAAGTGTGCCCAAATTGTACAAGCTATCCAAAAATTATGTTTTATTGAAATTACTCATATATCCTTATTATATTAAACTCCCATTTTTCTCCTCTCTACCTCATTTAGATCCGCTAAACATCGTTTATTTCATGGTAACTATCCTCTTTTCATCCCATTTATTTTATCCCCTATTCATTGTATTTAAAGTGGAATTGGGAGATAGAGTCCATTATTTCCCTTTTTTCCCTTGTTTCATCAATTTAACCACGGATTCATATTCTACTATGAATCATACTAATATTTATGCTCTAACCTAGGGTTTTTATTATAAAAATCAAGGGGATATATTTTTCATGGGATTATTAATGGTTTCTTCTTTCTTTTTAATGGTTTCTTCCATTGTGATTGAGTCGTTTCTAGAAACTGATATCGGTGTTTTGTGCATTTCTATTTATTTTTAAATTGATGATATGATTTAATTTATTAATTCATTTCTTACCAAGTAATACATATATATGATAACCATGCGGATTTTTTAAATTTTTTAATGATTTCTAAACTTTTCATGAAAGGATATTCAATGAATTTATACTGGTATTTGGAACTAAGGGTTTGTGTATGCCTAATTCTTATAAGTATTTAGAAGAGGATCGTTCCAATGAATTTGAAGAAAATAATGGGGTTTTGATTTAATTTGATTTTGGATAAATGTAACCCATTTTTACTGATTCTTTATAATTTTAAATTATGTTTTTATTCACAATCAACACATAGGGGATGTGTAGTATGTTTTAAAAGTACGGATTCTTTTTTAGTTTTTGAAGGATGTTTTTTAATGCGGTTTCAAATGACAGAATAAATAGAAAATTATACAATGATTAAAGGATTACATGATATATGTATATAAAATATGGATAAATAACTTGGAATCTCATGTTTTATTTAATGACATGGTTGGAACATTATATGAAGAGTTTCTTTATGATTGTATCACCGATAATGTGAGAACCATATGTTATGTCATGTATTTAATTTTTCTTTATATGAAATGAAATGAATTATAAATTTAGTCTTATTAATATTTGAAAAGGGTTTTTTCATCAAAGGTTTTGTAATGTGATATGTGGATTATTATTTATGTTTTTATTTTACCTTTGTAATGACTGTGTGGCTTGTTATTTATAACCTAAAATTTGAATGTTCCATGTAAAACCTTGGATGTTATATAGAATATATAAATAAATTCTAGGATAGTATAGATTATTCTCAAACTACTTATCTACATTATATTGTCCTCTAGCATATGGATGTCACCTAGTGTGACCAACATTATTATTTAGGGTAGGGTTTCTCTTCATTTAACCACAGTTCGACTGATTTTTTATAATATATGGGTGAAGTAAAAGTTGATATCTTATTTAAACATAGTAAGTATTCTATGAAACATATTTTTCTATAAATGATATTCTCTTGGGGTTTTCATTTAATACTATACTTGTGTATTCTTGTTTAGAACATTGATTTTTTAAACCATTTACAATATTATGTTTCCCCATATTATGCTTATTTGATATGATGGATCCCATTTTATAATGTACATATCTTCATTATTTTATGTGTTAGTAAACATTTCAACTTCATTTGAAATCCGATTTTGGAGAAACTTTTCAGACAAAGTAAAATGATGTTGTTTTTTTCATAATATTTTATGTCGACAATACTTTAGGATGTTAATGTGCTTTTGTTTATTTACAGGTGGTTCTGAAACTTTTTAAAAAAATAGTGTTTTAAAAGAAATATTTCAATGGGAATATGGAATTATTTAGTTTTATATAAATTTATTTTTATAAATAATATACATGATCTTATTTACCATTTTTTTGACATTTTGATTTTGAAAAAAGATAAGGCATGATAGTTTTCTTTTCTGTACTCATTCATTTGGAAAACATACTATAATAAGATGTAAAAACAGTCATTCATAAAATAGTATAAAACTAATTTCATAGACACTTTTCTAATATCAAATTGTGACTATTTTAACCATAGCCTACATACATACCTTCTAGTGTATGTAGATATTATATATTCAGATAGGTTATTTGGTTTTTGTAACTTATTATAGGGTGTCCATTTAACAAATTGATTAAAAAAATTGATTTATTGAGTTACTATTATTCATGTGAATTTGATAATAATGTATTTAAAGTTTATCATTCCTCTCAAACTTATTTTATATTATCCAATTCAGCTAAATATTTATTTTTATTTTGTGTTTTCTTTATGTTGTATTTTTTGTGCGATCTCTATGATTTTTTATTTTTATATTAGAGTGAGTTTAGATGATTTTCATTGATCATTATATGTTTGGTTGGTGTTATTATTAAGTATTATTTCATTTATACATAGGGAGGAAAATTATATTTAAACATAATACCATATTATTAGTTTATTTTACTTTTTATTTACTATTTTGTAAGGTTGAAACCATTATCAATTCGTTAATGTGTGAAGAAAATGTAATTTTCATCATCCCTTAATGATAAATAAATAACTCATGACAATTTCACAAGTACTAGGGTATTATTTTAGGATAACCCCATGTAGTTCATTGTAGTTTTGGTAGCTCCCACCATAGAATCCACATTATTAAATAAAGGTTCACCACATTCTTTCATGTCTTCTCTGTTCATTGGTGGTATATGGATATATATATAGAACTTCTATATGTTGATATCAATTGATGCAGCATTATAGGAATGAAATAAAGAAATTTTAAGGTCTTGGAAGTGTTCCAAAATGATTGGTGCTTGTAGATTCTATTATGATATCTTTATTCTTGACACGAGAATTGTCATTATAACATTTAAAATGGATAATATCGTTATAAATAGAGCTCATATATATTGTTTTCATTCGTGGGAATCATTCCTGACTAATGGGGCTAACTTTTATAACTATATCGAGAAAAAGGATTTATTGGAAGGCTATTGTGGAACCAAATTTTAGTAGTGGAGTGAGATGAAAATAAAATTTAATATTATCATTCTATGAGATAATGTGATTTATCAACAGGAATTACTTTTTATATTGGACTAATCTTATGATTTATTTCATATGCATTTATCAAGTTTTCCATCATGTTTTAGGCTAATATCAAGTAATATAATTCCATAGGATCATAACCCATTTCCATTTTTTCAACTAATATGGATCCTTTTGAGAATCATGAGTCAAATTCAATCCTATAGGATTTGAAGGTGAAGGTATTTTTTCATTGATTAGGTCCCCTTGTGGTGTTCTAGTATTATTATCTAGGGATGAAATGATTCTTTGAGATTTTATGTTGATTATTTTAGTTCTAATTAGTTGCCATGTAAGAACAAGTATCCACATCAATATATCAATGATGTATTTTTTCAGATGAGAGTTTCCATGGAGTTATACTACATTGTTATGAGATAGGGATATCATTAGTTGATAAACAGGCCTTTTCAAAAATGCTCTTATAAATTTTTGAGAATGTAAGTTAGATATGAGTACCATGTTATTCCATTTGTTTTATAGAATGAATCTAAAATTTTTATGGAATGGGTGAATTATTTGGTCTATCCTTAATTGAATTAATTTGAGGTCATGTTTGTTTATGATATTCATATGTACTCCCGATTAATGGTAGATCATGATAAACATTTGGATATTGTTTTTAGAACACTTAGAGAGCATTGGTTGTATGTAAAACTCTCAAAATGTAAGTTTTAGATCAGTAAATAAAGGTTCTAGAGTAATATCATATAATAGGATAGTATATTAATAGACCTTGATAACATTGAGGTTATGGTTTCTTGGGATAATATAAAGAGTAATTCTATGATATGAATTTTTTTATGATTTTTTCAGTTAATAATGCGAGTTCATATAATACTTCTCCTAATTCATAGCAAAGATGATGGCCCTAAAAATTAAAGGTGTGAGGATCTTATGGTCAATTTATTGTGAGGGATCATTTCCAATATAAAATGGGTGGTTGAAACCTACACTAGTTCTAACATTAAATTATCTAGGTATGAAGTATATATTTTATTGAGTTATATTAGGAGTAATTCATAGAGTAGTTCTTGTGTCGAATAGTTTTATAGATACTTATGAGTTTTGGTCGATGACATGACATGACTGAAAATACATGATACATTATATTGTGTAAGAAGTTGTAGTTCACGCACTGGGGTTCTAGGGACACTATGTTTTTGGGAAATAGTATAATGGTTTATATATGTAATAATATATTGAGATATATTTTCTCACTCCTAGAACATAATCTTGAGTAGTGAATGTGGGTTTAGTATCTATTGGGTTTTGGTTTTAATATGGTGTATATACCCAAAAATAAGAATTTTGTTATTGAGGCATTGATAAACAAAGATTCAGGTAGATGATGATAGAGTTGAATAATGAGTGGATGATGATGGACCTTAT
Source organism: Viscum album (assembly GCA_963277665.1). NCBI lineage: Eukaryota > Viridiplantae > Streptophyta > Magnoliopsida > Santalales > Viscaceae > Viscum > Viscum album. Next base: position 246,023,528 of record OY728157.1, on the reverse strand, counting down.
TACTGATTTCTACATTAAATTTTAGTATTATCAAGGTCGATTGACCTTTATATCCATTACTATCATATAATCACTCATTTTGAGGGTCAATGAGAGACCACTATTATATTCAATTTTTCTTCTAATCAAGGACAACATATTGTAGGTAGAAATTACTTGATTGGTCTCTACATGTGGATGAGATCCTCTATATCTGAGGTCATGTTGTAGTCCCTATAATGATACAAGAGGACTTTATGAAGTATGAACATACCATAAGATAGGGTTTTCACCATGATATTCACAAATTGTATTTGTGGCTTAGGGAGATGAGGTAAATAATATATTTGTTAGTCCATAGACTACCTATTAGTTGGTGAACTCTATGAACTATTGTGCCATGTGACTTATCTAAAAATTTCCCATTCATTAGTTAAAGTGGTATGATAGGAAAATAGATTTTTTTGATGGGGTTTTCCAGGATAAAGCAAAATAGTTTTGTTTTTTCGGTTGTTACTCAGCAATTTGGATAATGTTTCTCATTCATTATTGTTTTGATAAACATTCTATATGGATGATATAAGAAAAATTTATATAAATGAGATAGTACCTCTGTATTGGGTGCTTCTGAACATTGTTTCAGTATTGAATTTCAATTTTATATATCACTTCTAGTGATACTTACTGAATGTGGTTAACATATAGTTGTTTATAATAGCTTCTTATCATCATCTAATATATGGGTAGTCTGATATTACTATCTTGATATTCATATATATATATATATATATGAAGAATTATACCATTATTTTAGGGTTTTTTGGATAGTTACTTGTATCTTGAAGTGTGTTCCTATTATAATAGTTGTCATGATTTGGTTCAACACAACATTTTTCAGTCCTTATATGGTTTTCCACATCAATTACTTCAATATTGGATAGTAGCTCCAGAGTTAGTGATTATTGAATATATTCTCATATAGGATAAATTGAAACATAATTGGATGACATTGAAGTGGTTAGATGTTATTCATAGTTTGTAGAGGTCATACATTAACTATTGATTCTATCCTATAAAAGATGAGGTCAAATATTGAGTATTCCTATGAGTGTATCCTATATTGGGGCATTGTTGAATTTTTATGTTGGTGAAATTTAAAACCATTTTCATGATTCCATTTTATATTATGTATAGAATTTTTGTAAAGGAATATTATTTATCTATTCTTTAGTTCTTTGGTTCATGAACAATGTCGTTTATATGTCATGGATTTAGGGAAATCATCCTTACCCTTCCCATGTAGTTAGTACTAGAAACATCAATCTCAATATCAATGTGTCATTTTAGGATAATCATATTATAGATCGTATTGATATAAATATTTATAAAATGTGCAGGGGAATTATATTAATATTTAGAAAATGTGTACATGATAGTCTCATATGATGGTATCGTGGCCAGAGTAATTTTCTAATATGTACTAGAAATTTTCAAATATGTGTCTCTTAGAAGTGCTTATATATATTTGGTATGTTGTAAAACCCTATATAATCTTTAGGTATGAAAATGGTTTAATTTTTTTCCCAAACCTAGCTTATTTTTTTCATTTATTAATGTTTGATATGTTTGAGGTTTTCTTGAGGGTCATTCCCAAGAGTTGGATTGGGTTTGAGATGTGATTTCCCATAGGTGTATCATCATATCATGATTGGTGATGGTCACTCTATGATAAGGAATTAACAAGGATCATCCCATAGTGATGTTTTAGTTCCATTGTGTGATTAATGTTTTCTATAAGCTGGAGAGATCACACTATGGCCTAACAATTTACAGTGTGGTTGTTTTTTTATAATAATAAATTCCACAAACATATGATTAATTTTATGTTGGGTTTTAAGATCATTCCGTGGTGGTGGAGGGCATCACATTGTGATGAAGGTTGTGAAATATTATCTCATTTCATCTATGTTAGGTGACATCGCACCACAAATAATGGTGTTTTATTATTTCAATGGTTTTCTATGATTAATAATATTACACAGGGAAAGATGATCACATCATAACCCCCCCCCCAATGTTATACTATGAATATTAGATACAGAAACTTGTTTCACCAAAAAGGGGGTTAGACATGTTGTGATGACTTGGGATCTAGTTCTATAGGTATTCTCAGTAGAGGTTTTTTATTCCATGAATATAGAGGCCCAACTATAAGGGGGCTATAAAGTGTTGGTATTCTAAGACCATTGTGGTCACATCATAATGTGTGTCCTATAATGTTTTTAAATAAATTTAATTCAATAATTAATTAGTTTTTTATTAATTGTTACTAATTGAGGGTTTCTCATTCACAATAGTGATGCACATTCCACCACTATTATTTTACATTCTTCCTTATCTCAAGGTGGGTTCTATCCTTATTGTATTTTGATTAGAGATTTTTTTATTATATGAGATAAATAGAGGAATTAATATCATTAAACATTGATTATTACTCTATTTTACTCATTATTTATATTCTTAAACCTATAATGTCCCTTTATTTATATTTTTAAATATTATATTTAATTTTTTGATTTAGGATTTTTAGGATTTAATCAAATGATGATATTAAATAGAAAAAATCAAATAGTTTCATGGTTGGTGGTCTATAATATATCCATATTTTTTAATGTCATTTTTTATGTGTGTATGATGTGGTTCACTACTTTAATGTCTACATAGAAAAACTCTCAATGAAATGTTTAATGTCATGGGTCTATGGTAATGGTCTCATTCAGGATATATGATATCTATAGTAAAATTTTTAACCTAAAATTTTGATCTCAATGTATGGAATTCTTTTATCAAGTTAAATAAGGGAAGTTTTAGGAAACTACTCACGTACCATAAATGGAAGTGTAACTTCATGAGAAGCATGTAGATGCCATAGTATGATCCATTACTTGAGAATGTATAGGATTTATGGGTTATCATGGTTATGTATATATGTTGGAATGAGTTTTGGGAGTTATTTAGAATGTGAATAGATTATCTTAGATTCATCAACATGACTATGATGGGTGAGTGAAACCACTTGAGAAAATAAAATTTTAATCCACTAGATTTAAATGTTTTGGAAATATAATAAACCATAAAATTATTAAAATTAATTTTTTTTTAAATCATTCTATATCTAAAAGATAATTTTAAAGACTTTTGAAATTTTGTATGGTTAGTGGGAGGGGTTTTATTCTCCTATGGAAGTTAATATATTTGAGATGGTTCTAGAGAGGGGAATTATTCTCCCTTGGTGTGAATATATTTGAGATGGTTTGGGTGATGGATAATAATCCCCAAGGGTGTTAATATATTTGGGATGGTTCTAAGGATGAGTTTTATTCCCCCTAAGCTGTGGAATATTTGAGGTAGTTTCAATTTGTAGCATTATTCCCCATTGGTTTTTATATTTGAAATCATTATTAAAAGGGTCTTATTCTCCCTAGGAATGGATTTATTTATCATGGTTCTAGACATGGTATTTATTCCCCCTTATTTTTTATATATTTGAGATCATTGTAGGGAGGGAAATCATTCCCCCTAGGGTGTTGATATATTTGAGATGATTTTGTAGAGGGATGTTATTACCTCTAGTTATTGATGCATTATATTTAGAAACATTTGTTACATTACAAAAGATGTTTTCCCAGTATTGGTATTCATTATGGTTCAAGAGTATTCATGATTATTCAATTTAGTGTTCTTTTATTTATCAATTATGTCACATAAGAATGCACATATTTTGGGATGGATATATTTAGGGACACTGTTGGTTGTGGCCTACTATATTGATCATGAGAAAATATAAAGGTTTATTGTTAAAGAAAGATGTAGTTACCTATTTTAGATGATTAATCGAGTAAGTAGATATGAATCTTGAGTTATGGGTTCTAATAAACACTCAGGACTACATTTACAGAATTTATATTTTTTTGTTTATTTTTAGTTATTTTGGCCTTTTATGTATGTTATCTACCCATATGTGATACTGATTATGTTTTCTTTACTTGTATGAAATGTTCTATTTATCATATTTATATATCATGTATTGATAAATTTATTTATTGGATTTTAGATATGATGTTTTTTTCTCTAGTTCCATTTAGATAGTTATATTTTTTATAATTACATTGTTATTTATAGGTACCTAATTCAGGGTATATAGTCTTCTCATGTGATTATCAGACCCTGACTATTAGTCAACAGGCTATGGCAAATGGATAGGTGCACCCGAGGAATATAGTAAACCGATTCAGTCGTAACATAGGCGTACTATACAAAATATGATTTATAAAGCATTATAAATATAATTAAAATTTTTTCATAGAAATAAATAATAGTATGAATGATTTATTCAAATGTATGTAAGGTTATATATAAGGGTGAAAAAGGATGATATGTACATTATATGGTTGTTAGATATATGTATATTTGATATACCATCCTTGGATACATGGCAATTGACTATACCTATTTCCAATTAATATATTAAATAATTTACAAGCATGGGAGACTATTGTGTTATAAAAAATAATTTTTACACTAAATTAATAAATATTAAATAATGTTAAAATAAACAAAAAATATATATATACAATTTGGAAAATAAATATCATTTTAAAGAAAATATTAAATTGAAAAATATATTATTATTTAAATTTGTTCCTATTAAAGAAACTTCTTAATAATCTAGATTTCAAAAAATATGGTAATTATTAGTAAAATAAATATATAACATCCATGAAGTAATCATATATTATAAGGAATAATAATTCAACGATTTCTAGCCAATAAAAATTCATTTACAAAAAATAATTATTTTGTTATATATTATATATTTTTATTTATCAAATTTATTATATGAAAATTAAAAAAATTATTGGTTATATATATATATAAATTAACAATCATATAATTATTGTTAATTTTTATTTAAGTTGAATAAATACACTTTTATTCTTAAAATATTTCATTTTAAATAAATTATGAATTTTTATTTTTTTTAAATTAATTTTAAATAGTTATTAAAATAAAATTTATTTAGTTTTTTTGAATCAGTTCGTCATAATTCATTGAGTGGGGTCATTTACTTTTTGGTCAAGAAATATGTTATGTTGGTAATATGTGAGTTCCATGGTGAATGTAAAAAATGTAAAAAAAATAGGTAAAATTATGTGATACTTGATAAATATTTCTCTAAAATCATCCTTAATTATGTGGATGAGGGGATTAACGACCCATATACATTATTTGTCGAGTTTGGATCCACTTTCCATTTAAAATGGCATTCCTTACACAACAAAGAAGGGGTATTTAGGGAATTTCCACTCAAAAGTGCCTATAGAATGAACCCTCCTCTACTGACTTCAAAATACATATAACTTTGTTTTTTACCGTGAATTAGTTCCCAAATTTAGTATCCGAATATATTATTACAAGTTAGGTGTCTTATATACCCCTCAAGGAGGCCAAAATCATTCATTTTAAAGGAATTAATTTTGAGAATAAGAAAATTCATCAAAGTATGTATATAGTTATGTCTTATATTAATAAATTGTCTTCTAGTATCCACTATTTATTAATACCATTAAATACTATATTCATGTTTCATTAAAATCATTATACCAATTTAAAAATTATAGTACTATAATATAACCCCATATACTCACTAGTTCATGACTATAACATGATGTTGTTTGATCCGGTTCAACCATTTACATTAAAGATAATATACTAAAATCCAAATTAACTATTTGAATGATTATAATGTCATTAATACTATAAATATAAGATATTAAATATTGATTTATTTTATGAATATTCTTTTTTATGGGTGAAAAAATAAATGGTCATTATAATGTAGCTTTTTGTTACCGATAAATTACTGAAAACATATTTTTCGGGAATTCCATTCTAGAAAGTTGTACATGTACCATTCACCAAGTGATTATGAAACTAAATAAATAATTTAAACACAATTAATACACTACCATTACAACATTTATAGTGATGACCATTTTATCAATTAATGATTAATGAGAGATTTACTATATAAAATGTATTAAACAATAAAAATTACTAGCATCAAATGCTGAAAATAAAAATAGAAAACAAATATAAGTGTAAAAAATGATTATAATTAAATATTATAAATGTTAATATATGTGAGTAAATTTTTTAAATAGGTTATTATAATGGATATGTTTATTATATTATAGGTTAATGATCTTTTTTCATATTCAGGAGTAATGGTAAGGGTTTCTCTTAAAATCTTTCTTTTTCCCTGAGATTATCGATTATGAAACTCCCATTATAATAATACAAATGAACATTCCATATAAATCTCAATGTTTTATTATCATCTGGTTATGTTTGTTTTTTACATGTCTTTTTATAATTTCTCCTCTCATTTATTTATCATTCACGATAACTGATGCATGTAAGAAGTCTTTTCATTATCTATTGTTTTTGGGTAGGAATCTATTTCCTCTATTTTAATATTCATTGTATTAGTTCATATTTATCCTTATGTTAAATTATATTATTTATTATGTTTTAAAGATTTATTTTTATAAAAAATTATATACGTAATCCTATTAAATCTCGTATTTAAATTTTTTTAATGGTTACTTTCTTCCATCACAAACCTCTATATTCATTAAAATGCTTTATTTTTATCATTTTTCATAATACAATGACGAATTTAAAAAATTATTACCATTATAATAAAAATCATTAAAATTTTATTGATATTGTTTAGGTTAAAATAATCAAGGAACAAATTCTAATTAATTATTTATTGTACTCATTAACTATATTTTTAATCATCATATGCAGTATTTCATCAAAATACTTTTATAATCATTTAATTTATTTCATTAATCACATGGAATATGTTTTAATGAATTCTTATAATTTATTTATCTGGATGATTTATTTATGCATTGTGAAAATTTTCTCGAATTTTTTTTCTTTCTTACAGGTTATTAGTTTTATTATGGATTAATAAATAAAAACATGTTTATATGGAACATATATGTATGGTGTATCATTATGTGACTAGCTAGCCTAAAATTATATATTCATATAATGTATTGGGTATAACATTTATCTAATGATATTTTATGTTATATGATATTGGAGGTTATCCTAGTTTACTTTGTTAAGGCAGATGTTGGTCCACTAGGTGATGACTGTATTATATGTTAACCTCGTCATAAGATATTATTTTCGAAACTTACGCATAGTCCACATTACTATATCATGCTAAAAAAAATTATGTTCCATATTTATGTTATTATTTATGTTATAATTAATTTTTATGCTTTAATTATGTATGCTTTTATGATTATTTTCTCAGTAAAATAAGTTCTTCTTTTGAACTTATGATCCTATTTAATATTACCTAGGTCTATTAATATAGAATCATTCATTTTTTACCCATTACAGAGAATTTGATATCACACTTTTCCTATGTTCTCATTAACTTTATAATTATAATGACTATTATGTATTATATAGCTGAATGGGTACCATCTTTCAATAATTTTTTGTGGTCGATATAAATGAATTTTTAAAAAATAATATGGTTATGTATATAATCTATATAAACTAAATCTATATATTCTAGTGGTGTGATTTATTATAATATGTTATAGATAATCATGTATAATGAATAATTATGTATTCATGATAAGTTTAGGTTATATCAATTGATATCATATCTATAGTTAGTCAGTTTTTTGGATTTAGTTATAAATAATAATAGAGAAAAAGATAGAAAAAAGTATATTAAACTAAATGTTATATTGGTTGAACACTATGTGTAATAAGTTGAAATAAATTTTTCATAGAATATGACATATTAGGCTTTATTTTCATCATCATATTATTTATCACATATGTAACTATTAGTTAATACCCACAATAAATTTTTTTGTTTTAGTTAATTATTGTAACTAGAAGGAACCATATGAAATTTCATCTGATGTATAATAAAAGGATTTTCTGAATGAGAAACCCAACAGGATAGGGATTTTACTGAAATTTTCATGGTATTTATCACTAATCTATATTAATTTATAAAGAATAACATAAACCATATTGAACTCCAAAACACTCCATGGATGGGACAATAGTCCATTGATTCCTTCATGTAGAAATATCCACATTCCTTTAGTGGGGTTTTTTATCCACTCATTTCACATAAATTGATCTAAAAAAGATATTTGAATTTAATATTATTCAATGTTTGGAACATGATAAAGTTGTTTTTTTTATCATTTTGAAAGTGAAGGGGATCAATAGAGTAATATCATTAATAAAACTATGAAAAATGAAAAATTTGGCTCTATTTAATGAGAGGTGTTTACCAAAATTGTATTTCATAAAATATTTTCCTTGAACCATTTTTATTAAAATGTAGAGATACAAATATTTATTGATGAAAATGTATGAAAATTAACTTGGAAACTATAAATCACACATCAAATTATATTCAAGGTAAGCCTCTTATTTTATCATTGACCCCCAAATCAAAATCATCTGTTTATACAATGTTTTAAATTCTTAAAAAATATAATTAAGGGAAATTTGTAGTTGGGAATATATTTTTTGATCATATATCAAGGTAAAAATGTAAATTGGAAAATTATTATTATTGTGGTTTTGGGGAAACGAAAATGAAAATGGACTTTTGTTGAAACAGAACTTATAAAACCCATGGAGGAAAGAGTATTAATATTTATATATGATAGAAATGTGGGAAGAATCATTGTGGAAATTTCAAAAAAAACCTGAATGTGTTACAAGTTTAGAAAATAATATCAGTAGTCACATAAATACCAAATAGATATGAAGAGGTAAAAATAACTAATAGGAGAGATAAAGGTCCATATTACTTCACTTCCAAAACATCAATTCATAATTTATAAAGTGTTTTTAAATTAGAAAAAATAATTTGAAAAAACAATTATTCAATGAGGATAATAAATGTTAGAAACCTCCAATCCCAAATTAAAGGGGAAGATTATTCAATCCAAACTATTGAAGTTGTTCGTGAATATTATTTACTAAAAGGTACACTTATCATCCACTCATTAACTAAAAAAATAACTAATTATTGTTCTACCCACTACATTTTATATTGAATGTTTTCAAAATGAATTAAATCACCACCTTAGTGATTAGATGTGGAATTATCATTGAGAACACCTAATGGTGAGATGAATTCATCCCAAGTCAATTACACTTCCTTGATTTAGGTTTTATGGTAATGTGATTTCTAAAAAACATAATATTAACAGATTTTATTCATTTATTCATAATTATTTTAATACTATCTTTAGTTAATTTCAGGTAAAATCAAATAATTTGTGTGATATACTCATGTTTTGAAACAAAATATTATTTTTTAGCATTTTTTTATGTAGTCCAATTGAGTTAGTTTACAATTTTAATAATAACTCAAAACCTGATTATACAAATTATATGGTTCTTGTTTTTTAGGATTTTTTTCAAATTCAAACAAATATTTAGAACGAATTATTGTCTAATTCCTTCATTTGAAGGATCATTTGGACCACACAATAGGCCTACAGAATTTGTGAATAAAATGGACCATCCATGATGATTAAGTTACTAGGCTCAATACAGATGTCCAAAATCATTTATTCTCCACAAAAAGTTAGGGGATAATACTATTAATATTGGGAAAAAATTTCAAGCCCCAAATACTCTAACAATGGTCCCAACATATGATTTTAATTTAATCCCACCATTCTGTCTGGGAATTAAATTCATCACACCAATATTGAAATTTTTCTAGATAGAGACAATCATTCGAACTGGAGTTTTTTAGTTCAAAATATGAGATGTAGAAGAAATAAAAATTTAATAAATTGTTCGGATTTTATTCTATCTTAGTATTCAAAAACCCATTCACATTCTGTACTTGAAAAAGTATAGATTAAAATGGACTTGTGCAAATGGTTGAGTAAAATTTTCATATCTTTGGCACCGAAAGTCCAATGGCATCCCAATTTTGAGGTATGACAATAAAAGTAAACATCTACAACATGGAAGAAGATAATATCTCTATATTCATCTGTATGGTGGGAAAAATTTCAAGGAAAGTGGAGGGGCATATTTGGAATGCAAACAGTCGACCTCCTTGGGCTGGAAATACCACCCCTATTCTACTTGCAAGAGATTGGAAATTCAAAATAGAGTAGGATTAATTGGCATTACCAATTCTCTTAAAAAGTCATGGGAGGACATTAAAAACTTATATTTATAATTTTGAGACCCTTCCTCCTCTTTTATATTTCATTTACTATTGTTATTTTCTTGATTTGTAATCTTGTAAGTGTTTGTTTTTGTAATTCTATTTTAATGAATGTTTACTATTCATATTTACTTTTTGTCATCCACTCTCTGTTATTAAATATTAATAATCTTAAAATATTTTTAATCATGTTGAATCCCTTTACCTTTTTATCTTTCTCATTCAATCGAAATTCTGTATTTAACATCAAATTTACCATTTTTGTTTGTTTTCAGCTCACTACTCTTATCTTGTACCTTTAATTTTCTTCTATTTATAATTTATCATCATAAACATTACAACCATATTATTAACCAAAATTATGGCAGAGTAAATATACCATTGGGGTGAGTTATAATTTAGGGATGTTAAGTTATTGAGAGATTTTTTCTGATGAATATTCTTTAAAATAACATTGAGTATGTTTAACATAGAATGTCATGGATTAATGAAATTCATTTTTTAACAGGTGGTCTACATATATTTTTAGAATAATACATAAACTACAATAAATAGGATATTATTAATATTATAATCATAAGTTAATTTAAGGCTTAGATTAAATCCTTAACACTTGGTAATTCAAATCAACGTCATCTAGTAATGTTGGTGTTAATTTAATACAATATGAAGAATTGATCAAGGATATCACAATATTAACTCTCTAATGATGAACTCACCCAAATCATTATTAAATTATGAAATCAATCAATCATTTCAATTAATCCTTTCAAAAAAACACCTATCAAAATACAATCAAGTAAAAATAATCAACTATTAAAAAGTATCATCACTGAGGATTCATCCTGAGTGTTTCTATACACATTTAGAGAAAACCAAAACCTTGAACGATCGATAGGTAACAATCATCCATCCTTTAAAATAGAGCCTCTTACATGTATGGTGTATTATGTGGTAATTAGTTTTTGGTTATTGTAAAAAAACAAAAAAACAAACTGTAAAAAATAATTGAAAAAAACAAAAATGCATCTTCCCATAATAATATAAACGAAAAGGCACAAAGAAAAACCCATATTCCTCATCCTTCCAAATTTTAAATGAATTCCCTATATCCTCCCAAACAATCATTCAGATCTGTTTGACCCTGAAATAGAGATAAATCTTTGCTAACTTAGGAGGAACATAATAGATAATAAAATCATTCAAGAACTATTCCTCGTAAAACCATTTAAATTAGATATGGGTAATCCTAGGGAACAAACACTAAATAACATTCTTCCTCTGGAACAAATTACCAACCCCTTAAAATTAAATATAAAAACATAGAGGATTACTTTGAACTCAAATAAGGATTGATTTATCTTCTTCCTAATTTCTACAGGCTATCCGATGAGGATCCACATCTTCATCTTATAGTGTTTCAAGTGGTTTTCTCTTCATTGAATCCTCATGTGGTTTTTTAGGAACAAATAAAACCTTGATAATTCTCTTTCTACCTAGTTGACACTAATATGTTATGGATTTACTTCCTTCGTCTTGTTCCATAACCACATTGAATGACATGAAATGACTTTTCATAGAAAAATTCTCTCTTTCTTCTCATACTACTTCTATCTGAAAGGAAACAAATTGTATCTTTCAATTCCCAAATGAATCACTCCATAAGTTTTGGGTGATGCTTTAAAATATTTTAGAAACTTTTATACATCACCAAATCCATGACTATATCTTGATCCAATACTTCTATGTGGGGTTTTTGGTTATGGAGGAAACTCTCATTGATGCCTCAAGTGGTGATGCCCTCATTGAAAAAACTCTTTCAGATGTAAGAGAGCTCAAAAGTTATATCGCTTCAAACACATAGAAATTCAATACTTGAGAAGATTATTAGGTCATACAAGTCCAATAGAATCAATATATAGAGTCAAACAAGATGACAGAGTGGATGAGAAAACTTAAAGTTCTTGTGCGAAAACTAGCGGTTCCTGCCAAAGCCCTAACCTCACCTTATCCACAATCTATATTCCCTGGACTTATGATGAATTTTGGAATATGTGTCTTACTAAATCATCTAAATGAAAATTGTACACAACTTCAAGAGAATCTGTCTTATTCATCTAGACCAATGGATCTCAATATAGAATATGATCAGAGTAACACCAACCCTAAACAATCTATCCAGTTCGTTATAAATTTTAACCAACCCCACACTGAGTCATTCTCTACTACCTTTAACCAAGGGTTGAGTTGTGGTAATATTATTTCTAATCCCCCTCAATTGCCTCCCCAAAACAAAAACCAATTTAAATGTTTTCAAGGTGTTGATAACTTCCGTCAACCTTACCCTTTTGATCCTCAAACTAAAAGGATCAATCATCTTTTTGTTCCTATTGGATTCTACTATACTTATGAGCCTTCCCAATTCCCAATTCAATATAATCTCTTTACCAAGAACCAAAATCAAGGAAATCGTAATCCGTAATAATCCTCTTATTCTAAGAAACAATGGGAAAGTGTAGTTGAAGATCTTGTCTCATTAAACCATTATATACTTAAAAATATTGAAATACAAATTGGTCAACATGAATCCCACCTGAGCTATCAACAACAATAAAATTCTTCCCAACTCCAGGATCAACCGTTACCCAACCCCAAGGGTACTTTAATTGAAATTTCACATAGATTAGGAAGAAAAATTTATATGAATCATAATTTGTCCTCCAACACCCCTTTAAATGTTGACCTAGAAAATAAAATGAAAAAGAAATTAGAAAATGAACCTAAATCCATTCCCTCACAAACGTACATTCAACTAAAGAACCCAATTTCTTTTCCTCAAGTCGTCTCAATGCGAAGTAAGTCCTTTGATTTCAAGCCTTAGATGCTCAATATTCTTAGACGTGTTGAATTCAACATTACCCTCTTCGATTCCATAATAAAAATCCCTAAGTACGCAATCTTTCAAAAGGAATTGGGCACCCAAAAAAAGGAAACTTTGGACCTTGGAAAACGTTTCCACCCAGTAGTCTATTACCATAATGTGAAAATATCTCTAGACCTTTATATTTCCATTCCAAATTGAAAGTTCCATCTTCGATGATTCACTCATAGACCAAGGTCCCTAAATTAATGTCACAAAAAAATCAATCTTATACAACCATGGTCTTGGTCCCTTACATCCAATGGGTGTTTTAATTCAATTATCCAATCGAAGTACTACCAATCCTAAGGGAATAATAAAGGATGTCCTAGTTCATGTCAACAATCTTATATTCCCAACTAATTTCTATTCCCTTAACATGGATGTTGAGATGAAATCTTCTTGATTTCCTATAATAATAGTGATAACCAATATTGATGTCCATTCAGGCATCTTATCCATGTAATTTGGGGACTAAATGGTCTATTTCAACATTTTCCATGCCATGCGATACCCATTGAGGACCACTCTATATTCTCAATCCATGATTTCTAGGACACTTATGAGAGTAAATTAAACCTAATTCCATTATGTTCTTGATATTATTAATGAGAGAGGATCCTATGAAATTTCCACCATGATTGACCAGGTAATAAATCGTGATTTTTATGTGGATATATCATTCATAGACTCTATAAATCTTGACGATATTGAAAACTATCTTGAACCAAAATCAAATCTGATCTCTACTACTCCACCATGGACAGTATTAAGGATAATGAATCAAAACTAATTGAAATCCCTTCCTCCATTTTGGAGTTTTATATCCCACAAATGAATGAAGAGACTAATCTGAAACCTGTTCTTGATCACCTGAAATATGCATTCCTTTTCCATGATCACTTGTATCCCTGCATTATCTATGCTCTACTTATTGAAACTAAAGAGTCCAAATTTGGTTAGGTGTTGTAGGAAAAAAGGCCTTAGGTTGGACCCCATATTACATACCAAGAATTAACCCTTCCATTTGAATGCATCAAATCCATCTTGAGGGATCATCCAAACCAATTAAACAACCACAATGAAGACTCAATCCACTCATACTTGGGGTAGTTAGGGAACATATCCCTAAGCTTCATCAAGATGGTATTATATACCCAATTTCTAATAGTGAATGGGTTACTCCAATTTCGGTTGTACCTAAGAAGGTTAGGATAACTGTTATCTTAAATTAACATGGTAAGGTAGTCACAACTCGAGTGAAGAACAAATGTCATGCATGCATCGACTATATGAAATAGAATGTTGAAACATGAAATGACTGCTACTCTCTTCAAATCCTTTATCAAATACAAGAACAATTAGCTAGAATATCACATTATTGCTTTCTCGATGGATCAACTGGCTACTTCTAAATCGCAATTGCACCTCAATAATAATAAAAGACTTTTATATTTTTTCCCCTTTGGAACATATGCATATAGGATAACGCCTTTGGGTCTTTTTAATGCTCCTACAACATTATAGAGGTGTATTATGAGTATTTATTCTGAATTCATTGAACACTGCAAGGATGTATTAATTGATGACTTTACCATTTATAGAGATCCATTTGAATATTTCTTGAATTTACTCTCTCTCGTCCATCAAAAGCCTGTCAAGGGTATCCTTATGTTAAATTTTGGAAATTTTGACTTCATAGTTTCAAATGAAAATTTTCCAGGGAATATAGTTTGAAAAGGGGGTATTGATGTTTCTCCTACCAAAATTGAACTGATCCAACGCTTTCCGAACCCACCTCTTTTAGATAAATTCTTTCATTTATCGGTCATCCCAGTTTCTATCATCGATTCATCCATAACGTAAGTAGGATTTCCCTCTCACTCAATTGGTTTCTCCTAAATGATTTTACTTTCCATTTCTATGTGATTTAAAAGTTAGGCTTTGTTGAACTCAAAACTGCTCTTACATCATCCATGATAATCCAACCCCTAGATTGGTCCATACACATTGAGTTGATGTGTGATGCTTCTGATAGAGATTTTGGGGTTGTTCTTAGTCAAGGAATAGGAAAAATTCCACATGTCATCTATAATTCCTCAAAAAAAATTGGATGAAACTCAATATCACTACATTTTTACTAAAAAGAATATTTTTGTTGTTATTTGGACTTAGATAAATTTCAGCCCTATCTATTAGGTGCGAAAACTATCATATTCATATTTCTTTCTGCTATAAATTTCTTATTCAAGAAAAGTGATTCTAAACTGAGGATAATAATATGGATCCTAATGATCCAAGAGGTTGAACTTGAAAAAAATGATAAACAAGGAAAATAAAACCCTATGGCTGATCACGAGAGTAGAATTTCTAATTCTTCTCATTCCGAAATCATTGATCATGAATTTCCCCTCTGATCACCTTTCATCTCTCACTAAAATTTCACCATGGTATCCCCCAATTGTAAATTACTTTTTCCTTTTGTTATTCCTAAATTTGTTTCAAAAGAACACAAAATGAAGTTGGAAAGTGATTCAAAATACAATTTTTTGGAATAAAATAATCTTTTGAAAATTAGGGAAGACATGGTAATTAGAATATGTGTTGATGAAGATGAAAATTAATCCATCTTAGAATTATATCACTCACTTCCCTGGGGTGTCCACTTTGGACCACAAAGGACCTCCCGAAATGTCCTAGTCTCTAGATTCTTCTGGCCTTCAATATTTAAGGACTTACATGGTTCTGTTAATCATGTCCCACTTTCCAAATGTTTGGCACAATTTTAAAAATATATGAAATACCCCAAAATCCCTTAATCTTTTATGAGATCTTCTATGTTCATGGAGTAGATTTCATGGGACCATTACCCCTTACAATGGATTCTCATACATTCTTCTTACGGTTGATTATGTTTTACGGTGCGTTGAGACCAAACCCAATATAATAGATGATTCACATACTATTAGTGATTTCCTTAAAAGACATCTTCTACATATTTGGAACTCCTTGTGCCTTTATTAGTGACTTAAAACCCATTTTTGTAACAGAACCATGAAATCTATTTTTAAAAAAATGTTTTTATATAAAACATATACTTTTTATCACCCAAAAAAATGGCATGGTTGAACATTATAATAGAGGATTGAAAATATTGATTGAGAGAATTGTTATGCCCACCAGAAAAGACTAGCCTGAGAGACAAGGTGAAACACTTTGGGCTTATCAAACTACCTATAAAAACATCATTGGTAGGTCTCTATTTAGAATAGTTTTTTTTGAAAATAATGTCATTTGACAGTTGGAATACAACATAAGTCATTGTGGTATGTGAAAACATTCAAATTTCTTTGTGACAAATCAGGTGAAGAATGATTGTTCCAGTTGACTGAATTGCATGTGCTTTCACTTGATTCCTAAGAGAATTCCAATCAGTAAAAAGAAATTCCTATGGTAAGACAAGACAAAGATATCCTAAGAGTGAGATTCCATGAATGTGAAAAGGTATTTCTTTTCAAATATTGATTTTTTCTTCACCTAGGTAAGCTTAATTCTTATTGGGATGGTCCTTTTATTATTTCTCATGTTTACCCATTTGGTGTAGTGCATGTCTAAAAACCCTCTTCCAAATGGACATCCACTGTTAATTTAAATCGGTTAAAGCATCACCATGAAAAGAAACTGTAGAGACCCGAAGCTTATCGTACATTTACATTACATTACTTTTGCGGAATACTTAGTACATTACAAAAACACACACACAACGACCGTAATAGTTTAGTGTCTTTGGAAACTCGGACTATAATCTTCTAATCGTGGTGAAAGATCTTCAAAATCTCCCATAAATATCTTCCTCCTTTTTTTTACCTAAAACCTTTCTTTATATCCTGGGGAAAAGAAAACATAAAAGGGTGAGCTCAAATGCTCAGTAAGGGTAAACAAAATAAATATCAATCACATCATATTCATAAGAACATAGCATTTTGGAAATCATAACCTGCAAAAGAGAGCATAATTTCATAATCATGGTATAAATCATGGCAGTGAAAAAGTAATCCCAATAATCATAACTTCAAACATGAAACTTTGTGGCATACACACATAATCATAGAGAATCATTTCTTGTTAGTCAAGACTAATTTCCAAGACTATCTTAGTGGACAAAGTCCCTTTCTGAATCGAGTAACCCTCGTTTCAGTCCTGTTTCACTGAACCGGTATAACCTACCGTTCCAGCCCTTTCTATCTCATGAGATATAAAATCTTTACCCAATGCATTGGAGGGAGATATAGGTCCCACCCATCTTATAATGAATCCTTTCTTATGTGTGCCACATAATCATAAAACATACATCATCGCATAACACATGTAACAAAAATGGGATTCTTGAAACATCATGACATCATAAATCAATTCATATAAGATAAAGGAATTCATAAACATAATTCCATCACAACATAGTGAAATCAATGTAAAAATATGGATAGAAACAGAACCCTTTATTATCTTAGATGGAAAATAATTTTGATAAAACATTTGAATTGAATTCTTGAGAAAAAATCCTTTCTTCTTCAAAATCAATTTCTTTTCACAAAACATCACGCAATTTTAAAAGAATGAAATTTTATTGAAAATAGTCATGAAATCTTTTAGAGGAAGCTTCATGAAAATAAGGCTTTATAAAACAGTAGAAATCCGTTCGTGCCGTATAAGTTAAAAAAAACATTCTTCGTACTTTTGTCGGAAAAGTCAAAAAGTACCTCGTACGAAAAACATCAAAAGATTCCTTTCATTTCTTTTACTAAAAACTCACCGAAGGGTAAAAATGGATTTAAACAATTGTAGGTGGATGGAAATAATATTACATATTGATGAAACATGGATGTGGATGATAAAATACACCCCAGTAAATACTTACGAATAAACAATCTCGGATAAAAATGAGATTGTGATATTTCCCTTACCTTAGGTCCGATTTGCTTTGTTCGTGTCCGAATCTCCTGTATAATGGTTTAAATAATGTTATTGACTTATTCCAGAATCATACATATTGATATGATATCATATATGGTCATATTATTAGCTTCTTGTTAGTAATATTTCATTGTTACTTAACTTTTTGTTCTTATGCGTGTTTTGTCGAATAAATTCTTATTCTTATCTTTAGGTTATAGATAATTTATTTACAGAATGGTATTAGTGTAGTATATAACATATTCATTCATTCAATTCATTTATATAATCATTATGAAATGAAGATCATGTAGAACGAGTCGCATCACATCGTGGAGACGGTATTCCGTACGTACGCACGAGTGATGATATCATTCCTATGATCGTGGAATTGTATTGGAGTATATATATATATTATTTCAGTATCAATATTACTTCATAATAATCATATATAGTTACTCATTACACCATTATACCCATCCTTGTAAAGTGATGGTGGAAAATAGATTACATCACGGCGTGGAGACGGTATTCCGTACGTACTCACGCGCGGTGATTTCTTTTTCCGTAGGATGGATAGATTGTGAAATAGGGTTGTTTCATACTTATAATAACATATCAGTATATGAGTAATACTGATGTTATTACTTCATAATGAAACAACCTAAGAAGAAGAAGTGGAAGAAGAAATAAAGATGAAAGAATTGGTAACGGTAATTACCTCTTCTTTGAAGCGCCTCTTTGAGACCTCTTCTTAGGGCACTAAAATTGGTCTTTGAGGAAGACCATAACCTCTAGGATGTTTCTAGGGAAGTGGAGAAGGGAAAATGGCAGGGGTTGTCCGAGCTTGAGTGCTCAAATTGGTGTGAGGAGGAGGGGGAGGAGGTGTCCTTTTATAGGGGAGGAGAGGGGCACCTTAGGAATATCTCAAAATATTATTTTATATTAAAGTCAAAATCGGTTTATAATGGTTCCAAAGGGTCTTATTTCGAAGATAAGGTGGGTATGGGTCGAAATCCTATCAAACAATAGGATTTAAACAAGTTTAGGGTATTATTTTAACCTTATCAATTAGATTTAACTCTAAGTTAAATAATTTAACTTTTACCATGTCTTTTTGTTTTCTTTCACTATATGGTTAATACACTTACTATAACATGCCAAACGAACCCCAAATTGTTTATTATTAATATATATATCCTTATCTAAGTCATTTGGCCGAACCTTAGATTTTTAGGAATAAAATAACAATTAGTAATATAATATTTGATTTAAAAACTATTTTGTGTCAATTTTGACACTATTTGATATATGATTTTTGTGAAAGTCATAACAGAATTATATGTTCGAACCAAGTTGATTAAATAAACACTAATATATCATAGTAACCTAGAAAATTAGTGGAATTCATAAAAAGTCTCAAATTACATTCATTTGAGCATTTATAACATCAATTATGTTAATATTTTCTTAAAAGGGTAATTACTGCATCATCGTTGTGTCATAAATAAATTAATTTATTTAAAGTCTAAAAATTATAAATAAAATATAATTATGTAGGAAATCTTTTTAGCTTTCTAATGAATATTTATAGTCGAATTTATCTTATGTATAACCCCATATTAAAAATGTTTTAGTTATTAAACTTTGATTTTAACTATTTTAACTATTCATTAAAGAAAATAATATTAAATGTCATAATCTAATCCAAGTGGACCTAAATGGTCATATTATATTCATAAGGTTGTTTTTGGTCGAATTACACTTATCCAATAGAATTATGACATGTGTTAGGGTAATAGTAATATCATATTTACCCTTAGTTACCCTATTTACTATTAACCGTGGTAAAAAAAGTAAAAAAGTTACTATTCACCAAAAAATTATTTTCATCTCATTGAACCACATTTTAGTCCTTGATCTTAACCGTGTCTCTCGGATTTTCGAAATTCCATTCACAGAAGCGGTAAAATTAAGTTTTATGCAAAATTCAGTTTTTAACCTACCACTTAGTGGTTTAACTATTCATCAAAAATTGAAAGTTTTCAGAAAAATACCAAAATTTCACTCTAGGCTAATTTCGATATTCTGAGTCCAAAAATGAAGTCCATTTTGAAAAATAAAATTTATAAAATTTCAAAAAGTGATTATTACTATTCATAACGGCTAGTTTTAATAGCATATCATTGTTTAGTGAAACTCGGTATTGCGTATTACACACGCTATCGAGGAAGGTCGCGATTGCGTGTAATGCAAGGCAAGTCAAGGATGCGTATTGTGCAAGCTCCTTTTGGTGTAGCGTACAACACAAGACATTAATAAAATTAAAAAGAATAGTTTTCATAAAATCTCGGGCTGTTACAGAAACACATCCCGGGAACCACATAGACTCCCATCAGATCCACAACATCTATAGTATACCCACCACTACAAGGGGATGATGACCCACAAAATCCAAACTAGGGGTACATCTTTCCCATTAATTCTATCTCTATCTCTTCCTCTCTCTCCTTATTTATCCTTCTTCCTCTCTCTTTCATTTTTTACCAATTTCTTCATCAAACCATTTTTTCTATTTCTTTTTTGTGTGGGTGTGTATTTTAAAAAACACTAGAAAAAAATTAAAAAATTTCAAAAATATAATCAAAAAAGAGTCATACATACTCACCATCCAGTTCTGAAATTTTGTCCAACCATTTTGGGGTGTCAAAAGAAATGTTTTCATATGAAAAAATTTATATTTTCAGAATGAATTTGGATAAAGAATATTAGTTAAAAACCCACAACTTTTGAATTATGAGTTTTAGATTTATAAAATAATTCTTCCCCAACAATGGTGAACAAAATTAGCTTACATTCCAAGGACAACTATGGCCATGTTTTTAAAATGTGTGTTTTCTCCCCCGATTGTGGTTTTCGAGTTTGTGGACCATAAATTGGAATTTTTTACATTATTATGAATTAATATGATAAATGAATTCTCTTTACCACATGAGAATCACTATATCCAAATAACCTCCCCTTACTCTTACATTAATTATCCTTTTGAAAGCCCCTTCGAGCCTATGAAAACCATATCTTTGTTAGCCACATTACAATCCCAATACTTTCTCCCACCTCATATCAAAATGTATTTACATGTCATAATTTATTTAAATTTATGTGTGAGGGAATGGATTTCATTTTGGGTATCCTCTTCTAATCTTTCAACATTTTATCGTATGTTTAAGGGAAATCTTCCATTTTACTATGGGGGAGATGTTGTCATTCAATGAATTTTGGGGAATTGACATTCATTTATTTAATTATTTATATGTTTTTTACAAGTGCTCAAAACAAAAATGAAAAAAATAAAAAAAGAGTTATGCCTTGGGATGATCTAAAATCGCTCATCCTTGTGATTTGATCTTTTTATAACAATTACAATTAGTGTCGTGGGTATATAATTCAAAGGTTAGGAGATGAGTGTGATATTTTTATTAAGTTAAACATTTGAAAAAAAGAAAAAAGAAAAATAAATTAAATGAAAAAAATAATTCTTAGGTTATTGGGAGAGGTTTTTTTTGTTTTTTAAATAATTCATCTTCTCATACCCTTCAAATTTTCATCCTCTCTTGTGTCTTTATTCACACAATGATTCCATTGTAAATATTTCTTTCCAGTTCCTTTCATGTATCATTTCAATATAATTATGCATTGTTTTACCCATGCTGATGTTTTACCCCTCTTCTCATATCTCTTAAACATTATTTTCCAACCGTCCCATAGCCATAGAAAAACCTCTTCCTAATACCTTTTGATTCATGTGGACTTTATGGTAGGAAATGGAAGATGATATATATTTCAAACTCTAAGATTTTTAAATTTTAATGGTGAAGAAGTGAACCTCCAGAAATAAAATTTTATCATCTTGAGAGAAGTGAGATTTGAGTGCTTACATTTTCCATTTCTAAATTTGATCATAAAAAATGAATTGTTTTTGGAATTTAATTTCTGAAAAAATATACGGTTAAATTCAATAAGGATGAGTAAAATGGTCTAAACCTCCCCTAATTGGGGAAAACAAAATTTAAATATTTTTTGGCTAGTGAGAATGATTTATTTATATTTTTGTTGCACATGAGGACATGAATAAAGCTATGTGTGGGGGAGTTTATTTTGTTCATTTATTAATAAATTTATTTACAACCCCTTTAGTAAATTTGATGTAAAAGTGCATAATTTGTGTGAGATAATAATGTTTTAATACTAATTATATTTTTTGAAAATTATTTGAAGTAGAAAAATTGAGTTATTTTACAATTTTTATTATAATTATCACCCTAATTATCCAAATTTTATTATTCCTCTTTTTTATGATTTATTATTAATTTTAAAACATATATTTTGAAGAAATCATTCTCTAATTCGGTAAGTTGAAGGGTCATATAGACCACACATGAAGGCCCAAATAATGTGTGAAGAAAATGGATCAGCCTTGAAGATTGAATTACTAGTCTTAATCCAGAAGTAGAAAATCTTTTATTCTCCACCAAATTTATAGGGACAATAACAATAATATTTGAAAAATATTTCAAGGCCGAAATATGCTAATAAGGGACCCAAATATTGATTTTTAATATATCCCACCATTCTATCTCGGATATAGAATCTCCAACCCAATGTTGACATTTCTCTTGATAGAGACATCCATTCAAGGTGAGATTTTGTAGTGTGAAATAGGATATTCAGGATTCTATATTTTCTTAACAATGTTTTCGTATTTGAGGGTATCGTACTATTCAATTACACATTATCATTTGGGAATGAAAATTTCAAGATTGAAATGGATAGGTGAAAACTGTTTAGTAAAATAGCCAAATCATGGGCTCCAAAATTCCCATGTCCACCCAATTTTGAATAATGGAAGTAATCAAAAATATCAAAAACTTTTATGAATATGATATCTCGAGATTTAGCTATCTGGTTAGAAAAATTGGCAAGCCATGTAGAGGTGTAGAATTTGAATGCAAACAGTCCACCTCCATGAGCTATAAATACATCCCCCACTTCTCCATTCAATAGGTTGGAAATTAAGAATATATGAGGATCAATTGGTATGGACAAGTCTCTAAAAAGGGCCTGGGAAAAAATTCAAAACTCTTGTTTTTACTTGAGAGACCCTTCCTTCTCTCAGTAAATTCATTTACTTTTGTGTTTTTCTTTATTTTTAATCTCGTAATTGTTTGTTTTTTTAATATATTTTATGGCATGTTTCTTGTTCATATTGACTTATAATCATAAAAACAATATTATTAAATATTAATACTCTTAAAATAGTTTAAATAATGTTGAATCCTATTCTCTTCTTCTCATTTTCATTCAATATAAATTCCTTATTTAACATTAAGTTCATTATTTTTGTGTGTTTTGGGCACACTACTCTTATCTTTTCTCATTGTGTTTCTTCTCTTCAAAATTCATAATCATAAAAATTACTACTACATTTTTATCCAAAACAATGGAAGAGTAAATGTACTATTTTATGGAGTTATAATTTAGGGATGTTAAGAGATTATGAGATTTTTGTTAATGAATATTATTTAAATTAACATTGTGTGTGTGTTAAACATAGAATTTCATGGATTAGTAAAATTCTCAATTTAAAGGGTTTTTTCATGTATTTTTGGAACCATAAATAAACTACCATAAACGAGATATGATTAATATTGGAAACCTATGTTAATTTAAATCTTGTATTAAATACATAAAACTTGGTAATTATAATCGAAATCATCATGAAAATTATGTGTTAATTTAATGGAATATTAAGAAAATCTCAAGGATATCGAATTTTTATCTCTCTAATGATGAACTCACCCCAATATTTATTAACTTGTTACATCAATTAATCATTCCAATTAATCTCTTCAAAAACCCCCAATCAAAATACAATCGACTAAAAACAATCTACTATTAAAAATTATCATCACCAAGGACTCGACCATCATGCTTATATACACATTAGGAGAGCACCGGAACATTAAATGATCAATATGTGACAATTTTCTACACTTCATTCAATCTTTTGCTTTTTTTTTTGTGATCCAATGTAAGGATTTTATCCCTCTATATAGACCATATTTCAACTACTAGGATAGGAAATTCATATTTCAAACCATAAATTTACTTATGATCATCAATCATCGAAACATTGATTATGTACTCCGTTTGTAACTTCACAAAAATGGGTCTTGATACCAAATATTTAGGGTTTTTTTGGATCAAATGGTTATGAAAAAATCAAAAATTATGATATAAAATTATATGATAATATGTCAATGTATTTACCAATGATTTTCTAAATGTTTTCCAAGATCAAGTGCTTGATTTTTTCATTTAACTCATATCAGTTTCAATCTCAATATCATTTAATCACTATAGAATGGACCATATTGAATTTTAGGAATTAAAAAGAAACTATTAAATAATTTTTTAAAAGGTTTTACAATTGTAATTTCATCAACATGGGGTTAAAAAATATCCCTTTTATGAAGAACTATGGATCAATGCATCTATTCATTAATTATCATAAACATAAAAAATCAGGATAAAGAACAATTATCTCTTACCACAATCCAATGAATTGTTTAGTCAAATTTTAAGTGATCAATACTTCTCAAATACATACATTGTATCTGGGTATCTTCTATTATGGGTAAAAATATATGATATGCCAATTAAAACCTTTTTTATGATCTATAAAAATGAATTCATAATGACTTATTTTGGACATAATGATTAATAGAGTCTTTATAATTACATTGATCCATTTTTGGTAGTCTATATATATTATATTCACTTATATTCTAAGAGAATGTAAGAGAGTTAAGAGTATTTTATGACTATGTTAAAGCCTATAATAAAGGAGAAAATGTATGATAAATTTAGAAATTGTGAATTATAGCCTTATACATTTCATTTTTAGGTAATGAATTAACAATTGAGGGTATATCTATGGATCCTTAAAAGATAATTATAATTGAAAAATATCCCATACCAAAACTATTATAGATATCCTTTTTCTTAGATTAACATGTTATTATCAATTCTTAGTGAGAAATTTCTCATGAATTTAAAATATACAGAACATGTTAACTCAAAAGGGGTTCAATTTCTTTTGGATAGATTAATGTGAATAATATATCAAGGTGAAGAAAAGAAGGATAGTCAAATCACATATATTAATATTATGCTATAGTAGAGAAGTAATTATGATATAAAATAATGAATCAAAGATGAAATTTGGATGTTTCCTTTTGAGAAATTATATTGTGGTAGGTTATTACTCTCATTAATTAAAATTCCATAATAAAAAATTCATAAACAATGATTTTATGCTAGAAATGATAATATATTCATTAGATATATGGATTAATTATCTATATAGATATAATTTTAATATATACAAAAAAAACATATCAACATATATATTCATATTGGAGGAGTTGAACATGCCCAAATGTTGAAAGTTGGAGGTGATTAATGACTATGAATTCTCTGAAGATTATAAATCTTTGCAAGAAAAAAGGTTTTTGAATATGGATAATGCTACCATGTCCATGGTGATTTATAAAAGAGACACAATACTATTGTATTTGATAAGTATATACCTTGAAATAATATGTGATGGGGGTAAATTATATCTATCCCAAATTACTACCAATCCATATTTAAATTAATAGATCAAATAGTTACACAAAAAAGATATGGAGTAATAGAAGAAGGTAAAGAATATTCCAAAGTTCAACTTGGAAATTTTTTAATTATGAGATTTTATAAAATAATATGTGTCCCTTCAAATATAAAAATTATAAAAGGAGTTATTAGATGATTCAAAAAGAATATTATTATGTATCCACTCAAAAAGTATAATAATATATAGTAATATGATGTATCTCTTCTAGTGGGACAACATTAAGTGGGATACTATTTAGTACGTAGCAGGATTTATATTTTGAAATAATGATGTGTCAATGTATCAAAATTCTAATGGGATGATGCAACCATTACCCATACCTATATGGAAATAGGAGAACATCAACAGAGTTTTTTTTAGTTTTTTCAAATACCTATAAAGGTTATCATTCCATTTCATATATGATTGAACAGTATATGATATTGGAAATCATCATTATTATTTTATGGGATTTCTCACTCAATCAATATAAAATTATATATATATAAAGTAGTGGTAATGCTATATTGAGCCCACATTTAATTGTATATAATTATGATATCTGGTTTAACTATATGTTATGGATAAGATTCAAAATATAATGGAATATAAATATTGTATTTAGCATTTCTTATCATCCTAAAAATGATATATGAACTGATGGGTCCATTTAGACTCTAAAAGATATGATAGGATCATGTGAAATTTTATTTAAATGATTTTATGATCAATATATTCATTAGTTATAGATTTTATACAATAATTGTTTCCAATATGACATTCAAATGGAACTATAAAAAGATTTATATGGGAATATGTGAACAAATCTAAATTTTGGGGAAAATTTCAAGATCATAATCCGTTGGGATTGGGTATTCCTCAAAAAATTTCTTATAATGTTCAATCTATTCGGTAGTATATTAATATGTCATTATATTATCAGGAGGGTTTTTTTGATAATCATCGGTGATATTTATATTTTTAAGTGAAATATAACATATTTTTTCAAATATAAACATAGATGTGGGTTTTAAGATTTAGGAAGAAGGGAATGTTTATCCCTATATATGTTATCCCCTTTAAAATCCTTGATCATGTTGGTAATATAGCTTATCATCTTGCACATACCCCAAACCACACATAAATAAATGATGTGTTAATTGTTTTAATTTTCATTAAATTTAAACAAAATCCATCACATGCACATATCATTGAGGTAATAAAATAGTAATATGATATATATTATGTGAAACAACTAGTTCAGATTTTATATTATATAGACAATGTATAGTTAAAAAATAAAACATAAAAGGAACTTTTAGGGGAAATCTCAAATTATGCTTGATACTTTTATATATTTATTTGTAATAGAGTGGATGACCAAGACGGTCTCTCCAAAAATAATTAATTAGAAAATCATCTTAAAGGTATTATGAAAATAATGAAAAAATAACTAAATAAATTATAAGTATGGGGGTTGTTTTTATTATGTTTATAAAAGGCGAATTAGGGTTATACAATAAGAATAATGTATTTGTTTTGGTTTTTTTGAAAGGAAATTTGACTAATAAGACACAGTGAAAATATTTTTTTAGAAACTATTTTTATAAGGAATAATTTATCTAACGATACCTTTTCACTTACTTATTAATAATTATAATTTAAAATAATATCCAATTAATTATAATCCCTTAATTATTTAACCCTATAACCCTTTGAGAATTAAAGTTTTCACAAGTATGAGGTGAATTAAAGCATATGATAGCTTCATAACATCTAATTGAATCACCCTATATTTATTGTAATTAAAAATATAGATTATGGTTAATTTTTAATTATGTCACACATTCATTCTATAAATGGGGTTGAAATAATTTTTCGGGTTTTTTTAACACTAAAAATTTATCTTCTGTGGTTTTGTTTTATCGATTGAGATCATGCTCTCACAATTCACATGTTACTCACCCTCGTGAGTTATGAAATAATTATTCAACCATCTTATTAGTTTCATTTAATTTTAAATCTAAATTCATGTATCATATAATTAAAATAAAATTATCTCATTTATTCAAAATAATTAAATGAAAAATGTTCGATATAGATCAATTAATAAAAAACCACTTTTTCATTATCTGTGCAGTCATAGTAAAAATGTTTTGAATTCACAAAGGATATAGAAAGGGTATGAACCAATGAAATTTATAATATTCATTTCTAGCACAAATAGGATGATTATAAAGGAATAAAATTGAATAAACGTGAAGAAATATAGGGGAAAATGAGAAGTTTATTGCAATATGAAAAATATTACAACAAAGAAGAGGAACAGAAGAGAATTTTAGAGGAGACCCTACCTTGATGGATTACATCTTACAATGGTGAATTGAAATTATAAGTCACCAATTATAATATTCACATTATAATCTAAGGCACATCTGACACACTTAAAATGAAAAAATCAAACATTTATTGAGTGTAGTTGATGTCATCTTTACAAGTGGTTTCATGTGTACATATGAAAATTAGTGAAAATATTTTGTGACAACATTGCCAGATAGTATAACCTCCAAAACTCATATCCTAGATATACATATAGCTTAATTATTTTTATGAAATTTGGAACTTCATATTCTCTCCAAATTTGGTCCCAATATATGCATGAATTAAGATGTTATGGGCTAAAAAATATTATGGTGTCTAATATGGTGAGGCCTATCAATCATTGAATTCATGGCCTATTTAGTCCAATAAAATTCATGATCCAGCTCCTATGTCCTAAATAAAAGTTTTACAACATTATTTTTTAATTATTTTACAAAATGTTATGTTCAAATTATTCACATAAATATATTTATGTCTATAATACTATTGTGAATTTTTAAGGGAAAATGGGAATTTCATCAAGTTTTCAAATGAATGATCTTCTCCAAAATGATTTATAAATAAAATTGTTTAACACAATGTAAAATAATTATTTCATTTATTTTCAATATAATATTAAATAAACTTATTTTTTATCAACTCTCCCACACTTACCCTTTTTCACTCTTTGGAAAAACACCATATCATATAATCGAAAAAATTGTGAAAAGATATGTATGTTCATATTTTTAAATCCACAGTAGAAATATAGAAAATGTAATAATATCATAAAGAGTCAATATAAATAAATTTTAAATTACTTATCTCATAAATTTTATGAATATAAATTCAAATTATATTAAATTCATTAATCTAGGTTTTACAAGATCTTGGTCCACCATGACATTAATTCCCCACTTGTGTGTGCACCATCCATTTAGATATCACATCTCCACCATTTATTTTGTATATTTAGGACATGTAATAAAAGTATTACTACATTTTTAAATTAAATGAATCAATTATAAATTCTTTTTAAATCAAATTTCAAGACCCACTCACTTATGAATTCCTGAAAGTAAAAACATAATCTGCAAGCAACGATATCCCCATGTGTTGTACAATTCATCACTCCCCTCTTTATTAGGATAATAATTTTTTAATTGAGGGTGTATAAAATCCATATATAATGTACAAATTTATAGGATAATTAGGCACATTTATGAATCTAATCAGAATAGAAAATAACATGTGGGTCAACCATTGATATAATTTTAATTTTTTAGCAAACTTGGTTATACATAAAATTGAGTGGAAAAACATTCACAAGTCATGGATATGTGAAAATTTATGTCGATATATAAAGGATATAATTTAATATGAATAGATATAAAAAATAATGGTGTCAAAATCAATAATATTTTATAATTACACAACAAATCATATCATTGGCGACATAAATGTTTATAAAAATTCAACCTTTTTGATGAAATACTGCTCATTATTATCATATAGAAAATGAATTTTAAAAAAACTAATATTCCATATTTCCCACATGTAAATGATTATTTTTCATGATATATGTGTAATATATATATATTTTTAATTTTAAAATTTAACGGAAAATCTAACTAAAATATAGAAAACACAGAATTGAAAATTTTAAATAGCTACCCTAAAATATTGTCTCCTCCACCACAATTAAAATATTGTATTTTTCTAAATTTGAAACTATGAGATAATATTCACACATAAAATATAGAATTTATAATAGGAAAACCAATATAAATTTGAATGTTTTAGTAACAACCTAAAATTCTAAAGTAATGATGAGTCCTGTTTTGTGATGAAATATGCATATCTTAAAATGTTTTTTATTGAATGTAAAGATACTTCACGTTTATTATAGTGTGATCTCCATTAATTCATATTGAAAAAAATTACATACAACATAATGATCAATCCTTCTAGAAATCAACTTATCAGAAATCAACTTCTATCGAGAAATATAAAGTATTACTTTCTCCCATACATGAAATTCCATTTTGGGGTATTTCTATCATGATCTGCTTTTGATATTTACTTGTACTGCCTTGATTTCTCAAATGTTGACAATCTTATATCCTCAATATCCTTAATTTTTATCTTCTGTTTAATTCCATCTAGGAGAAAAAATACATTAAATATATTTATAGACAAAAACATTTAATGCTTGGTTTTCAAGGAGAGATGACATGATTTCCAAAAAAACATCATAAATGGGGACATGTTGATGGTAATTTTTTATGGTGTCCTAAAATCCCAATGAAATTAATCCAAGAACATTCTCCAATCCTTTAAATTTTGTTTATTATTTTCTCTAAACATTGTTTTAATTACTGATTTGATACCTCATACTAGCTATTTATTTTAATGGGGTATGGTGTTGATGTTTTTTTTCACTCCATACATATGAAGGCGAGAAACCAAATTATGATTGAAAATTGGGCCCTTTGGTAATAGGTAATGGCCTTTGGTACTGAAAACCTAAAAAATATACATTCCTTGAAACAATATATGACAACATAAGAATAATCATCCCTAGTGGACTTATCCTCCACCCAATTACTAATTTAATAATCCGAAACAAAAAATTTCAAAAACCGAATAAACATGGAAAAGGACCCATAAAATCAATGCCACATACATCAAATATATCATAGAATAATATAGGTTGTTGACAAATATCATTTCTCTTAGGAATATTTCCAATGTGTTATAAATTATAGCATGACTTACAAAACACATGGGAATCATGAGGCATGCTAAAGAAATATAATAAAGATTCTATGTCATCTTGAGCTGTCAATTGGGGTCCAAAGTGTCATCCAAATGAATGTGTATTGTAGGAATACATGAAATAATCAAACTCATGATCAAGAATACACATCCCAATAACCTTTTCACTACATAGACACTAGAGGTATGGATCATCCCAAACATAAAACGTAGACTCAATCGTCAATTTTTGGACTCGAGGTTTCATTAAATTTGTAGTAATTTTAGGGGAAAAAGGTATGTGAGAAAATAATCTTACCAAGGATGTGTACCTAAGAGTGAAAAAAGATTATCATATTGAAATGTTTCTTGAAGTGGTACCTGGTCCCAAGTGTCACCCTCTTGTGTGTGATTAATCTACTAATGTGGTATTCCACCAAGTTTTATGATTCATTTTTTTACATTATATCAACACCAAATTATTGAAGAAGGGGCATTAATCTGATATGTATTGGCATTTCATATTCCTTCTTCAAGAGTTACCTTCACGCTTCATGGTAAGAAAAATTATTTTAATTCTTAATTAATATAAAAAAATATATCTAAAGATAATTTATTAATAATAAACTCATTTTCAATGGTTTTGAATTTTGACGGGCTTGAATTAAATGTCCTTGTATTATATGAAATCAATTCTTATTGTCCATGTACCCTCAATGATAAGACAGATCCAACTGCAAAGTTTAAATCATCACACAAAAGCTCAAATGGAAAGACTCGTAGTGGGGGTTGTATGTTCAGTGGAGTTGTCATTTACTTTGTTAAATCATCAAATGATACAAGACATGAATTAAAAAAAGTGATGACAATAAACATATGAAGAAATTGAGATATCGGAAGGGAGATCTTATTCAAATCTAGAATGAATCCACCATAAAACCAAGATTTCCCAAAAATTCATCAAACATCACACACACATTAAAAATATGGAATGGATTAAATAATTACTACCTTAGAACTATCAACCTCTATTCTATCTTAGAAAACTACATACCCTAAGAAAATACCATGACATACCATAAAATGACCATTTTCAAAGTAAAAAACTAGACACTTCTCCATATAATGATTCAAAACCTTTTCCAAACTAAATATACATTCCTCAAATGAAGATCCATACATTGTAAATTCATCCATAAATACCACTATGTTGGTATTAGTGAAATCTGAAAAAAAAATGCTCACTATAAATATCTGGAAGGTACCTGGGGCATTATATAGGCCAAATGGTATCTTTCTATAGGAAAATATACCCAATAGTAGTGTTAGTGTTTATAATCTCTTCATCTTCAGTAGCTATGCGAACATAAAAATATCAATAAAATCTATCTAGTAGACAATAGTGTAATTTCCAAGCTAGTCTCTCAAGAATTTGATCAATAAATAGGGTGGAAATGGTCTTCACAAATTGATTGATTATGTTTCTTATAATCAATACACACAAGTAAACTATTTTTCACCTTCATTTGAACTAACCTATCTCTCTCAATTATAACAACAGTAACACCAATTATATTAGTAACAAACAAAATAGGAGTCACCCATTGGGAATCTGAAATGGGATAAATTATAACATCCTTGAGAAATTTTTCAACATATTGTTTTTAACAACATCCAATAGATTTATATTCAGTATCCATTATGGTTTCCTAACCTATTAAGCTCCATCCTCTAAAAGAATACTACCCATGAAAATGGTGTTTCTAATTTTTAATTCTTCATCCAAGGTCTACCTAATTGACCTATTGTTCTCCCTATATAGATTCAAAAGTGTTATTTCTTGTTTAAACGGGATATTATTATAAATTATAATAGGTAATATCTCACCACTTAACATGTGTGGGTATTAGAGATTTGGTGGAAGGTTCCTTGAGTTCAAATTTAGGTGGGTGATGTATGAATAGATACATTTAAGTAACTCAAATATGTTCATGGTGAACATTGGTATTAGAATATACATCATTAATATTATATAATAATGCATCAAATCCATCAACATACCCAAAAAAACATTCCATAATTAGAGTGAACATGATAAAAATTGGAATATTCCTATAGAAATAAATATATTTTAATATAGGTGTTCGGATTAAGAATAGTTGTGGAAGTTATCTTAGACATGAAACTAGAACAAATTTTCATAATCCCTCTAAGAATTGGATAATACAAATTCATGGGGTTTTTACTTGATGGTTCAAATTGGAATATAATAGAAGAATAATTGTTAAATGGGGAGTAATTCATTGATTCAATAACATTAAATATCATAATGTCATCTCCAAACATCATGGAAAGTGTAAACTCATGGATATTTATAATTATTGATGTAGTTTTAAATAAGGTCCTACCTAAGATAACGGGATCCTGATAAATTACATGATCATCCTCTATGTTATGAATGCATTAATATTTTGGAAATATCATGCCCCATACCTAAACGAGTACATCCTCAAGGACTCCCTCTATATATGGTGTATCTATATTCACTAATTGCACCACTAATCTCGTTAGATTCAACTTGAAAACTAGAAAAATAAGAGAATACATAATTATTACTCACACAAATAGAAGCTCACAATCACATAATGCATCAAAAAAGAGTAAATCACCTATGGTTAATAGGATGGTGAGTGTCCCCAAGTCATTTCACTTTTTCTTCATTTCTTGAGTTTGTGTAATGGGCACTGACACGTTCCTTTCAAGATATATGCCCACATTTACCTTGAGCCCTCATCAATTAATACAGAGTTATTTTAAGAATGTTTAATATCTTGGGATTTTCTTAACGGCCCTTATATGTGGTATTTGTATCTAAACATGATTGAATGTTTCCCAATCCTCTTTTCTAATCCCATGTTTAGCCATATTTTTTGTTTGAACAACTTTATTTTGAAATGTAAAGGGTTTACTATAAGAATCATCAATATTTTTCTTACATTTTTCTTTCTCTATGGGCTTCTCATCAGATGGTCATGAATGGGGCTTCTCTAGGTTATGGTGAATCCTGACAGAATTATGGGTTCAAAGGTATCATAAATTTTATTCACACTTCTCAATTTTATAGAACTCACACTCCCCTTGGGATTTAGAGTAGGTTGGGAAATAATATTTGTAGAGTTATTTCTTACCAGTTCATAGAGGGCGGTGGAAAACTGGCTCTTTTCAGTCTTCAATTCCCTCAAATCCAAACAATGAATCTTTATCTAATTATTTTTATTATGAAACATTTGATTCAAAATTTTAAATGTTTTATAATCTACCTTTTGTTGGGGATTACTATGTTGTTGACTTTTTTAGTACTAGGCTTGAAATATTGTTTGGGGTTGTTAGAAACCATATTGTTAAGGTTGAGACTACAAGAAATTTTTGTGAAAAGGGGGAATTTGGTGTTATCTAGAGCCATACCTCGTATCATATTGATCTTTACACCATTAGTTTTATGTTGGTGAAAAGGAATCATACTTATTCTAGGGATGATTTGATGCTAATATGGTCTCCCATGGAAAAATTTTATGAAATCCTCTATTTCATATAGTTGGTGGAACCAATAAATTGTGTGGTCTATTTCTATGAAAATTCCACATTTCTATAAAGGTGTGGGTTGGGGTTCCTTTTGAGAAAAAAAAATCTATCTCACAATTTGAGTCAATTCCATCAACATAGTATCAATAATATGATTTTCAATAGAATAAATACTTTCCTGTTGTACTTCTATAACATGTCATTTACCAAGACCACCAAATTTTTGGGAGTTTTGTGTCATCTTGGAAATCAACACAAGACCTGTTACTAGTGTTTTTTCGACCAACTTCCCTCTAGTTAGGACATCCAACAAGCTTCTCTCTATATCTGTGAGGAATTTTTTAAAAGTATTGTTTGAGTAATTTATCACTACTTTGGTAATGTGTGTAGCTTTCTCAAATCTTCTTGAATTTCTCATAGAACTCATACATTGACTTTTATTTTCCTTTCTTAATCCATGGTATCTCCATTAGAATTTAATTGGTCCTAGATATAAGAAAAAATATGTGCCTGAAAATATATTTAAAATCATTCCAATATGTGATGTCTTATATTTGTAGATAATACATTCAATCCCTCACAGTTATATCAAGTAAAAATGGGGACTCTTATTATTTTATTTGATCTTCAAAGAGATTTTGTGGTTTCATGATAAACATACTAAATTGAATTATTTAAGGTTCTTGTTTTGGTACTCATGAGAAGAACTAGGTAATTTTGGAAGAGTCTGACTTAACCCAGAATATAGTTCAAACTCTAACCTGAGAGTGTGATGTGCAATACATGTATGTTGATAATTAATATCGAGTGAGACCAACTATTGAGTGGTACCATATATTTATTTATTATTATATTTATCTAGTGAATATGGTTTATTATTTTATTTATATGATCATCATGCTTAAAAATTCCAAGAGTTAAGGAATTGCCCAGCATATTAATTGATGAAAATTATCTTATAGCAATATTGTTTGATACGAACCATATAGTTGTGTTCAATTGCAGGTTCAAGATCAAATAGATCCTCGGGATGGGATCGTGTCATAAATTATTTAAATTAAGAATTTTATACCATAAAATCATTAGAAAATGATTCAATTTATGATCTAATGGACAAGAAACGATATATGAAAAAAATAAAAATTCAGAAAGAATATAAAAAAGGATGAAATAAAAGTAAACAAATACATTTAATTATTTGAATAAAATACATGAATCTTTTGAAATGAATTCAATTTTAATGGCGCTATCGTGGTCACTCTCAAAAGTTGTTTGATTTTTTTAGTTATTTAAGTGCAACAGAGTGGCTGACCCATATCATCATTCAAAAATACAATAATTAAACAAACTTATTAAATGTATTTTAAAAATAAATATAAAATATCAAAAAAAACATATATTTATGTGGTGTTTTACATTTATTAATGAATAATAAAAATTAAGCTAGAAAAATATTGTATCATTTATGAAATGAAATTTTATTAATAGACAAACTGAGAATATGTTTTTTTGAAAATATTTTTAGAAGTGGTAATCAATTTAACTATACATCTTATGTCACTTATTAATTATTATAATTTAAAATAATAGAAAAAGTAATTATAATCCCGTATATTTTTATCCCTTAAACCCTATGATAAATAGCATTACCACAAGGATGAAGTGAAATAAACCATAGTCTTGCTTTAGAACATGCAATCGCAACAACCTAGATTGATTTTCATTATAAATATAGATTATATTTTGTGGTAAATAAGAAAAAATTCATTATAGAAATGAATATGTATTTTTTTATTGTTTTCTATCTCTAAAAATTTATCAAGTTCATATTTTTTATTGATTAAAATTGAACTCTCACAATTCACCCAATACCCAACCTCACGAGTTTTTTTTTGAGAATTATTCAGTTAATTTATTAGTTTAATATAATTTAAAACTAAATTAATGGATCATATTATTTGAATTACATTATATTATTGATTAATAATATCAGCTATAGATTGATTGCTAATAAAATGTATCCTTCATGGGTGGTGAAGTCATCATAGAAATGTTATCATTCATAATGGTTTTGGAATGGTTATAACCCAATCACACTTCTATTCAGGATTAATATACCATAGAGTATGATTATATAAATGTAAAATTGAATAAAATATAAGAAATATAAGATTAAATAGTATGTTTTCTGCAAGAACAAATACAATTTAGAAATGAAGATGAATATAAGAGTATTTTGGAGGAGATATTATCATGATAGATTTACTCCTCCAATGGTGAAATGATGTTTTAGATAACCAATTTTCTCATTCTCCCATTTCTCTACATCATGACTAACCCCATTTAAATAATAAAAAATCACAATTATAAAGATGAAGGTGTGATAGATTTATAAGTTGTTTCAAGTTTGAATGAGGATATTCTCCAAATATTTTAATCCAAACTGCACTGACAGTTTGACCCTCAAAATAGTAAACCATATGTCATATAGAAGGAATATTTCATTGAAAGTTTTTCATTTATCTTCTCTGTATATTTTTCCCCAATTTATTCATGGATGGAGAAGTTATAGAAAAAATTTGAAAGTGTTGTCCAATCTAGCGAGTCCAGTCCATCTTGGATTATACTTCCTATTTAGTGAAATAAAATGCATGATCACGCTTGGATGATATAAATTAAATTTGTATCAAATTCGGTTTGGAATACGATAACCAAATATTATGTTCAAATATTTCACATAAAAAGATGTATTTATGAAACACTATAGTGATTTCAATGGGGAAAAACATGAATTTTCATCTAAATTTCAAATGAATGATCCAATCCCAAATAATTTAAAAATAATCTTATTTAACACGATGTGGGGAAATTATGTCACTTATTATAAATAAAATATTCAATAAACATATATTTTCTCAACACTCTAATATTAAAATTTCTTTATATAAATCAATATTTTGAGATAGACATGTGGGAACCTGAATATGTAATAAAAAAATTACCATTATTTATTTTCATATATGAAATGAAATTTCAAGAGTGAAATTTTTAATAGCAGTAAAATGTAAAATCCCAAATTTTTATACCGTGAATATAATTAATAGTTTTTTACACATTTGTATTTTTATAATATATTGAATTATTTTTTCCCTCACACAGAACTATGAATTAATAAAAAAAGGCATTATTTTGCTTATGTTTTGTGAGATTCAAAATATACAATGAGGAAAAATTACCCTCTTATATTTTTATTTATGTACCTAAATTTCACGAGTGAAATATTTAAGCGGTGATAGAATGTAACCGCTTACATTTTTATTCCATGAATATGTTGCATAATTTATCTTGCACACAAAAAAAAATTATAATGAAAAGAATCTATTTTTATTGAGATAAAATATAATAATATAAGATAGAAATTAATAACTTATGACAATGTGATATGAAACATAATTATGAATATTATTATTGGAATAAATCCATATTTAAATAAAATTATCATGGATGTGATAACATTATTTCCATTATTTTCCTTAAGATAATATTAAAAACTAAAAATATAGAAATAAGGAAAATAATTATAAATATAATAGTAATTTTGAGAGAGAAATTAAAAAATGGTATGAATCAATTTTAGAGTGGTATGTAAGTTTATATATCAGTTAGATATAGATAAATATTATAGTTATATGGTCGTTAGATATATGACCATAACATATATATTCATTGGATTCATGGTTATTCGATATAAATGAAACCAATAGGTATATTGAGTATTTTACAAGTATACGTCAGAAATATTTTATGATAATTACATCTGGCAGGTAATTTATAAATAATAAATAATTTTGGAATAGAATATAAAGTTTAAAGTTTAATTTTGAAAATATATTTTGTTTTAAGAAATTTTTTTGTATATAATATACTTATAATTTTATTTAATTATTTCAAATAATAATTTTAAAAAATTATATTAAAAATAAAATAACAATTACTAAAATAAATAAATATTTAGTATATAGAATAATATTTTAATGATTCCTAGTTAAATATGGTTTTATAAAAAAAATTATTTTTATTATATTTTATATAGTGTTATTCCTCAAATATAGAGCATAAAATCTAATAAAAAATATTTTTTATATAAAAACTAATAAATTAACAATCATCAAGTAATTATATTGATTTAAGGTATAAGATAAAAGAAATCGATATGTTTAAAATATGATTTTCCAAAGAAAATATGTGTTATTAATTTTCTAATTAAAAAATAATTTTAATTAATTTGGAAAAATCAATTTAATATAATGGATTTAATTTTTTGACCCAATTAATTCTGATTTGTTAAGTGTTTCAATTTCAATTTTATTGAAAAAAATGTTATCCGGATAAAAATTGTATTAACATGAAAAGGGGTAAATGATTGAAAAGGAGTTTTTATTAAGTGATAAAGCCCTAAAATATCTTTAACATAATCTCTAAATTGTGTGTATCATGGGGTTCTTGGCCCATTTAAATTATTTTTCCACTTTGGATCAGCTTTCAATATTTCCCAATTTCCTTCTCAACTCTACACTTTCAAAATCTCACTCATCATTGTAATGATTAATTATTGATATGATTATGATTTTCTAAAAATGATATTACTATAATATAACTCTATACTCTTACTCATTATTTACTATGACATATTGTTTTTTTGTTAGTATAAGAACCAACATGAATAGTATTACACTATATTTTTATTCTCAATTACGAATGAGTTACATGTATTTTGGGTTATAAATATTTTATTTTAAATATTAATTTATGTTATGAGTATATCTCTAGAATTGTGACAGAAAATTAAATATCATTACACAATAACTATTATTTAATGTTAAATTAGGTAAAACAAGCTCATCAGGAATTCAATTCTTACAAATTATACCATTAACATACATCACATGAACATGAGACTATATAAATAATCCCAAAATTAATATTCAACTATTTTTACTAATCTTGTAATTATTTACTTGTTATCAAATAACATGTCATGATATTTCCATTATGAAACTAGAATAAAACAATCAAAATTACTAGCATCTATTGTGAAAAAATAATAAATAAATAATATATGTGTAGTAAATAATTTTAATTGAATATTATAAATGGTAATTTTTTGGAATAAGGATCTCAAATAAGTGAATAATATGACTTTTCTTATTATAAATTTTATTAAAACAGATTCATGGGTTTTAGGAGAAAATGTAAGGGTTTCTCGCTCATTCATTCTTATTACATGAGAACACTGATTTATATACATTAATTTGTGGAATATTTATGAACATTAAATCTATGTCTCTTATTTTTATTCTCTTGTAGTTCTATTTGGTGTTTACATATGTGTTTAATTTTCCCTTATCATGGATTTATAATGTACATAAAATTATTCTTGTCAGTGGAATTCTATTTATCTCTTTTTTCAGTTGGGAGTACATTAATCAATGTAAAAACTGATTATATTGTTTCATGGATGTAAAAATATCAAACATACCAAAACAAACAGTTGAGTGTTTAATAATAGTAACATGAAAAGTGATGTTTTGAGACTATAGGACAACCAGATCATGGTTGTAACTTGTCATTTGATCCTCCTCCTGATTCTGTGTATCCTAATGTAAGAGATAATTACATTGAGTATACAAATGTGTTTAATGATTTAGTTGAAAGTGGAAATAAATAGTTGTATGGTGGATGTTTGAAATCATCAAAACATTCTTTTATGACGAAGTTGTATCAAATAAAATGCCTATGTGGAATTATAAATAAAGAGAATTCCATGATATTTTACTTTTTTTCATGATGTATTTATAGAACCTATGTTACTTGAGTCTTTTACTGATATGAAAAAATTTTAACATGCTAGGTATATATTATACAAAAATACAATCTTATCCAAATGATTTTATGATTTATTGGGGAAAGGATTCATGGAGAAGGGATTTAAAAAAATATTCTTCTAAATGGATTTTAATCTGTGATATTAAATGTCTGAATCAACATACTATTTGTAAGAAGTAAAATAGAAAACCTTAAATAGTTTTAAATTACATATCTTTAAAGAAAAACATTAAACAAATTATTCATGTCATCAAAAACCATTGAGAACATTGAGTTCCATTCTATATAAAATAAAAATGATGGTTTAATGCAACATTCAAGAGAATAAAAATCATTTAATATATTTGATTTATTTAATCTAGATATATTATATGATCCTAGTAATATACGATAGGTTTTGTCTAATGATGGATTTAACCCATTTGGGACTCTAAGAACCAATAATAGCATTCAGTTAGTTGTTTTGATCCCTTAAAATTTTCCTCATGGATGTGTTTTTAATAAAATTGTTTTATAATTTCTTTGATTATTCATGGAAACAATGATGGTAAATGATATTAATATACCCATGTATCCCCTAATTTAGAATATATATGATTTACAGAGAATCAATGTTTTCAAATATGATGTGTCTTCTGGAACAATGTTAAAAATTCACACTGCTCTAAAGTTGACCAGTAGTGATGTACATGAACAAGAAAACATATATATTTGGAACATGTACCTGGGATTCAATTATCAAATATTAACATTTATTTTGATCCTGAATTACTACATTAAATTAAAAATTTGTTTTTTCTTATGTCATTATATATTTCTCAATTATTCAAATGGATTTTAGTTTAGAAAGTAAAAATTTAGTGATTTTATTGATCGTATAACACCTCCAAAGTTATTTAAAAATTCTTAAATTTTAGAACAATATGAAAATGTTTAAAAAAAATTCAAAAGTTATACAATTTTAATAATAAAAGGAAAATGTTCTAATTGCATTATTATGTGAAATAGGAACACAAAAGTGGAATAAAAAGAATATTCTTCAAACTTCATTATTGGGAATTTAATTTGTTGCAATAGAATATTGATGTTATGCATATTAAGAATATTTATTGTGAAAATAAAATTTTTAAATTTCTTAATGACCATGTAAAATTGAAGGACCATCTCAACGCATGGAAGGAAATACAAATAATGATCATAAAGTGAGATATCTAGTCAGTTGAGAATGGAATCTAGTCTTGGGAATTTTTTGTAATGAAAAATTTGGAAAAAGAAACATTCCATTGAATTTAAAAAATATAAGCATTTATTATGGGAATTCATGAAACATATCAAGGTGTTTTGACACGATTAATCACATGTTACATGGAATGAAAATTCATGATTCATATATTTTGTAATAGAAGATACTACAACTAGAATTATGTATACTATTACCAAAGAAGGTTACTCCTATTGTACTCTAGTTTTTTCCACTCTTCAAAAAAATGATAGATAACTATAAAACTACACACACTTGAAAAACATAAGGGAAATTGATTTTTGACACTTTATGGAATTTAGATGATATTTCCTCTATTTTTTTATTGTCATGATGCATTGAAATATGCATTTATTCCAGGAAATTAAATAAAGATGACCCATACATTATCAATC
The DNA here is from genome assembly GCA_963277665.1 of Viscum album. Lineage (NCBI taxonomy): Eukaryota > Viridiplantae > Streptophyta > Magnoliopsida > Santalales > Viscaceae > Viscum > Viscum album. The sequence continues at coordinate 245,981,393 of OY728157.1, read as the reverse complement.
TGTCTATACAGTTGGAAGGTACATTATTTATATTTTTTCTTATGTAAATAAATCATGTAATTTCATTAAATACAAAATTATATTTTATTTATTTTATTTCAAGGATATCTTGGTCATTTAAAATCATAAGTGAAAAATAAATCTCATCCTTGTCTCTATTTCTGATGGATATTTGGAAGAGGTGTCTCTTAGATTCTGTTCTACATTATTGATGATATTTAGACAATATTAAACTATATTGGATATATCGAAGACACATTGACTCAATCTAATCTACATGGGAAATCAAGAATATTTCCTATTTTTGGTAGATCAATTAAGAGGATCTCAGATGTTACAATGATATAAATAGAATTGTTACATGCACATAGATATGTAATGTTTAATAGTGTAATTGGACATCCATTTATTAAAGATCACAAGATACAAAAAGATACAAATTCAAGGTTGAACAAATAATGATAAAGATAAAAAAATATGTATAAATAAAGAGATTATAGAATGGTTTGAATTGGTTGTCAGTTCATAAATATTTAAATCAATATAGATATTAGGATGGACCATATATATTGTATATATAACAGTTTATATTACTTTTTGTAGATCATGAATACTTATACTCTTACTATGTTTTCATAATATTAGATGTTTCTAGGTCAAGGACCTCAAAAATAGGAAAGGAAGTTTGACTCTTAGAATATGAATGGATTTAAATTTCATATAGTCGATAAAGAAGAGGGTATTGATTCAAATAATGCTACTATATATTTAGTTTATGAATTGGGATACTATGTAATGTTAACTAATACTATCTAATTTGACTACCATAGAAGTTTTTTAGTTGTTTTATTCAAATACATATGGTTTGATATTATTTGGGGTATTAAAAGTTATTCCTTTCAATTTACTTTTTTGGAATTATATCACTTGATAGATGTTTGTGTCAATGAATTACATGATCTTTATATCTTATCATCGTAATAAAAAATGGTATATTATGTTGAAGAAGTCATGGATGAAGGGAAGATTGTAGTTTTTCACGTAATACAAAAATAATTGTTTCATATGGTTGATGTAGTGGAATATTTCAGCTATGACATTGAATCCCATCTACAGATAGAAATAAATATATTATCCTAACATGATATTGAAAATATTAGTCTTAAAAGGGAGGATGAAGTAATGATAATGAGAGGAAAATGACAAGACTGATGAAAAAATGATTGTATTTCTAGTTATAAATTAATTTATCAACCACTTGTCTTATATGTGATGTCATTAAATATCATATCTACTTATATTTTTTTCAGTATTGTGCATCTATTATCATTTATAATTTTTTTATAAATGAATATTTTGAAATATATGTTTTGAATTTAATTTTATTTGATTAAATGACAAGAATTCCAAGGAGGGAGCATTTCACAGATCGCAATTGACTCTTTGTATCTGAGATAAAACATTTCAATTCATCAGGTTCAGCAATGAGTGAGCAGCTCATCCCATCAATTTCATTATGAGGATACTAGAGTGTGTAAATTATTGGTACAAATTTTAAGGTGAATAAATTTATTGTACTTTTTTGAAATAATAACTATTTTTCATCAAACATAAAAAAATATTATATATAGAGAAATTTGAATAGATACTGTTTTAAGAATATGAATAGAATGATGATAGTTGTATAATTTTACTATTATGGGGTTAATACAGATGATTTCATATTGTTATTTATAAACATTCTAGGACATATATTTATGGAGTCGATTCCACTTCTGATTACCTTTGTCAATTGGAGTCTTGTGAATCAATCATGAAAAAATAAAGTCCTTGATTCACAAATATAGGTAATTTTAATACATAATACTCTAATTAGATGCTATTCAATTATTAAATATAAATATTTTAAAAATAAATCTCTTTGTGTATATGTTGTTCCACATTACTATTGTTGATAGAGTGTTTTTCGCATTGAAAATAAAAATTCAAGAATTATGTGATCGTATAAATATTCAAGATGAAATGCTCATTACTATATAGAATTTATTGATTGAATTATATCAGAAGATGAATGGATATGTCCCTAGTGATATTTCATCTACGGATGGTAGTGATTAGGTAAATCACACAACATAAAAATTATTTAGTACTTAAAATTTTATTGAAATTAAGTTTAAATTTAAATAGGAAAAACTATTTAATTTTCAACATAATTATCATGAAGAATTCTGTAGATTTAAGTGGTGACAGAAATGAAGAGGGTGTGGATATGTGTTAATTTTGATAGTACATGGATTAACAAATGTGGAAAACCAAATAATGTGATTTTTGAACATTTCACATACATTTTTAGATATGGGAGTGATTTCATAGGGCCTTAGACAATAGATTTTCTGAAATTATTTAGATACATAATGTTATCAAAGTAGTACATAAAAACTCATCGATTTGGTGTATTTAATTTACATCTGAGAGGATATGTTTATGTTGAAAATCTAGTGAATATTTATATATTGTTGTGTTATTGTTGGGTATTTGTTTTTTTTCAATTATGGGGCTACATATTTTACATTTTTATTTTTAAAAAATAAATTTATAGAGGCAGTTTAAAACACCTCCATATATTCCAAATTATTTATGGGTAGTGGTTTAATCCACCTATATTTGGGGTTGATAATTTATTTGTGATGTTTTTTTGTTCTAGAAGTGGTTTCCCCTACAAATAATGGTTTATGAGATATCGGTGGTTCAAACCACTTCTATCCATTGGAAATAAAATCGGTAGGGGAAACTATTCAAAAACACTAAATATAAACAAATTTTCATTGATGGTTTCAAGAAATTGCTTTTAAATGGTCCAAATCGCCACAATATGATTTCCAATTCCTTCTTTAAAGGTAGTTTTTGTATACTCTCAGAGAATCATATTGTGGTTGTTTAAAATGTTACTATATATAGATTTTGTTATAATGTTTATACTATACCTTTTAAATTTAATGTCATCAATACATAATTATTCATGGTATTTTAAATATAAATTTTAATTGATTAGTCTTTTTAATTTTAATTAAGAATTACCAAATACTAAATAATTTAATAAAAAAATTCATTTCATTAGGTTATATTACTTCCCCATTGTCTTTAAAATTATAATATTATGTGTTTAAGTAATTTTAAAAATATATTGATGTATTTTTTCTTTTATATGTTGATTATTTGTAGATTCATCAAATATATTCATTGGTTGATTCTTACTTCAATGCCATGATATTTGAAAGGGGTTACTTCACAATCTAATTTATTTAGGATTGTGTACACTTTAATTTATGTTGATGGAGATTATTTGGCCATTATTTAATAAACCCTTTAATTTTATTCAACCCTGGTTATTCATGATTTTTTCCATATAATAATACCATTTTTGCACTCTTTCATACTTAAATTTATTGAGAACTCTTATTAAGAAAATATGACATCATTTATCTCTTTGGTTGGAAATATATTTTCTTCCAAAACTTCTTTTTTATGTAATTTTTTTAATAAATTTTTTTATCCTTTTATAAATATTTTTTAAAATAATTGTTCACCATTTTTACAATTTAAAATAATTCTCAATATAATACTATATTAGTTTTAAAACAATTCTCATTTTTCATTTATCAAAAATGTGAAAGTAATATTTTTATCTTTGTCTAAACAAGGAACATTCTGATAATTTATACAGTTAAAAATATATTATCATTTTTACTTTTTCGATAGAAACAAGACTACCCACCATCATTATCACAATTTATTTGAAGCTTCCATTGAATTTTTTCAAGGGTCTTTTAGGAAACATTTTTTGAAAGTGATTTTCAAAGAAAATGATTTTATATATGTTTTTCAAAATGAAAATAGTATTTTTCTCATACATTTTTAAAAGATATTTTTATTGTATTCATAAATGAAAAAACATTTATTAGAAATAAAATTGGTATATATATTTATAGAATTCTTAATCTTCCATTGGAGGGTTTGTGATCATTTTAATTAAGGAACGTATAGAAAATTTACTTCCTTGATTCACTTTAATAGTCAATAACATTGCATTGAAATTTTAACTTTCCTATCATCATTAAAAATTAAATTTTCCCTAAATATACATATTATTTATCATGAATATTTTTATTTCTTAATATGTATCTCATTTATAAATACATTGTTTTACATTAAATGATATTTTCTTAATTGCGGAAATGATGATAAATCAATATCCCTTACTTAATATAGATGTTTGATGTTAAGACATAACGATTCATTAGATTAATTGATTTTTAAATATATAAAAAATTACTTAGACTACAAGTGAAATTTAGGGGCCATATATTATACAACCCATCGATGCATCAGCATATCTCATTAGAAAAATTAGTTGGTCAAATTAAATATGGTTCGATCTATAACATTAATCGATCTTGTGAATGGTCTTGACGATATATTTTATCATATGCTTTAGGAATGAAATAAAATTATTAAACATTACATTCACTAAGAATTCAGTTTTTTTTATTATGAATGATTTTTTTCTTTAATTGTATCAATAGATGATTTTTCAATCTCAATTTATTGATAAAATTTAATTTGATTCAATTGATTATCTTCCATATTGATTCTTATTTATCTCACAAATATAGTCATGTTATTTAAATGTAATTTGTGTTCAATTATCAATCATTCCATGTTTATTATTATTACTTATTAATGATAGCTTCCTTTTTTACATAACTCTTACTAAGCATTTGATCTCACCCTTATTTTGTTTATATTCACCGGGATATAAAGACGAGTTCCTGGAATGAGTTTCAAGGAATACTATCATTTACTTTTGTTAATTTTTATATATTATTATATATTCAAAATGTAAAATGGGTATCTTTTATATGTATTTATTCCAAAACTAAAAAACTGATCGGTCCTATAGGATTTGCTTCCATTCATCTATGCCAATGTAATAGTAATAGGCACCAGATCTGAGCTACTGGGGTCAAGGTCCTTATAGTTGGTATCAAAAAATGTTTATTAGATACTGTGGGAGTTATATTAAGAAAACATATATTAGGGGTCATAGCCCATTAATATAATTTGTTGATATGTATAGAATTTCATCATAATATTTTGGTAAGATTGAGATTATATGGTTTTTCTTGATAATACATCCATGTTTGGACGCTATATGTGTGTATGGTTTTTACAGTTACGTACCCAAGGGTAATAAATCTAAAATGGGTGTATCAGTGTTGACTCGAGTGTAACCCGATACATCAAAATGGTCCCCAGTATGAAGATTATTTGACACTCTCAAGGGATTTTCATTGGATAATTAAATATTTCTATACAAAACATTATTAATAATTTGAAAAGACAAAGATAATGAATGACCATTAATTAAAATAATAGAAATAATGTACCAAGGTGGAAATAAAATTAATGAATTATTTTTTTTTTGGATTTAGGAGTTTAATGTTTGAATTATTATTTAAAGTATGACTTTTATAATAAGAATCCTGACACCTATTTGGATTATGATAGTATAATATATGTCTTTATTAATATAATAGTTATATATATAATATGAGGTTAATGATTTTATGATTAATCAAATGTCCAAAGTATTAAACACGTCATTTTGTTTATTTTTTGTGATGGAATTATACCAAGATTAAGGAACTTTTGGTGATATGTATGGGGAAAATATGTATTTTTGGAAAATTAATTTGAGTAATAATGCCATTAAATTTTTTAGACATTAGTTTATTAGTATTTAGAACCATTATGGTTGATATGATCATTAATGGCATTTTAATAATAGTCAAATTACATTTTTACACATTATAAAAAAATTGTACTGAAAAAATTTTTAAAAAATATTTAATGATTGACCTTATTTCAAGGATGTCCATTATAATTTAAGAAAATTATAAAAATTATGCTAATATTGTTTATAAAATTGATTACCTACATGCGAGGTGACAACCCATCAATTTTGCATGGGGCTTAAACGTGTGACTGAAAGTTGAAAAATGTTTAACGCCTACCACTGGCCTATGTGATGTCATGGTTAATGTGTCATTTCTTTTATGTAAATGATTTGAAAAAATATATTAATAATAAACTTTAATTTTTTAATTTGGAGGGTTATAGATTAGTTTATTATACTGTATAACTTGTTCTAACCATAATGGATTTTAAAATTAGTTTGAGATACACATAAACACTTCATTTATAGATCTTATGAACATCTAAAATTAAATTTTAGGGCTTTAGAAATAAAAATTAACCTTCTGATATTTATTTCATAGAGTAATGAGTAAAATATAAATTTATCAAAGAAACACCAATGTATGAAATTATGCTTATAAAATTGAAACATATCGAGTGAGTATATTTACTTATATTTTTAGGCAGTAAAAGAATTAGTCAACATTTGGAAAATAATCTTGAATAAAAAAATTTATCCAAATACCTTAATTTATGTTGAACCATTGGTCTTTAAAATATATAAAAATTTATTCCTTTGAGCCCCTTAAAATTCCATAAACCATTCACTTTATTATGATAAATAACTTCAATCAATCTCTATAACTATTTATGATTTTCCTCCACGTCCATATCATCACATTCCACTGATTCTCTCTTACATATAATCCTAGTTATGTTTTATTCTAGATTAAAAATTTGACATATCATTCTTTCTTATTAAGAGGATATTTTATTAACCCTTTTAGGATGTGGGTTTTTCAACAAATGTGATTTGAAAATGGAAAACCCATTGTTTTTTTAGATAAAGTTTAAATTGAGATGACACAATTTATTTAAGGTGGGGATAATCTAACACCCGAGTATTTTAAAATATGAACATAATATTCGATAGAGTGTATGAAATTAAACACGAAGAATAGAAAAGAATATAACATCCATAGACTTTTTGATGTAATTTTATTTAGATAAATTCAATATCACCATTAGTGTACATTAAATTTAATAATATGTTAAGAATGAATTACATGCAAAAAAAGTTTTTATTACACTTTATTGAAAACTATGTTTATCTTGAATTAAAAAAACAACAAGTTCATTCTACATCTTCTGTTACACCCATGTTCGAGTTGTATTGAACAACAATAAATTATTATTATTTGTATTTCGTAAGATAGTTATCACCAAGTTGTTGTGATGGTGGGAATGAATAAGATTAATTAAAATATTAAAATATATGCTATTAACATTTTTACTAGTTATTTATTTATTTGTAGTAATATATGAATAATTTATAATAAAAAGAATTGTTTTTTGAAATACTTTTTTTCTAAAGGACAATTTATTCGTTCTATACAAAAAAAATTTAAAATCAATCATTTAAAATTTTATAAAACTAATCTGATAAAACATACTCTATTTTTGAAATTATAATATCAAAATAATGTTATGGTTATTTTTTGAGATTTTCTTTTTTTGTTGAATAATAAAATATACTATATTATATTTAAAAACGTCTTCTTTATCTATATAATTTGTAACGTTAAAATATATTATAAATGGGTTTGAATTAAAAATACTTTAATTATAAATATATTAATAAAACATAGATCATTGGGACCTTTTTAATATTATATTTATATATAAAAAATTTTTAATCTTTTGAAGATTTTAATTTAAAAAAACTACTCTCATTCCACTTGTGTAGGATTAATTTTAAATTTGTTTTTTAAACTTTAAGTTATTGAATTTTGGAAAATTGATTTAATATTTGGAATTAGAATCACCAATAATGAATAATCATTGAAACATAATTTTTGACCATAATGATTAGTGAAAATAGTTTTAATTAATTACACTAATTATAGAAAAAACTAGTCTACTTAGTTGTTAAATGAAGAATATATGGTGTAAGAATGACCTTTCACTTGTAAAACACCCAATTTATGGACATGGTTTAGACCATGTGGATTATTTCTCAATTTTTATGAGTTTTGGTGACTCGTATCCAAGAAAGTGACCAATATAATATGTTTTGTAAAGAAAAAGACAAAACAAGAACCCTCCTCATATTTAATATCTATTAATCCTTGGATTAGGGAACAAACCATAATTGTCCAAATTTATATATAATTTTTAAAGAGGAATTATTTTTTGTAATCATAATAATTTAAATTTAATTTTTAGAGATGAATTATTTTCTTTTGACTATTAAGAAATGCCAAAAATATTATTATTTAGGCAATAATTAAATAAAATAAATCATACTAAAAAATAAAAAAGTAAAAAAATGAGTGAATTATTGTGTTACCATATTTTTGTAGATAAATATTTCATATCACGCATATTTTAACATAAAATATTTAAATTTAATTATTTTACTAATATTTTTAAAATCAAATTAAATTGAAAATGTCAAAATTGGCATCAATGTTATTTTATAATAAGTGATATTTTTTAAATGATTTAAAATTATTGAAAATAGTTTTTTATTAAAATTAAAATTAAAATATTAATAAATATAAAATATTCTCTACACATGGAACAATTTTACTATTATATTGTCTATATTGACTATTAAATATTTATAAAAAACCCAGTTAGTATCATTACGGTTAACGTTGTATTTTTACATGTTACTTATACTTCTGTTTAATTTAGATTCCTACACAATTATGATTTATATTTTATAAATAAAATATATCCTTTATAATTAGTGGATACAAATTATTCAATAAGTGTCATTTTATTATTATTTTTAAGGGATAAATTAATTAGGTTAGAAAATTAGTTACCATTATGAAAAACCAAATTGTATGATAAGGAATCATAGGATAAAAGTAACAAAGTGTTATGAAATGATTTATATTTCATAGTTTAGTTGTTCATTGACCATATGATGCTCAAAAAGTAGTAATTATCAATATTGGAACCAAACAAGTTAATGGAGACCTCCTTATAATGAATACATTGAAGATTCGCAATAATTTCAGTCCTCCTCAACTATAAAAGGGAAATCACTCCCCAAACATCTTCACACCTTTGAATCCATTAATCTCAAGAAATATCTTCAAAAATAATTAACCAAAATCACTCCTATCATCCAAAAATCCTTATTTTGGGAATAAATCCATAAAATAACCGTTTTACAAAAAACATAAGTATGATATCCGAAGAAGTGGTAATGTTCTTTTACATGATTTTTTTTCCTTCTCCACCTCATTAAAGTCATTTTGTACAATGATAATATAATAACCATAGTATATTACATATATTTAGTGGTTTCTATATTAATTTTATGACCTATAACTTCACACACATCAATTAAATTGGTTACAAAATCATCGTTCGCGTGTTCGTCAAACTACCACCTTTTGAACCAATTGAGATTAACTAGATAGCATTAAAGTATCAATGAGAGGGTATGGGGTTAATCAGTGATATCATTTTCTTTTATGTTTCCCTGAAAATGATGAATTATTTGACTCGTATTAATGATTTCATTCCCTGATAAAAGAAATTCAAACCTACATCTAAATGAACATAATAATTTACAAGGTTCACTACTCAACAAGATTAAGTAGTCCTTGGTATGGTTTGGAAATAATCCAATATAACACTATCAACTAGAAAATAATAAATTTGGGTGGAATACTATGATTAGGATATTTCCTTATACTCATGAACCAATATTTTCAATACAATATTGCATGTACTTCATGTAGCATGAAATGATATCATAAAAAATTTGTAAAAAACATTTTACGGTGCTTCTTGATCAACATTCATAAATATGATCATTCATTACAATAATTCACTTTCTTATATATAATTTGGTATGAATTTCCGAGACTTTATATTTATACTCATTCTAGTTTTTGTCTAATTGTAGTGTGAATAAATTACATTCAAAAACTATTTTAGTACTTTGGGAACTTTTTTAGTCCTCTACAGAATATCCTACATCCACCACAAACTACACTGTGAACTGAGTTTCACCACGTGCTGAGTTGCACCGCAAGGAACAATTGCTTTGTAGATAACCTTATTCTAATGCAGACTTCCCCTGCTTTTCAGTTTATAGATTCTTCTATAGACCATCCCTACCCTATGTATGGATGATTATTCCAAATACCAACAATGCTATATGTCCCTATTTCTTTTTCAGGATAAAAAGTGCTAAAAACATCTTCTGCAGATAACATAATCCCTCATAGAGTATTTATTCCACAAACAACGTCCCTTCACAGAATTCTTACACAAGAATACTTATCCTTCATGGAATTCTCCCTTGTGAAATCTTTCAGACTTACCCAAATTCCTCCATCACTAATGATTTCTTGTAATAAAATTTTATGACATAATGATCTGATTAGGGGGTTTTATCTAGGAAAATAAATCATAAAAACCTTCTAACCCAAATTACCCAAACTTCTAATGTGGTGCAGCCTTCACTGTATACTATTCTTTGAGGTCTACATGGAACCTTTATTCGCTAAGGGTGAAAAATGTATTCTGAAAATTAATCACTTCTTATCAACCAAAAACAAAGGCCTTCCTTGAATGGTTATCCTTTTATATACTGAAGCCTCATGTGAACTATTTTCCCTACATGGTCCACATAGCGTGCTTCAAAATCCATACAGATTTGATGTGTTTAAATAAGTTCTTTGTAATTTCATTTCACCATTATGAATTCCTCCTTTGTGGTCTAGGAATTATATTTTGTATTCTACAAACTATTAATCACAAAATCCTCTGAAGAAAACCCTTCCTTTTCTATAAACCAAACTCCTGATTTTAAGGACCATAAATTTGGTAAACACAGTGAATCCAAGCCACCTTAAATATTTTCATTAGAAAACCAACCATTATTATTTGGGATCATCTAGATTTTTCAAAAAACATCTTCTCAAATAAAAACCATATATCTATTGATATATAATATTGGTCTTATGACCTTTAGAATCTTAATATTTTTAATAGAAATTACTGTAATTTCTCCGTCCTCCATCTATATCTTTCTTTCCAATAAAACCTAAATACGATTGGTACCACATTTTCTCCCGTGTTCCTTTATAAGGATTTCATTCCAGTTTCTCAAAACAACATATGATATTTTTGAATTAAAAAAAATATATGAATCTTCCAATTTTTCAAAACTTTTACATATTTAATTTATTTATCCTTTTTGACAAAAATAGATATCACTCTTGAATATAAAACTTATTATTCCAAAAAACCATCTTCAGAGAACATGGTCCCACTAAATCTTCATTTGGATTTTGATCTCAACCCAGATTCATAAATAACTAAACATTTTAATATGAGGATATGTATTAAATATTGAAAAATCTAGGCCTATGTGAACTAACTCATTATAGTAAACAATATTTATTAAAATAAAAAATCACACTATCCAAAATTAGAGACAGTAAAACCTCTTCGGATTTCCCCTTAGCATTTCATACTCAGCCTTCTCCCTTATCCTTCTTTACTTCTTTAACTTTCCAAGAATACTAAAATATTATTCCCTAAAAACAGTAACAAAAATATAGAATATTTCACACTCTTACTTGCTAGATTCATATCTTACCCACAACTCCAATTATTGCATGCTTCTATACTTTTCGATTTATGAAACAATTTTCACACTTGACAACACTATCCAACTGTAAAATAAGGGAGAGGGGACCAATAAAAAAACATCAAACATGGTGGAAAATAGGTGGAACACGTAGGTTATGCCTCAATTTTTAAAATGGTTCATATTTTAAAGGTTTTGTGAATATTTCTGTAGCTTGTTATGATTTAGGAATGTATTCTATACTTAATTAATTCATCTCCACATGCTCATTGATTAAATGATATTTAATATTAATATGTTTTGAATGATAATGTTGTATCATATTTCTTATAATATTTATTTCACTTTGATTATCACATACCTAGAGAAAGGGTGTCTTTACTTCAATAAGTAAGTATTCTATCTATGTTTTCATCAATAATAGTTTGGTAGAAGAATGAGTGGAAGCAACATAATCAGCTTTATTAATATTAATAGTTAATTGGTACTATTCTTTTTTGTTGTATTCCAATTAGAAAATATATTCCCTAAAATGAAAAATCCAACCTATATGGATCTTATATCATCAAAATTTCCACCCAAGTGAGCGTCTGGTTATCCAAACAAGATAATACTTTCTATTTTATCATACCTTATTTCAAAATTTCTCATGCCTTTCATAAATCAAATAAATATTTTTAGAAGATTTAAATGTGATTGTTTTGGAGAACTATGAAAATTTTCACATAAGATAACAACATAAAAAATAGTGGGTATTGAAGTAGTAAAAAACAAACTTATTATCAACTTTTGTATCTCTTTTTGATCAACTCTCATTATTTCTTCATTATTAAAATTATTCATTCCCATTGAAATTGGTGTGGAAATTAGTTTGAAATTTTCCATACCAAACTTCTTGAGATGTTCCTTATTATAATTTTATTGATTAAAAATTTTGTTTATTATCTTGTATAATTTGTAACACAATAAAGTTTTTCATTTCCCCCATCATGGTCATATAAGTCAACTTATAAAATATGTTATTTTCTCAATAAAGAGGGATTGACCTTCAATATAAAAAAATAATAATTTCATCTACATAAACATTTATGATGAGGGAAAATTATTAACGTTCTTTAATGTAAAGATTATTATCAACTAGTGCTTTCTTAAAATGCATCTTTCTTAAAAAAGTACATAATTTTTAATACCATGATCCTTGTGATATTTTATCCCATACAATTCTTTCTTCCACATAGACACATAACATTATTCATTCCACACAACCATGGAACATGGTATCTCAATGAAAACTTCCTCACCGTAATCACTATTCAAAAATGATAATATCACATCAATTTGAAAATTTTATGACATCGATGTGTCGTAATAGAAATAAATATTCAAATTGTTTCTAAACATTCCACTCGAGAAAAAGTATCACCTAAATAAATCCCTTCAATTTGTGAGAAACCATTCACACTAGTATTTCATTCCTTATAAATTAACCTTCTTCATTTAGCGTATTTTAGAAAACCCATTTTGTACTAATAAAATTTTTGTTAACTAACTTGGGTATGTGTTCTAAAGAATTAGTCAATTATATTTGATCATGTTTCCCATTAATCACCATAACACATTCTAGATTCTCAAAATATTCATCCACATTATTCACCTTGAATTTTGAATACAAAGAAGTGTGTGTAAAAACTACAATTGTTCTTTTTGTTTGAAACTTCTGATGATGACCACCACTAATTTTCTAAGACTCTAAATAATTCTATATAATAGGATGAGTAATTTCAGTTCAGTCATCATCAATTTAAATAATTATGTTTAATTCATTTCCTTTAGTAAGATTTCCTCATTTAGTTTCCTTATCATAATTGTAAACAAATGATTCCTTATCCTTCTCATATTCATTATCCACATAAGTTTGTTTTTATACCATAACATTTCAAAAAACTTTCACATCATTAGAATAAATATTTTCTCTTTTTTCTTTTTTGAAACAACTATATCATCTTCTTTATGGATCATAATGAAGAAAAATTATATCTTCATCTCTCTGATCAAACATTCTAAGGATTCAACCATTACTTTTTATGACGTATGGACTCCCATAAATTCTTATGTGTTTCAAGTTTAGAGTTTTTACATAAGACATTTCATAATAAGTAATATCTAATGATGGCCTTCAGAAACATCAATTTTTTATATATACATCTGTATATATGGCTTTCCTCCAAAAGTAATGAGAGATACCATGTTCATATAACATAGCTCACCCTATTTCAACAAGACTACTATTCTTCCTTTCTGCAACCCAATTTTGTTGATCCATGTATAGTGAACTAGAATCATGCTGAATTCCATGATTCTCTAGAAAAATATAAAATTATACATTCTTATACTCTCCCAAAATATTTCTTCTCATCTATTTTACTGAATACTTACATTCTATCTCATCTTTCTAACTGAAAATAGAAAAAATATTCTAGAGCATATGTCTTTTGTTTAATATACATAACACAAGTAATGTGAGTAAAGTAATCTATGAATGTGATAAATTATTCTCCTCATTAGTTGATTGTTTTCTCATTGGACCAAAAATATTGGAATGAGGATGTTTCAGAGGTTTTTTTTACTAATTTCATCCTTTTTATTCACTATGTTAGTAAGTTTTCCTTTATGAAAAATAGTACAACACCAGTCTCATTTTCTTGAAATATCTAGTATACCATGGACACTATAATTCTTTGATAACTTTATCATGCTTCTCTAAAACATGTGTCCCATGATATTATGTTAAAACTGTTATTCTTCGACCATACCCAAGTAACAAGAGTTTTATATTTCACCAATTTAGAAGAAATTTCCTTCTTTACTTCAGACACTAGTAACTATTTTTCGACCTTCATCACATTTCACAGGAAACCAATGTTTTCAAATGATATTTTTTTTAACCTTATAAATTTTTTTGAACCACTCATCAGGTTCTGTTTCATCCCATCAACATATAAAAAATTCATGGATTTCAATATTTCTTTCAAAATGATGGCTAATCCAACACCTTTGATTATTTAATATTAGTCTTTTGAAAATTTCATATTGCCTTCTTTAAAGTCCATCACATTATTCAACAACATTATATATCCTATTATATGAGAATAATGACCACTATTAAAAATCCACGGTCATTCTCTATTTTTTCTTTCGATGTTGTTTAAAAAAAAGTTATATCTCTTCTCGCATGTCATTCTTCACCTTAGGCATCTGATAATTGTTAATAAACTTTTTTTACTAGTAAAAATAAATGGGAACCCATAGAATGATTTCATGGTTTTTTAAATCTTTTACAAATAGTTTCATGTGGATGGAACCCATTCTCAACTTTCACACCATCATTCTTTTGATTCTTTTGGAATTCCATCTCAAGCATATTTTTTTACGAGGATTAAATTACCCTCAAACCATTCCATCCATTACCTATTGAATAGTAGTAATGTTATTGTTTGGACAAATAAATACCTTATAAATGTTTGAATCTGCCACAACACCTGTTATATCCATAGAAAGTATATTTTCCTCTGAAACATTTAGATAGACCAGTGTTGTGAGAATGTTTCTCATAAACCATATTAACAACTCATTTTTGACCAGAAACCATTATATTTTAAAATATCACATTTTCATTCAGTTCAAATTTATTTCCATCCATTTCAGAACCAGAAGCAATAGAAACATTTTCCAGGATCAGGTTTTTTAAAAATTCCTGAATTCTTTAGATTGTTAATCTTATCTATGTACATAGCTTTCCCATATTTATTCTTCTCAGAAACAATTCCATATTTTTTCTCCGCCTTATAATGTAAATTGTTTTATCCTTATTAAGTTTATCCTTACTATAATATTCTCCAAACTATGAGATATAGTTTTAGAAACATTCATACTACTATTCATCTTCAAGAAATATATGTTGGAAAAGTTCCAAATTTTCTTATGTTAATTTCATATTTACTTCTAAATTTTCAATGTGATTATGTTCTTCCACAAAATATTTTTTCAAAACATCAAGGTATTTTATCATATTGACTTTCATGTCAGGAAAACCTTCTATATTATTTTTTAAAGGGTTTTCATTCTTCATTTTCTTGTTTTATTATCTTACCTTCCAATAAATCTCAGAAACTCCTTCAATTGTTATTTAATATAAAATTGTAATTTAGTTTCTTCTTATTATTCAGAAGTGCTACTTCCAAGTACTCCATTATTCACATTTCAATAAAAGTATTATCTCTAACTTTTCCAAAAGATTTTTCTAATTCAACTTCACATTTTTCTTCTTTATCATCATTAGATATGAAACATCTGGTGGATTTAAATAATTTTTTATGTTTACTGATTGAAAAGTATTTTTCATTATCAGTATATTTATTCCATGAACTTATTTTTCTTACTACATTCTCATTACTATTCTATTATTTCTTTCATTGAGTAAAATTAGCTACAAAGTATGCAACAACTCAAGATTCAAATCACTTAATTGGAAGTTTCCCATTATATTTACCTATTCCACTTCTCACAGTTATGGAAAAAAAGTTAATATATCATCAATATTTGAATATATATTCTTCACATGTTTACTATATATCTTTTTATTAGTACAAAAATAATTACAATTTGAAATAAGCGTAATTTGTTTCTAACAAAAATTATTTTTCTAAAGGAAATTTTAGTGGCACTTTACGCACCAAATATAAAATCAGAATTTGAAACTTTTATAAAATTATGTTAAAAAATAACCTCTATTTTGGAAATTATATTATCAGAATTATCATATAGTTTATTTTTTAGATTTTCTGAAGTGTTTTTTGCTGAAAAGTGAAAATTACTGGACATTGATTAGAAACATTCTTTTCATATAAATAATTTATATTGTAAAATTATATTTTTATTTCTATTTAATTTATAATAGATCAATTATAAATCTATTAATCCAGTTAAGGTCATTTGGATCTTTTTAATGATTCATTTTGATATAATTTTTTAAAACTTTTGAATGTTTACACTTTAAAAACCTACTCTAACATCACTTCTATGTGATTAATTCTAAAATAGTTTTTTTCAATATCATTTAACTGATTTTTAGAAAATTGATTTAATATTTGGAATTAGAATCATTAATAATGTATAATAATGTAAACATAATTTTTTACCCAAATTATTATTGAATGTATTTTAAATTAATTACAATGATTAAGGAAAAAATGAGTCATCTTAGTTGTTATACATAGAATAATAGGCGTAAGAATGACCAAAAACATTTACGACACCATACTTATGGCCATATTTATATCCTTATGAATTTTGGAAATATTAATGAGTTTTAGAGATATGTTTCAATTAATGTGACCAATTTAATATGTTATGTAATTCAATAGATAGAAATGGAACCTTCTATTATTTTAATGTCTATAAATATTTGGGATAAGGAAAAACAACATTGTTTCAATTTTTGGAATAATTTTTAAAGAAAATTTACTTTTTATAATCAAAATATTTTGTACATATTTTTTAGAGATGAATTAGTTTCTTTAAATTCTTATGAAACTCCAAAGTAGTAATTATTTTGTAAATAATTGAATAAAATAAATGATACTCACAATTTTAAAAATGAAAAAAAATGGGGAATTATTGTATTACATTATTTTTGTTGTTAAATGTTTCATGTTCACTATTTTTAAACTTAAAATTTTCAAATTTCATTATTTTATTTATATTTTTAATATAAATTTTAATGGATAATGTCAAAATTTACATTAATATTATTTATAATAAATGATATTTTTTAATTGATTCAAAATTCATAAATAAAGTCATTTATTTAATTTAATGTTAAAATATTAATAAATATAAAATATTTTTTATACATGGATAATTTTTACTATTATAATGACTATATTGACTGTTAAGTAGTTAAATCCCCTGGTTAGTGCAGTTATGGTTAAAGATTCTTTTTTACACGTTACTTGTGCTTGTGTTAAAATTAGTATCCAACACAATTAGGATTTATATTTCATAAATATATTATAATATTTATAGTATGTTAATATGAAATATTTATTAGTGGTCATTTTATTCTTGTCTTAAAGGATAAATTACTTTTGTTAGAAAACTAGTTACCATAATGAAAAACAAAATGGTAAGATAAAAAACATAGAAGTTAAGGAAAAAAGTGTTAAAAAATTATGTTCTATTTTTGGTTTAGGTTTTCCTTGACCCTATGATGCTTACACCCCATTAATTATCATTCTTGGAACCACATGATATATAGGAGAACTCCAAATTATTTATACTTTTGAGTATCTGGATGAATGTCGCTCATCCTCAACTATAAAAGGATATTGACTCCTTACCCTTCTCCGTACCTATAAATCCATTAGGATAAACCAATATCTTACAAAATCACTCACCACCATCACTCCCATCATTCAATAAACAATATATTTGGATGAAATCAAAAAACATTTAGTGAAAACTGAAGGAGGATACCTAAAGAAGATGTAATGTTCTTCCAAAAGCATTTTTATTCTTTTCCTTCTCAAGCACATTAAATTTGAATATTATTGAGATAATATACTAACCATATTATATTACGTATATTTATTTGTTTTTATATTTTGGGAATAACCTAAAACATCACACACATCAATTAAATGGGTTTTCAAATCATCGTTCCTGTGTACAATGGATTGCTGCATCATGAACTGATTGAGATTAGCCAACCAGGATTCAAGTATCAGTAAGTGGGGGAAAATGTTCATCAGTGTTATCATTTTATTTTACATTTCCTTATAAATTAAAAAAAAATACTCTCCTATTAATGAATTATTTCCCTACTCATAATAATAAAAACACACATCATCATAAACATAAGATTTTATAATGTTCACTACTAAACAAGCATAGCTAGACCTTGGTATGGTGCAGAAATAATATAATACCACAAAATCTTTTTTGTGTAATAAAGTGGTTATGGTATTCCCTTACCCTCATGTTTCACTATGTTCAATAAAATAGTACATGTGATTCGGGTATCACAAAATGATCTAAAATAATTTTTGTAACAATAATTTTACAATACATCTTGACTGCATCCAAAAAATGATCTCTCAAAAACATACTTCACACACTTTTCCAAAATCAAGTAAGAACATCCTAGAATTCATAATGATACTCAAATAGATTTCTACATAATGTTTCCAAAACTATTTTAGTCTTTGTAAACATCCATAGTCCTCTATTGACTGTGTTACATCCACTATGAACTACACCACATACTGACCTACACTACGTACTAAGTTGCACTATATGCCACAAGTGCTTCATGGAAATCCTTATTCTTTTATGGATAAACCCTACTATACAGATTACTGATTCTTCCATGGATTGGACCTGCTCCGTGAATGGTATGTTCATCTATAGATCGGCTATTCGACAAGGCACCTTTTCCATTTCTGGCTACAGATCCCAAAAAAATGCTTCCATCAATAACTTCCTCCTTTGTTGATTATTTATTTGGAAAAATAATTACTTTTGAGGAATTATTTCATGAGAACAATTATTTTTTTGTAATTATCCCTCAAAAATTCTTTCAAACTTAACAAAATTATTATATCATCGATAAACTATTCTAATAAAATTAATTGACTTAATGATCAGATTTTTGGTATTTATATAGAGAAAACAATATTTAAAACCTACTAATCCAAATTACCCAAACATCTGATAGAGTACGACCTTCAATGCATATTGTTTAATGTGATCCACAAAACACCTTTCTTCCCTCACGGCGACCCATGTCTTCCACAAAAAAATCAGATCCTCCAAACTAATCATGAAAGCCTTCTATGAACAGTTATCCTCCCATGTACTTTAAGACTCTGGTTATATATTTTCCCTACATAATTTATATAACACACTTCATGGTCCATATAGAGCTTCTAGGTATAAATTCCTCAATCACTTATTTATTTTCTCCATTCGGTGTTGTTCCTTTGTGGTCTCCGAACTATTCTTTGTGGTCTTCGAACTATGATTTTAGAACTCATTTACAAAAAACACTTCCTTTACCATAAAACAATCTACCGATTTTGAGACCAGAAGATACTGAAAAAACTAGGAAACCAAGACGCCTTAAATATTTTATTCAGCAACACTAACCATTCTGATTCATGGTCTTCTACAATTGTCAAAAATCAGCTACTTACATCACAAAGGATGAAATTAAAAAAAACATTATTCTATATATGACACAAGATTTATAATATAATGATAATATATATATATGTGTGTAATTTACATTTCTTTCTTTGAATATGATATAAAAATGTAAATGGAATTCATACGTATGTATGACCAACCATCTCCATGAACACTGTATTTCATATCCTATGACTAAATTTTATAAATTAATTTATGAAATTATATACTAAATATATATGATATTTACATCATTTTCTAAATTCTTTAGGTGTTGAAAAAATGATATATGTAAGAGGAAAAAATTAATAAGACAAAATATATTTGAAAAAGCAAGGCAATTTACACTCAAAAAAAGAAAATATTGAAATATTATTAACAATCATGTGATAAGATACTATAAAAGTATCATATATGACATTATAAATATTAATACTATTTTATTTTTAGTTAATAACATTTTTAAAATCTATTATAAATGAATTAAGTAGCGTCCAACTAAAAGTAATCATAAGGTAATGTATTTTGACGCAATTTCATTTTAGTAAGGAATATTATAATGTTGCGCACCTTATTTCATTTATATTCTATATATACTATCCCATTGACATGTAACATAATTAATAATTCATTATTCATGGTATTTTATATTTCAATGTTATTTACTTCATCTAAAGTGATTTCATTTATGAGTTACCAAGTCATAAATATTTTTTGACTCAATTTATTTTAATTGGGTTATACTACATCCTCATTAGAATAAATATTCTAAGATTACTTTTTTAGTGGCATTGGAAGATATATTTATGAATTCACACTTGTTTTATGTGGGTTAAAAGTTGGTACACAAAATTAATTCAATTGTTGATTCCCACTTCAACATCATGATCATTGAAAGGGTTTACTACATGACATCATTTTATTTAGGTTTGTTTATACTTGTGTTTCCAATAAATAAAATTATTATATCATGGTTTAATAAACCATTAAAATTAATTTTTCTCAATTTATTAATGATCATTTTCATTTAATAGTAACATTTTTCTGATCATTGGCACTTAAATTAATTTAGAAAATATTTTAATAAAAGTTGATTTCATTTCAAACTTTGACCAAAAATATATATTATTCCAAACCCATGTTTTTTAAAATTGATTTCATCACTTTAAAAATTATTAATAAAAATAATGTTTACCAGTTTACTATTTAAAAAATGTTTTCAAGGGAATATTATGTCATTTACAAGATAATCACTATTTGGATTCTACCAAAAATGTGAATGAAATAGTGTCATAATTTTTTGAACAAGGCACATTCATACCATTATTATATTGAAAAAAAAATATTCCTTTATATGTTTAAGGAATGTATGAAATTACCAACCATCATGACCTTTATTTCATTTATTCTTCCTTTCTAATGTTATAAGGATATTATTAAAGATAATTTTTTTAAGTTATTTTCAATGAAAGGTATTTTTGAAAGTTTTTCAAAATGAAATGGATATTTCCCTAAAACATTTAATTCTATTTTTGAAATATTCAACAATGAAAAAACCACTATATTCTTACCCTAATGGGTATATATAGTGATACCATCCTTATTCTTCCTCCTGATTGTTAATGATCATTTTTGACTATGTATTGTATAGACAAATTACTTCGTGGATTTATTTTTATACTCAAAAACATTCCCTATAAATATTTACATTCTTATGATCATTAAACACTACATTTTCTTTAAATATATTTATTATTTATCATGGATATTTTTATTTCTGAATCTATATTACATTTATAAATATCGTGTTTTATATTGAAAGTTATTTCTTTCACTATAAAACTATTGATAAATATATATCTTTTACTAATAATGAATATTTTATGTTAAGGCATATTGATTCCCTAATTAAATTTTTTATTAGATATATGAAGAATTCATTTGAATAGACGTGACTGTTGGGGCCCAAACATTATATATCATATTGATGCATCATGAAAAAAATGTGATGGTAAATTAAACGGGTTTCTACCTATTTTTTTAAAATGTATTGTAAATGTCTTGATGGTATTGGTTATCATGTCCCTCATAAAATAAGTACTATAATTATGCAGTGAATTCATTGAAAATTTAGTTTTTTTATTATTATCCATGATATTTTCTATTGTACATTATAAATAGATTCAATTAATTTTCAGTTTATTCCCAAAATAGAAGGGGTTTTGGTTATTTAACTTTCCATATTAATTCTTCTGTATCTCACCATTCTAGTCATGTAATTTAAATTGCATGTGGGTTTACCTATCAACCTTCACTTGTTCATTATGATTATTTATTCATGATATCTTTTATTGTACATATCCCTTACTGGGTATTTTTGTAACACCCCGAGATTTTGTGAAATAATTTAATCATTTGATATTTTCACTTAATGCAACAATAAATATATTTTTATTACTATGTAAAATAATTTTTTTTGGGTATTTTTTTATGCAACACAAAGGTAATATTTTAATACACGCAACACCGACTTGGCTTGTGTTACATGAAACGTTGAGTTTTTATAAAACAAAAATTTATTATTACAGTTACTTAAATGAGATAATTATAAATTATAAATTAAGCCTAGTAATATGAATATTAATAACTAATTTTTAATTTTTTTCACATAAATAAATCATGTTGACAATGATATGTATAATTTTTGTTAATACCTTTATATGTTTAGAAATAATATTTTCTTAAAGGGAATACTTTTTTGTCCTTCTATGAATAGTATTAAAATAAGTTTTATAAACTCATTGAAATTTAATTTGATAAATTAAATATCAATTTTTAATTAAAAATGTAAAAAATAAAATAGGGTGAATTTTTTTTATTTTTCTATCAATTTTGATTTTTTGATAAATTGTGAAAAATATTGTATTATAGTTAAAAGACCATTTATTAAAATATTTCTTATACATTAAATTGATTTTAAAATAAAAAGAGATAAATTATACAAATATTAATTCCATGTATGTCATCAGAATTTTTTTTTCATTAAAATTATATTTAAAAACTTATTCACCTTTTGAACGTACATTTTACCCACCTTCTTGCCACATCTACAAGATTAGCATTAAAATTAATTTTTCAACTTCTGTGAATTTAATTTCAAAAAATGGACATAAAAGGTTAAATAAAGAATAATATTTAATGTCTAATGGGATAAAAGAAAATTTTTGGTGAAAAATAAATTTAGTAAATTTTTATTTTTGTTTACCATGTTTAAGGGAAAATCGGGTAATTTGAATTAAATATAATTTTATAAAATTATTAATTTACCCCAACTCGTGTCCAAATTTTATTGGATGAGTGGGTATTGACCAACATAAACCTTTGGTCAAAATTATAGTATTTTTATCTAACGTGGGTATGGATAAGATATTTATTATATTTTATTTAAATTTACATCACCCATGGGTGGGGGAAACAAATGAACGTCCTAGCTAATTGCACCTGGGGAGGCTTAAAACTGGTAACTCCCAAAACACCATGATAGGACATAGCCACCAAGCGATGCCCATGGCGCATTACTATACTATATTTAAGATAATTAAAAATTTCATAATAAATATTTTATTTAGTAAATCATGTTTAATATAGGATTATACATAACATAAATTCTACTATAAATAGTACATTGAAATATAATAAATTTAACTTCAACGTTATATTTTTTTGGAATTTTTATAATTGAAATATTTTAATTAAATCCTTGTATAATAATGATGCAATAATTGATTAATTAATAGAAATATCACATAACTAATATTAATTATGTTAAAATAAATATAATTTTACATAATTAATAACAACCACTAATTTTATAGATAAATTATACATGTTATAGATATATTAGATTTCTTATTTCTATGATATCATGTTGTTAGGTTATTTCATTAATAGTTAAGTTATATATTGTATCAGAATTTTAATAAATGATTCTTTAAAATAAATAATATTTTATTAAATGATATAAAATTAATAAAAATCAATAATTCATACAAGTAATTAAATAAGGTCTAATAAGTCATCAATGATCCACTTGGGGTTCATTTGTAATGTTATAGTAATTATATTATCCCAAAATTATAAAAATATATGTTTTCATGGTAAGTGTTTAGGGGATTAACAAAGAATTAAAACGAAAAGATAAAGATAAAAATGTAATCTAAACATGTATAAAATCATTAGTAAAATGTTTTTTGACCTGTAAGAATTTTTTAATTTAGATAACTCACATTGGATCTCATTGAAATAGGTAATAAATTTATATTATTTAAATATTTTTAGAGTTTCCTAGAGTTCCCCTCCCCTATCTAATAAAAGGGAACTTTCTCCCTCACTTACACACACCACCTTGAGATATCTATAATAAATATACCCTACCCAATTCTCCTATATAAAATATTAGTTTGGTTATATAGGTATTGGTCTTCCAAATTGACCATCCCCAGGGTCACTATGGTGATATCCAATGCATGTCCCTCGAAAAAGAGGATTTTGAGACACGTACAGCAGGAATCTGACCTATGTTAAGAGATTTTGTCTCACTTTTACTTTTATGAGGCACATTCCACATACACAAATTTTTTCTTCCACATGGTATATATACATCCGATAAATTTATTTTATTGGTATTATCCATTATATTATTGTATATTAAATTACATATAATGTTTTTCTTTCATGGGGAACACTATTTTACATATGATAAAGTTTTAATGATAATTTCTCAATATCATTGTTATCTGAGGTTGTTTAGACATAAGAATATAGTAGAGAATATTTATCATCGATGTCTATTTTGCATAAAAAATACTTGATAAAAGTTTTTTAGTATCATCCTATGAATTTTTAACTTAATTTTTAACCATTTTGAGATTTCAAATACATGGTTTAGAAAGAATATTTTTATAATTTTCCAAACAAGGTACATTTTTAATTTTTAAAAAAATTTATGAGGAAAATTTTTTCTTTTAACTTATATGGAATGAATAGATTTTTATCTTTCATTATTTATTATTTCCATGATACTTTCCAAATAATATTAGAAGATAATTTATAAAGAAACTTTTTCCTTTTAAAATTATTAATCATTTTATGAAAAGAAAATGATTTCAAAAAAACTATTTTATTGAAGAATTAGTTTCATGTGATATTACATAATTATTCCACATCTAAGATGAAAATATTTGGTGTTACTCATGCCTTTATATGAAATTATCCTTGCTTACATTAAAATTATTTCCTTGACTAGTTTATGTTTTAATGGCATGATGTTTATGAAAACATTTTCTCTTCCACGAGTTATATTCTTATTAGAACCAATTTTTTTCACGAGTTATGATTTTTGTGAAATGATTATGAATCCTATAAACTTTCCACAGGTTATGATATGATTTCATTTTAGGATACCGATTTTACTTCATGGGATATGAAATGATTGTTTATGATATTGTGGAACATGTATGTATGGTTTCATTATGAGATGGTTGAGACCTATATCGTCTTCCAATGCACTGGGTATAGATTGATATCTCATGATATATACATGAAGGACCTTGTCTACCAAGATAGTCCTGGAAGTGAACTGTGACATCCAAATATGGTTATTGGAGTAAACCGTTACTAATATGATAGATATGTGAGTAAACCATGACTAACAAGTTGGTATTGGAAGTGAACCCATACTACAAAGATGGCCCTAGCAGTGATCCCTTGGCTACTATAAAAATCATTATTATATAATTATGTGTCTACAAAAATTACATGTTTTATTCCTATGTTCTGTTTCCATGGCTCATGGTATTTATTTACTTATTATTCTTGTATTATGAACTTCCAATATTTATGAAATGATTTATCCTTATTATCTTTTATATAGAGGGTATGATATTCTATTTTCAAGATAATTTTACCATACCCTTATGCTCATGATTATTTTTACATGTCTCTATTTTTTACCCTTACTGAGTATCTAAGCTCACCCATTATATTGTGTTTTATTTTCCCTATTTTATAAATAAAACTTTTAGTTAGGGGTTACTAATGTGGAAGATATTTATAGGATTTGATGAAGATATTTCACCAAATTAGAGTAATTTTTCCATTTTTCCAAAGGTACTAAACTAATATGGTGTTTGGATCTGTATTTTCCTAACGAATTATGTATTCTAAAAAAGTTATGTAATGTATATGTATGAAAAGTTAGGGACTATATTGTTTGTATGAGAGATAAAGTTTAGTTAATATTTGGAAAAAAGGATGAGGAAACCATAGTGAGATTCCTAGGGAGATTAGTGAGGATATGTCTATAGATGTCTCTAAGGATAAGTCTAAGGATGAGAAAAAGTATAAAAGATATACTGAATTTATGGTAAAGGATAGACTGAGCGGTTTCCTTTCATTATATCAATTTCTGGATAATACAAGTGGATATGTAAGTGGAACAAATTTAATTATTTGTAAAAATCTTAAAAGATCCATCGGGAATGACTTAGTGTAAACTAGTACAAAACATACCTTATTGCACACATGGTTTGACATTCTCAGTGGATATTAATTGGAAATTATTGAACTCTTTATGATCCATAACAAATAATGTAAATAGGATATGGTTATCAATAATCTAGGATAATCCTAGGGTTTCATATATTAAAGAATTATGTGTCAGGATTAAGACATCCAATAAGATATGTTTCCTAATTATATGGTTTCCATTACTATAAATTATTCTAACACAATGCTTTCTTGGTTCACTCAATAGAGGGAAATATAAGAAATTGGATTAACATTGGATCTGATGAAAAAATAGTGATTATGAGAAGCATGATTTGGTAATTACTAATGAGAATGATATTGTGATTATGTATAATTGTGTATCACGATATATGATTTACAATGTCATATTTGGTGGTATTCCTAAGAAATCAAATAAGAGTAAGATAGAATTTTAAGCATGTTCACATGGTGAGGAACATAGAGGAAAGAATTTTTATCTTTATACATGATAAAAAGAAGGCAAGAAGAACCTTATGGAATAACTAAAATGGAGGAGGGGATGTTATATTTGCTGGAAAATTGGTTATAGAGTGATGAACTTTAATTGATTTCAATGTATTGTCTTTCGAGAACATGGGAATTACTGAACCAAATTCTGTGGACTAATACTTCACTTCTAAAAAAAGGGATAAACTATTCCATCGAAATTATTGAAGTGGACATATTGAATTTTTTTGTATTTATATCAAATAATTATTAAATGTATAAGAATTTTTTGGTTTATATGTTTTTTGATAAGAATTTGCCTGAATATATTGAATGGTTTCAATGGACTGGAAAAGTGATTTAATGGTAATTTGAAATTTTGAATAAGTGAATATAACTTATAATATATGCTTTTTTATATGATTATTTTGTTTAGATAAATATATGTTTGATTTGAATAAGTAAATGGGATGGTACAGATTTCCTTGGAAGTAATTAAGGATTTGTTGAAATGTGTTGTTTTCTATCATGGATGAATAATAATCTTTTTATACTAAAATAATATATCTACTAAACATTATAATAAGGAAAAATTATGTTTTAAAAAAGTATTTATGGTAATATAGGTTATTACCATGTCTCAATAATACATTAGGAAGGAATTAACATGTTTTTAATGTGATAACTAATAAGTGCCATATGATTTATGGGTGTAAATGTTTATATGATTTTGTAAACGTCCTTATAATGTTTTGGATTTTCAGATTTCAGAAGGATTTTATGTTACCCATTTATGAAATTTATAAGTTGATATTCACATGATGTATTTTATATTAAATTATTATCTCACTATAGGTGTACTTATTCATATTTGATAATATTTTCTAACCTTTTGTTGTGATAAAGATATATGGAATAAACTATCATTCTATTTATGGATATCATAATCTTCTAACTCTTCATGAGATATAAATTCAACATCATTTATTAGAATAAGATATGATTTATAAATTAATTAAGGCACAACAAAATTTGAGATAATAATGAAATCAAGTAAGTATGTATATTTAAAAATTATTTAAATTTAGGAAAAAGGATCTTGAAAGAAAGTTATTATCACAGTAACATTATTTATGATGAGTAAAATGTTCCCTCAGATCATCATAGATTTATGAATTTATGATTCTTAACTTTCTCCTGGATATGTTCTCTATCACTCTCTATTAGAACATGATATTTATATTTCACTTCCATGTTAATTTTTTCACTTGATACACATGTTCTCCTACATAGGAACCCAGTTATGAGTTACTTTGGGTAATAGTTATGTTTCTAGATTTTATTTTTAAATGTATTAGTATTTATTTAAATGAAGTGGGATTATATGATATTATCATTCTTGTATTAAAAATTTGGTAACATATGTGAATTTTGTGGGTGAAATTAATTTTAATGGGGATTGAATGTAACACTCAGAGATTTTGGGTTTTTTTATTTCAAATAAATTTAATCTTTTTAAATTTTCACTTGAATAAGAAGTGAATATGAGTTCTTTTATATATTATATACCTAGATTAGTATTATGTTATATGAAAAACCATTGTAAGATTTTATTATAAGCAACATAAAACTCTTTTGTGTCACATGGATCACTGAGTTTCTGTGAAAAAACACTTTACGATTAAAATTATTTAAATCAAACAGTTATAACCTAGCTCTTAGTAATATAAATATGAATATTAATAACTAATTTTTAAATGTTTTCACATAAATAAAACAAATTCCTAATGAAGTGTATATTTTTTTGTAAAGACTTTATATGTTTTTAAATACTATTTTCTTAAAGAAATAATTCTTATGTGCTTCTTTGAAGAAAAGTAAAATTAATTTAAGAATCACATAGAAATTTAAATTGAGAAAATAAACATAACTTTTAAATTCATAATTTCAAAATTATCTTAGAGTGAATATTTAGTATTTTCTGTAAGATTCAATTTTTCAACAAGAGTGAAAAATAATGCATTGTAGTTCATTGTGTTTTTAATTTAAATAATTAATAAACATCAAATTGATTTTAAAGATATAGTAGATAAATGATAAATATAGTAATCAAAAGTATTTAATTATCAACTTTTTTATGTTAAAATTTTATTTCAAAATTTCTTGGACTTTGGAATGTCCATTTTGTCTCCTTCTTACCGAGTCTGTAGGATTAACATTAAACTTAATTTTTCCACTTCTGTGAATTGAATATCAGAAAATAGACATAAATGGTTAAAATTGTTATGATATATAGATTCTAATGGGCTCAAATTAAAATTTTGTGGAATATTAACTTTAGTACATTATTAATTTTATTTATGAGGTTAAGGGTAAAAGTAGTAATTAAAGGTAAAAATAATATTATAATATTATAAATACACCATAACACTTGTCATAATTTCATTGGATGTGTGGAATTTGACAAAATTAAACCATAGTTCTAATTTATGACCATTTGAATCCACTTGGGTAAGAATAAGATATTTATTTTATTTTATTTAAACGTAAGTTAAAAATTTTATACAAATAATTTTAATATGTTAATTGTTTTTTACAAATAAGTATAAAAAAGATAAATTATACTATGAATATTCATTTGAAATATAATAATTGTTTTCTTATTGATATTTTATTTTTAAATTTTAGGAAAGAAATAATTTAATTAATGGATTGTATAATAATAATGTAGTACTTGTTTAATTAATATAAATATCATATGAATGATATTAAAATATTAAAATAAATATTATATGATATAATTAATGACAACCACTAATTTTATAGACAAATTAAAAATATTATAGATACATTAGATGTGTTGGTTCAATGTTATCATGTTTATAAGAAATTTTTTAAAAGAAAAGTTATAAATACTATAAAAAGTGGTATAAATTAAACATTAATGAACATAATATTTTATTAAATGACATAAATTTACAGACATATATTATTCATCCAAATAACTACAATATGTTTTAATATGTCATCAATGATCGTATTTTGGTTCGTTCAACATTTTATAGTAATTATATTATTCGTAAAGTGTAAAAAGATAAATTACTATGGTAATAGTTAATGGTTTTGAATATAGGTTAATACCAAAATATAAGGTTAATAATGTTATGTAGATCTATCTAAAAATCATTTAGTGAATGGTTTTAGACCCATCATTATCTTAGATTCTAAATAAATCACTTTGGTGTTATTTGAAATCAAAAATAAATTTATGTTAATTTAATATTTTATGTTCTTTCTAGAGTTCCCGTCCCCTCTATTATGAAATAGAACCCCTCATTCACTTCCTCAAACAACATTGAGCCTTATATATCAGTCAATCACTACCCAATTATGCTATCACCATTATTGTTTTGGTTCTAGATGTCATGGTCTTCCAAAAAATACCATCCCTTGTGCCCTTAAGAGGATATCTAAAGAAAGTCCACTGAATAAGAGGCATTTCAGAAACGTACGGAGGGAATTAGACTTACGGTAAGGGATTTTTGTCTCCCCTTTACTTCTATGAGTTACATGCCTCATACACTACTTTTTTCTTCAACGTAGTCTATATACATCCCATTAATGTATTTTATGAGTCTTATCCACAATATTATCATATAATCATATCGATATAATTTTATTTCTTTTGTGGGGAATATTATTATACTGATTTTAAGGTTTTATGGATTAATTTCATAATCTCATTTTTATCTGAGGTTGTTTGTATGCAGGAATATATTAGGTAATATTTATCATCAATTTCCTTGATTTCTAAAAAAATTATAATTTTTTTACTAATATCCATTGGATGTTTAAAGTAAAATTTTCACATTTTGACTTTTTAATACATGGTTTGAAATGAATGTTTTTTTCATTTTTTTAAACAAGGTGATTTCTGACATTTTCGTCAATTTTATAAGGATAATATTTTCTTTTTTCCTTATACATCAAAAATAGATTTTTTTTATTCATCATACCATATTTCTATGAAGATTACCTTAGATGAATATAATAATATTTCCAAATAATTTTTTCCCTTCAAAATTTATCATCCTTTTAACAAAAGAAATCATTTTCTTAGAAGAATGGATATTTTCCTCAATAATTATTTTAAAATTATCTTTCAAAAGTCTTTACCATCTGAGATTGCATCTATTGTTGTTTCTCATTAATTTCGAGTAAATGATCCATGTTTCTATACATATTATATCTAAAAGTGGTTTATGATTTTATGTAATGATGTTTATGAGACCTGTTTCTCTGCAATGGGTTATATGATTGTGAAATACACATTTTTTTCATGGGTTATTATTTGATGAAATGATTGTGAAACCTATCAATTTTCCCCTAGTAATGATATGATTACATGTTTATGATATCTATTTCATTTCAGGGGTTTTGATATGATTGTTTATGATTTTGAGGAACATGTATGTATGATTTCATTATGAGAAGGTTTAGACCTATATCTCTCCTAAATGCATTGGTTAAATATTAATATCTCATTAGATATACATGAATGACATTGTCCAATAAGATGGTATTGGGAGTAAACCTTGACTATAAAAGATGGTTATGGGAGTGAACCATGACTACTAGGATAGTTATGAGAGTGAACCATGACTACCTAGATGGTATGGTAAGTGAACCCATACAATCAAGATGGACTTGTTAGATATGCCTTTACTACTATGGAATCATTATTTTATTCTTATTTTCCATCCATAATTCCATGATTTATTCCTATGTCATTCTTTCATGGCTCATATTATTTATTTCCTAAGGATTCATGTTTTATGAACTACCAATATTTATGTCATATTCATGTTTTTGATCTTCTATTTTTATGATCATGTTCTCATACCCTTATGATTATGATTAAGAGTACATGTCTCTATTGTTTACACATGCTATGCATCTGATCTCACACTTATTCTTATGTTTTCATTTCCCCAGGTTATAAATAAAGGTTTTATTTAGGCTTACTAATGGGGAATATATTTATGGGGGATATTGAATACCTTTAACCAAATTAGATGAATGTGTTCCATGATTCCAAATTAAATAAACTAATAAAGTCTTTGGGAATGTATTTGCGTAATGTATTATGTATTCCATAAAAGCGTTGTAAGTTCATGTATAAAAATCAAGGGTCACTATAATTTTAACTCACCCTTATTTTCTTTCCCTTACTAGGATATGAAGATGAATTATTTGAATGATTTTCAAGGATTATGAACATTTAATTTATTATGTATTAGGTTTTATTTTTTATTTATAATGTAAAATGGATATCTTTAATATTCATAGATTTCTAAAAAATTGAATCTATTACATCCTTTATGAGTTTTTTCATTTTATATATATCAATTTAATGGTGTGAGAAAATGTCTCTAGGATACTAGGGTTGGTGTCAATACAATATTGTAGGTAGATAATTTTATTTAATAGTTTTTTTTAAATTATTTTTAAAAATTTACAGAAAAATTATGTTTTATTGAAAATATTTACTTATTCATATAGGGGAAAACCAATTCACTAATGTTGTTTTGTATCCTTTGATAATATTTTTCAACTTTTGGGGATTTCAGAATGTGATAAAGCATATTTGGCCCTCCTATTTAGTTTCTAGAGTTTGGATATTATGGTTGGTTCATTAAATAGACACCCTTTGTGTCACCGATTTTTTCTTGACCATTGCATTTTGATAAATTCGGTTTCAGAAGCTTTGGAGGTGAATGATGGGTTAAAATTAGTTTTTAGCCATTCTCTACATAATACATGATAGAAAACAAATTTGTACATGATATTTTTATATTGAAAACCACTTGCTTTAAATTGGTAGGTCCAAAACTTATGTTGCGAGGCATGCTCTTGAGAAATAAATGAAAGGGGTTTTACTATAGAAAATAACTATAATGGAAACCACTATGCTATGTTTTATGGGATGGTGGGATCAAAAAGGATAGTATTATAACACCACACTATAGGGTTCTATGTTTGGATGCATATAATTGTTGTGGTAATGGAAAAATGTTATATTGGGTGTAAGAAAGTTGGGATGGAAGATGTATTATAATTTGAAACTTTTGAATTAGTCAATAATTTTCTAGGGAAATTTTACCCATTTATAATATAAAATTTGACCATTATAAATGAATTTTTAATGCCTGTTAAACATCTTACACCTTTATTCGTTCATTCATCCTCATCATCTTACTATGGTTCTGATCTAGATGATTCCAATTATGGATTTTAGTTATTCATCTCTCATAGACAAATGGTTTAGGGTGACTCCATATATCTTGGTTTTTCGCTCAAAATATCTAGGTTTGTTGGGGCATTGTCTCTTTCTATCTCATCCCAATATTTGAAGGTGTTGATGTTTCCTCTTTTGGTGAGGTTGGTGTCTCTACTGAATGGATCCTTTTCCATGTAACAATTGAATGCACATATAATATCCTTGGATAATGGAATACATAAATTTTGGTCTTTGATTCTCTTTTATGTAATTCTAAACTTTGAAGCATGGGGAAAACATTGAAATAAGTATTTTTTTAGGAACCAAAGGTTCACTATTACATATATAGTATATTGGATTTACTGATATTGTAAGAAATATTTTGCGGACAATTTTTTGTTTTCTTATAAATATTACAAATAGGATTTTTCTTTGCATTCCCATTTTTTTATAAGGATATATTAATTGGGTATTTATATTTATTTGATCAAGTATTTTCTACTTATATATTCTTATGTTTTGGGATATAGAATCTTTTAAAAAGAAAAACTGAAGTGTGGTTTGTGAAAAACATTTTTCAAATGAATGAGATTTAAGAATCTAAATTTATTTTAATACGATAAATAATGGTTTCATGGTGAATAACATTTAATTTATTCATATTGGTATCATTATTGGTGTTTCTTCACACCCTATATATTCATTTAGGTGCATTTAGACTTAGTTTTGGAGAAATCATATAGAGGTAATGGGGTCATGTAGTTTTAATGATCCTCATATTCAATGTTATCTTATGGTGGGTTGGGGAGATGGTGACTGATAGTTAAATTGAGATATACTCTTGGGTCATGGTTTATTAGTGCTCTAGACCAATAGGCATTTTCATTTTTTTCTCTACTTCATTTTTTTGACTTTTTTATCTTTTCCTTTTATTTATATTTTTATATATTTTCTCGAGTACATGAGTCATATCTTATTGATATTTTAGATTAATTAATTACCCTTATTTCTAATATTGATACCAAGTCGATTACCTACAGTTTATGGAAATCATGAACAATATTCAACCATTATGGTAGTCCATCATGGATGTCGTGTTAGGTTTAACCAGGTTGGTTCATTACAGATTTATATCATAGGTGGATGAGTATTTCTGATATTGATTATAGAGAGGAGTGGGACTTTTATAACTCAAGTAGTAAGTACATAAGGGTGTCCAACCATTTCACTTTTGTATATGACCCCATATTTCTATGGTTATTTGAAATTTTGTTCATCTATTTAATTTTCTTTTAATTTATATTTTTTATGTATCTCATATAATTTCTATATTGGTTTCCACTATGATCTTAAATCATGGTAGTTTAAGAGCTTTACGTTTAGT
Source organism: Viscum album (assembly GCA_963277665.1). NCBI lineage: Eukaryota > Viridiplantae > Streptophyta > Magnoliopsida > Santalales > Viscaceae > Viscum > Viscum album. The sequence goes on along the minus strand of OY728157.1, from coordinate 245,946,848 downwards.
TATTGATTTTATACTTTTGATTCTAGAGTTGATTTTTTTTGTAATAAGGTGGTCTATGTTTTTATTAATAGATAATTCTACCTAAAATAGATCACTAATATCAAGGAGAGGAATATAAAATAAAATTTATAAAAGTCATATTTTGCAGTAGACCCCTCATTAGAGGAGTTAGATATCTAGAAAATCATGACTCTAGTTCATGTGGGAGTTAGAAACCTGGAATAAATATTTTACCATGAATTGTATTTTACAAAATAGAATATACCAATATTTCATAGTGACTATAAAACCCAAGAATATGAGGAGTAACATGAGATGATTAAATTAATTTTCAACATTGTATATAATAATGAAGACTTAATTGTGGGTTTCACAATGTTTTTTCTTGAAGGACTGTAATTTAATTAGTAGGATTCCATTATGAAAGATATGATATATGAGGTATTTACCAAGAATACATCCAATAAGGTTTCAATAAGTAGTTTTATCCTAAAACATTGTGAGTAGTGAATACTTGTGAATTTTTATCCTTGGAGAAATGAAACATTTTTTATTGAGCATGATAGGCATTTCACTGAGTTAATTCACTTATCACTTTATTTTTATTAAATGCCTATGATAAATATGGGAGGATAAATATTTGTTTATGGGGTTATATTTTTTAATGAAAATACATGTATGCCTACCAAAACTTATTGAGATGAATGATAATGTATTTATGGTAGTCGTAGGAATCCCCAGAATAAATGGCCATAGTGATGTTTTAGTAACTATAAGGGGAATCCATACCATCTATTATTACTAGAGGAGGAAGTGAGATGAGCCATGATAGGGTAGTTATTTTGGTGTGATAAAGAAATTATGATATATTTTTGTTATTTTCATCCAATGTGGTTGGCATGGACATAACAAACCTGATGGTAGGACAACACCTAGATCATTCCACTTTTGTGGGTAAAATTGTAATGTCTAATGATTCTATAAAAAGGTACCTAATTGTAGTAGGGATAGATCTGAGGATAATAAAATAACTGAGTGTTAGTTTAATGCTATGAAATTAGGTGGATCTCGGTCTTTTGGTAAATGAAATACTCAATATATGATGAAACTTCAAGGAGGATTCAAGGTTGGTCATCCTTACATGGTGAAGTGTGCATCTGAGGAATTTAAATCCAAACATACTACTATGATAGGTATGGGGATTATTTCGTCTTCTATGGTTTGTGAATTTTATAAGTGGATTGATCCTATATTTGATGAGTGAGTATCATGATGTCTTTCGTGATGATTTTTATAGGTTACCACCCTATAGGGAGGATGGGTTCACTATATTCCTACACTATGGGATGAGGACCATTTATATAAGGGTTGGGGTTGAAGCCTTATTCTTATTATTAAATCAAAGGAAATAACTATTTTTAATGGGTAGTGGGAGGCCCATTACCTATCCATAAGGCCTGTTGAGAATAAAGCTCATTACATGTCGCGTAGGCCACATTTTTTGGTCTAGGTACCATTCTATGAATAGTACTACAATAGTACCTACATTGTGAAAGTCCCCACCGCTGCAATAGTGTATACCTCCTCTATATTGCATGTAACTACTACAGTTCCCACCGTCCCTACAATGCCTTTGCTACTATAGTATTCTAGAGTACTGCTGTCGTGCCTGCGGCCCATGGGTTTTCAACCCCCATTTTTTCATGTAGGATTACGAGGTGCTTACCACTAAACCAAACACCAACTACAGACCCATTTGTAAACATTCTTTTCATATGAAACCCTTTGAGATAATGGATCTTAATGTTCAACTTTATGATCTTTAGTCAACGAGATTTATTAATCCTATAATTTCACCTTTAGGGTCACCGGTTCTCCTTGTAAAAAAGGTAAACCATAACATTTGATAATTTTTTTATTAGTAAAATTTTAGTTGGGTTACTACTTGGATAAAATAACACTTTCCTAGTATTGACTATATATTTTATCTACTCATAAGAGAATAATAATTTTCTTAATATTTACCTTTTATTAGGGTATTATAAATTAATAGTATGTGAATAGAATATACCTAAGTTAGTGTTTAGGAACCAATATGGGAATTTTATGTTCATAGTTATTCTATTTGGAGTTAATATTTATCCAATGGTATTAATGTATTTGATAACCCATATTTTTCAATCATTCTTGTATTTTTCATATTTATCATTTTTTTATTGTATTTTTTAAACTCTAATTCAGAGGAGTAACACATTTTTCATTTTAATATCCTACATATAATCAAACAATAACAAATTCTACAATGGAAGCTATATAAATTTGAGTTATGGTTCTAATAAGTGATATTTATAAGTAATTTGATATATTAGTAGAAAATATCAGTAGATCCCAATAAGATACATGTGGTTATATCATTGGAACAACTCAAATATCTATTTGAGATTTGGAGATTCCTATGTTTATAAGGAAACTATATATGTTTATTCGGGATTTATCTATTCATACATATCCTATGATAGTGTTTTCCCACAAGTTTGTTAATTTTGGATGTGATTAAAAGTGTCAAATATCATTTGAGGAACCAATGGTGCAATTTAATTTTTCTCTAATTTTGTAAGAACCCGGACATTCCTTTCAGGTAAGTTTTTACTTTTCGGGACGTTTTTGGGAAAAAGAGGAGAATCTGGAAATTTTCTATGTACATGACATGTAATTTATAAGTACACAACATGTACTTTGATGCCTCTCGAGGCCATGTGCTGGTCGTGTCATGGCCACACACACGGCCATTTAGGGGTGATGTGGAGGCCGCTTAATGCAGAGTACGGAAAATACTAGTACACGCCGTGTACTCCAAAATTATATGTCATGTACTTTCTTTTTTTCGTTAAACAGACGGATGTCGCATCTTAACCCCAAAAAACACCTTCTTCTCCAGCTTCATTGATCGAGAGTGAGGGTACGACCACAGATCTTCTCTGATTCAGCGATCCATCACTGGTTATCTGAATCGAACGATGTCGGTTGCAATAGAATCATAGTGGTGAGTTCTTGGTTCTTCATTAGCCACATTTCCTGATTATTTCTCTTATGAGAGTTGTCTAAGGATTAACATTTTAGACCTTTTTGCAGATCTACTTCATTATAGGCTAATTCATGGTTCGTGGTTCAAGTATATCAATCTCATAGGATCGAGGTAGGTGGTTTGTTGCCTTACGTTGAATGTCTTTCAGTTTTTGTGCAAAAGTGTTGGAAACCCATGTATCTGGTATCTTGGGTTTGGGTATTGATCCTACATTATTATCTGCCTTAGATTTCTTGTATTCTTTTGGATGTTAGATGAATAATTATTGTTTGTTAGCATGTTTTAGGATCACCCCATGGGTGTTTCCCTTGTTTTGGTTGTTTATAGCCGTTTGGCTTAAGTTGCCTGTGGGGCAGACCTTGTTGCATTGTTTGTCTGCCTGGATATAATTGATTTCATGTATTTCCTTCTGTTTATATGATTTTGATGCATTGTATCTATTACCCAAGTAGTTTTTGAACTTACTTAGGGGTACTGACAGTCGATTACGCATGACTGGATTACTCAGGGCTCGGTGAACCTGGAGCGGTAGACTAAAGAGGGAATTGACAATTAAGGGCTTCCCTAGAGAGTCGGTTATAATTTAGTATCGTTCACAGGACCTACGAGAATTGGAATTTGTACTTCTTCAGAGTGTCCTTAGTTACATATTGAGACTATAGGGGGAATTAGATGTAAGTGCTTCCTTAGAGAGTCTATAGCTATCATTGCAAGACCGTAGTGGAATTGACGGTGAGAGCTTCCCATAGTGTGTGTGCCTATGTATGATTATTTGACTAGAGGGGGATACGAGTGTGAGCCACCAAGAGAGTCAGTGTGAATGTTGTTTGGTTGTTTGTGATTAGTCCACCATGCCAAAGAACAAGCTTAGGTTTTTTACTACTTGTTTTTAGGTAGTCTACTGAGACACATGTTATGTTACTTGTTATGGTTTTGGATTATAGAACTTTTTTCTAGATTCCTTGGTTGATAATTAAATGATTGAATTAAATTAATAAATGAATGTGAATGGAGATTTTTCAGATTTTTTACTTTAGTGTACTCCTATTTCTCTACTGTATTTATTTCCTTTACTTTTTCTATATTGCTCACTGATAGTAGGGCATAGATCTTGTGGTGGTTTCCCACTGCGATTAGTCTCACACCATGTTGGGGTCCTTATTTTCTACCCAAACAGGTTATATGGATTTAGGTGTGGATGGGGATTGTGGCCCTTCTACTTCAGGTACATGATTTCTGGTTGGAGGTGGAGAGCATAGGACAGAGCATAGGCTTGCGATGCTACTGGAGTTCTTGTTTAATTTTCATACATTGATTCTTAGTTGTATTTCATCACGTTTTTGTGTTTGCTTCTTTCCTTAGATACTTGTACCTACTGCATCATTATCATCATTATTATGTATTAATTACTTCTGATGTTTAGTTGGGTTGTTGTATGCTATTTACTGCTTCCTCTATTGACTGTTATTTCCTTTCCCTTGTATACCTTACCAAATGAAGGCATAGTTTCCACAATGACTCACCAAGGCCCTTGCTACTAGTCGGCCGCCTCTGGAGTTTGGGGAAATGCGCTTGAGGTCATGTGGTGAACTGGGTACGGGGTACCAGTTGAGTGGCTCTGGATTCAGGTCGTTACAGAGTGGTATCAGAGGGCAGGTTCTTTCTTTCTATCGACTTACTGTTTAGCGACATTCGACAAGGATAAGACAGAATAGGTAAATGGTAAATAGTTGTGCTCGATAGTTCTAGAGCCCGTGTACATGGGAAAAATCCAAGTTATCTCGAATATTACAATTTTTGAGTTTTGAAAATGTTAATGTTTGATTGATTTCACTGTTGGGTGATGCATATTTTTTTTGATGTTACTATTTATATGATTGTGGTTATATTTTGTTGAAACCCGATGAGATGAGGGTATTCCATCTCATTCATCATATAGGCACTTGTTAGAAAATCACATGTCTTGCATTTTTCCATGCCATCTAAATTGCATTAGGATTTTCATACTGTTGTGATAGAATTGGTGATAGACTATGCATGCTCTTGTGATAGCTACTGTGATAGAATACCTACTATGTTGATAGGGTGTCATTTTTTTAGATCTTCTTTATCATGGCCACCAAACATTGGTCTTTGAGGTGTTATGGGCCCTCGAAGATCGGAATTTGGTGGATCGTGAGTTTTTGTACTGTGTACTTGTTATATGCCTTGTTATGATGCCAAACATTGATTCGCGGGGAGTATGGGCCCCCACGGATCGGAATATGGCACCTTAACTCTTGTTTTTTTATGTTTTCTAGGCTCCAGTGCAGTTCTGAGACTACTATCTAGAAGAACCCAGAATACACGGTGTTTACTTTATGAATATACGTTGTGTAGTTTTTAGTTGTGTCGTTTACAGTGTGGGAAAGGACACGGGGTTGTAAAAGTTCTTGTAGGAACATGTTGTGTACTATTTTAGCATGCCTTGTAGTATGAAATAGGTACTTCAACTATGTCTCTAACAACACAGGTCACTGTTATCCTTTCTCTTACATGTTGTGTTCTCATGAAACACGTCGTGTAGTGTCAACTATGTAGTCAGCTATGTAGCTAACCAACACGGTATGTTAGGACTTCTTAGTACACAATGTGTCCTTCTGGAACACGCCATGTAGTGTGACCTGGGTACACAAGTTATGTCACTAACAACACGGGCCAAGTGATACTCATTAATTACACACCGTGTATTCCTTGAACACACCGTGTAGTGTTGCCTTAGGGGAGTCGTGTGGCTTAGTAGTGTAGAAGGACCTGGGTAGGGAAGATGATTCAAGCACACGCCATGTGTTGGGACAACATGTCATATATCTGGGGTGTTACACAATAAATTTAGGTAGGAGTACACAGCCATGTAAATGACGTAGGGAAGCACACCATGTAGTGAAAGAACACGCCATGTAGTCATGTTTTGCATAACTTGAATGCCTTATTTTCCCTATTCCTTCTTATGCCTTATGTTTTATTGTCTTGGTTAATCCTTAATCTGAGGTTTGTTTTTGACCTTTTAGAGCTATGGCACCGAGACGTCCTCCCGTTGTCCGTCCGGAACCAGGCAGTGACCATACGCCTGATATGGCAGATCAGGGACTACCTATAGTTCCACCTATCATTCCAGATATGGCACCTGCAGTGATTCCAAACACTGGTTCCAATGCTAAGTTAAGAGAGGGTTTCATGAGATTCATGCAGACCTTCCAGGGAGCTCAGCATCATGCCCCTTCTATAGCAGAGCTTACGCGGGTTTTTTAGCAGCAGCACTCTCCCACGTTCACCGAGGATGGTGGACTGCAAGCTGCAGAGTCATGGCTGGAAGCCATGCTATCCATTTTCGAGCATCTGTAGATGCCTCCGGAGAGGAGATTGATGTTCATGACTTACATGTTGTGAGACTCCACCAAGAGATGGTGGGATGTTGTTTCGCAGGCAGGGCACCAATAGGTTATGGCTTGGGACGAGTTCTAGTGTACGTTCTACAACTACTTCTACCTAGCGACACTGAGGGCTGACAGATCCAAAGAATTCATGAACCTGCAACAGGGTGCTCTAACAGTTATAGAGTATTCCTCTTTCTTCGCATAGTTACGATGTTTCACTCCCGTTATGGGGAACGACGAGGTGTTTTTAGCGTGGATGTTTGAGGAAGGCCTCAGATCGGAGATCAGATCCCAGGTGAACGTCTTCCATTTGACTTCTCTTACTCTGATAGTCAACCAGGTGCTTATCACAGAGAGAAATATGAGGGATACTAGAGCTTTAGACCAGGGTGGTTCAGCATCTATGCCTGATTTTTCTCAGATATATAGGAGGAAGCACCACCGAGAGTCTACACGAGGTGACCTGGGGAAGATAGGTATTCCTTCAGGTAGACGGGATCTTCCTTCTGACAACCATGTGATTTCATATTATTGTGGAAGAAGTGGACCTAAGAAGCCTCAATGCCCAATGGACCCATTGGAGTGCTGATCTTGTAGCAAGACAGGTCATCTGTAGCATTTCTGCATGGTTCTCCTTCCAGCAGCTAGTGAAGGAGGATCAGTTTCGACTTCGCATACAGGAGCAGGATTACCAGTTCCGTAGCAGACTGGGGGCTGGAGTTATTCAGGTTATTCAGGCTAGGGTGGAGGTTGTGGACATAGTGGTCAGGCTCAGGGATGTTCATCTCAGGGATCTCAGGCTACTACACAGGTCCGCGGTGCATGCTAGACTTTTGCGGTAGAATATATTCATCAGAAGAAGGATTCTATACTTTCTACAGTTTGTGGTACGATTTTAGTAGCCTTAGTTTTATCATATGCACTTTTCGATATGGGGGATTCTCATAGATTTATTTCTGTGCATACTGTGGAAAACCTTAGACTTATTTTTTATACTTCTGAGGAAATTTTGACACTAAACACACTTTTGGGGACTAGAATGGCTAGTGTACGTCAGTACAAGTAGTGCACTCTAGAGGTGGATGGGTATCAATTTCGATGCGAGCTCTATTTCCTAGAGATGACAGTCTATGACGTCATTCTCGGAATGGACTGGCTCATTCCCTTCTGGGCATTCATCGACTGTTATCATCGTAGGGTCACTTTCATATCACCAGAGGGTGAACTTTTCTTCATAAGGGTGAGTGGGATGTCCAGGAAAGCAGAGTTGGACCAGCACAGCATGGGCTAGGAGGAGTTATGGCCCAGATTGCTAGCTTATATCTGGATGACCAGGGGACTTCTCATATTGATTTTCCTCCGGTGGTTGATCGCTTTCCAGATGTCTTTCCAAAATACTTTTTAGGTATTCCTTCAGAGAATGAGGTAGACTTTTATATTATGCTTTTTCCAGGAGAAGCACAGGTGTCCATTCCTCCTTATAGGATGGCTACACCTGAGTTACAGGATCTCAACAAGTAGTTGGAGGAGTTACAGGCAAAGGGTTTTATCTGACCCAGTACTTCTCCTTGGGGTTAGTCCGTTCTGTTTGTAAAGAATGCAGAGGGCACCCTTAGGCTTTGTGTGGATTATCGGAAGATGAACCAGTTGACGGTCAATAACTGATATCCATTTCCATGGATAGATGATCTCTTTGATCAGCTTCGTGGAGCCAGAGTGTTCTCGAAGATAGAAATAAGATCTAGCTATCATCTACTTCATGTCAGACCATCTGATATACCTATTACAGACTTCCGAAGCAGGTATGGTCTGTATGAGTATTTGGTTATGTCGTTCGGTCTCATAAACACGCCTGCGGTTTTCATGGCTACTGCACAGTCTCGGAAGAAATCTTATGCTGATCAGTGGAGACATACTTTGGAGTTCAAGGTTAGAGATCAGGTTTTAATATGTGTTACCCTGAGGATGGGACACGTAAGGATCAAGAGATAGGGTAATCTTTCACCAAGATACGTCAGGCCGTTTAAGGTTCTGGAGAGAGTCGGGATGGTTGCATATAGGTTGCAGTTACCTTAGAGGTAACAGGCTATGCCCGACGTCTTCCATGTTTCTCAGCTTCGACGCTATTTCTCAGACCCATCTCATGTTTTTCAACTCGAGGAGGTTGATCTAGAGCAAGATGCATCATTCGAGGAGCATCCTATCAGGGTTTTTGATCGTATTGCAAAGGTACTTCATGGTCGGTTTGTTCCTCTGGTCTGGGTGCTATGGAAGTGCAGCCGTGTATAGGATGAGACTTGGGAGAGGGATGCCGATATGTGATCATAGTGGCTAGAGATTTTTGAGGTCTCTTCTTCACCACCTTGTTAGGGAAATTCAGGGAAGAATTTCTTTAAGGGGGAAAGTTTTTAAGAACTTGAACCTTCATTTCAGGTATGTTTATCCTCTTCTAGTCGTTTTGGGAAAAAGAGGAGAATCTGGATATTTTCTAATTACACGCCATGTACTTTGATTCCGCTCGAGGCCATGTGTTGGCCGTGTCATGGCCTTACACATGGACATATAGGGGTGATGTGGAGGCCGCTTAATGGGGAGTATTGAAAATCCTAGTACACGTAGTCTACTCCAAAAGTATATGTCGTGTACTTTCTTTTTTTCGTTAAATGGACTGGGGTCACGTCTTAACCCCAAAAACACCTTCTTCTCAATCTTCTTCGACTAAGAGCGAGGGTACATCCACAGATCTTCTCCGAGCCACCAATCTATCACTGGTTATCTGAATCAAACGTCGTCGGTTGGAATAGAATCACAGTGGTGAGTTCTTGGTTCTTCTTTTGCCATGTTTTATGATTCCTTCTCTTATGAGAGTTATCTGAGGTTGAATTTTTTAGACGCTTTTGTAGATATTCTCTATTATAGGATGATTCACGGGTAATGGTTCATGTATATCGATCTCCTAGGATCGAGGTAGGTGGTTTTTTTCCTTATGTTGAATATCTTTGAGTTTTTGTGCAAAAGTGTCGGATACCCATGTATCGGGTTTCTCATGTTAGGGTTTTGATCCTTCATTATTATTTTCCTTAGAATAATTTTATGCTTGTGGCTATTAGATGAATAATGATTGCTGGTTATCATGTTTTAGGATAACCCCATGGGTGTTTCCCTTGTTTTGGTTGTTTATAGCCATTTGGGTTAGGTTGCCTGTGAGGCAGACCTTGTTGCATTGTTTGTCTGCCTGGATATAATTGATTGCATGTATTGCCTTCTGTTTATATGCCTTTGATGCATTATATCTATTACCAAAGTAGTTTTTGAAATTAGTTAGGGCTGCTTATAGTTGATTATGCATGACTGGATTGCTCAGGGCTGTGTGAACCTAGTGTGGTAGACTAAAGAGGGAATTGATTATTAAGGGCTTCCCTAGAGAGTCAGTTATAATTTAGTATCATTCGCAGGACCAATGGGAATTGGAATTTGTGCTTCCTCATAGTGTCCTTAGTTACGTATCGAGACTACTGGGGGAATTAGACGTAATTTCTTCCTTAGAGAGTCTATAGCTAGCATTACATGACCGTAGGGGAATTGACGGTGAGAGCTTCCCAGAGTGTCTGTGCCTATGTATGATTATTTGAAAAGAGGGGTATTCTAGTGTGATCCACCCATAGAGTCATTGTGAATTTTGTTTGGTTGGTTGGGATGAGTCCACTAAGACAAATAACAAGATTGGTTTTTGAACTACTTGTTGTTAGGTAGTCTGTTGAGATACCTTTTGTTTTACTTGCTATGATTTGGGATTATAGAACTATTATCTAGATTCCTTGTTTGATAATAAAATGATTGAATTAAATTAATAAATGAATGTTGATGGAGATTTGTCATATTTTTTAATTTAGTGTACTCATATTTCTCCACTGCATTAATTTCCTTTACTTTTGTTATATTTCTCACTGACAGTAGGGCACAGATCTTGTGGTTGTAGCCTATTGGGATTAGTCTTATACCCTGTTTGTGTCCTGATTTTCAGCCCAAATTGGTTATATGGTTGTAGGTGTGAATAATTATTGTGGACCTTGTACTTCAGGTACATGATTGCTGGTTGGAGTCGGACAGCATAGGACCGAGCTTAAGCTTGTGATGCTGCTGGATTTGTTGTTTACTTTTTGTACTTTGATTCATAGTTGTATTTCGGAACGTTGTTGTGTTTTCTGCTTTCCTTAGATACGTGTACATGCTACATCATTATCATTATTATTATGTATTCATTCCTTCCGCTGTTCAGTTTTGTTTTTGTATGCCGTTTACTGCTTCTTCTTTTGATTGTTTTTTCCTTTCCCATGTATACCTTACCAAATGAGGGCATAGTTTACCTAATGACTCACCAAGGTCCCCGCTGCTAGTCTGCAGCCTCTGGTGTTTGGGGAAATGCACTTGAGGTCATGTGGCGAACCGGGTATGGGGTACCAGTTGAGTGGCTCCGGATTCAGGTCGTTACAAGTTTTGATTCATCCTACATTAGTTTAAATCAAAAAAAAATATTACAATTGTTTTGATAAGGGGTTGGGGTGTTTCATAATAAAGGGAAATAATGTTTTGGACTATGGATGTCTACAATTACACACTCATGAGATGAAATTTCATACTCGTAACCCTAATTTGGAAGGAATGATTTATGATCTTGTATTTTGCAACCTCTATATCTTTAGTGAATTTTTTTCCACGTATTCAGATCATAAAAGCATGATGTATTTTTTTCAAATAGAATTGAACTTACAATAAATATTTTGGTTTAAATATCATTAGACTTATGATTTTTATATTTAATATATCTTGGAAAAATAAAACGTGTTGGCCAATAAATTGTTAAAAAAATATATGATATCAATCCTTGTAGGAATCTGTGGAAGATTAGTTTTTGATGAGCCTATTTTTTAAGATGTTATTAGATGACAAATAAGGTGATATATAGGTGTAACTCTTTTATGTAAAAAATGATTCAAATTTTGATAAACGAATTCATTTAAAACAAGAATTGGACCACGATTGTTCATGTGTTAGAAAAATCCTTATTGATTAGAATAGCTTGGGTGATTAGTCCTAGCATCTTGATGGGGTGTAATGTTTATGAGGAATATTGGTTGTTTTGATATCTATAAAGAATTAGTTTTTAGATTTTTTAAATTGGTCAATTTGGTTTGTGAACCTTAGGTCTAAAAAAATGTATCATGAAATTAGAAATTGATATTCTTGGTCAAGTAATAGGTGTTTAATTCAAACATCATATTGTGACACCATACCTTCCCTGTTATGATAGTAGGGTGATAGATACCTTTTATATTTTTTCAATCCAAACCGATTCCAATTTAGAAATGGAATGAGGTATTCTTATAATTCTTTATTAGAATACATCTGAAAATTTTCAGAAAATATTATATTTGGATGATCATCGATCGACTCACTAAATTATCTTGTTTTTATCATATTAAGGAGTCGATAAATGTAGAATATCATAGAATCGTGTATGTTCTAGAGACTGTGAAGCTTCATATAATTTATTATCCTATTTTTCTGATAGACTCATGAATTTCATCTAGACAATAGAGAGGATTATAAGAGTTGATGGTTTCTCAGTTGAATTTTAGCATGTTATATTATCCTAATATGAATGGTCAAATATAATATATCATTATGATTCTAGAAGATAAATTTTAGATATGTGTTCTTGATTTTTTTGGTCATGGCCTTGAATAAATATTATTATAACAACAATTATCAATAATAGATTAAGATGGATCCATTTTAATCCTTTTATGGGTGTCTATGTGGTTCTATTTAATATTGGATAGATTTGGGAGAATTCTATTTTTTTACTAATACTTTCTGAAGTGATTAAAAAAGGTGTAGTTGATTTATAAGAGGTTAGTAATATATTAAGGTCATTATAAATCCAATAAAGTCAACCTTTGTTGAATGTTTTATTTTTATATTAGAAATTGGGTTTTTCATAGAGTTTCTTCATTCTCGGAGAATCATCACTTATGGAATTAAGGTATGTTCAATCCTTGGAATATTAGACCTTTTGAGATAGTTCAGTTACATGGAATGATAGTATATTAGTTTGAATTTACATCTCTCTTAACATCAATTAACTATTTCATACATGTTTACCTAATGAATAAGTACCAACCATATCCTTCACATGTTATATAATTTGATTACATTCATCTTTGTCTCCATACCTCATTGGTTCAGACACTATTTTGGATTATAGATTTCTAGGATATGGTATAGTGTAGAAAAATGATCAATTTGGTCAGTTTTTCATGAAAAACTAGATGAGATAACCATCGTTAGTAGACTTGGAATCATTAATGAGATATTATTAGCCTTCTATGTTTGTGAGTCCAAAATATTGTGTTCTAATTGTTAGAATAATGTTCCTTTGCTGGGAGAATTTTGATAACCACTATGTTAAATATTATTTGTCTTTAAATTGGATAAATTAGTTTTATGAAGTGTTTGAGGCTCACAAATGATTAATTTTTTTTATTTCCTTTCTCTATGAATCATGGGGTAGAGAAAACCATGTTTTAAGAAATGATGATCTTAAAAACAACCTATGTGAAATTAGAAGGGCCAAATCACAGATGGCTGGTATTTTTCATGGGTGTGGGGTGATGGGGTTCTTCTAATGGACCATGACTAGAGTGGCTGTAACCATTCCGTGGTGTAATGTATTGTGGTTCCAAAACATCATTGGTTCTTACAACATGACATAGGTTTCACTTTGTCAGAATTCATAGTGTTCAGTTATCTAGTAAACCACAACATAGCGGATTTCACTAGAACTATATGAGGTTGTTTTAGAATTTCAAATGGCTGAATTTTCATTGGTATTGTGGGGGATTTTTACCCTATGATGAACGTCCATGGAACAATAATGAGGGTATTTTTAATATGCCTTATACAAATTTACCCTCTATTGAGGTGTTCATACTCCTTCTCTTTTATTTTTTTAATAAAGAAGATTACATGAATGGGTTTTGGTAATTTTTCTAATGTCAAGAAAAATATTAGGGAGACTCCATTCTTATTTGGTTTTTGGTGCATAGATTTAGGTTCATGTGGAATTGATCTCATTGTCTCCCGACACTAAATTTGAATACATTGATTTTTACTCCATTTTATAAGTAGGTATTTTTATCTAAATAAATATATCCAATGTATACTTCAATGTTCTTATAGTATAATTTCATTATAGAATATGAAAATATTGGTCTTTGACTCTCTTGAACATAACAGTAACTTTTAGCACTAGGGGATGACCTTGGAAAAAAATTAGGGACCTAGTATTCACTATAATAGGGAGGGATCCTTGGATATATTGGTATCCAAAAATCCATTTTACCACCCATTTTCACAATACTAATAAATGTTTCATGGATAATTTTTCATTACATTCCCATTTCTTGTGGTATGGATGATTTTATTTGTTATTTCCCAATATGTAATTAATAATTTTCTACATCCATGTTTTTAAGTCTTGTGATATGAATTGTTTTATAATGTAAAACCAAATAATATTTTTTGAAAATGTGTTTGAAAATGACAATGATTTGTAACACTGAATTGTATTAAATCTATAACTAGTATTTGAATTGTGAAATACTTTTTATAGATTCATAGTGGGGTCCTACCATGAATCGCCTTATAGCCTACATATGCCTTTGAGTATATGTATTGTTCTTTTTTAGGACTCATGTAAAGAGATAGATGACAGGTATCTTGGTTTATCCTACTAATAAAAATCTTCTTCAAGTCATTCGAGATGGTGGTGAATGATGGTCACATGGAGATATATTCTTATCCCATGGTTTATCATGTGTTCTTTCTATTTGTTAATTAATTTGGTTTTTTTATATCTCATGTTAATATTTTTTACATCCACATCATACTTTTTTTTAGATTTATATATTTATATATTTTCTCTAGTACATGTGACATATCTGGGTTATGCTATCAGTTAAATCATTCACATTATTTCCTGTAATGATAATAAAGTACTTTTCGTCATCCCACTATGATTATGAACACACATTGAGCCTTACGATGGACCAAATCATATCGGATATCTGGTTGACATGGGTTGGTTCATTAAAATTACATAAAGAAATAGTCTTAATGCTTTTTACATTCTTACCAATAGATATGTCTCATCCACACCAATGACAAAAATATTTTCATAACCCTTCAAGAATAGTTTAAAAATTTTCTTTATCAACGTACCTTCTTTATGATGTTTATTTATTTAAATTAATTTAGCTCTTATAATAATAATATTATTATGTCTTGGAACTAAATCTAATTTTTACATGTTCTTAATTTTTTCTATCTCCTCATGTATAGCATTGAACTAAATTTCATCCTTGTTATCTTCAGTCAACATTAAATGTTACATATATGAGATATGTATTATTCCTTGAATTCATGTCATGTTTTTGGTATAGATAAAAGGAAAACATCTTATATATTGTTATATTCCTAAAAAATTACTTATTCATGTTCATATAAAATCAATAGGATTTTGAGACTTCTAACATCACCACTATCATCATATGTCTCCATAATTGAGAATTCATTATTACATAATGGATTATATGTTCATTCACCTTTTATTCAATATTGATTCAACTATGATAGCCATATTTATATATTTTATACACGATTACAGAACTAAATTCATTAATTTTATAATTTTACTTATTATTACACCAGTGTGAAATTATATTAAGCACATAAATAATGAAAATACCATTATCTCATTGGTTTTCGTATTTACCTTTATTATCATCTTTACTTAAAATAAAAAAATAAATTAAAAAGTATCTGGAATATTTTATTTTTTAATTATTCATAAATTAATGTTTACGTGTTCTTTATATATAAATTTGGAATTGTTGTTATATATTCTAAATATTAATTAAAATATATACTACATGGTTCCAATAATTCATTGAAATTGGACATGCCAAAACAATTTCTCTTGAAACATTGCTTATGCACATATTTCTTATCTTGATTACCCAATTTTGGGGGGGTATTATCATACTAAATACACTTTAAAAAATTGTATACTTAATATAATACTTTTTCCACCATTTTATTGGTTTACTTTGTCACATTTTACAATATCAGGTATCTGAGATTTTTAACATGTTGAAAATTTGTAGTCCCTCTATATTTCATAATATATCAACATAATTTTTTTACTAAATATAGTCATGGTAAAGAAATTTATATGAAATTTATCCATATAAAATACATAATAGATCATACCATTAATAGCTTTTTAGATCATGTCTCCACATACATAAGTCAAAACTAGCTCCAAAATATTAATTTTTCTCCATGATTTTAGATTATAGTTATAGTACCACCAATTTCAAGTAAGTAACCCTATAATTATTATTTTTATGTATATAAAGTATATGGGTGATGTTTGGGAGAGTTTATAGAAATTTTAATGTGTTTTGGGGCTTTTATATAGGTGCACGGGTGGTGCACACTTTGTGGAAACCATTCATCACCTGCTAGAAATCGTGCACAGAGAGACATAGAAAAAGAAGAAGGTGAACGGGAAACACAAGGTTTTTTCAAACAATGTGACATCATATTATAAACTATAATCTTCGATTTATGGGTTTTTTCAATTTGAGATAGTGGATTTGACATTGTTCTCCCATATTTTGGAGACCATGTTAAGAAATCGGGTGTGGTCCATCCTTAAAGTAGTGGATAACACATAGTTAGTGCATCGTTTTCCTAAGAATGCGACTAAACCACACATGAGTCAAAAATTATATCCTTAAATTGTGGATCCAAATATTTTTTACCTCAATGTGAATCAGTTTTTCCGTATAACGTCCCTAAATTAGGATTTTGTTCTCTAATAGGTTGGATAACCTCTTCTCATCAGCTCATAAGTTATATCGAGCCACCCCATGGTGCGTTGATGCACGATTCTCACAGTATGTTATCATTCTTGATAGATCTTGTTAGTTTTCATATTTCTAATTTACCCTATATCATTATTTGATATATATATATATATCTGGACTTTATGGGTAGATATAAGGTTATGGATGACAAATATGTTGTCTTTAGTCTTGATATTGATTGGGGAGATATCTAAGGTGGGTTTGTGGAGGTTCAATGACATCGTGTTATGCTTTTTCATGGATTTTTTGATATTCACTGAATCTCTCGATGTCATTGGATTATCTCTTGACTCCTCTATTTTATAACATTAAGGTTTAGTCTCAAATTGTATTCCATTATGGAAATTTATATTTTATCCATTCTGAAATGATTGTTAAAACCCTCTTGAGTGATTTTCTTTTGAAATGGGGAACTATAGTGTGTTATTGGGTAGTGGTTTGATAATATGATCTTAAAAAGATGATTTTAATATAATATTTGGTTTCTCTACATCAAAAATGGTTTTTTAATTAAAAAAAATTAAGGTTTATAGAAATTCATTAAAAAAAATTAAATTTGGCATGGGTTTGCATGGATTTTGGCATTTTTCAAATGTATTGGGATAGATAACGTCTTGAAGTACCCCCATCAAAATGATGAGATGGATAAGGGAATAAAGTTACCCAGTAAAAGTGGTCCACTATGTGATAGCTTAGTGGAATAGAGACTCACCACTCGTGAGTATAGGGAGGTCCATGGATTTCAGACAATGTTGGATTTATGGTCGTGTGGAAAGTAAGGAGTTATGCCAAAGTGGAAAGGGAAATTATTTGAATAATTGTTTGTGTGAATTATTTGGAAAACTATTTACAATTGATTTTTTTATGTTTTGATATAATAGTTTTTAGAATTTTTTTAATATAAACTTATATATAAGTTTATAACATGTTATATCCTATTTATTTGAGTAGAAAATTCATTCAAGAAAACCTATTGAGTTATAGTACTCACCCATGCTTTGGAACTTTGGTGCTTTTGTAGATTTCTTCTACAAATACATGGTAAAAAGTAAGGTATCACATGTTTTTAAAACTACTTCATCATACTTGGAATGTTTAGTGAAGTTGGATCATGGGTCTTTTGGAGAACAGACTCTTGTGGTTATATTGTATGGTTATGAGTTAGTATATCAGTGTTTACTTTCGTATTGTAGTCATACATTGTGGGAAATTCTTTTAATATGATTTCTGATAAATTAAAAAAAATTTCTCTTTCCTAGTTAACAAGAATCACATTTGGGTTGTATGGTTATGGGTTATTTATTTGGTATATTCTTAAATGTAAAATTGTCCCGCAATTGTATTGAATCCCTTATACATTTATTGCCAGCCTTTGGCATCTTGGGGGTGTCTCTTAAGGCCTAGCAATTTCTCACCACACTCTCAAGCCAATGATAAAGGATGTGAAATTACAATAGTAATTTATAATATTCTAAAAAATCAAAAATCATTTCAAACATGAACTCTATCTCTTATGTGATTTTTCTCAACAAATGTGACCATATATCTTAATGATATTCCAACCACCCATTGATTTTGGTGAACCTGTTGTTTGTGATATAAAATATTTTCATCTTATTTATATATATAATAATTTTCTTATTCATTTCATATATGATTCCCTATGTTTTTTACTTTAATAATAAGGGTTTCAACTCTACCATTGATTTCACAAATATTATTTTGAAAAATTTCTACCACATCCTAAACCTCTTTGTTGACTCAAATAATGATTTTTATTCTCAAAAAATTATATATAATGAATATAGGTATTTTCCATATCTATTCTACCTAAATTATCTATTAAATTTATTTTAACATAGAGATCACCATTGCAACTTTAAGAACTCGGGTTTTTAGAACAGGTCAAAATCCCGGCCCTTTTTAAAATTTTGACTTGTTTCTTAGGAAACTAGAGATAATGGGAAGTTTTTGGAAATTTCTAGACTACACATCATGTACATTAATTACACTCCGTGTATATGTTAAGTGAGTGTTGGTCGTGTGCTCGCCAATTACAGGTCGTGTGATGACCGTGTAGAAATTTCTTCCTATACGGCGAGTAGTTTTAAACACGCCATGTACACCCCGACTGTGTGGTGGCCATACATGGCGTGTAGTCCTGTTGGCCTGGTAGAACCAGGAACACACCGTGTTCCCCTTGGACATTTCATATAGTCTAGCCGTGTATAAGAGATATACATAGCATGTGGGTAATTCGGTGAGGAAGAGAAGAGAAACCAAGTACACGCCGTGTACCCATAGGTACATGTTTTGTACTCATGTCAGCAGGTCTGGAAAGTAAGGTGGTGGAATTCAGCCATCTTATGAATAGTTAAATGACCTACACGACATGTAGTCATGAAGTAAATTCCAGGTACTTTCTTTTTTTTTGTTAAAACAGGCAGTAGTCTTGTTTTGAGGCTGATCTCATATGTTCCTCCCGGTTTTGCGAACCAAGTGGGTTGAAGCTTCTTTCTTCTCCCGGTCATCCATCCGAGACCCGATTCGAACTCTGAATGATGCATTAGAACACCCTCGGTAAGGCCTTGATTCATCTTCATCTATTTTTTTATTTTCATTCTAGAACGAGTTATAAGGGTTTTAGTGGTTTTAAATCTTTTGTAGATTTACCGCATTTTAGACTGAATTGGAAGCAGTTACCAGAGGAGTAGCACCGTACGAGTCTCAGGTATGTGGTGCATACATAATTTTGTATTTTCATGGTTGTCTTGGTGATGCGGACATCGGTGCATTTTCGTGTATTTTGAGCGGGACCCGTTTTATCTGCTATTTCATATTGAATTACTTATTGGACCTATGGGATGTCTTTGGGTATGCCATGATACCAGTTTGCATGAGCGGGCCGGGTGAGGGGTTGTTGCTCATCAGGTCATTTTGGCCGAGGAATGCCAAAATGGTTTTAATTGAAATATTAATGTGTTAAACTATTTAGTTTAATTTATTAAAGCCTGTTATAAGTTGTTAGAGGCATCCAAGACCTTGGTGATGTTGTTCAATAGCTGTTGAGCTAGGGTAATTCAACTGTTTAAATTGTTTTTCTATCTGAGTTCTGTTTGAATTTGATATATATATGCAATTGCTGAATTGCACATGCTGGACCCTTTGGGTTATGTTGGGATTGGCCCGGTAACATTTTAGTGATGCTGATCACAGGTTGGGCTTGGCCCAGGTTACTTTGGGTGGTTTTGACCACGGGACTGGGCATCATAGACGTCAGATTGAGGCAGTACCACTGTCAGGTTGGGCGTGGCCCGACTTACTAGGATGGTGATGCCATCAAACTTCAGTGGCATGGTCGTAGGGACACGAGGTGTCAGATGTTTTGGTCGCTTAGGTACTATTTTTGTGATTACCGCTCACTAGGGACTTTGAGTAGCATGCACACAGAGATACTTCGTGATGAGGTGGTTTTGACCACTCGTGTGGGTAGAGTCCCCTGTAGTTGCAGTTAGGTATTATGGTTAGGGTTGCTTTCCATAGAAAGCAACGTGGAAGTTGAGGAGCCTTCAGGGGATAGCATTGATACTATCGGGTTGGGGGATGAGGCTCACCGTGATTTGAGGGCAGACATCGTTGTTCCTCTGGGTTACTTCTTGGGCGTGCCTTTGGGAAGTCGGTACTTGAGGCACGAGGTGTCATGAGGCACAAGGTGTCGGGTTACTTTTCTTGGGCATGCCTTCGGGATGTCGGTACTTGATACACATGGTGTCAGGTGGCACATGGTGCTGGGTTACTTGGCAGAGATTATGGTGGTGGCCGAAGCAGGTGACACTCCATGGTGGATGCTGAGCACTAGAGGAGTTAGTGTTTATTTGTGAATTATACTACTTACAGTTTTTCTTACACTTGCATGTCTGCTTAAACACATATATTTGGTACGCACCGTTGGGTGGTATCCTACTGAGATTTGTCTCACACTCTGCACGGGCCCTTCGGGACATGTGAAGACTATGTGGATTTACCTACAGGAAAGAGGCCATCATTAGAAGATGGGCTACATTAGTTATTGCTTGGATATAGTATGGACCTTGAGGTCATACCTAGCTGGGGTTACTTGGTTTTTTTTTCCTTTCTTCATCGGTATACTTACTTTATTATGAAGCAACGGTTGGTTAGCCATTGGCGCCATTAGAAATTTATATGTATGACTTTCCGTGGAGGCATGTTGGTTGTTTACATTATTAGTTGCTTGTGATATTCAGCATGTCTTTCTATTTAATTTCCGCTGTTGTTTATCTATATCGATGATGCTTCTGCTCTACAGGTCTGGTTCGAGTCTGCTGAGTCTTTTATTCTGTTGCGTCTTTACTATTATACTTAGACCAGTACCCTTATTATGATCCTATGAGAGGGTATATCCTCCCCCACTATACCTAATAGAACCTCACTGCTAATCGAAAGCCTTTGGCATTTGGGGAGGTGTGCCTAAGGTAGTAACTCCTGACTTGTTTGGCACTATTTGGGTGGATGACCGGATCTGGGTCGTTACAAAGTGGAATTAGAGGAGTTATTAATAGGGATTTAGTAGCACCGTTTTAATGGCTACTAATAATTCTGAGGCTTCTCGTTTCTTTCTGCTAGTTTTACTATTTGGGTTATGGTAGACTGGAGATAGGTTGTTACTGGGACTGGGTTTCTAGCTTGTTCTTGGGTTCCTGCAGCCCTAGGTACGAGGGATGGACCTAGTTTCCACGGGTGGGAATTGTTGTTTTCTTTTTCTCAGATTATTGTTTATATGATTTCCACCTCGGTGGCTCACTTGATGTGCGATGTTTGTGATTTTGAAATGTAACCCTTGACCCGGTGCGGTAAGGGAGAATAGGACCTTGGCCCGCTACGGCAAAACTATTTTTCTTGGCTTTTGATAGGCACATTTTTAGGGTATATCAATTTCATAATTGCACGTATGCTTTGTGAAGTGATAATTCCATTTGAATAAAAATCAATTACCATGCTTTATATTCTTCGAAATGTGAATTGGTGAATTACTGATAGAATTGGTAGTTGTGAAAATGTGTATGCCATGATTTATATTTTATAGAAATGCATGCTGCAGGATATTTGGGTCTAGATCTTATGAGAGTAGGTAGGTACTATGGATGAGGCAGTGTAACTGTCAGGATTGGGTGACTCAGTCATCAGTTTGAGGCAACATGAGTTTTTAGGACAGGCATGGCCTGAGGTACTTTTGATACTTGGCTCTGTTGAGGGCGGGTAAGGAGGCCATGAGGCCGGGATGCTGTTGGGCATGGGTTGCGGTAAGGGGGATTAAGGGTAGTTGTTATGCACTACCTTTTATTTCGTTCCTTATCTGCTTAGAATATACTATTATATATATATAGTCTGTATGACCATTTATGGTATTCATTTTGTTACTCCTTCACGACTCGATGGAGCATCACACAGGAGATGATACAGTGCCACAGGATCGGGGTCAGAATTCGGTACAGGCTGAGCACGAGCCGCAGGTACAGGCTCAAAGACAGTATCAGGTTCAGGATCTAGTGTAGGCAGGACAGTAGCCGGGTTTGGAAACATTTGGACCATGGATTGATGAGAAGCTCTGAGCTAGCCTAGTGTGTGTTTGTAGGGGATTGACATAGGCGTGTAGGGTATAGATCCTTTTATGGCATATCTGATGTGGGATTTCCAGTTGCATCACCCGCTGCTTTTTCAGGGGTAGGTTGGTCCACATGCGGCTGAGAATTGGATAGAGAGTATGTAGATGATCTTTGAGCAGCTCGAGATGCCTCCAGGGCAGAGGGTCAAGCTAGCGACGTACATGCTGAGAGGATCGGCAAAGCGTTAGTGGGACGTACAGGTTCAGGCTCGTAGGCATGAGGGACTGACATAGGAGGACTTCGAGGACAGGTTCTATGATAAGATCAACCTAGAGACATTGAGGGCAGAGAGAGATCGAGAGTTCTTGAGTCTTCAGCGGGGAGACATGTCTGTCATGGACTATGTAGCTACTATCACAGAGTTGTCTCGCTTTGCACCTGGTATGGTGAGCGATGATGCAGCTAGGATGATGCGCTTCAAGTATGGCTTACGACACGCTATTCGGATCCAGGTGAACATATTCAAGCTAGGTTCCTTCTCCGAGGCGGTGAATCAGGCGCTCATAGCTGAGGGAAACGAGGGAGAGAAATCTCTCTTGTGTAGGACGACATCTTCAGGTGATGGTTCGGACAGTAGGAAGCGAGGACGGGATGATTTCTTGTAGGGCAGTCAGGCTAGGGATTCAGCTAGACCACATCGTGGTAGTTCTTCGGTGATTTTCTTTCAGTTTGGACAGCCGGGACATGTTCGGGCTTAGTGTGATAGGCCTCTGAAGGAGTTTCGGGCATGTGGAAAGGATGGGAATCTGGAGAGGTTTTGCAGGTAGCCTTCTCAGATAGTCGGCAGGCAGGGACCAGGACAGACTGAAGTGTCTAGAGTTGGTTCAGGTTCGGTACCCAGAGAGGGTAGTCGAGGTCCATCTATGCGCCGAGGTCGTGATAGAGACAGTGGGTCCCAGCTGAGGGTTCAGTGGTCGATGAGTGGAGTAGCATCGCAGGGAGGTAAGGCATCAGGCAGTCGTATTTTAGGCTAGGTGCACGCCATAGAGCTTCCAGAGGCTGAGCAGGCTGGTGAGCCAATGATAGTTTAGGTACACTGTGGTGTGGCCATGATCTCCCTGTTTCCATTCTATCATGACCTATAGAGGCATGTCTTCTTTTAGTGCACGTGGGGAACATGATCTACGTGGACTGACTAGATACTAGTCAGTGGGATTGGCACCATATCAGGTGCATGATATAGTCCATATATGTATGTATGAGATGCGTGGAATCGAGGCATCGAGGATGCGGGTTACATGAGGTGTCTTGCGCACCAGGGCATAGAGGATGTGGGTTACTTGAGGTGTGAGGCACTAGGACTTCATAGAGATGGACACCGATGCGGTGCGCAATACGTTGGGTGTCGAGAATGACACACGAGAACCAATGTGGTGTAGGGGTGAAGATGCATCACAGAAGGACTATGCATCCAGAGAATGGGTTAGTAAACCTTGGTTGCTTTGAGTTTAGTTGGGCTGAGACTAGGGTAGGTGATTCCTAAGGTGGGGAGCCCCCTTGAGGAATTTAGCCAGAACCTTTGAGATCGGGGAAGTCTGGGTTACTTTGATTGGGGTGTTATGTACGGTTCCATCTCCGGGTTTCATTTGATAGCTTGGGAACGAGCTATGTTAAGGTTGGGAGATTGTAAGAACCCGGGTTTTTAGAACGGGTCAAAATCCCGACCCTGTTTAAAATTTTGACTTGTTTCTGAGGAAACTGGAGAAAATGGGATGTTTCTGGAAATTTCTAGACTACATTCCATGTACTTTAAGTAAACTTCGTTTCTATATTAAGAGAGTGTTAGCCATGTGCTCGCCAAGTACATGTCGTGTGATGACCGTGTAGAAATTTCTTTCTACACGGTGTGTAGTTTTAAACATGTCGTGTACCCCTTACCGTATAGAGGCCATATATGGCGTGTAGGCCTGTTGGCCGGGTAGAACCAGGAACACACTGTGTTCCCCTTGGTAACGCCTTGTAGTCTAGCCGTGTATAAGGGATATACAGGGCGTGTGGGTAATTCGGCGAGTAAGAGAAGAGAAACCATGTACACACTGTGTGCCCATAGGTACACGTCGTGTACTCATGTCGGTAGGTCTGGAAAGTAAGGCGGTAGAATTCAGCCGTCTTATGAATAGTTAAATTACCTACACGGCATGTAGTCATGAATTACATGCCGTGTACTTTCGTTTTTTGTATTAAAATGGGCAGTAGCCTCATTTTGAGGTAGAACTCATATGTTTCGCCCAGTTTCACGAACTAAGTCAGCCGAAGCTTCTTTATTCTCCCGATCGTCCGTCCGAGACCCGATTCGAACTCCAATTAATGCATTTGAACCCCCTCAGTAAGGCCTCAATTCCTCTTGGGTCGTTGTGTTAAATTTTTATTCTAGAACGAGTTTTATGGTTTTGAGCGGTTTTAATTGTTTTGTAGATTTACAGCGTTTTAGACCGAATTGGAAGTTGTTACCGGAGGAGTAGAATCGTATGAGTCTCAGGTAGGTGGTACATACTTCATTTTTTGTTTTCATGGTTTTTTGTGGAAAGCGGCCTTCGGGGTGTTTTTGGGTATTTTGAGCGGGACCCATTTTATCTGTTGTTTCATATTGAATTGCTTATTTGACCTATGGGATTCCTTTGGGTATGCCCTGTTACCATTTTGCGTGACCGGTCCGGGTGAGGGGATGTTTCTCATCAGGGAATTTTGGACGGGGAATGCCAAAATGGTTTTAATTGAAATATTAATGTGTTAAACTGTTTATTTTAATTTATTAAAGCCTGTTATAAGTTGTTAGAGGCATTCAAGACCTTGGTGCTGTTGTTCGATAGTCGTTGGGATGGGGAAATTCAACTGTTTAAATTGTTTTGTCGTCTGATTTCTATTTGAATTTGATATATATATTCAATTTCTGAATTTCACAAGTTGGACCCTTTGGGTTGTGGTGGGTTTGGCCTGGTTACATTTGAGTGATGCTGATCACAGGTTGGGCTTGTCCTGGGTTAAATTGTGTGGTTTTTACCATGGGTTTGGGCATTATAGACGTCGGCTTGATGTAGTACCACTGTCAGGTTAGGCATGTCCCAGGTTACGAGGATGGTGATGCCATCAGACTTGAGCGGCATAGTCACAGGGACACGAGGTGTTAGATATTTTGGTGGCTTAGGTACTATTTTGGTGATTACCGCTCTCCCGGGAATTTGGGTAGTGTTCACACAGAGATACTCTGTGATGAGGTGGTTTTGACCACTCATGTGGGTGGAGGCCCTCGTAGTTGTGGTTAGGTATTATGGTTGAGGGTGTTTTCCATAGAAATCCATGTGGAAGGTGAGGAGCCTTCATGATATAGCATTGAGACTATCGGGTTGGGGGTTGGGGATCACTGTGATTTGAGGGCAGACATCGTTGTTCCACCAGGTTACTTCTTGGGTGTGCCTTCGGGACGTTGGTACTTGAGGCACGAGGTGTCAGGAGGCACAAGGTGTCGGGTTACTATTCTTGGGTGTTCCTTTGGGACGTCGGTACTTGAGACCTGTGGTGTCAGGTGGCACATGGTGCCAGGTTACTTGGCAGATATTCTGGCGTTGGTCGAAGCAGGTGACACTCCATGGTGGCTGCTGAGCACCATAGGAGTTAGTGTTTATTTGTGCATTGTACTGCTTACAGTTTTTCTTACACTTACATGACTACTTAAACACATATATTTGGTACGAACCGTTGGGTGGTATCCTACTGAGATTTTTCTCACACCCTGCATGGGCCCTTTGGGATGCATGCAGACGTTATGGATTTACATTCCAGAAAGAGGCCAGCTTCAGGAGCTGGGTTGTGTTAGTTATTGTATGGAGATAGTATGGACCTTGAGCTCACACCTAGGTGGGGTTACTTGGTTTTGATTTCCTTTATTTATCGGTATGCTTCCTTTTTTATGAATCAACTATTGGTCAGCCATTGGCACCTTTAGAAATTGATATGTATGGCTTGCTATAGATTCATGTTGTTTGTTCATAGTAGTAGTTGTTGGTGATATTCAACATGTTGTTCTGTTTACTTTCCACTGTTGTTTATCTATATCGATGATGCTTCCTCTCTGCGGGTCTGGTTCGAGTTTGCTGAGTCTTTTATTCCACTGCATCTTTACTATTATACTCAGACCAGTAACTTTATTATGATCCTCCAAGAGGGTATAGCCTCCCCACTATACCTAACATACCCTCGCTGCTAGTCGACAGCCTTTGGCGTTCGGGGAGGTGCACATAAGGTAGTAACACCCGACCCGTTTGGCACTGTTCGGGTGGTTGGCCGTGTCCAGGTTGTTACAGTAACCAAAGATCAATATTCCTTCTTTTTTATATTTGAAATTATTTAATATATTGATATCCTTTTTCAAGTGTGATAAGTATACACTATGAATAATTTGATTTTATTCCTTATTTATTTATAATATTGTTACTTCAGGAAATTTAGGTCTTTCAAGTTAACTATTAATTTTAAAAAATATAGATAAACCAATGCATTTTTTGATCTTTTGCATATATTTATAATATAGTTTCAAATTAATATTAATTTTTTTATAAAAAAGAATAATATTCTTCTACTTCACATGATATGACTTATTATTCTTGATTAGAGCATTCTATGACGGTTATGTTCAATGTCTTGAAGTAATTCCCCTAAATATTTTGTTATATTGTGATGGAATATTATTATATCCTAAAAATATATAATTATATCATGTAAACATGTGGTTATTTTAATATAATGATCCATATTTTTAAAATAAAATTATAAAACATCAATACATACCAACAAACTCTTATAGTGAAAGGAAAAATTCCAAAATAAATATTTGTTTTAAAATGTAATATATTTTATTTTATTATATGTGATGTTTTAATAAATTTTATGTTTTTTTATATTCAAAAACATATTTTATATATTTCCTTCAATAAGATTTGTTTTTTAAGAGTAATATAGGTATAAAACCCAAGCCAATATTTCAATAAACATGTGTTAAAAGGTTGCTATTATAGTTATTCATCCTTCAGGATTTCCCATCACATCTACTCTGGATATTTTCATTATAAAAACTACATAATATCTAAAACTTTTATTTTTTAGAGTCTAAACATATATTTTTTTCATTCAATGTCTTGATATACTTTTATCTTCTAATATCAAAAATTCATTTTCTTATTTGTTTAATAATTTCAATCTTATAATGATAGTTACTAGCGCCAAAAAATCCTTCTTCCCCCAGCCTTTCAAGACTAGGTTTATAATTTATTAAGTATTTTTTGTTACTTAGTCTATAATATTATTTATTAAAAATTATATTGTAACATGCCTTTGAAAATGACATACTATTATCATATATTCATCTTATACCATAAATGTTTCTGTGGTAGATTATGTTTCTTCACATCTATAGATTAACCTTGATGATGGAACTTAATTAATTATCTTAGATTATAACCTTGAACAACTTAATTCTTTGACCCTAGATATGGATACTAAACAAATGTCTAAATTTAACCATTCGGAGCCTAACTATGAGGAGGTTTGTATAGTATAATAGGAAAATCTAATATGACCTTCAAAATGAATCACTCTCATAGATGAAATAATCAATGATAATTAATATCTTGGTAAGAAATATTATTTATTTGACCTTTCTTTTGGACTAGTGTAATTCTATGTGTTAGGTCCATCTGAGATTCCTCCACTAAACAAGGACTATAATTCCACTCAATATGACAAATTCAGGTCATATTTAAATATAGTAGTGCATCCTCAGGATGATTTGATACATTCATAGATGAATAATAATATTATAAAAAAATTGAATTTGGATTAACCCATATTTTCATAAAGATGATGACATCTTTTCAATCCTATACTACAAGTCTAATAATGGTAGTTATTATTACAATGAGTAAGTTTTATATTAATTATACCCTCTATTTATCACTAAACTTGATATTATTTTATTATTGTAATAATTTTTCATGTGAATAATGTTTTTCTAATTCCATAATAATATTTAATTTTTTAAATTAATATTTTGAAAAGGTGATAGGCTAATGCATGCCATATAATATTAATATAGATTCTAAAAAATGATTAAATATCCTGTTAATGTGTTTTTCTCAATGGTTTACTCATTGATATCAAAATATAATGACTATTTGTTTGTTTTGTAGTATATTATTAGTCATATAAAAACATTATCTAATAATTTATATCTCATCATTAATGATTGTACCCTTATGTAAGTTTAATTTACTTCTATTAAAAAAAATTAATATATTTTTTATTAGGTTTAATTTTTTTCAGATAAAATGGTTTAACATTTTCCATAATTAGTTTCATTAATAGAAAATTTATTTTCTATTTCCAAAAAACTTATTTTGTTATTTTATTATATTATTTTAGTCTTAAATATTCAATCTCTTTTCCACCATATTTCCACAATTTTTTATAACTTTCATGAATTATTATTCTTATACAGTTACCTTCATCTCTCCATTCATATCCAACATAATTTTCATGTACTATTTAGATAAATTATTTCTTAATTTTTATTGTTTAACTTTTAATTTCAATAAAATATTTTTTACACTATAGTTATATTTCAAGATTAATAAACAATCAAAACTATTCTTCACATTAAAAATCTTATTTACTTACACATTGTGGATATATCACTAGAACATGTGAATCTCCCTTATTATCCTTGAAACATTCTATTTTCCCATGTACGGCTCACCCTCTTCTATTTCAAATTCATTTTACCTTAAATTTCATCCTTTTAAATTCAATATTTTTTTACTAATTTTCCATGATTTTTGTTTTTCATAGTTTTAATTTGAGTTTGATATTTAGAATAATTTTCCTCAAATCCATAGTTTCTTTTTAAACAAGGTAGGTATCAATTCTACAACTAAAATATTCTAAATGAAACATTACATTGAATACCCCTTTTTATATATTTATATTTCTATAAATAAAATCAATCAATTATTCATTACCTTCTCCAACATATTCTCAAAATTTAAATTTATACCCAGATTTAAAATCAATCATCTTAGTGATCCTTTCTATCTTTTCAGTACATTATATTATCAACATTACATAGATAACAAATATACATTCTCAGTCATATAAAGACATTTTTCATGTTACTTTTTAAATAACTAACATTTTTAAGTTAAAATATGATGGATATAACCTCAAAATTAATTTAAAAGGAAAACATCCAAATTAACTTAATCAACTCATCTCATGTGACTAACTACTTAAAGTTATATCTTTATTAATCCGTCTTAAGATTTTATAGATGAAGTTTTTAAATCCTCAAACCAATTTCATAAAATTTTATGTTTATCATCGTTTACCTTAAATTATTTTTTAATCCTAGTATTATGTTTTTCATTTTAAATTAAAACAATTTTTAAGGGTTGAATGAAAATATTAAAAATGATCAACCCCAAAAAATAGGATTTGAAAATAAGTAAAACAATTGATCCATTCAAAAGAAAACATTAAATTTTTAGAACTATACACACTTTGATATATCCAATAAATAAATAATTTATTCCACTCCATATACTTTTTAATGAGATCCTATGATATAAGAATACGTTGATTTATATTTCTTCATATACTCCTATATATTCATCTTCCCTATAGTATAGATGCAAATAAAAATATGCTCTTTACTATCAATCTGTGACATTTTTAATTATTAATTTTGAATTCAAGATCTCATTTATTCATCATGTAAATGTACTCTCCTACTGCATAAAAATACAAGGTCTCCTCCACCATCTTTTAGAAAGAAAAATGCGATCCATAGAAGTTTTGGCTTCAACTTCAAATTCTTTATCTAGATAATGAAAGGAAAATTCATCATCCTTTATTTCTTTAGAGATCCCAAGTAATTACCTTGATTATTCAAACTTCCTTCTTTTCCCCATAAATTATTTGATACGATATGAATTTCCAAGGCTTTAATAACTATCAAAGTAACCACATTCTTACTGGGGAGTCCCTAGTTTTTCTCTATGATAGGTTCTGGGGCTTCATGACTAGACATGGAAAGAAAAACAATGGCTCCTTAATTTTCAAGCTATTATTTAACTATAGTATCTATCACCTCTATATACACTTTATATATTTAATTTTTATTCTCCTTGGATCCAATGACATTAACCGTATTCCAATTAGTCATTACCTTTAGTAGTAATGAAAAACCTTTTCCTTCCCTTAGTTTCTTCCATTTATTACCTAAATATTCCCATTGATATATTCCACCTTTCTTCCTGTTGTTTCTAATGGTATAATAGTATTCACTATAATTTCTATCCTCATTGTGTTTATATGATTAATGGGTATATAAAATCCGTAAATGTTTTCATAGTGTCCCTCAAGACCCATTAATGACCACATGTCACAAAAATAGCCTCTAGGTTCTTGTCCCTCAATGATCTCTATTAAAATTAGGTACTACAAATTTCCATCCCTTAACAACATTTATTCCCGATACATATTTTCCTCGGTGGTTGAATCATTTCTACGAATTAATAATTTTTGAAATCTCTTTTTTAATAGTAACATTAGCCCCATGCTTTAAAACTATCTGCAGTGATCCCTGATCCGATGGAAAAATAGATTTATCAAGCCCTAGATTACTAGAAAATCATAAAAGGTTATGTAATCTATATTTTCTTCATCTTTCTCCTCATATAATATCATTTAGTGAAAATATTATTATAATTTTCATATGGAGTCCCTATTGGGGATCACCTCCAAGGATAAAGGTATATGTACTCACCCTTGGAAAAAATTGGTCCGAAGCCACTCAAATTGTATCCACATTAGATGGAATTTTATATCTAGTTATACATTACTAATGAATACTAAAAAATATCCCATTTTCATATCCTAATGAATATGAACCTTCCCTCATGGATGGAGAAACCTCAACAACATGGTAAATATCTTACAAAGTTGTATTACTAGAAGACATCATAAGACTATTAGGAGAATTTTTTCACACTCTATCAATCTTCTTATCAAACATAATAAGGGATTTTTTCCCTTTGATGCCTACAATATCACTAAATATTTATGAAAATCCAATTGGAGATGGGCTAGGAGGAGACATGAAGAGAATATATCCCGTGAGGAATCAATGTCAAAAATTATTATAAAAAACTATATTCATCTTATTTCATGATAAAAATATAATGAACATAATAATTAAATATAATAAATTCAATGAATATTCATGGAGGGATGGGTTTATACAGGTACATGCTTCTTCCGTCAAAATTTAGAAAACATCCAACTAGATTTCTTAACATTTTTTTAATACATATATTATAGAAAGGTATGAAAAAATCATGAAACCATACCCATATTGAAATAGTTAGGATAATGTAATTTATGTGAATAATATAGGTCAACCTAAAAAGGAATAACTAGATATAATAAATGTTATAGTGTAATTCAGACCATGTGATGGAAAAAAATCTTGAAGCACTAACTAAATTAGAGTGTGTTGAGAGATTATAAAACCTATTGTCGAATGATACATAAGTCCCTAAGTAATGTTTAATATTTAGTAAAATTAATCAATAAATCTACAAAACTAGCCGATAAGAGCCACTATGGGAGATGATGAAGGTTTATTAGTTCAATGAACTCCAGTGGGAGATTTATAACATCAAAATATGATCAATGAGTGATGTAACATTCAAAAAATAGAGATTAATTTAAAGTAATAATGGTAAGAAGGATCCATGAATGGGGAGAATAAACTATGGTGAGACAATAGAGAACTATTGGTAAGCACCCCCCCTCATAAAGGTGAAAGAAAATAAGGGGTTTCTATTTCTATATTCCATGAAATAGTTACGAAACATGTTTTTTTAACATAAAACATGAATTCATTCTTATTATTTTTTAATTGAGTATCCCATTTTTAATCATGTAATGTAATTCACACTGTTAAGATAATATAAACATTCATTAAAATAATTTTAATTTAGTGAATCATATTTATATTTAAAATTTGATGTTTTTTTGGAATACGGTATTGCTATATTATTCAAGGTGTCTACACCATGAAAAATATAAACAACTGAAATCAAATAAAAAATAAACCTTTTTAAATTAATTCATAATTTTTTAGCAGTTATGTAATATCCCACATAGGGGTATGTTTAGATACTGACTTATTTTAAATATCATGGAATTAATAATTTCTTATCCAGAATGAATATTATCACCAAGATTATTGATAAATAAAAACTTTATAAAATTATTTATGATTATATGAAATAGAAATATAATTATTAATAACTCATTTCTAAACATATTTCATTTGAAGTAAATTCTAATTTATGTTTTTATTTTATTATTCCAAAAGATTTGTCCATATGAATCATGTTTGAGTAAAATAAATTGGCTACACAGTATAAATATTCTATATTTTCTATAGATATCATTTATCTTAAGGAAATTATAAACTTATTCCAGCACTATGATAATCAATAATTTAAGATAATAATTTTAAATAAAAATACTTATAGTATGAAAATGAGGATTTTCTCTCAACATTTCTCTTATTGAGAATGATCTCAATCCACTAGTAATAAGAAAATGATGATTTTTTATCTCACTAAAAAGATAATATTCATTATGTTTACTTTTTTCATGAGATAAATAATATATCAAATAATGGTGGAGGAGAAATATTTCTCAATAATGGAGAAGATAATAAAGAATATGATTTCTTTTCTAATTGTTTTGGTAAAATGATTCCATGGGCCCTTTTTTATGGTAATCATGACCCAAGGATTTATGCCTTATTAATTATTATATTTAATGTAAATAGAAAATACTATTAATAGAGTATATTAATTTTAATTAATACCATCCTTTCATTTACCCTTGATTGTGTTGAACAAATATCAACCATTAATTAATAAATAAATTTTTTTATATAAATTTAAAAATATCCCATATATATAAATAAATATAAAATGGGGACAAAAAAAATTTCTAATAATTATATAATATATATATATATATATATAATGATAATAAAATTTAATAAATATATATCCCATTTATATTAATAAATTTTATCATTTATAATAAATAATTATTTAACTCATATTTTTATTTTTATTGATTATTTTAATAAAAATAAGTCTAGTTTATTACTTATTACAATTTGATTAAAATTCCATCATCGAGAAAAATATTTGATTCATTTTTTAATATCCTGTACTATTTTAAGATTCCACAAGCTTGATTCATTTACTTTTTACCCTTATTTTGGTTATACCCTCATGGGGTTTTTTTAGGTGAAATTCGAGAAATTTGGAATCCAATGGGGCTATGAACAATCGATGCATAGTTAGGGAAAACTTTGTGGCTTTCCTAGGAAACTATGTGCCCCTTTTAGAGGAACAAGAGATTGTGCATTTTTTATCAAAATAATGTGGCCTCCATTGCTAAATTGTTCACCCTCAAAGAAGTGGTATCCTCATGATGGGTTATTGGTTTAAAAAAAGAATTCACTATTTAGGAAAAATCATGCACCTCATTATTAGAGGTTCATGGTTAAGGCTCACATATTTGAAAATTTTATTCCTCCTCCAAATAAACAATGCATGTGTGTTTTTATCGTAGAAAATTATATTTAAATTATTAAAGCCTTTGTTTTTACCCCTAATCACCTTATATCAGTCTTAAACATGTTCCATCAATTTGGAAAGATCCTTAGAAGATTCTATATCTCCTAAAACCCCTTCTGATGTGAATTAAAGATCATGTGGAAGGATTTGATCCCTATATTAGTATGTAATATCTTCTCATTTGTTTTACCACTATCTAATTTATCTGTCCTAATAAGAATGGTTCATTTTAAACTATTGGAAATTGTTTAGAAATAATGTTTTAAAAGATCTTGTTTCTTTGGATTCATGTCTTAGGATTTGGATGCAAATCATCCTCTCTCTTCTGATTTAGATAATTCTACATCAATGGGTGATTTTAATTTGAAAAACATCTACTAAGGACCATGAGGTATGTGGGATAATTTCTAATTCACATAGTCATTATTACATTTGAGTGTTTGTAATTTTTGAAATTTAAATTTCCCCATTGAGAACTTTAATTATAAATATAATTGATTAAATTTTTTTCCCCATGTGATTAATAGAATAGATTGAATAATAGGGTTTATGGAATTGATGGAATAATGGGATTTTGAGATTTATGGAATAATTGGATGAATAAATGGTTTGTATAATGTGATTATAAAATTGGTTGAATGATAGGTATTAACATGGTTGATATTGACTTATGATTGTGGAACCATGGTGTGTAATTTTCTGAACTATGTGAATAATCATTTTTTAGACAGTGACTACAGATCTAAGAACCCACGGGGTGCTAGACTACCACTCTAGGCCTCCATGTATTATTTTTATTTTCATATGATCCATGAGGTGTGGGATAAGGACTATAGATCTAAATACCCACAGTGTTCCAGCCTGCTTCTCTAGGCCCCCATTGTATGAAAGTGAAATTGAATGGTAATGGGATGATGAATTCATATTATAAATGATGTGTAATATCCCTTTTAGGGATTTTTTGACTCAGGAATGGACTGAAGATGATATTATTGGTTTGAATGTCACTATGATCCTGAGGGAATATGTGGTAAATTAAAGCCTATGAAATGTACAAAATGTTTAATTTATTATCATTGAAATTAATTTTATATACAACTGCATAAACTATTATAGACTATATTTTTTTAGATTCCATTAGTGTTGGAATACTGAGTTATACTCACACACTACTCAGGCTGCTAGTCGATACCCTCATATACTCTATGTTTGCAAGACAAGATAAGGTTAAGAGCCCTATGTTAGATTACTAAGATGGGATACAATAAAGAGCATGTTTGAGGGAACCAGACATGATATTAGGATCCACATGAGGAGTTTTTACGGTGCCATTTCTATCATTTGACACATTACACATATATGTAATGACATAACTACTGCATCATTTTATATTCATTTATCCATGTTTTGGGATTATTATATGATGTTGGTATTTATTTGTTATGTATTATTTGGATTATTGTTTATTTTTATTTTCCTATCATTTATTTATATCCAATTTTGTGATAATTTTATTAAGATGTTATAGAATGCAAATGATATTTATATTAGTCTCTTGATTCTATTTGATAGCCTATGGAATTCAGGGAGGCATTCATAAGGTAATATAATTAACTGACTTGGGTCACTAACATGTGGCACAGGATCATTACATTACAAAGTGTTATTAGATGCATGTTTTCTTTTATTTGTAGTTTTCTTACTACTTGGTAATGGAATAAATGAGAAAATGGTGATTTGGGTCTTGTTCATTATATAATTCATGGGAAATGCTAAACCAAGTATGATGGAAAACCAAGTTCCTAGGGTGGGACTGTTGTTATTGATTTTTTTGTTACAATTTGAGGTTACTATACTATGGGTGAGGCACTTATTGTGTGATGGTATTTTTTTATATTTTACACATGGAACATTATAGAATGAGTGTTTTTTATACATGAATCATTTTAAGTAATCAGGAATTTATGTCCCATGCTTTGTTTTATTCATGCATGGAAAAGTAGGTTTTATGTAATTGGTTCTGATGAGAATACTTTTACATCATGGATTATTTTAAAAATTGAATGGATCATGTTAAGAAGTGTTTAATTTTAAATTATTATAATTAAGTTTAATTAAAAATAATAAAATACATTTATAATGGAAAACCATGAAATATGAAAGTGGTTTACTCAATTTTAGTGATAACACAGATGAAGTATGGTGGAGGGTCATGATAGTGCCTCAGTTTTTACCATGTGTTATGGTATGGGGGGTGAATTTTCAATGATTGATATGAATCCCTCTCATTAAATTATTTTAATTATGTGTTATGTATCCTAGGACTTATTTTTTGGAATTGTTGAGATAATCCTAAATAAAAATTCTTTTCGATTGGATTCCAGCAGAACACTGCTAGAAATGTGCCTCATATTGGGGAACTAGTGGCTCTAATTGTTTTGGGTGAAGGATCTAGATAGCAGTTCCATGATAAAGGTTTTTGTATTATGAATTATATAGAAATTGACCCAGGGTGATCCTGGAAAATATGTATTAACATACACGAAAGTTACAGTTACAACACCATTTTAAATTCACCATAGGTTGGAGATGAGGCATTTGAGTTCTTAATTGAGTTTATCCAGATGATCCATGACCTTTAGATACTCCTACTGGGAAGTGAGTAAAAATGGGTTCTTATTTTTTACGTGGTTAGGTGAAGTATTGGTGGGATATTATGACTTGTTTATAAAGGTGTAAAACATGGTTAGTAAGAACATTAAAGAGATGGTTTTGGATAAATTTTAACCAAAAATGCTGAAGAAAGAGAAATCAATAGAGTCTATGTGGTTTACCTAAGGGATTATATCTATAATGGACTATGTTGGTCAATTCACTTATTGGTAGAGCATTATTCTAGTTCTGTTATAATATGAGGCTACTAAAGTGACATGTTTAGAGGATGCACTTAAATATGAGATTATGTACAAGGTTAACATTTTTCATTTGAAGATGATTGAGTAAGTGGTGAATCATGCACTAATTTATAAGGGGAACGTCGAAGAGGATTCTAGTGAAATGAAGGTACTTTATGCTAGATAAAAAGGAGGTATGTCTTTCGATAGTAGTAAGATTCAATATGAAAATATAAACTATGGAAATGGAAAATATAGTGGCAAGAGATAAGAACCAATTACTTACAGAATTAACCAAATATACTCCCACCAACATTATAGGTCGGGTCACATTCATTATTAGTGTTCAGGACAACTGATGGAGTGTTGAGCCTATGGATGGATGAGTTCCTTATCATGGTATTGTGGTAAACCATGAATGATGGGTAGTGAGGGTGGAACTATGCTGGATCCATGTGATGGAAGGTGGTCTTCTATCCCAAATCATTTTAGTAGTTTGAGTTCTTTTGGTCACGATAGTCAAGGTAGTTGATGTAGTATGTCAGGAAAAGATAATCTTTATCAGTAGGGTTGTATATCATAGGGGACATAGAATTAATCATAGATGTGTGGGGTAGAACAATTTCATGCAGTTAAGGCAGCCCTTGTGGATAAAGTGGTTGGACCATCAATAGTCAAATATACTATTCATGGTGCTTCTACACATTCTAGTGCGTTTTTTGGAATATGAGTATCTCATTATTTGTTATCTGAAAAAATTATGAATGGTTTTAGTCTGATGGTGAAGTATATGACAAGATTTATGATGAATAAAACATTATAGGGATTGTGGTTGATGGAAATCTATTTGTTCAATGTGGGATCTCTCAATGACAAGGAGTATCATTTCTGTTGGGATCATTACATACTTGATGGTTCATGATTTGAATTGATGGATTGGTTGGTATAATTATGATCCCATATCAATTTTTACCATATAAGAGGGACCTTTAAATCTCTTGAGGGTAAATTTTATGTGCATCATGGAGTGTTGGATATCCAAGAGGGTCATAAAGGTCTAGTTCATCATCTACTAGGGGAGCTAACATCCCAGGTTTCACATCATTATCTATAAGATGAGGGTGTGAATCATGATGTCATTCCACCCATAGTTCTATGTATCCAGGACCTATTTCCTAAATACTTCTTAGAGTTTTCATCTGATATGGATATTGAGTTTATATTTGATCTAATAATAGGGGATGATATGCTTTATAATCCACCTTATATAATGGAACCAACATATATTAAATAGATCAAGAATCCTCTAGAAGAGTTGAGGTATAATGGATTTATCTATCCTAGTTTTTCAGCATAGGGTACTCTAATTTTTTCTAAAAAGTTTGATAGGATCTTTTGTTTGTGTGTTTAATACCTAAAGTGGAATCAGATGACTGTGAAGAATCGATATCATTTTCCTCATATCGATGAACTCTTTATGAATTTGAGTGGACATTTTTTTTTCTCTATGATTTACTTCGGATCATGGTATCCACAGATGAGAGGTAGACATTATGATATACCATGGACATTTTTTTATGTAATTATAGCCTATAATAGATTTTTGGGATGTTTTTGGGGTTGATGTTTTCTCTAGTTTTGTTTATATCCTTGATGAAAAAAATATTTCACTCATAGATAGATTAGTTTATTGTGGATTTTTTGCATGACATCATAGTTTACTCTAAGTCTCATGATGATCATGCCCAACATCTTGGAATCAACTCGAGTACACTTAGAGAGAATCACCTATATGGCAACGTATCTAAATGTCAATTCTAGATCGATATGGTACATGTAATGGGTAAAATAATCTCTGAAGAAGGTGTTTCAATGGACCCAGAGAAGTTGCAAGTAGTGGTATCTTGGGAGAATCCTAATAATGTTTTTAATTTCCATAGTTTTCTAGGATTATCATTATATTAATTTAGGTTTATCTAAGTCTTTTTCCATTTCTAAGAACCAAATATAGGATTTACCAATAAAGGGATTATGCATGAATGGTATATATCATGTGATGATGCTTCCCAAGAGTTGAAGAACCACTTGACTACCACACCAATTTTGACCCTATACAATCCGGGTGAAAACTATACCACATTTTGTGAAGCATTTGTGATTGTACATGGAGTAGTGTTGATGTAAGGAAATCAAGTTGTGGTGAATGATTAATAGCAGTTGAGGCCACATGACTTTAATTACCCTACATATGGTCACGAGTTATCTATAGTGATTTATTCCTATATCTTTTTGCAACATTATCTATTCTGTGAATATTTTACAGTGTATACTGAGCATGAATAATAAAGAATATTATTTAAAAAATAATTGAATATTCAGTAGGGTAAATGGTTTGAATATATGTTATCTTTACAATATGATCTAGAGTATACACCCAGTAAGGGAAATCGTGTTTTTTATGCTTTGTGAAAAAAAACAGACTCTGGCAGTTCATGAGTTTAGTTTTTTGTGCATGATGATGATATTTCTAGCTAAGATACTTATTGATATTCATGAGGGCCAGAAGAATATGAACATTTTATCCTTATTTATTGATTCCACACATAAAATTCCAATAGGGGAGAGAGAGTATGATGATATTGAGTGTTTTTTTGGGGATTCCACTAAGTTGGAGAGTCATCTTATGATTGGGAAATAGATGTGGATGAAATCATTTATATCTAGAATAGTGTATTTATTACCAAGTGTTTGAGAGAGGATCTGATGCATGAGTTTCATTCCTCGTTGTTGGTGGTACATCCTGGTTTGGAAAAAATGTAACGTGACCTATAAGGACTATATTGTTAGCCAGACACACAAAGGGGGATTATAGGGTTCATGACCTAATCGTACACTTTCTAGTAGGTGAATTCTAAGCATCAAATATGTGGTGGTTTACGACAACTGTATTCCATTTTATAATGGAAGTTGGATGACGTTATCTTAGACTTTGTGGTATGTCTTTCGTGGAAGCCTTATAAGAATTACACTCTATGGGTGATTGTTTACTGATTAATGAAATTATCTCATTTCTTACCTTCCTAGGTGTATTTTATATTGGATCGTTTTGGGTAAATGTATGTTCATGATATAGAAAATCTACATGGGTTTCAATAGAGTATTGGTTGATACAATGATATGTAATTTAATTCACACTTTTTGATAGTAATGTAGAACATGTTGGGTACCTTATTATTAATGAGTATGAATTTCTACCTATAAACTAATTCACAGTAAGAATGTACAATAAAGGTATTGGAGGATATTCTATGGGTGTGTCTCCAAGACATTAGTGGTTCTTGTGAGAATTACATAGCGATCAATGAGTTCACATATAAAACATTTATCAGGAGAAAATTTAGATGGAACTACCAGAAGATATTTATGGTAGGCCATTTAGATCACCTCTATACTGGATGGTTGTAGGTGAGTATGAGTTATAGGGATTGATTCTCTTGGACGAGGCATAAAAACTAGTCCAATTGATTTAGAAATATATGGTGATGACTTAGAGTAGGTAGAATTCTTATGTCGATCGGCGTCGATGATCCTCTGAATTTAAAATGGGAAATCATGAATTCCATCAGGTTTCACCTAGATTAGGACATCATAGGATATGATGGTAGGGAAATTTGGCACCACATTTTGTTGGACCTTTTGATATTGTGGATGGAATTGGGTCGG
Organism: Viscum album; assembly: GCA_963277665.1. Taxonomy (NCBI): domain Eukaryota; kingdom Viridiplantae; phylum Streptophyta; class Magnoliopsida; order Santalales; family Viscaceae; genus Viscum; species Viscum album. The sequence continues at coordinate 245,906,361 of OY728157.1, read as the reverse complement.
TGGAATACCAATTGGCTCTTTAATAGAGGAATAGTGAAATAAATTATGTTTTTTATTTGTCAAGCCTTTAAAAGTATCAAACTAACCCTTATCATGTGATTGATATTGTTGATTCTAAGAATTAGGCTGATGCGTCCTTTGATGTGAATCTTAATGATGTTTTAGATCATAGTGGTAATGTGTTATAGGGAATGGCCATGCTGATTGACTGTGTGTTGTGAAACGACTGACTTGTTCAATAGGAAACATGGGAGTGAGAAGAAGATATGAAGGCAGAGGGGCTCAATGATTTTTACCTAAAAATCATAGAGATTCCTAGGAGGATAGATCAAGGAAGAGATGTTATAAGGTGGGGAGATTATAAGATCCAGAACTTTCTATGGATGTATCGTTCTCATTTAAAGTTATCATCACCATTTTGTTTAATTATAATATAATTGGGTTTTGTGTAGGCACATTTTAATAGAAATTACATAAATTTTGAATCCCATGGGGATGTACAGGGTTGTTGCATATTTTGAGAAAACCATGCGGTTTTCCTAGGAAATGATTTTCCCCTTTTTTAGTCATCGGAGGTGGTGCATAGTTGGTAAATGGTTGTTCCAAACCATGTGACCACAAACCCAGATAATTTCACCCGAAAAATATAATGGATTCATAGGTCGGGGGAATCGTTCTTTCAAACCATGTGCTACTTAGGGGAGACTATATGCCCCATGAGTTAGGGTGCACAATTAATGTACACAGTTTGGAAAACCATGTGCCTCCACCAAATTAATTATTTGAATGATGTTTTCACCCATAAAAGTTTTATTAAAAGTACAAAACCCATACGTTTCTACCTCTAATCAACATGACTTGAACTTAAATGTTTCCCTTTAATATTTTAAGCACCTAGGGGGATTTCAAGTCTCTTAGATCCCATTCTTGTGAGAATTGGAGAACCAGTGGAAGGATTCAACCCCTATTCTGGTATGTAATCTCTTCTCATTAGTTTTCTTTCTCTATCTCTCTAACATCACGTTTTCTTCAAAATGTGAGATGTTTTTTCCTCGATTAGAGATGGTTTATATCTAGGTTTTAATGTATATTGTTCCTTTATATTTTCGTATTACTTTTTGGTCCATGATATTCTACACTTTTGTGTCTTCAATAGTTCTACATCAAATAAGGGATTTCATATTACTGGATGTTGAAAATTTCCCATTTCCTATAGTCTAGATTATATTTTCATGTTTTAATACTTGAAATTTATGTTTCCAATTTGGTTAATTTCATTCTAAATTGAATTTATTGAATTTATTGTTCCCATGTGACTAAGAAAAATTAGTGAATAATGGGGTTTATGGAATTGAAGGAATAATGGGTTTTATAGATTGATGGAATAATGTGACTATGAAATTGGTTGAATGATTTGATTATAAAATTGTATGAATGATTGGTTATAAACAGGTTTTAAAAATGATTTATGGCTATCAACCATGGTATATGAGTTTTTTAATGAAGCGAATAATGATTTGTGGGATGTAGATTATTACTCCAAATACCCACCAGGTTCCAAACTTCCACTCTAGGCCCCAAAGTATTATATTTATATGCATGTGATAATTCAGTTTAGTGGTAGGGATTTGTACTCCAACTACCAACAAGGTTACAAACTATTTCTCTCTCCCTAGAATATACAAATGTAAACTTTAACGGTAATTGGTTAATGAAATATCATGATAAATAAAGTGTGATATTACTTTTGTGGATTATTTAGACTCACACATGATCTGATGATGCTATTATTAGTGTGAGTTTCATCGTGAACCCTAGGGAACATGTGGTAAATTAAAACATATTAAATTTGAAAAAAATTTATATTATTATCATTGAACTTTATTCATTATACAACTAAATGTGCTATTATAGACTATATATTGGTTTATATTACATTAGTGGTGACCTAATGAGTTTTACTACAACCTTGTTCAAGTTTCATGATTAGTTCCCTAATAAACTGCATGTTTATAGGATATGATAAGGTTTTGAGACCTATATAAGATGGATGGCTTCAGGTGTGGGAAGGGGAATGGATTAAAGAACCATACATGATATTTGGATCCACTCATGATTTGTCAGTGTGTATTTATTTTTGATTTGTATTTCACACCTCACATATATATGGCATGACATAACTACAACTTTGGATCATTTTCATTTATTCGTGTTTTGGGATTATCTTGAAATGTTGATATTTATTGGTTATGTATTATTATGGTTAGTTTTTAGTATAATTTTCCTTTCATTTATTTATATATTCTATTCTGAAAATTTGATACTGATTTTATAGTCCCCTAATGATATCAATATATTATACCCTTCCTACTAGTCAACAACTGTTTGCATACATGGAAATGTGCCTTAGGTTACTTAAATACATGACTCGGGGCACTAGCATATGGCATATGGGTTCAGAAGTTAAGCAATATTACCATTTATATTATTAGTAGAAATTATGAATCCCATATATATTTATAATATAAAAAATATAATGTTTTACATGATCCCATAACCCATGTTTAGCATAGGTTTTGTAAACCCAACATCACTACAATTTAATATATATGTCATCTCCATGAATTATCTAAAAATTTTAATATGTAAAATATATAATTCCTGTCCATGTATATTTTTATTATAATTCATAGAAGGATTTTGATTTCAAATCTTTTCTAAAAGTGATAAATTTATAATATGATATCGAGTGATGCCCTTAACATTAACATTTACATACCTAATGACCATATAGAAAGCTCAAAGGCTAAAATAGTGTATTATGAATGCCTAAATATAAAATTTCTCATGGATAGAAACCGTTGAACCTGTCATTTAAATGATATATAAATAATACCCCATAAGAGATATAGTAATGATCAAAATAGAAAAATCCATGTGGTGTTTCTAATGTTTAGTGACATCTGACTCATGCAGTCTAACATGTAACCTGTGTGAGTGCTCAATATATTTTAATGTCTAAAATTATTATTCACGCTATCCTCACATCACAATCATTACTATTTTAATTCTTCTTACATGATTATAAAATGTGTACCTTATGTACTAGAGATTTATTTTCATAATTATTGTATTTAAATGAATGAGTAAAAAATAATAATAGAAGAATTAATTTTGTAAAAATAATGTAACATATGACATTTTAATTATGCCAAACCACCATCCCATTATTAGTATAGGGAACAATTTAAAACATATCATTCCTATACTGGATCCAATATCCTATGTATATAACACATTGATATCATACATTCATATCATGCTTCTTTTATGAATGTTGATAAGTTTTTGGATCCACTATATTGTTATTTATAATAGTATTAACAATTTAAACATCACCATTATCTACAATATCAGGAATGAGATAATATTTTATGAGGGTATATGTTGATTTCTAATGAGATCTGTGATCTTTATCTTGTGTAATTTCTATATTGTTATCACAAAAAATGTCAATGGGATAAAGAATACTAGGAAAAGAAACTACTTTTGGGATTAAATTTTAAATACATTCAACCAATTTTACTACTAATGATGAAATAATGTACACATATTCTATTTTAGAATAATTTATTGTTTCCTTATTTTATATTTTACAACTAACAACACACCCATTTTGAAAAAACATAAATCCCACTATGATTTAAATTATTCATTATTTTTTTAGAAACATGATTCATTATAACACCGTAAAACAAGTTTTTATTCACCAAAATATGTCAAAAAATACCCTTTGTTTTCTAAATTTACTTTAGGATATCTTTATAGCGATATAATTCTCTTTAAAAAGATTATATTGAAATCATCAAATCATGAACAGTCAATATGCTACATCTAGATGAATACATAATATAAAATACATGGTATCACCTATTTCAAATGAATATTGTAACACATTCATGTGTTTCTTTTATACGTTGGATGAATGAAATTGAGCCTCTAAAAGAATCTTACCAGGCATAATTAAAATATAACTTTTTTGAAAAGAATTAATTTTTATTCGATTCAAGATCATGATAATATATATACTTCTACAAAGTATGATAATCATTCTTGACCTGTCCTGATAGATTCTTAGACCCAAAATATATGATGATTTTCCTAATTCTATCATCAAGATTATTTTCCTATTCTAATCTATTACAAATAGTATATTAGTAATTTCTTTTAAAACATTAATTTCCCATAGACATATATTACAAGAACGTTAATAATTCTACCATTAATTGAATAATATATGTAAGGTTCATCATCATTATTTATGAAACAAATAACATTGATTACCTCATTAAAACAATATATCTAAATAAATGATATTTTCTTAATTAATTAAATATTAACATTCCAATTATATACATTTGAATGATTCATTGGACTAAAAAACCCCTCGGGAAGTTCATATCCACATCTTTGATTATATGTTCACCCAAAAACGATATTTTGACATTCATTTAATATATTTCATAAAATTTTAATAATTATATAGATAGTATTATCCTAATGTATTTAGACATCACAATTATTGAGAAATTTTATTCATAGTTAATTACATGAATTCTCTTAAAAATATTTAACACCAGTTGTGCATTATGAAATATTCTCTATTATTTATGCCTTCATCTTCATAATGTCTCATTTACACTCTATAAGTCTAGTCCCATTAGTTAAATCAACCTAATTTCAAGTATAGTTAGGCTATATAGATTCTATATAATCCTTAATGTTACATAGAAATTTCTTATATTTATAACATAGAATAGTTTATTCATAGTTAGTTATCTTATAATCAAAGCATATAACCAAACCATAAATTTTATTGTGAATTTCATAGCACATAGTAACATGATAAGTCATACAGAAAAATTTTATTTCATGCATATGTTTATTTATTTTTTCTTTAACAACCTGTTTTGGAACTAAGTAATCTATACTATGAAGTAAATGCTCTTATTGTTTTAGAAATAGTGAATTTTCTTATTCCCTGATACTTATTTTTCATATGAAAAAGAATAATTTTCCGTGAAAATATTATGTATCCCCATAATAATTTCCTTCTCATAGGGACCATAAAAATAATACCCACTTATTTCAATAAGATAACCAATAAATATACAATTATCAGATTTTGGTCATAATTTGGATGAATTAATACACTTAACCTATGATTCACCACCAAAAATACTTACTGATTCTATTTTTATACTAATAGTATTCCATATCTCATATGTAATATTTTGTAATTTATTAATTAGAACTTATTTTAGTAATAACAAGATAACTTATAGAGAACAACCTAGAAATGATAGGGATAAATTAGTGTGAATCATAATTAATCAAACCATATCCAATATGGTTTGATTTCTCCTTTTGGTAAAACTATTATATTTTGGTGTTCCTCATGTAGAGAGATTGGATATAATTCCATACATCTTTAGACGTTTATAAAACTATTGGATTGAATTTTTACCTCATTGATTAGATAAAATATCTTTAGTACTATTTTAATTATGATTATGTGCATCACTTTAGGACTCGTTAAATTTCTTAGAGGTTTTTTACTTGTTTCAGGTAATAAATGTATTCCCATACATAATATAGTCATTGAAAAATGTAATTAAGTATGGAAAACAACCATGATCTTGAACATTTAAAAATATATATAAATTTAAATTTACTATGTCTAATAAATCCTTTGATTTCTCTCTCCTACTCGATATAGTAGTGTGTTTAATATTAAATTTTATGAAATAATCATGTGAATCATATGATTCCAAATAAAATTAAAATAACAAACCACATTCATGGAGTCGTTGAATTATATTTTCATAAATATTACCCACGCAGTAAATATAAGGTTATAAAGGGTTGGAATCATTCAATTTGACCAACTTCTCATTAATACTAAAAATAATAATTTATAATATAATAATTATAAATCTTCCATCATATTTCCAACACTATAACATATTAACATTAAATAATTGGAGAAAAAACTATTCAGAGATAAAAAATAATACCACTTCTTATCATGATACGATATAGAAATCCAGATTATGCCTATGATAGGTAAATAATAGAAATTCTATAGGATAATAACTTATCATATAGGATAGGTTATCATATAAATATATTTTCATGATTATATAATATTTGACACATATAATATTCTGAGATAGAATTATCCCACCACCAACTCTCACTTACACTGTAACTATTTCACAAATATGGTAAATAAAAAATGTGTCCAATATGAATGAAAAAATTTACAAAAAAGAAAAACTTGTTTTAAAAGCCTTGATTCTATCCAGCTTCCCACACTATTCTATAAATTTCATGACATCCCTTACCTAGTTATATTTCATTATTTGATGAAATCTATTTTATTCATAAGATATTATTCAAGGAGGTATTAGTATAATAGAAGTAGTCAAAGAATTGTTTCTATATTTATTTTTCTAATTTTTCCCTCTCATTTTCTAGTATCCATTATAATGATAGATTAAGGTGGTGACCTATTTAGTTTATAATAAATAGTCTTTAATGAGTTAAATACCCCATTGAGAGTTTTTTTAATCTCATTAAAGTTATAATTCATAATTAACTAATTAAAAGATTCATATACATATTATTGTATCATGTTCAAAATTAGTTCAGTTTGGAATGGAAAACCCAACCTCTCCAAATTATGAACGTGCCTAATAATCTTATTTTTCTAAGTTGACAAGGGAATACTATTACCCATTCAATACTAAAATAGTTCCTTATATATTTCATAACCCTCAATCTTTTGTTTATTTTGAAAAATATGTTTCAAATTTTCAATCATATTCCACAAGTATACTAATTCAAACTTATTTTTTCATCTTTGAATTCACTGTTTTTACCATGATACATGAGATATCATTAGAATCTTCCTTATTCATAATTAATAATCATCATAATCTTTTGAAACACTGAAAACAAGTTAATTATGGATTTCATGACCTATATTATATAGCTTCTCCTATTTCTATTAGATTATCCTTAGTTGTTGATATCAATCAATGAAATCTTTTATATTTAGATGGGGATTTTCAAAGAGTTATCACAAAGAGATGTTTGAATTTGTGTTATTGGTTTCCATTTATCTACCCTTGAAATAATAGAATTTATATGTATTATTTATTTAAAAGTTTTTAACCTGAAATTTTATTGAATAAGTTTCACCAACAAAGCCCTCACTATGTATAGTTAACCATTATCTAAATATATCAATAGTTAAAATTGTTAGTCTATTTCTACTAAATAATTATTATTTTGGTAGGAAACACATTTCTAATGGAAATAAAATCCACCCTTTAATGGTTTTGTGGTGACTCACATTCACTATTAATTCGTCCCATGAATTTACCCAAAATTATTATTGTAGTTTCTGTCACTCATCAAGATCCTAGACAACTAAGACCCACATGACCATGGAGAGATGTTTTCCTCCCATCAACTTTTACAATATAGGTTATAACTGCTTAGAATTTAGATGAACCGCCATGTATGATATATTATGGTCTTCATGAATGTAAACATTGAAAGGATTACACAAGATATATATTTTTAATGGGTTTTTATTATTTTTGATCTCATCTTGTTCTATAAATGTATGTTTCCCAAGTATTTAATTAATTTATTTATTATTATTAACAAATTCATCTGATTAAAATCCATTAAAATATCTTATGTATCCTATGAATATTTATATTCATCCTATGTATATCACAAAACGTAATGAAATTTTTATTGATATATTAGTTACATGCACCCCAAAATTCACAAGGATGTGAAGTTAGAGTGAATACAGGACATTTGATCTAATGGTCAAACAGGTTGAGATAAATACTTCATATTCTACGCATCATCTTGAGTAAGTTTCTTCATGATAAACAAAAATATAATTAATTTAAATTTATCAAAATTAATCTTTTCATGTTTAATAAGTATTTTGATGGTTGGATTAAATAAAAATATTCCATTAATTAATGATAATAAGATAATAAATTTTATTCTATAAATAAATTTTATAATGCCAATCTCATAATGAGATTTGATTTCACTATACATGTTATCTATAACCTTGAATAGTAGGAAACTAATTTGAATTTTTAATTTAAAAGAAAAAATAAATTACTATAAGTGGAATAAAGGGATAAATTCAATTCAAAAGTATCGAATAAGGTGGTAGATTATTCCTTTATAATATTAAAACGTTTTTATTAATCATTATATTAAATAAATAATAATATATATAATTAATACACTAAATGCATTTAAGTATTCCACAATGTATTTTATAGTCAATATAATATTATGAAAAAAATTATTAAGTGATATTAAATATCATTGACTCTAATGAATTAAATTAAAACATATTCCAATGAAAATTCCTTTTATTAAAGGAAATAAATTTTTATTTAACACATTAATTATATTTTAAAAAATAATATTAAAAAAATATTAAAATTTAAATTTTTTAAAAATTATTAATATAGTTCAGCTCATTCAAAAATTAATGAAGTATAAATAACCAATAAGATTTAATTAATATTAGATTTTTGTTTTAATTACATAGACCCTTGATCAATAAAAAAACTAATTTAATAAATAAAACATGTAATGTAGGTAATAAATTAACACCCCATATATTTTATGTAAATTATAAAATTAAATAAATTTTTTAAAAAAAATTAATTTTTTTTATAAAACTCTTGTAACAAGGAGTTTGTGTGTTAGATTTGTTAAAAATCGCTAAATGTTGATAATTATGGTTGATTGTGAGATATTATTATAAAAACACTAGGTTTTGAGAATGATTGTTGATAGTAATTCATGGATGGTTTTGATTAACATATGGATAGTGTATAATAATTTATATAATATATATAGTTATAGAGGTTAACAATCTTAGAGGAATCATTGGTGATGTGATTCTTAGATATGGTATGCTAAAGGTATTTACTAACCATACTCAAAGGAAGATTTATTACATTATTTTGTAATGTCAAAAATCAAAGAGGCAATCGAGATTTCATCTGTGATAATAAATCTATCTAAGACAAGGTGAATATTCATTATTATGGTAAATATATTATTTGGAAGTGTGTGTGAATTCATGGAGATATTAGTACTTTTCATGAAGTATTTATATGAACATGACCTTACTTTATATGTTTTGTTAATTATTATCCCATGGTGCATCTAGAAGACACTTTAATTTGTTTAAAATTTGATTGTAGATGGTTTTCCTATTTATTTCAGTAAAAGACTTTTTTGTATATTAAATGAAATCATTATAACGTACATTTGAAGAAATGGTATACATTCCATTATTTAAAGCACTATGTATAACATGGTGATTCATTTATTAACATAAACATTAATATAGTGAACACTATTTCATATAAGAATCTATATTTAGATTAAAAAATACTTATATAAATTAGGAAGACCCAAAATGGGGGTTTTTAAAGCCATTTTGGACTATAGAAACGATTAATCAAAATAATGGAAGATGAATATTATATTTATTAAAAACATGGAAGACTTATATAATTTTAACTATATAAAGAAACTATATAGTTACCACATTATGGAGAAAGGTAATTTTTTATGTTGATATCTATAATGGAATAGAAAATGACATGCTGAGCCTGGTGGAATCTATTTCAAAGGGCATGTATCCTATGGATGTACTACACCATTGTGATAATGTTAACTTTTTTGTCTTTATTGATATATTTAAATTGAAAATTTAATGTTCATAATAATCAAGGGATTTGAATTTTAATAGGTTATGAAATATGTAGCAGGTTTCTAAGATAGAACCCCAAATGATCATTTAGAGGTGATTCTACATCAGGATGAACATGGGACTAATGAAATAAATGGAATCATGTAGAATTAAAATTTAGAGAAAATGTGATGTGATTTTTTGATTTTATTACAATGGAATAGGTTCATATAACAACACTAAAATCATGTGGGACACTTCACATAATAATGGAGTAGTGGGGAATACATTTTAATCTTAACTATATATCATATAGAATTTATGTTGGATGTTCCTATTTAATATTTATATGGTAGTTCTATACAAAATAGATATTGATTTAAAAATACAAGTTCATAAAATACATGGACTATCCATTTTAGAAGAAAAATAGATTATAGAATAAAAATAAATTATATTAATTATATATGGTCTTTTTCAATAAAGAAATATTTAAAAAATGTGATACAATTAAATTTATATATTCATTATTTAATGGAAACATAAGATAATTCATGTATAGTGTTGTGTTCATCTCATAGATTTTATCAATATTTTGTTGGTGTTACCGAAATCATTGATTTTAATATCTTATTGAGAAGTCAATATCATCATATTATTATGGAATACATAGACTCAACCCTTCATATTTAGGAATTGATATTATCTTATTTTAAAGAAGAAATGTGTTGTGAATTAGAGTATAATAAAGAATATTTTCTAGAATTGAAATTTTAAGGAATATTATAACCAAATTCAAATCATATAGATACCTTCTTATCTATGAATTATAAAATAAACCCATGAATATAGAAAAACATTTCCTTTACTAAAAATTGTTTGGAGAATAAAAAGAGGGAGAAGATATTAAATTGATAGTTATTCATTCCTAAATATTATAATGGTAGTTCACCCTAGGAAGGAGTGAAAATGAACTACAAGCATGAATCTGCTAGAAAATTATTGATATGGGATTTTGGTATATCTTTTCACTATGTGTGTATGATAATTCATTTATCCCATATTGGTGAACCAATTAGAGTATTTGTGTTTATGAGATTTAAATTCTTATATATGTTTTGGATATTTGATCAGATCAGTGATGAGAGAACTGTGATTGAATGGGTTCCTATTAAAGAGATATAAATTTATATATAATAATAGTGACTTCATAGAATAAAATATTTATTCTGTTTTCACATGTATTCAACCTCCCCTCCCCCTATTGGGGTGATAACATTTAGTTGGGTCACACAATGTGGATTCAGATTCATATGTCCTCATTTTAGGATCAGTCTATAAAATTAGTTTTAGATATATTACACATATGCATTTGATATGAGACCAATTATTATTAATTTACTATGTATGGTTCCAGGAATAAGGAGATTATTTTATTTCTATAGGATTTTTGTGAATTTAACATGAATTATATAATTCACGATGTTTACATGACTATGTACAATGAAATCTGAAATACTTCAGACTTGATTTAGTGACCAACACATACCACCAATATTTATTTAATATAAAAAAAATTAATAAATTTAAACATGATGAATAAAGAGAATTCACTATATAAGAATTTAGAAAATACTAATAGATAAAAAATCAAGAAACCACAATTATATTGAAAACTTAGGAATAAGTTTTCATGCATTCATCTAGATGAAAATAGAAATATACATCTCACTTCTAAAAACATTACATAAATAAAATAATTTAATTAAGTTCCATTGGACTCCATGTACCATAACAAAAATAAATAATGTAGTAATGTCTAATTATTTTGTGACCAGAATTAACTATTAGACCACATAAATCATCACCTTCCTTAAGCACAAGGCCTTTATAGAATTCAGTACACAGTATAAACCAAAACATAATTCATTGTAAATAATAAATAAAATTATATCATCATATTTATTTCATGTAAATCCATAAAAATAAAGGAGAAGAACATGCATCCAAACAATCAACCAGTCTTAGAAACATCTCAATCCATTGTGCCTAGATAACCAACAAGTAAGAGAAAAAATCAGGCTCACCCAATGATTCATCATGTAGTTAAATAAAAAACGACTCCATGAATACCAAAACTTCATCTAGGGATCCACATACCGATAATAATATATGTTAGGGATGTACCAAATAATATAATTACATCATCCAATTTGTTTTCTCCATGTACACGCACTGTCAAGGTAGGTGTACAAAAATTATGATTTATATCAAGTTAAATTTAAACCCTAACAAACATATTATCTCTAATAATTATATAATCATCCAAAAATATCTCTTTTTTATGAAAATTTATAATGGTTTTCTCCCATTTTCATAAATATTGGGGTATAATTCCTTTTTATGGAACTCCATAATAACGTAGGTGTAATTGTTATGCTTAACGAAATCATTTTGATCCTATTCATCCAAGGAAGAGGTGGAATCCTCGTCATCAAAGTATGATGATTGATCCTTACCAACATCAGGATAAAGAGTGATAGCATATTTATCAAATAGAATCCCTGATAATAGGTAAAATGTAGTTCCCTCCAACATAGAGTACTCTATATGTTTCCAGGTCTTCATAGATTCTAGAGTAATAAGGTTATCCGGGTCAAAAATTGGATTCTTAACTTTTTATCACATTAGTGAAGGTGGTATTATTAAATTTGTAAAACCAGATCAAGCTCATCATGGCTATATTTTATAGACTTAGATTGGGCCTCATGTAGTTCCTTATGAATGGAAGGAGAAACATATGAGGTAAAAAAATGGGTTGAGTGTTAGTGACAACATCCAAAAAACATGAGAACGAATCATCATTAAGACTAGATAGTTGAGGATATTTATAAAGGTCATCTATAATAATATTTTATGTCATATAAATTGGTTACTCTTTATCCATATCCTAAAATATGGGTTGAGTATTAATCCATAATCTCCTGAGGTGGTTGGGAATCCATATGTCCAATTAGTGCCACATTATTTCCTATGTTTCTCTCATCATGATCATTATTGTCCCCATGATCAAGATTTAATTTACCCTTTTTACAAGTAATGACTTAATATGGGTAAGAGGTCATATAATGGTTGTTCTGTTACCACAGTATTTTATGGAATGGCCCATTTTGTGACAATTGTTGCAGTAGGATGGTATATTTTCATAAGATACATATTTGTAAAATTCTATATTTCTGTTTTCAATAAAAATTTGGTATTGATGAAGTTTAGATATATCAATTTCAGTTAAAACCCTCAAAACTAAATGTGTTGAATGATTTTTATGGGAAATTCTAATTTTAGTATTTGTAAAATTATGTTGATTATTGTAAATAATGACACATGTTTGAACAGGTATAGATGAACTCCAAGAAATCCTAACCAAATTAGGATAATGGGGGGTTCAATGTCAAGATCCAAATATATAGTCCAATTTATATCTTCAATATGGATCTTTATAAACCCTTCCTATAAACATCTAAAAATGAGAATAAACTTTTTCCGAATAAAAATGAATGATAACATTCATAAAGATCAATAATCTTATGTGAAACCCTATGAACCTAATGGATTCGTCTGACATTCTTCAGTAGTTAAAATAATTTTTATGCTTAAAATTTTTACCACTAACCATGAATCATATATTCAAGGAAATAAGGTGTAACTCATTCATTGAAAATTATATTGCAGAGTAACCATGACACTGAAATGATTTTGGTTCAATGTGAATATAACCCTTCAAAATTCTAATAGGATCCTTTAGCCCAACATCTCCATTGATAAAAACATCCACAAAATGAATAATCATCATTGTTAGGATTTTGTGAGTGATCACTCAGAGATTCCCTCTCCATTACCCATAACATCCTGAATTTTTATACCCATGAAGAATGAAATAAATACATATATAGAGATAAAAATAATCTTGTAAATATCATTATCCAATAAATTATACCTAAAAATCCCATTGTGTTACATTCATTGATATGTGGAATTCATTGGAAGTTATTTTTTGATAAATTATTATAAAAAAAATAGACTAAGGTATCATCCTAAAAGGACAAGGAATATTTCCATATTTTAAAGGGATAAAATAAGTTTAATTGGAATAAGACTCCAAAAAATAGGGATATAAACATTGAGGTATGTGTGGATAATATTTTTGTTTATTCTATGGATAAAAATATTGACTAAGAGTTATGTTAATCTAGTTATTCATATTCCCATGTAAAGACTGATGTGGAATGTGAATCTATGGAAGAAGTGGAAATGGTAACAAGTAATTGATAAGGATGATCATTGTGAAGTATCCAAGATGAGATATAATCTCTATATGTATTGTTGGATCAATTGAATACTATAAATAAATTGGAATATACATTTATCTAATGTAATTCACAGGATAATAGAAGATTGAGGCAATTGGAGGTTTCCTTTAATGAAGATATTATGATTATGGGTGAAAAAATGCAGTTTCAAAGAAAGAAACTTGATGAAAATTCCCAAGATGTGGAAAAATAAATAAAAATAGAGAAAAAATAAAAATCAGGTATTATCCATATCAAATACAATGTGATTAGAGTATTAAATATGTAATGGAATATATCTCATGTCAGGCGAGGACATTTTGTCAACTAAAAGAGAAGTATAAATGTATCACGTAATTTGAAATAATGTTAACATCCTAAAATATGATAATGGAGATCCCTATAAATTAATCCACAACAACTGGCATGATCGTGTGTGAGAATATGAGATCACTAGGTATGAAAAAGGTTCCTAAAAAATCTGGTAGTAAATTCACTCGTGGAAATGTAGATATGAGGTTATAATATTATAGAATGATAGGATACATCATCAGTGTATGTTTTGAATCCCAAGGGATTAAAGGAGGGATAAAATCTATGTGAATGTAATACTAACTAAGATGGAATCACATGGGTAATAATTTTATAGGGTGATGATTTAATTTTGATTACTATCATAATATGGAATGAAATTATTCCGTCAGGGGGTCTAAAGTTGTCATAAAAAAATTATTCCTATGAAAAATGTAAATAATTCTTCCATTGAATGAAAATGTGTTGTTTTAGAAAGAAAATATCATTTTGGAAAAAATTATATTGTATCTAAATGAATTATACACAAAAAACCTATAAAGTATTTATCATAGAAGAATTTTCATAATGAATGAAATAAAATATGAATGGAAAAGAAATAAAATGCTCCAACTATGATAAATGTTGATGGGAATTTAAATAATGATTCATCAAGGATGATAATGTCTTAGATGACTATAATAGAAACTCAAGAGGAGATATATAACAAATTCTTATATTGTCTCATGAATTATACAATATGGGATGAGGTTAGGTTTTTTGGAAGATCCCTTCTTTTAAAGAGGAAACGTGATGAGTGATAAGGATGATCCAAATAAGAAATATGAAAAAAAAAGTATTTTTTAAAAAATATATTTGAATCACATACCAAATAAGATGTTAATTCTCATGTTAATATCTATAATGATGTTTTTACAAGTGGTGTTACACAAAGTATAACCACTAAAAGGCTTGGGTGGTTGTTTAAATAAAAGGTTTTTTCAACAAGACCGACTAAATTATTCTACCTGGGAATGTTTAAAAGTAAATCTATCTTTATATATCTTAGGTTTGGACTAATTTAAGTATAAATTTTAGATACTATAAATTGGGTATTAATGCGTGGAAAATTTATGCATGAAATTAGTGAGGTCATCAAAATTTTAGCCTTTAATTGGTATCCATTTGAAATAAAAAAATCAATTGGTATCAAGAAAAAATATAAATTAATAAGTGATATCAAGAAGCTACTATAAATGGAAAATTAATATCCTATTATACATTATTAAATGATGAATTTTTTTGTGGGAATAATCCTGATTTGGAGTAAAACAGTTTTAAAAACCATATTTCAGTTTTCTAAATGCTATAAGGATAATTTTTTAATTCAATTTTTGTTTTAAAAAATTACAAATTAGTAAAAATCTAGGAAAATTTTTTACTTATAGGTAGATTAACAACATCATTCTTAGAGGAATACATGTTCAATTTTTTTATACAATATTTGAGCATCATATAGTTTTTCACTATACTAATAGTTAATGAAAACAATTTGAGTTTCTTACAAGTGTTATCCCTATGATAATGTTTTTCTCAACATTTATTTACCAGATATGATGAAATTAATTGGGGTTCATTGATAATAATTTGAGGGTTGATTAGAATATTCATTTATAGAAGAATCCTTATGAATAAAATAAGATCATGGATATCATGCGGTATCACAGTTTTATTATGAACAAGTGGTATTCATTTCTTAAAAATGTTTTATGACTCACAAAATTTGTTCTTTACTACTTATTCACTAATTATCATATGTTATCATGATTAAGATCATGTGTAAAATTATGGTAAGTAATTAAAATTTTATGTTTCTTAAATTATCTAAAGTCATTGACATAGAAAACATTAATTTTTTTGATTTAGATAGTCATTTCCTACACTGATTTTTAACCTATAAGTCTTATAATATTTCTTTATGATTCATTAGCAAGTGTTAAATTCACTCACATAAAGGGTGATAAATAATTATTGGGGTATGAGGTTTAATCAATTTGTATAGTTTTTAAAACCATTTATATATCTCATAATTACCATGTAATACACTTATATTTTATGAAATTTTTTCTTCAATAAAATTTAATTTTTTTTATAGCCTATGTTATACACAACAATGAGTTTAAATGAACAGTGAAATACTATTAAAATATTTTTATATAATGTGATAGTTATCACCCAGTTGTTCGATCAGTGGGTATGAATATGAATAACTAAATTATGAAAAACATATGGCTAACATTTGTATAAAATTAATTCTTTGATATTATATTAATAATAAATTAAATTAATACGAATAAAAAATAATGGAGATGTTTCCCTAAAAACAATTTTTTGTGCAATGTGTGTTTATATTAAAAATAAAATTGATCACTCTTAGTGAATTATTTAAATTATATATATATATTATCTAAAATAATATTTTTATTATTAATCAAAACATTTCTAGGAATATTATAAGAATAAATCTAGTTTTATGGTTAAAACACATATTTTTTTCTAAAAAGAATATTTACCGCCTATTCAAACGTAGTGTATTTTTTTACAATTATAAAAATTTTAAACAAAATTTGACTTTTTTTCAAATAAAAATTTCAAAATTACCATTTGTTTAATTTTTGGAATTTTTTTGTAAATGTTAGTTTTTTATGAATAGTGAAAATAATTATTTTTATTAAAAAATGCATTTTCATTTAAAAATTTATGAAGTTACATTTTCTTTTGAAATTTTCTTAAAATTAATGACAGTAAAATAAAATTATTATTAATTTAATATAGTTTTTTCAAATAAATTTTTTTTTTAATTTTTAAATATGAACTTTTTATACTTTAGAAAACTTTTTCTTTGGAAAACTAGTTTTAATTGTACTTACGGGTTTATTTATAAATTTTATTCATTATGATATTTCTAGGGAAATTATTAAAATGGATTCCATATTTTAAATGATAATAATTAACAATATTTATTAAGTTAAAAATATATTTTTTCATAGTGAATAGAAACAATAGTAAGAATATTTTATCGTGGTCAAGGAAAACACAAGGTTTCTTGGGAGATAAACCAATCGATAAGGATATGTTTTTAAATTAATCAAGTATAAATCATATTATATTGATTTATTTTGACCTTATCACAATACTATTTTTAATATCTTTCCATTTGGAATCATTTTTCTTAAAAATGAATACATTATATTTTATTATTTTATGAAAAACCCATGTGGAACCCCTCCCCATTTATCAAAGAACACATAACCTCCTCAATATTATTCGATATCCATTTTATTTTAGACACACATGTCCAAAAACCATTCCATTCATATTTACCCATAAATTATAGTCCATTTTTTATCAAAAATACCTCTTATGAAGTATTTAGGTGTAAACCTAAAGTGATTATCCTAAGAAGATGTATCATTCCTAATGGAGTGATTTAATTATATTCCATCATGTACATCAATAAAATATTATTAATCTGTTACAAAATAAAAAAAAGTAACTTCTATATACTGAGATGTTATTATATTAATGTAATAACTTGTATCCATCTCCTCTACCATCAAATATGTAACAAAATAGTCAATCATGTGTACAGAAGACTGCTGCCTCAATAACTGATGTTATTAAATTTCTATCACCACTTCACATGGCTATATATAGTGATGAATTTAATATATATATATATATATATATATATGATCCTTATTATACAATTATTATTCTATAATTATAGTATCAAATATAATTTCTTACATTTCAATTCGTTAAAAAAAATAATGTTTCTTGTGAGTACTTGTGGACTAATGCCTCCACAGATTGATGTTATCTGTATTTTATTTAGATTTTAAATATATTTTAATAAGGATGTATCTTATAAATATATATATTTTAGATTATATAATAATAATTCTATAATGGTTAATTATTATTTACCATTCTTTTGTTTCATCTATTGTAAAATGAAAATGGCATTCATGCATGCGTATGATATACAGCCACCATGAATAGTCTGATTCATTTTTTATCTATAAAATTTATGGATGAATTAAAATTTGTATAAAAATAATACATATGATATTAATACCATTTTTAATATTCTAAATTTTATGAAAATTGGATCAAATTACTGAAACCAAAACTACCAAACGAAAACATGCATTAAAAACGAAGCAGTTATCACCAGAAACAGTTATTTCAATAAATGGATTTTAATAAATTGATATTAAAAGATTATAAATAAATAATATATGGTGATATATAAATTATTATTTTTCATTAATATATTTATAATAAACCAATATTTATTATATAGGGGGTTCAATCACATACGATGGATGTGGGACTTGAGGTAAGAGATTTTCATCTCACTTTTATGTCTAAGAGGTATATGAAATATTAACAAATTTCATATCATATATGGTTTATATAATACCCATGAATTCATTTTATGCTTATTATTATGAAATTTATAGGTATTTACATATACATATAAGTTTATTTCTTCCATTTGTCATATAATTCAAAAGCTACCAAAGGTTTAAGGTATATATTTGGTAATCTCATTGTTTATTGGGATAGTTTTGATTATACATAAGATAATGAATTTTATTGATATATCTCATGAAAATATCTATAATTACATTATCTTGTTTTCATTTTATGTAATTATATGTTTTTATTTCCTTTTTTATATGTACTTATTATTATAAAATAATATTTTAGAAAAACATTTCATTAAATATCTCTTCATTTGAAAATCATTTCTCTTTTGTGTCCATGATTTCTATAAATTATTTAAATAACATTTTAACTATTCTAATATGAATAATTTATGTAATTTTTAACTATGTATTATTTTTTTTTAAATGGTTGAAAATAAATTTTCTTATTATTTTTCAAGTGATGTACATTGGACTTTCAATAAAAATGTGAAAGAAATAATTACTTTCACATACACAACATGAAAGGAATTTTCTTCCATCATGACCACACAATTATTGGAATCTTAAATTAGTAGTTTCAAAATTTATATTCAAAGAAAACTATATCCTTAATATTTTAGAAATTTTTAGCTTTTAAATATGTTATTTTAAATAAACATTTTATTTTCCTCAATAAATGATACAATAGATATTTTAAAGTCAATTTTCATATAAGATAGAATAATTTGATTTTACATATGTTATTACAGAGTATTTGATTCAATGATACCATCCTTATTATTTATATGGATGGTTTATGATTACTATGAAGATATTTTTATGAACCCATTTCTTTTAAAAAGGTTGAGCTGTGATGAAATGAAGAAATATTTATGAAACTCATTTATTATTCATGGGTAATGCTATGATTAAAAATTTATGAAACATATTTACTTTTTATTAGTTATGATATGATTAATGGTTTTTGATCTTATAGAAAAAATATATATGATTATCATTAAGTAATTGGTGGGGAAAAAATTTTATCCCTCATATTCATTGGGTAAAGATGAATATATCATGAGATAAACATAGAAAGAATGCGATGATAACCAAGTTCAATAAAGGAATATATCAGTTATGATAGTATTGATAGTGAAACATGACTATTATAATGGGTTGTGTTGTAAAAAAATTCCACTATCATATCCTTGGAATTAATCTTTTACTACTGAGGAAATTATTTTCTATTCAAAAATGTATCCCACCAATCATTGTTTTATTCCAATTATATTCTCTCACATATAGTGTGATTTCATTTAATTATGATTCATATTTATTGATGCATAATATTTATTCCATGTGTCAATATTAGGATATTTATATGCTGGGTATGGTTTTTAAAAGTCAATATCTTATTATCATATCTTTATTTTTATGTTGTGATTATGTTTTCATTTACATCTCCCTTGTTTATCCTTGCTGATAGTCTAATATCACCCTTTTATTATGTTTTCTATTCCCTGTTATGAAGAAAGTAATTAGGTATGTTTTTTCATGTAATGATTTTAGTTTTGAATTACATAGTGGAAGGTGTGGTAAATATATGAGGAACATGTTTCTTATGTTTACATGTTTTCAATGAAACTAGAACTATATGATTCTAGAATGTGTTTTTCTTATTTAATGAATGTTAATATTTTAATATGTGATATATATATATATATGAAAATTATGGTCTCAATAGTTGTTATCATAAATGGTTCTAGTGACCTATGTAAACTGGGATGTAAAAACATTGGTAATATCCCTAGGTATATGTTTATGTGTAGGATAACATCTTAATGTTTTGGAAATGATCATGGATGACCTATGTTAAACCTATGGTTTCATATATTTTTAAGAAGGTGTCTTGAAATAGACACCATATATATTATTTTTCATGAAAATGTGTCTCCAAAAAATGATTATTAGTGCACACACTATGATTTTTCTTTTAATCAATGGATTGAACCTAAAGGAATCGTGTAAATGCTAAATGTGATGGAAAATGAAATTATTTTTCATCTTAATCAATAAAATCATATGGAACCTAGGATTAAAGATATAATTTTTATGATAAAACAACATTATCAATCCTTGAATCATGTTGATCATCCAAAAGATAAAAGGAGGGATAAATGTTCTATTAAGCCATTAATAATAAAATGTCTACCATCCTTTAGTGGGTATTCTGATCCACTAGTTTCTGAAAAATGGATTGGTACCACTGAAAATATATTTTACATTCTCCATTATTTGGATAAAAAAAATTAAATTTGGCTAGCTAAAATTTAGAAGGTGAATTAGATAAATGGTGGACTCTTATCAATAATGTCAAGAAATAGGAATAAATTGACTTTATGGAGATGGATGAGATCAAGATCTTATTTTTTTAGTATGTACATTGCACATATTTTTCATATGAAAATGAAGAATAAATTCAAAGTGTTAAATTAGAGAGATGAGAAATTTGTTGGTACATATGATACAAATTACACAGGAATCATGAAGTATACTTATAGTATTATTATCCCACCTGAGTGTAAGGCCGGTCAATTCTTCAAAGGATGAGAAAACTATCGAAATTAGATTTTCATTTAGGTAATTAAGTATCTATCAATAACTTATTTTATGTGATATCAAGGTGGAACTGGATAATATAGTTACCCATAAATCACTTGGTTTTGATAAGAAAATAAATATGGAATTCATTGGAAATTATAAAAACATATAGACAAGAAGATGAGATTTAATTTTTGCTCAATATGTGGGAGGAAACATTGTGGATAGTATAGTAAGAGGAAAATTAATTATTTTAAGAGTGTAAAGGATGTTCATTAGGTAGTTGAATATCAATTTCATGGGAATAATTTAGCTAACGATGATAATAGAGAGAAATCTACACAGAATACACCACCCACACTCCCATGTTTCATATTCATGGAGTGTAAAAAATAAGAAAATCAATGATGAAATATATTCTTTAGGGATAATGATCAATTTTCTTAACCTCTTAAGAAAATATTTTAATGGAAATATCATGAAATCAATATTCTTTAAGAGGGGTTCGAAAATATCATGGTGAAATGTACACTTAGAATTCACTCTATAACTACTAATATCTTATTTAATGTTTTATATACCAATTTATTTATATATGAATAATTTGATAATGTTATAAAAAAAACCAACCCATTTACTTGATATTTAATTATCTATGAAAACCCTTAATGGTATGATTATTATTTCTCAAGTCTATAATTATTATTTGGTTTAAGTTTATGGGAATGTTCTTCCAAAAAATTGTCTTATTCTCCCTAGGATTTAATTTTATGTTTATAATAATAATGGATTACCTTTCTCAACATAAATACAATATAAATTTCCTTGAAATGTATTCCACATTTTATATTCTAAACCATCCTCTGATTTCCTATTAGTGAGACAATAAATATGAACTTTTAATGGAAATTCCGTCCTTTTAATGAGTATTTATATCTTATCAATGTGAGTGTTTATGATAGATTTTTTTGGGAAAACTCAACCTTAATATATTATTATTTTAGGTTATTTTCATATGTTTTTTCAAAACAGTTTCTTAAACATCCAAAAAATTATGAAGTGTTGTTTTCCATTGAACACATACCTAGTGTAATTCCAGTTCAAAAGAATCCATATAGAATGGTCTCGATTATGTTGTTGTAATCAAAGAAGAAACATTAGAATAATCTTTAAAATGGATTTATTCAACCATTTTTGTGCAATTTGGGTGCACATGTTCTTTTTTAAGAAGAAATTTCGAACAATGAGACTCTACATTGAATATTAGGAACCAAAAGATTTATAATCAATAATAGTAATCATATACCCAATATTAAGGACTTCTTTGATAAAATGCATAGAAATCAATAATTTTTCAGGATTTACCTTCATTGTATATTTCATAAATTGTGGCACATAAAGGAAAATAAAAATAAGAAATCATTCCATACAAGGAATATAGACTATGAATTTATAAGGATTCAATTTGTTCTTATTAATGAACCTATTATATTTATGGATTTAAGGAATAGATTCGTTTGATTATACATTGATCTGATTGAGGTAATGTTTGTAGAAGATGTTCTTACATATTCATATAGACAATAATAGCATGAAGATCACTTGGAAAAAAATTGAGGACCCTTAGGAAAGAGAATGTGTATGAAAATTCTTACAAGAGAAATTTTATCAATAAAATGTTTCAATTTAGGTTTATATAATATCAAGAGAGGTTTTATTAATAGATCCATTAAAGGATGATGTTGTTGAATTTTATGCCAGAATAACCACTAAGACTATGATCCTTAATTTCCCTGGTTTTTATGGATTTTTTTAATGATTTTTGGAGAATTTCACATTAATCTCTAATATTATCACCATGTTATCTAAGAAGAAAGAGAAGTTCATTTTGAAAGATGAAACTGAATAAAATCTCAATGAAATAAAGATAATCTTAATGTGTGCACCTATTATTACACTGCCCTACAATCAATAAGGGTTTGGGGTCCTTTTTGACACATCAAATATGGTACTGGGAAGGATTATCATATAGAATGAAAAGATTGTTTCCTATTCCTCATTACAATTGAAAGATCATTATTAAAATTATCCAAATCTTGATTTGGAGTTAGAAATAGTAATATTATCATTAAATAAAAGTAAAAATTATATATATTGAGAACATTTGTCGTATATATACGGATCATAAATTTATATTGTATATATTCACATATAAATATTTGAAAATTCTTTATAGAAGATGGTTGAAAGATATTAAAAATTATTAATTATCAATACATTAAAAACATAGTGACAAAAAAAGGTGACTGATTCTTTGAGTCAAAATAATCATATTATTTTTTCTATGATGAGGATAAAAAATACCCTTTATTGTATATTTTAAAAGGATTAGCATTTATTTCTTGAAGGAAGAGCATAATTTTTTTTATTAAATGAGTGTTCAACCATCTATCAATGTTAGGATTAAAAATATACAAAAATAATATGTAACTACATAAATTAGTATAAAATGGACCTCAATATTGATTGTGATGGAATGATAAGTCTTGGGGACCATGAATTTGTTCTACCCAAACCATATTTAAAGAAGGAAGCGTTGGATGCCGCTCATAGTTTATCATTCTCTATTCATCCTTGAAGTATTCAAATGCATATATATTTGAATGAGTAATATTAGTGGGACAACACAAAGAGAGATATTATGTAGTATGTATCTCGATGCTTAGTATGTCATCAAGTTAAAGATGAGTGACAAAAGACTAAATGAATATTAGAATCATTACCCTTACCATATTGGAAATTAGAACAAATCACAATGGATTTGTTCATTTTACACCCCAAAATATCTAAGGGACCTAATGGTATTTTGGATATATTTGATCACCGTACAAATATTGTACACTTAATTTAGATTCGGTAATATTTCTCTTTATACCAATATATTAGGATATACATTATGAATTTGGTTTGGTTTCATAGAGTACCACATTGTATTTTATGTGACATGGATCTTAGGATTTTCATAATGTTCTAGTGAAGTCTTCACTAATCTCATGATACAATGTTGTGTTTCAGCATTATGTATCATCCTCATAAATATGGTATGTCTGATAGAACCACTAATACTCTATAAAAGTTTTTGAGATATTTTTATCTAGAATTAAAAGGTGATTAGTATGAACATCACCCACTTGTCATGTTTTCTTACAATAATAGATTTCAATCAAGAATTCAGATGTCTCCTTATGAAGTACTATATGAAAGAAAGTGTAAAGATAGAATGTGATGGAAAGAATTTGGGTAATGAAATCTATTAGGACCTGAGTTACATGATGAAAAAATATATAATGTCAGATTAATTCCATAATACATAAGCGTAGGAAAAAGTCAACTAAAAATATATTCAAATAATCATAATTGAGATTATGAGTTTGATGTTGGTTTGAAGGTTTTCATGAAATTTTCTCTATTAAATAATGTAATGATATTTATGATGATGGTAATGATGATCCCAACATATATTCCCTACTTAAATATTCTAGATTTAGTGGTGATATTTTCAAATTTCTTGGATCTTCTTATGAATCTCAATTAAGTTCACTATGCCTTCCTTGTATATCACTTAAAGAAGTATATAATAGACACTTCACATGTAATATACTCATAGGATATACCATTAGATAAATCTCTCTCTTTTAAAGAATAATAAATAGATATTATGTATTAAAGAGATATTTTTCTATGAGACAAGAACTCTCCCCGGGTTAATTTTTTTTGGTGAAACCATCAACCAGAGGAACATTCATGGGATCCTAAGGATAGGATGAGGCATAAGTTTTATCAGTTTATTTTATTAGAGTGATGGACTTTTTAGGGTGAAATTATTTTTAATGAGAGTATAATTTAACACTATAACAACCCAAGATTTTCATAAAGTAATATAACATCATTGTAGATTAATATTAATAAATTTTCATAAACATAATCCTGGGGACCATAATAGTTCATTTTCTTTTGATACCTATAACACATTATTCTAATTTGTTAAAGGATCTTCAACAACTCCCATTAACATCTTCCACGTTAGTACTCTTACTTAAAGAATTTCATTATTACCTATGGAACGAAAACATAAGAAACGAGTTCCATAATAATCTCAGTAAATGGAAACATGAAATATTTCAATTTAATATATTATTAAATCATAAAATAAGATATATGGGTATTTTAACATGAATATAACAAAAAATATTATAACCAACGTGTAATGGATCAAAAACACAAGTTATATCATAAAACATTAACATGAACTATAATAATGAAACTTCATTATTACTATTTTCTAAACCATATGTTCGAGTCATGAGTGTGTGTGGAATCATCATAATTATATAAAACAATTTCATATGTCATTTATAACTACCAATACTCATGGATTTGGCCTTATCACCTATTTTCCTTAATGGATCAAGCACACTGATTTGTTTCCCATCATTGATCAAGCACAACGACTTGTATAACTTAAATATACCATAAGATATAATTCATTAACAAATTAATTAGAGGAATATTTATTTCTTATCCATTATTTAATGAAAAATATACATAGGTTTTCCACATGACCATAAATCAGTCTTCACATAAAAACCCAAGAAAAATACATGAGTTTCATAAAAATCATTTAATCATACATAACCCATGAAAACTAAATGGGATTCATAACTATCATTCCATTAAAAATGTAAAACATTCATAGAAATATTAATAATATTATCCTTGGTTCATATCCAAAATAATTCACAAGTAACATCTCATAGTTTCATTTATATTGAAAAAATATTTTTGAAATATTACATGATATAATTTTGGGAAAAATTTCCTTTTCTTTTAGTAGATAATTTTATTAAAGAGCTAAGAACTATAAATGAAAAATTCTTTACAAATGAACATTTAATATAATGATTTAATCCTCAAATAATTATGTAATCATAATGGTGGAGAAATATTTTTATTTTATTTATGTTAAATAAACATTCCTTGCGTACTTTTTCTGGAAAATTCATAACGTACATCATTATGAAAATCACAATAATATTTGTTTTAAACCATTTATTAAAAAGTAAAACATTGGTAAAAATAACATCAAATATTAATATTATAATATTAAATTTACTTTTTAAATCATTTTTATAAATCATGGATGCATAAGATAAATATTTAATAATGGTGATTTTAAACAAAATAATCACAAATATTGATGAGATTGTTAAATAAACTTCTAAATATCTATATTCTAAAGAATAGTATTCCCTGTATAAGAAATAAAATTATATGGATATGAAAATACCATAATATTCAGAATAAGACTCATAAAATACATTCATGGGTAGTGTATATGCCACGTCGGATAAATAAGTAATGTATTAGGCATGTGTCCCCAAAAATAAAAGTGAGAAAAAAATCCCTTTCGTTGTGTCTTAAATATCCTCTTATACGTGAGAATCTAATGTATAATAAATATAAGATTAATATAAATATATTAAATAAATTTATTCAATTATTTAATACCATATATGACTTACTTATGGCCTTCTATTTCCTATTTATTAACAATTTCTTGTTATTGTTTCATTTTTGGGTAATAAACATTTTTTCTCCTAATGTTATGATATGTTTTATTTTCGGCCCTCTTAATTATATAATTATTTAAAAATATCCCCAATTATAACCAAAACATAGATATAATATATATTATTTGTATGAATATTTATAATAATATATAAAATATGTAAATGAAATACACTATTTTGGAAGATAATTGGGTGTACGATCCAATTAACGCTATTTTCATTTTCATATCATATTAAATGAATTAAAAGGTTATTATATATTATCATTATAAAATAATTTTTATGTTATATATATCATATATATTCATAAAAATCATCTTTATTACCATCCATGTGAAATATAATTGAAAAACTAATCAAATCTCATTGTGGATATGGTAATCCATACGCATGCACGAGCGACCAAGAAATTTCCCAAAATATTAGGTGGTAAAAATGTATATATGATATTATATTTTAGAAAGTAAAATTATTTTATAAATATCATATAAAATCATTAAACCCATCATAATTTCTACTCATAAAATGTGGATTTGGAAAATTAATTTTATTTCTACATGGAGATGGTAAGCCATACATACACACGAGTGATACTTTCATTTCATGTTCGATAAAAAGGGGGTTGTATAATGTTGTGTTAAAAATAATCATATCATTTAATAGTATTTAGGATGTTCAACTTTTTACATTATCACATATTTAATATATTTATAGGATGTATTGAAGGGTATAAATAGAGAGTGATCACCTCTTCTTCAAAACGTTTTCTTTAGATATCCTCTAAAAGACTATAGAGTTTGTCTATTGGGATGACGAGAACATCTAGAATGGGGATAGTTAAGTGTAAAAGATAATTTTACATTGAATGGTCTAGCTCGAAGACTAAAATTGTTGAAATTATATGAGGGTGGAGTTTTCCTTTTATATTGAAATTGAGAGGAACTTTTGGAATCACGAAAAATATTAATTTATAATAAGTTAAATCTAAAAAAATACATACAAAAAGAAAATTTATTCGAATCTATGATGATATAGGGCAGTAATATGATTATAGAATATATTTTAGACAACTTATGGTATTATTTGTAACTTTATCATTTTGATTAACCATTAGTTAACCTATAATAATTTTAATAATGGTGACAACATTTTCAATGTCAAAAATAGGATATTTTTTACTTATAAGGCGTAAACTGATCCAAAAATTAGAACTTTATGATATATAATGCCAAAATATATCCTATTTTCCATTATTTATAAATTTTAAATAATTTAATAAATTATTATTTTCATAAAGTATCATTAGTGTCAATTTTGAGAGTATTCATTACATTAGCCTCCAGAAAATCATAATTTCAAGTTCATTTCTAACAAATTCAATTAAAACACTAATAATATTTTATATTAACCTATACAATTTGTGAAGAAAAAAAATAATTCAAAATTGAACTTATTTTCTTATTTATAATTTCATTAAATTGATTTTTTAATTAATAGAAAAATTATTTCATCATCTTTGTCTAATTATATATAATATTTATTTCTTCGATAAAAAAATAAATTTAAAATATATGAGGTAGAAAAATACGTTATATTTAAATATACTATTCATAGTTGAGAATATCTTATAATTGACAATGTATTATAAATATTATACTTATTATAAGTATGAGTGTGACATTTTGATACTCTGTTTTATTTTAATAATATACAAGTCATTATAACATAAAAGTGATAGTTAAAGTATTCAATTTATATTCTTATAGGTTAGGGGACGAAATAAATTCTTCCAATAAAATTTATGGAATTTCTAGAAACTTTTTATAATTTTTATAATATTATTTTTACGCTCAATTTACCCGAATTACCCTTCATTGTAGTCCGAAAAAATATAAATGTTATTATTCATATTGTTCAAACATAAAATTGTTTAAATTAAAAAAAATTGGACATTTTCATATAAAAATTTTAACCCATTTTAACAATTTCAATTCACATAATTATTATAAAATATTTAAAAATTAATTTTCATGGCAGGATCAAACTATAGGTTTCTTAATGTAATAATATTCAAAAGATTGGAATGTTTTTCTATACAATTTTAATGTCAAGTTAATTACAATGAACTAAATTGGATTAAAAGATTAATTATTCAAATAATTATAATTTAAAATCAATGAAAATTATAATTTAACACAATAAATATTTAAATGAAAAAAAAATCCATTAGAATTCATTATTTTAACTATTCATAAAAACATGAAACTTCTATAAAAAATAAAAAAAATAAAACCAATGTATATTTTGATATTAATATTTAAAAAAATGTTTATTTTTTAAAATAAAATTTATAAAATTTGAAAAAACTATATTTAAAACATGTTCTTTATCAAAAGGTGGAAAATATTCTTTTTTTTAAATACTTCTTCATGAGAAAAATTATATTTGTTCTTAATACATGTTTACATAACATATAATATGGACATTAAAAATTATATTGAATATTATATATATATATATAATTAATATAATCCAACATGAGTTATTTTTTTATTTTATTAGATTAAAACAAACCTGTTCACATTTAAATGGTTTTTTCAGTAAAACATTTTTTTATTTTAAAAAAGATTTTATTTTCATTTATAATTAATTTGCCTCTAAATAGTTAATTATATATACACATGACAACCATTTTTTATGATTTAGTTAATCATTTTCATACCAACCATTTCAACTACTAGGTTATAATTCTCTTATTTAAATAATTACAATAATAAAATGATGTTTGGTGGAAACTCGGTGTTGTATGTAATTCAAGATAAGATAGTCTTGTGTGTTGAACAAGATTAAATTCCTATAGAGTATAAAAAAACATTAAATAAATTTAATTTATTGAAAAAATATTCAAAAGAACTCCCGGTGTAACATTCCACCCCCGTAAAATGAATTTCAACCACAAAATTCAGTGTCCTCATAAAACGTTTAATAATTGAAAGTTATATATACAAAAACTCGCATCAAAAAAATGAATAAAAACTACCTTTAAAATGGGAATGTTTTAGAAATTACAGTTACCCAAAGTACCCCATTTTTAGGTTTCCACGTAGGATTACATTTGTGTATATTTAAGACATGGACATGGATAAGAAATCTAACTATCGTGTTATGATAGATATTGATATAGAACATGGTAAAGAGAATGTTAAAAAACACATATCCATAAATCTAAAATGAGGTAAGGGTCCATTTTATTCGTTGGAAAATAAGGTACTAGTATAAATATTTATTCAAGATTCTTTCCCTATAGTTGATGAATTTTCAAGAGAAGTAACACATACTTGATTTCATTACATTTCATAAGCACAATATAATCCTATTTTGTTATTGATCAATTTCTACATCATCTTTTATTCCATGAAATTAAGGATAATTTTTCATTCTTGAAGTATTAGTAGATCATCATATCTATAAATTTAATCATTGAGAATTAAATATTCCATTAGTTAATATCAAAAAAATAAACATAATTTATTAAAAATTAATAAATTCTCATATGGAGAGATAATATCTTAAACCCCATCAATATTTCAACATATTAAATTTCATAAATGGTTACCTTTATTATCATTCTAAATGATTAAAATCGGAAACTTTCTAAACATGGTAACTAACTATCAAAAATCAACTTATCATTAACCCACCCCGCCCCCAAACAAATTGATGTGGATCTTAATTATCACACACCAAACTGTGAAGGCCATTATCATGTATTATCCTAAAATATGGTAGTAACCATAACTACCAAGAATCTTAGTGAAAACATGCATGCATTAAAAAAATTACTTTTCCTCATACCATAAATCCAAAATCTCTTTAAACTCAATCAATGATATGATGAACAGCCTTTTCATATTATCATCCCCAAGGTCATAAAAACTATCCCACTTATTTTATCATAATCAAATATCTTTATATTTTATTATCCCAACATGATGTGTGTATAAAGATTTATCCTCCATTAATCATGTGTTTACCAAAAATATCACCAAACAATGTCATCAGTTTTCACGGTTACTAGTACCATTCAATATATGATCTTAAATATTTATGGAAAAAATTCATTGTACCAACACATAGATAATTCATTATTCATTAATACTATAAAATTACTTCTATAACTTTATCCTAGAATTCGATTACATAATCACTAAATCATTCCATTACTTCATTGTCATAATATACATTAATAATTATGATCACATGAGATTTACATTTTTATTCATATTTAATAGGTTCTAACATTGATCGTTATCATTTTCCATTTTATTAAAAAAATATTAGAATAATGTCTATACTCATTGTATTTATAATATTAGAGTGTGGGTGATACATTACTTGGAATCTTCTTTACCCTATTGTATTAACCATCATGTTCATTGCCTTTTAACATTCGTGATCTTTATAACCCACCATTTCAAATTTATATTACCCCTTAGTTCCATTTAAACACTTCCTTTTAAATTTCATCCAATATTTTTAGCATGTACATGGATATAATTTTTTCCACCATGTGACTTATTCCCATTTTCGTGAGACACAATCTTTATTTTCTTATCAAAACTCTAGGAATGGTGGGTATCCTTAATTTCCATTTCATTCATAAGAGCACATCAACCAATTTCTTTATAGATAATGAAGTCTCATATGGATAACTCCCTTAATATACATGGTTTTAATCTAATGAAGAATTATTCAAGATTACTTCAATATTGGATAATAATGCTAGAGGGGTACCTTAAATGTATTCTAAAATGTTCATCATTGGATCCAAAAGATTCATCTGTCACGACCCGTCCTCGGGGCCCATGCTGTGACTACCCCAAGCCCGCCATCCATTGGCCAGGGGCTGGAGACTAGAACCAAAGTCATAAATCTCAATAAAAAGGGAAGGCATTGCCTTTATAAAATTAATAAAACAAAATAGAGTACACAACAAAAGAAAGCACTAAGTAATACTGAATACAAAAGGTAGTGTTGAAAGTAAAGGGGGCCGGAAATACAAGCCCAATAGTAAAGAATAGTACAACAGAAAATCTAGTACAACAGCAGTAAAGTAAAACATCAACCACTGAGTCGTCCTCCAGGAATCCCACCTGAAGGGTGGGTACAGATGGCCTCCTCAGTACCTCGGGTCTGGCTGTCTGGTCCGTGTACATCTCTCCATGTGGTCCACCTCCAGGTACCATCCAGCTCCACAAGCCTCCACCTCGATCAGTTTTCTCTGTCATCTGCATCTAACACAATGTGGTGTAGGCATAGCCTGTGCAGGGGTGAGTATATGATACTCAGTAGGGACCCTGAGACTCCCGAAGGTCTCCCAGAATCCATGAAGGAAAAACCACAGAAGAAATATACAATCATGAAGTATCAACCAACTCTACTTAGGTATATTCCCATACATATACCTAAGTTATCAATCTCTATTCGCATCTAACTCTTGAGCCCAAGCACAACCCAGTCCACAAAGGAAAGAAAGTAAATCTCATCGATGATAATGATTGAATGTCAAGACCCAGCTCACACAGGTATACACAACTTAAAGAGAGTTGGAGATGATTAGTTGTATCCACTGAATCATCATTCACTGTCGAACGGCAGTTACCCATAGAAAGATAATACAGCAGTATGTCATTGCTGTTGAACCCACGAAGGATTCAGTCCATTATCATTGTTGTCAAACCCACAGAGGATTCAAGTACAGTCTCATTGCTGTCAAACTCGTGGAGGATTCAAGTACAGTCTCGTTGCTGTCAAAACCACGGAAGATTCAAGTATTTTCTCATTGTTGTCGAACCCACGGAGGATTCAAGTACAGTCTCATTGATTTCAAAACCATGGATGATTCAAGTATAGTCATGTTGTTTTCAAACCCATGGGGGATTCAAGTACAGTCTCATTGCTTTCGAAACCATGGCGGATTCAAGTACAGTCTCGTTGCTGTTGAACCCATTGAGAATTCCAGTACAATTGTCGTCGTCATCGCAGCCAGCTCTAGGGTTCCCGCACACAGTACGCTCGATTCCTGGAGGGTCCACTCCTTGATACAAGGGTTCGATACATCAGCAATCATGAAGTACAGATTTGATGTATCCTGAAATTCCATCTCGTCAAAAGGAATCCAACATGACAGAAGGCGAGTCAATCAGATGCCCAGTGTGAGAGATATTGGAGTTTCTGTTCCAGGGGCCCTATTGGAATTACGATCGTTCCAAACCCATCTATTTTCCAAATTTATCCAAAACACACTTAAAGTGTTGCCAAAGTAAATTCTCGTCACAAGGATCCTAGTGTTGTAGACGGTGCATCGATCGGACGCGCGGTCTTAAAGTTATTCATGTTTAAGTAAAACGGACCCGGCCCATCAAGACCAGTGGGTTGGTGGGTCGGCCCAACCTGGTTCGGTGGGTCCAACCCAGTAGGGGGGTTGGCCTGACCCGGTGGAGTGCAGCCCGACCCAGAGGGTTGTGGCCCGGCCCGGTGGGGTGCAGATTGGCCTAGCGTGGAGCGACCTGGCCTGGCGGGGTGCGACCCGGTGTAGCGCAGCCCGGCCCGGCCAGGCGGGGCGTGACCTGGCCTAGCGTGGCGTGGCCCAACACGGAGGGGCACGGCTCGGCCAGGCGTGGTGCGGCCCGGCCCCATGGGGCGCGGCCCGTCCTGGTGTGGCACGTCCCAGCACACAGCTGGCCGAGCGGTGCGGGGGCCGCGACCCCCCGGTTTCCCGAACCGGCGGCGCCGCCCCTCTGGTCCGACCAACTGGTCATCCCGGCATGAGCATCCCGCACGGGCGAGCCACAGTTCCTCCACAGCGTGGCACAAAAGAGGCATTGTGTCCATCCCAGCCTGGCCCGCTACGGCTGGCCTGTTCATCCGGCAGGCAGCTCACGGGTGCAGGCCGCTCCTCCTCCACGTGGTACCTGCGGGTGTCGCGGTTCACCAACCTGGCCGGCTATGGCCGGTCGGTTCTTCTGCCCGAGCGGCCCACGGTTGTGGGCCGAAGTTTTCCTCCAAGCGACCGACATGCGACCACAGCCTCCAGTTGTCGCCTCCTCCATTCGCCACAGCCTCTGGTCGCCACCACCTCCCATTGTCGCCACCAAAATATTCAACAACCATCGGATGGTCGTCGAGTAGTGTTCGTTCAGCCAGCACCCTCCGCGTTAGGCGATATCAATTGGCCGAAGACAATACAAGCATTCACCAAGGACGGAATATAATTTCATTCACTTAAAATTATATCAAACCCCATACTTTGATAATTGACATCGAACGTCGTCGAGCCATGGAAGATGAGCGTCTTGGTAGTCGGGCGTCACAGAAGACGGCGTTGTGGAGAACGGTGTCGTCCCTTCAATGTTGGATGTCATTATCGTAGATGATGTCCCTCATGAGTGGTGTATTTTCCCATGACGTGGAGGAAGAAGAAAGGATGAAGGAATTCCTCACGAGTGTCGCCTCACGTTCTTGCCTCGGTCGTCGAGAGAATTTCATTCCTCTTGTTCTTCGTTCATGTGGGATGAAGCTCTCCTCCAATTCTCCAAAGGCTCCACCACCAAATATTTTCCAAGAAAATATTTTCTAAAGGATTCAACCAATGAAATAGAATTTCCATGAAATTAAAAACAATTCAAAAGAATTTTTTACCCACAAATAAATTAATGAAGTCATTAATTAATTGTGTTGGCATACTTAATGAGAGGGATGTGGAGAGTTTAAAATTCAAAAAGAGAGGAGTTGTGAAATTAAATGAAGGGGGGTACTGGGGGTTTAAGGGAATTTGAAAGGTTAGGGGATCGTGTGGGACCCACCTCAGGAACGGTGGGTCAGGCCAACCCCTTAGCTGGTTCAAACCCACTGAGCTAGGATGGGCCGACCCGCTAGCCCACCGGGCTTCACGAGCCGGGCCCATTTCACTTAAACGTGAGTAACATTAAGACCGCGTGTCCATTCGACACGTCGTCTGTGGCACTGCGACCCTTCTAACTAAGTGGTCCTTTTATAATACTCTAAGTGTGTTTTGGACAACTTGGAAAATAGCTGGGTTTGGAATGAAAGTAATTATAACCGGGCCCCTGGAACGAAATTTCTAATAACTCTCAGACTAGGCATATGTTTGACGCACCGTCTATCGCGTTGGGTTTCTTTTGACGAGATGGAACTTTAGGATACATTAACTCTGGACTTCATGGTAGTTTATGTATCGACCCCTTGGCTCGAGGATCGGACCCTCCCAGAATCGAGCGTGCTGTGTGTGGGAACCCTAGAGCTGGCTGCGACTTCGACGACGACTGGACTAAATCCTCTGTGGGTTCAACAGCAACGAGACTGGACTGAATCCTCCCTGGGTTCAAGAGAAACGAGACTGGACTGAATCCTCCACGGGTTCGATAGCAATAAGACTGGACTGAATCCTTTGTGGGTTCGACAGTAGCGATACTGTACTGAATCCTTCGTGGGTTCGACAACAACGAGACTGTACTGAATCCTTCATGGGTTCGACAGCAACAAGACTGGATTGAATCCTCGATGGGTTCGACAGTAACGATACTGTACTGAAGTCTTTGTGGGTTCGACAGTGAAAGAAGGTTCAGTGGCTAAAAATAGTCATCTATTACTCTCTTAAAGTTGAGTATACCTATGTGAGCTGAGTCTTGACTTTCAATCATTATCATCGGTGTGATTGACTTGCTTTCCTGTGTGGACTGGGTTGTGCTTGGGCTCAAGAGTTGGAGCCGAACTGAGATTGATAACTTAGATATATGTATGGGAATATACTTAATTATAGTTGGTTGATACTTCATGATTGTATCTTTCTTCTGTGGTTTGTCCTTCGTGGATTCTGGGAGACCTTCGAGGGTCCCGGGGTCCCTATTGAGTAATGTATACTCACCCCTGCACGGGCTATGCCCACACTACATTATGTTGGATGCAGACGACGAATAGCACTGATCAAGGTGGAGGCTTGTGGAGCTGGATGGTACCCGGAGGTGGACCACTTAGCGAGATTTACACGGAGCAAACGACCATAGCCGAGGTGCTGAGGAGGCCATCTGTACCCACCCTTCAGGATGGATTCCCGGAGGATGACTTAGTGGTTGTTGTTTTACTTTACTGCAGTTGTACTAGCTTTTTAGTTGTATTGTACTTACTGTTGGGCTTGTATTTCCATCCTCTTTCCTTTCAACACCTACTTTTGTATTCAGTATTACTTAGTTTTATCTTTTATTGCGTACTCTGTTGTGTTTCTTTACTTTTATAAATGCAATGTCTTCCCTTTTATCGGGATTTACACCTTTGGTGCTAGTCTCCAGCCCATGGCCTATTGAAGGTGGGATTGAGGTAGTCACAGCACGGGCCCCGAGGACGGGTCATAATATGATGGAAAACGTTGACCGAGGCAGAGTGTACGAGGACTGGACGGTACCGGAGCTGGATCTCACGATGAGTCGGTACCCGGAGGAGATGGACGGACGTGGAGCATTGAGGAGGCTATATGTACCTACCCTTTAGGTAGGATCTGTGGTGGACGGTCCAGGAGCTTCTTGACACCTTCCAATTATTTGTCTTTTTTATTTGAAGTAGTTTTGTCTTTTCGTTGTAATTTACTGTTGGGTTTGTATTTTCGGCCCCTTTTACTTCCTAGCACATTTATTGTATAAAATTTCTATTAGTGTTTTACTTCTAGTTGTGTACACTGATAGTGTGTGTTTACTTTTAATAAAGGAAATGCCTTCCCATCTTAGGGATTTATGCCTTTGGTTCTAGTCTCCAGCCCCTGGCCTGTGGAAGGCGGGCTTGGGGTAGTCACAACATGGGTCCCAAGGACGGGTCGTGACAAATTGGTATCATAGGATATAATTTTATTCAATTAAAATTAAACAAATCCATGTTGCCCATGAAGAATTTCACCAATGAAAACATCACCTCCAAACGCTCGTCCGCCAATGACGAGTACCCTTCTTCCTTCCGACGCTTGAGCATGAGAATTGGGAGTGCGTGATGAAAGCAACAATCGACGAATTGACGCCCGTCTTTTCCCACGACTTCGTCTACGAATGAAAAATGAGGTAGGAGGATTTTTGTTGGTTTTATTCTCGTTTCCCGGTGTTTTATTTATGGATTTTGAACATCCAATTGTTATCACCATAAACACAGAGAGTTTGGGCCAACCTCACACGGCCCGACACTCTCCGTTGAGTTCTTTGTGGTGTACTTCAAAGCGGCAAAGAGGCGACAGCGACGAAGACGGCGAATAAGGATCGCGCAACCCACAGCCCCCGCGAAACATGTTGCCCCAGCGGTGCTCCGACGCCCAACCCACGCCCCGCTGGCGCGCTGCCCGGCACCCCCGTGCTTCACAGGTGCGCTATCTGGCACCCCCACATCCTTGTCGGCTCGCTCTCGATGCCCTACGCCCCTACCGGCGCACTCCCGGCGCCCCGTGCCCCTACCGGCGCACACCCGGCGCCTCGCGCCCCTGCTGGCACGCTCCCAGCGCCCTACGCCCCTGCCGGCGTGCTGCCCAACTCCCCGCACCCCTGCCGGCATGCTGCTCGGCGCCCCATGCCCCCTGCAGGCGAGCTTCCAGCATGCCCATATTTTTCCATGGCTTGCCCGATGTACCCACGGCCTGCCCGGAGTCTAGCTGGACCGCCCGCACCCTGTGCGGCCTGCCCGCTGGCCTCCCTGCCACCAGCATACTGAGATGACCCATGGAGCCCCCGCGGTGTTGTTGGCCGAACCGGCCCGATATTCTGGGCCGAGTTACCGAGCCGCCTACGTGGCGACTATCGGACCGAACCACCCTCATGGTCCGCTGGTCCTGGCCCAGCAAACCGGGTCAAAACTTAGCGGGCTGACCCACCCAATGGACCAGGTCAGACCCAGCGAGTCTGACCGAGTCGACCCATACTGGTTCGGCCCAAACTGGATTGGGCCGAGTCGGTCCAACCGGGTCGGACTGTACTCAGGCTCACTACTGGCCCTTTAGTCCCTTTTAATATACCCCACTGGAGATCGGGGTATAGTTGAGTCACGGTTAGGTTGGTTCGTACACAAATCCAACTGGGTCCCCAAGACTAAAATGCTAATAACTCACAGACCGAGTGTCTGAATGACGTGTCGTCTATTGCGTTGAGACCCCGATGACGTGGTGGTCCTTTGAGATACTTCCACCTGAGACTTCGTGACACTTGGAGTATCGACCAGTTTCTTGTGGAGTAGATCTTTCGAAGACGAGAAGACGGAGTATAGAGACCTAGTAACTGAAGACCTGATGACTGCATGACCGATTCGACTCGGAGTGATTCAACTACCCTAGTGGATGGAGCGCCCAATTTGGTGGTAGACCCAGGGTGGATGGAGCACCTAGATTGGAAGCAGACTCATGGTACTCAACAAGAAGAGTACCTTTGATGACTATTAGGGGGACTGCCCGGTTTGGCCGCAGACCCACAGCTAACAGAGTGCCTGGTTTGGCAACAGAACTGTGGTTCTCGACAGGAGAAGTACCCCAGCAGTCTAAGGTTAGAGAGTAGCACCTCGGAGTCAGGATAGGTCCAGTGTACTCAACAGAGGAGGAGTTCTCCAGTATCTGTGGTTTCGATATTCAAAATCCTGGTTTGAACTGAGTCAATGGCCTTTGTGTTTTTCCACATGATTGAGATGGGTTACTATATAACTTAGGTATATGTATGGTCATATACCTAAGTAATGGTTATCCATTGATTCATACTTTGTGGTTTATCCTTGTTGGATTTTGTGAGACCTTGAGGGTACCAGGGTCCCTACTGATTATTTTTATACTCACCCCTATATGGGATTCGCCTGCACCTCATTGTGTTAGATGTAGACGACGGACAATGCTGACCGAGGCGGAGTGTACGAGGACTGGATGGTACTGGAGGTGTATCTCACGATGAGTCAGTACCCAGAGGAGACGGACGGACATGGAGCACTGAGGAGGATGTCTGAACTTATCCTTCAGGTAGGATCCATGGTCGATGATCCAGGAGTTTCTTTACACCTTCCAGTTGTTTGTATTTTTTTTAGTTGTAGCAGTTTTTTCTTTTCCTTGTACATTACTGTTGGGCTTGTATTTCTGGCCCCTTTTACTTTCCCGCACATCTATTGTATATAGTTTCTACAAGTGTTTTACTTTCAGTTGTGTACTCTGATAGTGTGTGTTTACTTTTTATAAAGGCAATGCCTTCCCATCTTAAGGATTTACGCCTTTGGTGCTAGTCACCAGCCCCTGGCCTATGGAAGGGGGGCTTGGGGTAGTCATGACACGACTCTCAAGGACGGTTCGTGACATCATTATTCCTCTTCTTTAACTCAAGGAATTCCTTTTCCACTTTTCAATGAATAATATGTGGATATTAATTATATATAAAAATCCTTTGAACTCATCCCATTTCATGGAGTCAATTTTATATCATTTCATTGTATTCTTCATGAGATTCAACCAACGATCTGCTTCATATTCCATACAATAGATAAAAAATGACATTATTATGTTCTAAATATTAGATAATTGATAATATATTTTCAGTGGTAGTGATGAATTTCATAGACCCTAGTAGATCATAAGACCCATAGAAATAAGGCAGATGTTTCCATGAAAAGGACTGAATTGAATGTTGTTACATAATTTGCTCAATTGGCAGTCCAGCATGATCAATAGCTTGTGAAAGTTGTGTGATCATAGTAACAAGATTTTTCATTCAATCCCCAATAATATTCATGTCATTGGAGGAAAATAATTTCATTTCACATCCCATTCATCATTAAAATTGTTTCTATAGGTTCTATTCATTGAATAAATTAAGAAATCATAGTGTTAGGAACAATAATCATAGTGGTAAAACCACATAATCATGACAAATTGCATATAATATTTCAATATATGACATATTATGTTTAATATTAGGATATTAAAGATTATTATGAAATCTCTAGGATTGTAACATATACATAAACTTCTCTATATATACATTTCTAGACATAACCTTTGAAATAACCCTTGGGATCTCACTAAATGTTTCTAATCATAGTTTCAAATGGATGACTAAACCTTTACTATGATACCATCTACAATAACCCTGGATTTCTATACAAGGATATTATATATATTTTTTTTTATTAATATTCATTAAATTACACAAACACAACACTAATAAATATAATTTAGTAACTTTTATAAAATGGAACAAATTATTATAATTTTTTGGAAGATCATAAACATCTCCCAAAATGATCTCCCCCTTTAGTAATCCTATTTAAAACCATTCTGTATAACATGTAAAAAGGAACCATAAAGAAAGGGTGACCTGAGAATCTCAGTAAGGTTAAACATAGAAGATAAAAATTTAAAATCTTATGAAAGCCTAATATAATAAAGATGGGTATATGATCATGGTCATAACAAACAATGTTTATAACAAACAATCCATGGATCAATAACATGACTTACAGAATAAAACATTAACATATACTATAAGAATGACTCATCCTCATAACTCATTCATGAACCATATGTTATGTTCATAAATGTGTGTTTCATCATAATATGTATAGAAAAAAATTTCCATTGTCAACATTAACTACTAATAATCAAGGATAGAACCTTACCACCTATTACCCTTAAATGATCATGAACATTGACTTGTTTACCATCATAGATAAAGCACAAAGACATTATTCCCATAACTATATCATGAGATATAATTAATTAACAAATGTTTTGGAGGGATATATTGGACCCACCCAAAAATTAATGAAAACTATATATATTTTTTCCAAAAGACCATAAATTTGTCTTCACATCAGAAACTAAGTAATGAAATGAGCTTCATAGACATCATTCAATCAAACATAACCCAAGAAAAATAAATGGGTTTCGTAAATATCATTTCGTCGTAAAAA
The DNA here is from genome assembly GCA_963277665.1 of Viscum album. Taxonomy (NCBI): domain Eukaryota; kingdom Viridiplantae; phylum Streptophyta; class Magnoliopsida; order Santalales; family Viscaceae; genus Viscum; species Viscum album. The sequence goes on along the minus strand of OY728157.1, from coordinate 245,865,206 downwards.
TAATCTATTAATATAAATATTATGAATGGTTTCTTTGGTAAATATCCCCAATAGTTCTTAATAAACAACAAAAAATGTCATCTTAGATGGAAAAAATTGTTTTTGAAAGATAACATTAAATAATTCTTTAAGAAAATATCTTTTTCTTTTTGAAATCATTTTATTAAAGAGCCACGAAATTTTAAGGTAAATATTTTTTTATGAAAAGAATCATATAATATTTTAAGGTAAGCCTTAATTAATTTTTGTTTCATGAAGGTAGAGAAATATGTTCATAACATATAAGTTAAAAAAACATTCCTTTCTTAGTTTTTCTAAGAAAGTCTCAAAGTTACTCATTATGGGAAAAACATTCATTTCAAATTATTTAGTAAAAATGAAATCATGACTAAAAATAAAATTAAATATTCATTGGAGAATAGTAAAAAAATTGAAACCATTTTTATAAAACCTGTATGTGGAACATTAACGATAATTTAAAATGAAACAATCCCGAATTTTGAATATATTGTGAAATAAGACCTTGGAATTTTATAATGAATAGAATCACATACCCTATGCAAGAAATAAAATCATATAGACATGAAAATGAAATAATATTCATAAATATAATCATGAAATAAATTTGTTGGAATTATAAACACCACACATAATAACTAAGTATTGTATAAGTCATGTGTCCCATAAATATAAAAGTGGGACAAAATCCCTTACCTTACGTCCTGAATCATGTTGTATGCATGAAAATATCAGGTATAATACATATAATTTTATTATGATTCTATTAAATAGTAATATTAAATTATATCATACCATGTATAATTTACTTATGACCGTTTATTTTCTGTTTTTTAACAATTTAAAGTAAAATATATTTTTTGAGTCATAATTGCTTTGTTTTCACTTGTGGTTTGATTTTTAATATTTTTGGTTATCTTAACTATATCATGATTTTATCATATATATAATTATAACCATGATATAAATATCATACATATTATGTATATTAGTATTTATAATAATTTTTAAAATATAGAAATGAAATAAACCATTAATAGAGATAGTAGATCATACATACGCACGAACATTGTTTTTATTTTCTTATCATATTAAATGAAATAAAAATATATAATATATTATCATTAAATAATTATATTTATGTTATATATAATATATATTCATAAAAATCATCCATTTACCATCCATTTGAAATATATATATAAAATTAATCACATCTCATCATGGAGATGGTGTATATTACATATGCACAAGTGACATTATCATTTCCCAAAAGATTTTGTGTTCAAACTATAGATATGATATTATCATTAAATAGTTATAATTATGTTATAAATATAATATATAAATATTAAACACATCATGATTTCTAATAATAAAATAAATTTAAAGAAAATAAATTATATCACTTTGTGGAGACAACATGTCGTATGTACACACAAGCGATACTTTTAGTTCTTGTTCGATGGAAGAAGGAATTTATAATGGTTTGTTAATAATTATTATTAATTTATGAATATTTATGATTATTAGTTTATTATTTTATGATTTATATTATATCTTTAATGTAGGTATAGAAGTGTATAAATAGAGGTTGATCGGTTAGATAAATTGCATCCCCTTTGAAATGAGTTTTTTAGATCTCCTCTAAAGGACTCTAAAGATAGTCCTTGGGGAAAATCAGAAACTCTTGAATGTGGATATGGAAGTGGATAAGATAATTTTAAATATTTAGTGTGATTTAAAAGAATCAATGTCGTCAAATTAGAATAGTGGTAGAATTATTTTTATAATGAAGTTGTGTGGCACTTTTTGAAACCCCGAAAAATATTAACTTATAATAAGTGTGCCATCAAAAGGCAGGAAAACTGTGTTATAGAAAAATACTTCTTTTATTCATAAAAATTGATTTATTCTTATATCCTATCAAGAAAACATATAAAATTATTAGAAAAAATTATATTAAATATTATATATATTTATATATCATTAATATAATCCAACATGATTTATTTTTTCATTTTATTGGTATAAAACACACTTGTGCATATTTAAATAGTTTTTTAGAAATACATTTCCTTTTACATTTGAAAAGGATTTTATTTAAATTTATAATTAATTTTTCTCCAACAAATTAATTTTACTTAAATCTATATACCATTTTTCATATTTCTATTAATTATGTTTATTGCACTTCATTCAAATATATAAGTTATAATTTTCTTATTTAAACAATTAAAATATTAAAATGGTGTTTCATGGAAACTCGCTATTGTGTGTAATGAAAGATACGTTGGTTTTTAATGTTCCACAAGATTAAAATGGTGTACCATATTGAAAAATAAATCAAATAAGTTTAATTTATTCTAAAAAAGTTTATAATGAATCAGGATTTTAAAGACACCCTTGTATGTTATGAAAAATATTCAAAAAAAATTAATTTCTTTGATACCTTGTATTACACGTAACATGTAGTTTAAACAAGATGCAATATACAATTAAAATATTATTATTTAATGTTAAAATTATCGCATATCCATTGGATTAAAGGTAATTAATAAAAATAAGTATATAATTCAAAAAATTCATATATATAAAATGAATTATTTTTTATCAATTAACTAGAAATAAAAAAACAAATTTGAAAATAAATGATACGTTTTTTTTTTGAAAAAATGTTTTTTATGTGAACAATGTGTGTTTATCATCATAAAAAAAATTATCAAAATTGGTGAATTTTTTAAATTAAATTTAGAAATTATATATTCAATTAAGTATTTTTCTCATTATTTTAATCTATTTTCTCTAGGAATAATAATATAATACATCTGATTTTATCTTTAAAAATATATTTTTCTAAAAAATTAATTGGTCATGTTTTGGGAAATAATTTTGTAATTAATTTTTCTCATTTCCATAAAACATATACGAAAAGGTTAAATTAATTTTTAAAATAAGGCTAATAAATTTACCATATAGTTATTTTTTGAAAAATTTATGCAAATATTAAATTTTAGACTAATAATAAAAAATAAACTTTTATTGAAAATTTCATATTTTTATTGAACATTTCCATTTAATTTAAAGAAAATAAAATGATTAGTTTTTTTATAAAATTATTTTTAATGTTAAATTAGTTAATTTATATTTTTATAATTCCAATTTATTTTATAGGATCTATTTTATTTCAAAGATTTATATTAGAAAATTTTATAAATAAGAAATTTTTTCATTAGAAAACAGCTTTTCACTACGCATCATTACATATTTTTAATCATAATAATTATAATTATTTAATTTTATCATCTTATATTTTTTTCATAATGAATATTAAAAGTATTTAAAATCTATTACAATAGTTATGGATGAAACGAGTTATCCAGGGTGGTGGTCGGGGGAGGGGGTAAACTAAAAGACTAGGCTAATTTTGTAGAAAAAACATTTATAAATAATTGTTTATGTCCATATTTACACCATATAACTTAATTGTAGAGACCCAAAGCTTGACTTACATAGACATTATATTAATTTTGTGGAATATCTAATACATAAAAAAACAGGCACCAAAGGACTGTAATAGTTTAGTGTCTTTGGAAACTTGGAACATAATATTCTAATCTTGTTGAATGATCTTCAACATATCCCATAAAGATCCTCCCTTTTTTTACCTAAAACTTTTCTTTATGTCCTGGGGAAAAGAAAACATATAAATGGTGATCTAAAATACTCAATAAAGGTAAGCACAGAGAAAATAAAACAAACCCTGTACATCTGAACTTAAAAACATGAAAATAATGTTTAAACATCAAAATCTTGAGCAATGACATAAAACATGGCAGTACGTAAGGAATATATCATAATGGAACATAAATCATGATAAAATAGCTTGGAAATAAAACTTGTAATTGTGTAAAAACATTCATCACTTGATATGATTTCCATAGTATCCAAGGCATTACTGCTAAGACTGTCTTAGTAGACAAAGTCCATTTCTGAATCGAGTTCACTCCTCATTCCAGTCCTGTAACACTGAACCGGATTAACTTACAATTCCAGCCATGTCTATCTCATGACATATAAATCTTTACCCAATGCATTAGAGGGAGATATAGGTCCTACCCATCTCATAATTAAATCATTCTTTCGTGTGCCATAAAATAAACATACATCATTCATAATAACCAAATAAATAAATGGGTTTCATAAACATCATTCCATCATAACGTAATCCATATAAAACAAATGGATATTATTTCATCATAAGAGAAGTGAAATCATGTAAATCATAGGGACATTATACTTGAAACATACACATATGAAATAATTTCATCTTAAATTGAAAATGGTTTGGATAAAACACTTGAAAAGAATTCTTGAGGAAAACATCCTTTCTTATTCAAAATCATTTTCTTTTCACAAAATACCATGAAATTTTAAAATAAAAGGATTTTTTGAAAATACCCATGAAATATTATAGAGTAATCTTCGTTAAAATAAGGATTTATGAAACCGTAAAAATAATTTCATATCGTATATGTTAAAAAAACATTCTTCTCATACTTTTTTCAGAAATTTCAAAAAGAACCTCGTATGGTAAACAAAAGAAAGATTCCTTCCAAACCTTGTGGTAATAGTCATAAATGGTTAAAAATGACTTTAAACATACATGTAAGAATACTAAACATTTTATGAAAACATTTTTAGAAAACATGGACATTGATGATAAACATAACCCCCGTAAATACTTACGAATAAACAATCTCAGATAAGAATGAGATTGTAATAGTTATCCCTTACCTTATGTCCAATTTCTTCCTTATGTGTCCGAGACTCCTATATAGTGGGTTTAAACATATTATTAACTTGTAAAAGAACCATAAAAATATTTATAATATCATATATGGTTCACTTATGTATTTATATTACCAGTTCATTTGTTAATTCCATGTTAAAGCAGAGTTTGGGGTAATATTCTTTTCATTTGTCGTACGTGTTTGGAATTGTTGTTCCTGATACTATTATTACTTATATCATGGTTTAATTACTTCCAGAATGTAAATAATGATTTATATATCATATATATTCAGTATATATATATATATATATATATATAATAGATAGATGAATGAAATGAAATATACCATTCATGGAGACAGTAGGTTGTACGTACGCATGAACGTTGCTTTTTGTTTCCTTATTGAATTGAATGTAATTAAGTAGATGAAATACATATATATATACATAAATCCAGTAGCATTATTATTTCATATATTTCATGACTACTTATTATATATAATTTATAATCATTCTTGAATTGTTAACACGGAAAATGAATCTCATCGCATCGTGGAGACAGTAATCCGTACGTACGCACGAGCGATGATATCGTTCCCATATTTATTGAATGGTATTGGAGTGGATGATATAATATCATAGAATCAGTATTATGTTATAATAATTATATATATTTATTATTTAAACCATTATACCCATCCAAGTAAGGTGGTGGTGGAAAAACTGATTACACCACGGCGTGGAGACGGTATTTCGTACGTACACACGCGCAATGATTTTGTTTTTTGTAGGATGGATAGAAGGTGAAAAAGGGTTGTTTAAAATTTATAATAACATATAAGTATATAATTAATAATTATGTTATTACTTTATAATGAAACAACTAAATAAGAGGAAGTAGAAGAAGAAATAATCTTTAAAGAGATGGTAGAAGAGATTACCTGTTCCTGACACACCTCCTTTAAACATTTCTTAGGGCACTAGATTTGGTCTTTTTGATAAGACCAGAACCTCAATTATATAACTAGGGAGGTTTAGAAGAGTAATTTTTAGGTTTTTTCTGATCTTCAAGGATCAAAAGGGTGTGAAGAGAAGTGGGAAGGGGCTCCCTTTTTATAAGGGAGGAGAGGGGCACCTTAGGAAAAACTTAAAATATTATTTTATAATAAAGACATATTCGGTTTTTAATAGCTCCAAATTAATTTATTTGGAATCTAAGGTGGTTATGGGTCTAAATTCTCCCTACCAATAGGTTTTAGACAAGTGTAGGTTACTATTTTAACCTTATCATTTAGATTTTACTCTAAGTTATATAATTTAACTTTTACAGTGTCTTTTTGTTTTCTTACTCTATATGGTTAATAAAAGTACTATAACAAAAAAAAAGAACCCCAAGTGGTTCATTATTAATATATATATCCTTATCTATTTCATTTGTCTGAACCCTAGATTTTTAGGAAGAAAATATCAATTAATAATATAATATTTGTTTTAAAAACCATTTTATGTCAATTTTACACTATTTGGTACTTTATTTTTGTGAAAATCATAACATCATGATTAGTTCAAAAAAAGTTAATTAAATCAATACTAACATGTCATATTAACCTATAATATTATATTAATTCATAAATATTCTAAAATTACATTTATTTGGATATTTATAACATCGATTATGTTAATATTTCTATAATAAGGTAATTACTGCATCATCATTGTGTCATAAATAAATTAATTTATTTAATGTCTAAAAATTATAAATAAAATAACATTATGTAGGAAATAATTTTATCTTTATAATGAATATTAATAGTAGAATTTATCTTATGTATAACCCTATATTAAAAATGTTTTAGTTATTAAACATTGATTTTGACAATTTTAATTCTTCTTTAAATAAAATAATAATAAATGTCATAATCTAATAAAATTGGACCTAAATGGTCATATTTTATTCCTAAGGTTTTTTTGTTTCGAATTACACTTATCCAATAGAATTAAGACATGTGTTAGGTTAATAATAATATCATTTTTATCCTTAATTACCCTATTTACTTTTAACAATGGTAAATAAAAGTAAAAAGTTACTATTCACCAAAAATTATTTTCATTTTATTAAACCAAATTTTAATCATTGATATTAATTGTGTCTCTCGGATTTTTGAAATTCCACTCACAAAAGTAGTAAAATTGATTTTTATGTAAGTTTGCAAAAAGCTCCCAGGAGGTAGGTAAAAGATGTTGAAAAGTTCAATTAAATTTTTATATATCTTATATTATTATGAAATGACTACAATGAATTACATTGAACATATATTGGTATTATGTATCAATTTTTAACTAAAATAAATTTCAATAAAATAAATAATTATTTAAATAAAAATTCGGTTTTTAAATAGTAACCCAGTGTTTTCACTCTTCATCAAAAATTGAATGTGTTTAGAAAAATACCAAAAATTCACCCTAGGCTAATTTCGATATTCCGAATCCAAAAATGAAGTCCATTTAAAAAGGTAAAATTAATAAAATTTCAAATAGTGGGTATTACTATTCATAACAGCTAGTTTATATAACATATCATTGTTTAGTGAAACTTGGTATTGCGTACAGCACACACTATCATGGAAGGTCGCGATTGCGTGTAATGAAAGCCAAGTCAGGGATGCATTTAGTGAAATCTCATTTTGGTGTAGCATAGAACACAAGATATCAAAGTAATTAAAAATAATATTTCTCATAAAATCTCGGGCTGTTACATTCTACCCCCTTCAAAATGAATTTCTCCCTCGAAATTCGTCGGGGTTATAAATGGATTAATACTTCAAAGATTAATTCATAGAAAACCACATCTTAAAAAGGAATAATAAAACTTAATTTTAAAATGTAATGTAAGAAACATAATGGTTACCCAAAAACACTGGGTTTCCACATAGGAGAACATTGGTGAAAATATGGATATGGAAGAAAAATCTAACCATCATGTTCTGATCAAGAGTGGTAGAGGAAATGGCTATAAAATGGCCAACAATCACAAATCCATAAATTTGTGATGATCTAAGGTATCATCTGATTCATCAGATATGAGGGCACTTGGATAACATTTTTGGTTTTCAAGATCATCTCCCTAATGTTGAAGAATTTAGAATTAGAAGAAATACTTTCTTTATTTTGATATAGTCTCACCATTGGTCGTTCCTTGGACAATTTTCACTTCATCACTTAAAGAAATGATGTTGAATTTGTCATTCATGAAGTGTTAGCAGATCATGCGATAGAATGATAGGTCATTCTATCTGTCTCAAATATAAGGTTAGTAAAAGTTATATACATCCATCTTTAGTGAGATTAATCATATATGGTTATTAAAATGGACTTATACTTCATATATCATATTTATTAATATAATAAAACTAGTTTTTACTAACCAGGTACTTCCTTTAGGGCAGTGGTATGCGATAAAGGCATGTCGCACTTCAGTTGTGGGTTCGATTCCTACAGCCTTGTCTGATGTGATAGGTTGTCGCCCGTCCTGCAGGTTGTCTTTTTTCTTAAACTACATTATTATAAAATTCTATCAATAATATAAAAAAATTTCTAGCCTTAAAAAATACTAACTTATGTTCAATATAATTCATTCTAATCATTAGGCTTATCCAAAATAATTCGTTCCAAACTCATAGTATAAAGAGATCGATTACTAAAAAGTTCATATAGAAAGCACGTGAATACCAACATTTATCCCTCATACATCTTGTTGGTAACATTCCAATCATGTGAATACCTGAATCATGTATTCTACTGAAAAATGAATACTCATTGAACCTTAGTGAAAACATGAATGCTATCAAATTTTAACTCTTTCCTAAATCTAATAATTCTATATACTCAAGCCATGATATAACATTGTCCTTATATAAGTAATGAGCTCATGAATACTATCAAACATTTAATTTTCTCCTTATCCCTTCATTATGCGCATATCATCTGCTTTCAAAAATATTTGAATCACTTTTCATGGTTAAAGTATTATATAATTATCGAAAACTACAATAAACCATTATATATATATTTCAATGTTCCACAATACTATAAATGATATTCCACAACATTATTTTGGAATCCCTTTACATAAACACATAATCATTCCACCACATCTTTTTCATACTCAAAATTTCTAATAGTGATCACATGTGACTTCCCTTTGTCCTTTGCCTTAAGAGGTTGCTCACGTTGATCATCATTAACCCTTTGATTAGGGTATTGATTTGCATAATTCCCCATTTCCTTGCACATTAAGCATTGTAGTGTTGGTGGATCGTTCTCTATAGTCTATTCTCTATTCACATCATTATCTACCTTTTTCCCATTACTTCGACACTCAACTACTCAATGACCTTCTTTTCCACACTTAAAACATTTTCTAGTACCTTTTAGGCAATCTCCATCATGATTCTTTCCACACTTTGAGCATAAATAAACATTCATCTTCTTTTCACCATTGTTCTGAGATTTTTCCTTGAACTCCATATTTCGTTTCTTGTCAAAACCATGAGATGGATATGTAACTCCAGCTTCTATTTCTACCTTGATAGCACAACGCACAATTTCATCATATCTACTGAAGTCTCTTATAGCCAATTCCCTTTGAAGCCTTGGTTTTAAGCCACTGAAGAATCGATCAACTTTACTTTCAGGTTAGATGATGAAGCAAGATGCATACCTTGCAAGCCCTGTAAAATTCGCTTCGTATATACCAACAGATTCATCATCCTTTTGATTAAGCTCAAGGAAATTCTTTTCCATATTAGTTCGAATAATACGAGGGAATTACTTATTGAAAAATAAGTTCTTGAACTCATCCCAATCCATGGATTCAATTTCTTCTCAGGGCCTCATATTCTTAATTAGATCCCACCATTGATATGCTTCACCTTATAAATGGTAAAAATATAGAATTAATTTTTCTTGTTCCGAATAGCGAAGTATGGAAAATATCTTTTCAATGGTATTGATCCACTGTTCAGCAACAAGTGAATCAGAATACCCACTAAAAGAAGGTGGATGTTGCCTCATGAAGGACTCAATAGAATATTGTTCCCTTCTCTGCTTATTTGGAAGTCTAGAATGATTCATAACTTCTGTAAGTATAGCAACAAGATTTTTCACTCCATCTCCCTTAACGTTGGTTTGTTTAGGAGGAAAATCATCGCATCGTCCATTACATTGATCAACACAGTTCCTTCGGGTTCCAACCATCGTATAAAACCCAAAAAGAATAGTGTGAGAGGCAAAAATCATGCTAGGGAAAACAACATAATAAAGGGGGAGTACCTTCAATATCTAACATCTTAGGTTTAATTCGATGATCGTTATCATAATTCTATGACTATAACCTATACTTATACTTAACCTTAGGGACATCCCTAGACATATCTTAGAAATATCTCTAGGGATCTCACTATAGTTTTCGCATCCTAATTTTCAAAGGTTAACTAAACCTTTCCTCTAATACCAACTTTAGAGACCCAAAGCTTGATGTAAATAGAAATTATATTACTTTTGTGGAATATCTATTACATAACAAAAACAGATACCAAAGGATTTTAATAGTTTAGTGTCTTTGGAAACATGGAACACAGTCTTCTAATCATGGTGAAAGATCTTCAACATCTCCCATAAAGTTCTTCCATTTCTTTACCTAAAACTGTTCTTTATGTCCTGGGGAAAAGAAATCATATAAACGGTGAGCTCAAATTCTTAGTAAAGGTAAGCCTAGAGTAAATAAAACAAACCATATAAATTTGAACTTAAAAACATGAACATAATGTTTAAACATCAAAATCTTGAGAAATGACATAAAACATGGCAGTACGTAAGTCATAGATCATAATGGAACATAAATCATGATAAAATAGCTTGGAAATAAAACTTGTAATTGTGGAAAAACATTCAGCACATGATATGATTTCCATAGTAGCCAAGGCATTGCTGCCAAGACCATCTTAGTGGACAAAGTCCCTTTCTGAATTAAGTTCACTCCTCGTTCCAGTCCAGTAACACTAAACCGTATTAACTTACCATTACATCCATGTCTATCTAATTAGATATCAATATTTACCCAATGAATTGTAGGGAGATATAGGTCCCACCCATCTCATAATGAAATCATTCTTTCGTGTGCCACAAAATAAACATACATCATTCATAATAACCCAATGAATAAAATGGGTTTCATAAACATCATTCCATCATAACATAATCCATGTAAAACAAATGTTTATTATTTCATCATAAGAGAAGTTAAATAATGTAAATCATAGAGACATTATACTTGAAACATACACAAATGAAATAATTTCATCTTAAATGGAAAATGGTTTTGAAAAAACACTTAAAATGAATTCTTGAGGAAAATAACCTTTCTTATTCAAAATCATTTTCTTTTCACAAAATAATATGAAATTTTAAAAGATAATGATTTATTGAAAATAGTAATGAAATATTGTAGAGTAAGATTCATTAAAACAAGGATTTATGAAACCGTAAAAATCCGTTCATGTCGTATAAGTTAAAAAATCATTCTTCTCATACTTTTTCCAGAAAATTCAAAAAGTACCTCATATGGTAAACAAAAGAAAGATTCCTTCCAAAACTTGTGGAAAAAGTCATAAAAGGGTAAAAATTAATTTAAACATAAAATTAAGAATAATAAACATTTTATAAAAACATTTTTAGAAAACATGGACATGGATGACAAACATAAACCCAGTAAATACATACGAATAAACAATCTCGGATAAGAACGAGATTGGAATAGTTATCCCTTACCTTATGTCCAATTTATTTCGTATGTGTCCGAGACTCATTTATAGTGGGTCTAAACATATTATTAACTTATAAATTAACCATAATAAAATTTATGATATCATATATGGTTCACTTATGTATTTATATTACCCGTTCATTTGTTAATTCCATGTTAAAGTAACGTTTGGGGTAATATTCTTTTCATTTGTCGTACATATTTGGACTTGTTGTTCATGATACTATTATTACTTATATCAAGGTTTACTTACTTACAGAATGTAAATCATGATTTATATATCATATATATTCAGTATATATATATATAATAGATAGATGAATGAAATGAAATACACCGTTCATGGAGACAGTAGGCCGTACGTATGCATGAATGTTGTTTTTCGTTTCTTTATTGAATTGAACTTAATTAAGTAGATTACATACATATATATATATATATACATAAATACAGTAACATTATTATTTCATATATTTAATTATTACTTATTAAATATACTTGATAATCATTCTTGAATTGTTAACATGGAAAATGAATCTCATCGCATTGTGGAGACGGTAATCTATACGTATGCACGAGCGATGATATCGTTCCCATATTTATTGAATAGTATTGGAGTGGATGATATAATATCATAGAATCAGTATGATGTTATAATAATTATATATGTTTATTCTTTACACCATTATACCCATCCAAGTAAGGTGGTGGTGGAAAACAGATTACACCACGGCGTGGAGACGGTATTCCGTACGTACGCACGCGCGGTGATTTCATTTTCCATAGGATGGATAGAAGGTGAAATAGGGTTGTTTCATATTTATAATAACATATCGGTATTTAAGTAATACTGATGTTATTAATTTATAATGAAACAACTAAAGAAGAGGAAGTAGAGGAAGAAATAATCTTTAAAGAGTCGGTAGAATAGATTACCTCTTCCTCAACGCACCTCTTTTAAACTTCTTCTTAGGGCACTAGAGTTGGTCTTTTGAGAAGACCAGAACCTCTATGATATAACTAGAGCGGTTGAGAATAGGAATTTTCCGAGGTTGGCCAAGCATCAAGGCTCAAAAGGGTGTGAAGAGAAGAGGGAAGGGGTTCCCTTTTTATAAGGGAGAAGAGGGGCACCATAGGAAAAACTTAAAATATTATTTTATAATAAAGTAATATTCGATTTTTAATAGCTCCAAATTGATTTATTTCAAATATAAGGTGGGGATGGGTCGAAATACACTCAACCAATAGGTTTTATACAAGTTTAGGTAACTATTTTAACATTATAATTTAGATTTAACTCTAAGTTAAATAATTTAACTTTTACCATGTCTTTTTGTTTTCTTACACTATATGGTTAATAAACTTACTATAACAAGACAAACGAACCCCAATTGGTTCATTATTAATTTATATATCCTTATATAACTCATTTGGCCAATCCTTAGATTTTTAGGAATAAAATAACAATTCATAATATAATATTTTTTTTAAAAACTATTTTATGTCAGTTTTGACACTATTTGGTACATGATTTTTTTGAAAATCATAACAGCAGGATTAGTTTGAAAAACGTTAAATAAATCAATACTAACATGTTATATTAACCTATAAAATTACTGTAATTCATAAAAAGTCTAAAATTACATTTATTTGTGTATTTATAACATAGATTATGTTAATATTTCATTAATAAGGTAATTACTGCATCATCATTGTGTCATAAATAAATTAATTTATTTAATGTCTAAAAATTATAAATAAAATACCATTATATAGGAAATATTTTTATATTTCTAATGAATATTTATAGTTGAATTTATCTTATTTATAACCCTATATTAACAATGTTTTAGTTATTAAACATTGATTTTAACTATTTTAATTCCTCTTTAAATAAAATAATAATAAATGTCCAAATCTAATCCAAGTGGACCTAAATTGTCATATTTTATTCCAAAGGTTTTTTTATCGAATTACACATATCTAATAGAATTAGGACATGTGTTAAGGTAATAATAATATCATTTTTACCCTTAACTACCCTATTTACTTTTAACCGTGGTAAATAAAAGTAAAAAGTTACTATTCACCAAAAAATATTTTTATCTTATTGAACCACATTTTACTCCTTGATATTAACCGTGCCTCTCAGATTTTCTAAATTCCACTGACATAAGTGGTAAAATTTAGTTTTATGTAAGTTTGAAAAAAGCTCCTAGGAGGTAGGTAAAAGACGGTGAAAAGTTCAATTAAATTTTTATATATCTAAAATTATTAAAAAATGCCTCCAATGAATTACATTGAACTTATATTGGTATTATGTATCAATTTTGACCTAAAATAAATTTAAAAAAAAGTCGGTTTTTAAATAGTAACCCAGTGTTTTCACTATTCATCAAAAATTTAAAGTTTTCAGAAAAATACCAAAAATTCACTCTAGGGTAATTTCGATATTCTGAATCCAAAAATGAATTCCATTTCGAAAGAAAAAATTTATAGAATTTCAAATAGTGGGTATTACTATTCATAATGGCTAGTTTATATAACATATCGTTGTTTAGTGAAACTCAGTATTGCGTACAACATACGCTATCATGGAAGGCCGCGACTGTGTGTAATGCAAGCCAAGTCAGGGATGCATGTAGTGCAAGCTCCTTTTTGGTGTAGCGTACAACATAAGACATCAAAGTAATTAAAAATAATATTTCTCATAAAATCTCGGCCTGTTACATTAATAATTTTGAATCCCTGTCTTTTTGGAATCATTTGGATTGAGAATTACACTATCATCTTATATTACATTATGAAATTTCCAAGTGGGACCCTGACCACTAATAACAAAAGAAAAAATCTTCTTCTATACATTAATCACTTAAATATACTATTGGTTCATCCAATACCTGACCAAAAAAATTCACTAAATCTGTTACGATGAATTAGATCCACTTTTCTGATCAAAAACTCTACAAGGAAGGATTTACGAAGAAACTTAAAGAGTTTGTCTAAAGAAGAGGTGTCGTCCATAACCATGTGTTTTTGTTTTCTTTATTTTTTTAAGTTAATAAAATATATTTATAATATAATAGTATAAAAACAATAAATTCATTATTCTTAAATTTTATTATCTTAATGAAAAAATTTATATCCCTATCCTCTTCTATCAAATGGGACACAAAAATATCGATCATCTGTACGAAAAACTACCACCTCTCAAACATATATAATTAGTTTTCAATCACTAAAAATCACATGTTGATATTATTATTTAAAAATAAATCATATATTTTGTGCTATATATGAGTATGGGTTTAAATATAATTATAATAAAACTAAATTTATTATATAGTTGATTCTAACATGCACAATATAATTTAGATCTAATGTAAGAGATTTTTTTCCCACAATTATATATCTAAGGCACACACAATATTCACCACATCATTCATTTCTATGGGGTATATACTTACCATGAATTTATTTTATGATTACTAATTTCAAATTTATTTTTATTTACATACCATATATGGTAATTTATTTAATGGGGCTTGTGATTCAAAATTTAACCAAGTTGTCAGGGATTTATGTTACAATATCATTGTTTATTATGATTATTTTGATTATTCTTTTAATGTTTAAATTTAGTATCATATCTCTCCAGAATCTAATGAATTTTATTATAAAATATTTATTTTATGAAATTACTTCTTTTACGTCAATTTTCTTATGTTTAGGTACTCAATAGACATAAATAATCTTTTTAAGGAAAAACGTACCATTTTTATATTTTTGATCAAAAATCATTTCTCATCCATGTCTGTGTTTTATAATTATGTTTTTAAGAATATATTTAATATTATCCTTTGATTTTTTACATCATTTTTTCCAATTTTTTAATTTTTAAAAAATGGTTTAAAATAAGTCTTCCTAATGTTTTCCGAACAACTTACTTTGACTTTTATTGAAAATGTGAGTTAAATCATTATTTTAACATAAACATCGTGAATAAAAATTTACAACCTTTATTTCCACTCAATTTTTTGAAGCATTCATTATAATTTTTCTAGGTTCATTTCAAATAAAAAAAATTCCACGATATTTGGGAAATTATTTATATTTTGAATAATTGAATTAAAATAAAAATGGTATTTTCCCTAGGAAATGTTACTATTAATATTTAAAAGACATTTTCATCTAAGATGAAGTAATTTAATGTTACAAAAGTTTTTACTGTGGATATAATCCAATCATAACATAATTATTATTTATAATGATGGTTTTTTATTATAATTATAATATTTTTATGAAACCAATTTTTTTGTAGGTTGTGCTCTGATGAAATGATGAATTGTTAATAAAACAAGTTTCTTTTCTATGGGTTATGTTGTAATGAAATATTGTTGTAACCCATTTATTATTCATGAGATATGATAAATTTTAATTTTGTATGACCTTATGTACCATATATAAATAATATTATTAGGTTATTTGTGGTCCTAGAATTATATATATGTCTAATTAATCAGTTAGTAATGGATATCTCAAGCCATAAATTGAACTGGAATGGGGAGTAGACCCGGTTCAGTGAGGGACTTTGTCCACTATGGTAGTTTTTGGAGTGAACCTTGAATACTATGATAGTTTTGGGAGTTAACTCAATATACTATTATATTCATGGAATTATTCAATTACTTATAAAAAAATTATTTCTTATTCTTATTTATATTCCATGTTTATATATATATATTATGGAAATGTTATATCCTCATAGATCATGTTCTTTTAATCTATTAAAATTCATGTCTTATGAACTAGAAATATTTATTTCATATCTCAAGATTATGATCTTTGATATTTATGGTATAGATTTTTAATGTTAATATCATGTTCTCATACCCTTACTCTCCTATCATTCCAAAGTTATTTTTAATATCACCCTTTTAACCTTAGTGAGAATCTTATAGCACCCTTTCTTATGTTTACTTTCCATAGGTTATACAGAAAAATAATATGTATTAGTTTTATATGAAGGGTGATAGTTATGAATAAAAAATTGATATATGATGTAGATTTCATATTAAGATTTTTCTTATGTGTCCATGATTCCAAACGCACTATAAATACAAAATTCTAGTAATTATTTTTCTCTTTGATAATGAATATTCTTCTATTAAATAGGATATATGAGTAGGAAAAAAATGAGAAATTATTTTTTCAACATGTTCCTCTCAATATTCTTTTTGAAATTTTAAATTGATAGATAATAAACATTTTTAATGGGGTTCACCTACTTTTAGGATGACTACATCCCTGTTATGTTTTGGATGTTATCCAACAACAACTACTCCCTCTTTAGTATCAAAAGGAACTTGTGAAAGGGTGTGACCTTAAAATAATTTTAGTGGATTCCCTTTACGAGTTACAATCTCATATCAATATAACTGATTGTATATACATAAATAATTATAAATAAATAAGCTTTAGGCCTCCTTTATGCCTCCATAGATGATAATATTCTTCCTCTAATCTTCACGGTATTATTTAATGGTTATTTTTAGTAATCAATGATACTAGGAATTTTTTATGATATTTAATAACTCAACCCAGTTCAATATGACTAGTAACAAGAAAAATGGCACTATGTAACCTCATGAATGAATCCATGTACACGATAGTTTTCTAAAAACTAGCTTGGGTATATGGTGTTAATTTTTTAAGACTATACCCAATGTATCATAGTATCAATATTAGTGTAAATAAAAAAAATATCAAACACATCTATCAAATTAAAGTGTATAGAAATAATAATCCAAAAATAATATAACAATATGATATGGATCATAAAAATGAAAACATGATAATATCCCAATGGTTTGATCAAATATAGGGAAATAAAGAAAATATATAAAATAAAAACGTGGTCATACTATAAACATTGTGTTTTATCTTAACACAAGCCCCAATATCTGATCTATCTTTCTCAACCATGCAACCTAAGGATTCTTTCAAACCTATACATACAATCAAGTGAGATTCTTTTTGGGTACCCATGTATAGTAGAGTTCTAACAACCGTATGATTAAAAAATATGTAGGGAACCACCTACATGGTACCATATATTCTATAAATTTATTGTTTAGAATAAATAAATAACTACTAAAATAAAATAAATAAAAAACCATTAATCATGTGTTCCATTAGTCCGATCAACCATAGCTGTTTAGGCCAATGTTGTAGTGTCCCTAGAAATATATTGATGACATCTCCAATTGTAATAATGAATTGGGGTTCCTTCACCATGGTATATTGTGATAAAAACATTATGGGATAATATATCCCTAATATATTGTAAAATCATTGGGGTTATCCTCTATCCTAGTATCAAAACGTGGGGAATGATCAATCCTAGTATGAAATGGTTCCTGGTATTCGATACCTAGTAGTGTAGGATAATTGACCACTCTTAACAAAGAACCTATAAACTCCAAAAACTCACACATGGATCAACATATCCTCTATATATAACTAATATAATAATAGACTTCCCATTATAGGTGTTTTCTTTATATATTATCACAAACCACTGTAATGGGTGTATTCTTTAGTCATCTTGAACCACCCTGATTTTTTATTTGATTTATTCATTAAAGACCACCCCATAATGGTGTTATATATTTGAAATATAAAATTACTTATACATATAATCAACATGGTTTTATATCTTCCTAAACAATATTTTAAACCAATGTATGATCCCATGAACCCACTCCAACTCCATATAGTCGTAAAAGCTCAAAACACCAACCTAGGTTATAATATGAAATACATGATCATCACTACCCAAATATCATAGGTAGCCCCACCCAAGGTCTAACATGTTAGTAGGACACCCAACAAGGTCCCCTAGGCCTCATCAATCATAGACACAAATCTTGTGTTTTATTATCTCAATTTCTTTTCTCATGTCAACACCCATCACATAGGTGTGGTAAGTCCCTCATCACCATCATCATCATCTTCATCATCATCATCATAATCATAATAATCACACCATAGTCGTTCTGACCCCATAAAACATGGCTTAGTGGAATAACTCCTATTGGATGAAATAGAACCTATTTTAAAAACCATGTCATCACTAGGTTTGTCTGAAAACTTCACCTATTTTCAAACTACTTCTATCCTACCCATACGGTAGTTTCATCTCAAGGAAAAAATAATATGAAATCCATGTTCAATTCAATTATCCTAAGGGATATAAGGTTTCAGTAGGGTAATATATAGGAAATAGGGATAAACAATCTCTATGTAACTAGTCCAAAACTAAGGGGTGTTAAGGGTATCCTAAATTAATACTATTTGTTCACACTTACTCTAGTAAAACCACTAAAGTGGTTTATATGATTCAATAAACCACAATAATAGTCACCTTGTTATCCATCAGTGGATAAGGAATGAAAGATAGTTCTTGAGGGTCTGATATAGACCTTGGAACGGTTCATGAAACATGACACTTTGAATGTGTTTAAATCACATGAAATTTAAAACAAATAATATAAATAAAGAAAATTTATTATTAAAAGTGAAATGATCAAAATAGTAGAGATACCAAACATCCACATGACCTAAAATGAAATCATAATCCATATGGCATATACCAGGACCACAAACCATATACGTAATCATTCAATTTTATTTTTCCTACTATACAGCACTACCCGTGTTATTTAATCATTTACCAAGCCCATACATGTTCCTACAGATATCAAAAACTCACTTTAGGCCTTATCTAATTCTAATAAATAAAAAGTAATTAATTAGAAAACATATAACTAATTAAATAACATAATTTAAAAATGTAATAATCATCCTTAAACCCTGTGATCCATTCCTTCACACCAAAACCATGACTAGCCTCTTACAGAAGGTTTGTAGAGGATTCCCAGCACCATGGTAGGAAATATTAAAATCACGCGTCAATTATATGACCCAATATTTAATATAAATTTAAGTACAAAACATAATTAAATGAGTGGTGAAACATATCATTAATGAATTTATAACAAAAAAAATAAAGAGGCCATCTATGAAGATATTCATTCAAAGACTCATGAAATGAACATTATGTCTGAATTATTTCACCATGTTCATGTGGAATAATTAATAATACCTTAAATAGAAATAACCAAAATTAAAGGGGAAGGGAGACGGATGAGAAAAGATTCCAAAATTGGTTCAGTATCACCTTGAAGTTTTATCAAAACACCTCATGAATAGGTAATAAATGAGGAGAATAAAGGGGGAAGAATACATTTTTGTATGGATTTCATATAGAAACACATGCTTTCCAAACATAGACATTACACCTATCTTTCAGAATACATAAAACAAAATTGAAATATACTCCCAAAGACCTTACTATTCTAGTGCCTTTGGGAACATAGAAACATAAACTGTGGTACATAAACGAGCTACATCATCTCCCACTAGTCTTATCTTGACTAGAACCTTTCTTACACACATCAACCATAATACATATCTTCATTTTTGGGAGAAGAAAACATAAAAATAGGAGATCATAGATGTTCAATAAGGATAAAAAAGGAAGATATGTAAGCATAATCATGATTATAAGTGTATGAGAACATGACCATGAAAGTATAATATTATTCCATACATATAATACATCATAAGCATGAATCATGGAATGAATCATGGAAGTTCATATTCCATGAATAATAAGGAAATAAAAAACATAATACATGATAGAATAACATAGGAATAAAAAATGTGATTTTGTATGACACATAATCATATATAATGTTTTATAAATTGGTAAATAAATCTCTTAAAAGTCAATATTAGTGGTAAAAGTAATTTACTAAACCAGGTTCACTCCATTTTCCATCCATTTGTTAAATCACTGAGTTCGCTCCCTATTCTAGCCCTATAATACAAAATAGGGATCATTTCTCATTCCAGCCCTGTAAAACTAAATCAAGTTATTTTCCCATTTTAACCATATAATATGAAACCAATTTCATTTCTCATTACATTCATGTATAACTCATGAGTTATAAATTATTACCCAATGAATTGGAGGGATATATAGGTCTCACCCATCTCATAATGAAATCATACATACATGTTCCATAAATTCATAAACAATCATATCATAACCCATGAAATTAAATGGGTGTCACAAACATGTAATCATATAATAACATATAGAATAAAGATAGATTTAATAATCATTTCATCAAATCATAAATCATTAAAGGAAGTATGGTTTATGATCATAAAACTTGGGGAAGATAAACAACTTTCAAAAAGATCATTTCATTGAAACATAATTTATTTAGAGAACGAATATGAATGGAAAATTTTAATAATTTCCCAAAAAAATTAATTAGTAACAAAAAAGGATATTATGTTATATGGGAGATAATTTTTAAGGATATTTTAAAAACATTTCTTGAGGAACATATCCTTTATCCATTGAAAATTGGTTTTTAAAAGATAAAAAATTTAAAAAAAATTATTTGAAAACACATATGAAAAATTATAAATGAAGTTTTGAAAATAGTAAAAAAATAAAATAAATTTTTCCTTGGAAATTATCTTCATGGATCATTTTAATTCATTTTTTAAAACATTTTTAATAGAATTGGTTTTGAATTAAACATATTTTCAACTTAAGAAATAAATATTCTCATATTTTTATTATAAACATTTCATTAATTATATTAAGTACCAAAGAGTAGAAAAATGGTAATAATACATGAAAATAACTGTAATAAATATATGATGTGGAAAATAATGAGTGTTCTTGAGATATGGGTAATACGTTTTTAGTAAAGGAATAATAATCATAAATAATCTTGATAAATGATGAGATTGTTTGAATATACTCTTACCACATGGTAACATGGGATCATACTCGATATATAAGAAAATAAAATTACATGAAGATTAAGATATCATGAAATTAATTAGATTAAATGGATTTATATATATCTTGAAAAAAAATGTTGGATAATAATAAAACATTTTTCTTAGTGAATAAAAATAGAGACAAAAGTGGCATACCAATTTTGTAGCTTTTGAAAAATTAACCCTATGAACTTGATATCAGGGAAAGAATATATAAATGCATATAAATTTAAGTATAATAATCATTAAATACATCCATGTTCTGTATACACACCACACAAGAGGAATTGGGGTGAATTAATCATGTATCTCTTGAAAATTATAAGTGATAAGAAATCTCCTAACCTTGTGTCCTGAATCTCGTTGTACTCGTAAAATCCCCATGTATAATAAATATAAGATTATTATAAATATATTATGAAACCATATTCTTATATCTAATACCTTATATGTTTTTATTGTGAATTTTTATTACCTACTTTTTAACAATTCTATGTTATGGTTTCGATTCAGGTAATATCTGTTATATTCTTTGAATGTATCTTAATTTGTATATATTTTCCCCTTATACTTATATAATTATTTAAAAAATAAAAAACATAATATAAATGTAATTTTTTATTTGATATATGTGTATTATTTTAATCTATAGAATATAGACATGTGAAATAGAATACATCATTCATGTAGACGGTATGTTGTATATACGCAAGAATGATGTTTCTGTTTTTATTATCGTATTGAAAGAATGAATGAAAATTTAATTTATATATATATATATATTATAATTCCATTATAATTATTATTTCATATATATATATATATATTATAATTTCACTAAACACATCCTTAATACATTCCATGTACTGTGTGAACGAATCACATCACTTTAAGGGGTCGATAATCCACACTTCCTCAAAAAAATTATCGTATTCACACCAAATTGAATGTACAAACATATGTATTGTAAAACGAAGAAAGAAAAATAAAGAAATAATAAATGTATTATATAAAATATATAAATATATTTTACATCATAATCTTCACTATGAGTGGTGGTAAATGAATAATTAACAATCATAATTTTGTGATGCGATAGTTTGTCATACATGCAAACAACATGTTTGTTACCGATTATATAAAAGTGCATGTAACTGTAGTTCAAAATCATAATAAAATAAAAAATATTTTTATTGATGGTATTGGTGTCATTAAATGAACATGTAAAAAGGATATTTTAGTTACTGTATAATTAAATGAAATACATGTGATCATTGGAATGTGCTTCCTTCTAAATCTGATAACTCCTTTTGTCTTGCACCAAAGGGATTCCTTGGATTGCTTTCTACCAAATCAGAGGATTATAGGTAGAATATAGGAAATTTTAGGAGTTTATTAGCATGTTAATGTCAAATATTATGTTCTTTATATGTGTTATTAAGTGGGAGGAGAGGATGCCTTTTTAAAGTGGAAGAGGAGTGGCACTCTTATAAATATTTGAAGAGAGAATTCCACTCACATTTTTCATTTTTTTTGCAGATCTAGTAATAGAAAAAAGTCAAGAAAAGGTAAGATAGGGTCTATATGTGGCCATAAAATGGATCTTGGACATTTTTATATGTATTTTTGGGTCTTAAATTTAAATTTTTGTTCGTTATTATGATTTATTTTACCTTCATCATTGTAATTAATTTTAATTACTTTCATTGATGATTTTCTTAAAAATATCAATATAACTAATTAATAATTATAAATTATGATTATTATAAATGTAGAGCCCATTTTCAAAATTAAAATCACAGAACTTTCATAAATTAATTTAAATTTAATCCCGCTAATGGGACGACACTACGAGTTTTTAAAGTAAAAACATCCAAAATTTTGCAAGATTTTAATATCCATTTAATGTGAAATAGATTATAATGAACTATATTAAATTGATTGATAAAAATATTATCTATTTAAAATTTGAAACCAAATTATAATATAAATTATTTTTATAAATATATTAGATTAAAAATCATGTTTTAATTAAAATTTTGTATTTATTACTATTCATCAAAAAATGATATTTCTCAAAAAAAAATCCAAAAATTTACCCTAAGATAGTTTATATATTATTAATTAAAAAAATTATTATATTTTATAAAATTAAATATAAAAATGTGTCTGAGTATGTTTTTATTATTTTTCACAGAATGAAATTAAAAGCAGTTCATTTGAGAAAATAGTATTTTTAAACATGTAATTAATTTTCCAAAAATTATATCTTTCAATTATCAATATTTTTTATTTATATGAAAAAAATGTAAACAATATTAAAAAATAATTTATTACACTTCTTATTACATGGTTTAACTTCTAGAGGTAATAATTATCTCATTTAAATATTTATAATAATAAAATGATGTTTCTTAGAAACTCAATGTTGCGTTTGAGGTTTACTAACTATATGTTACATGTAACACACACCAATTAGATATTTTTTGTAACATATAATGAGTCAAATCCATTTGAAATGAATGTTTTCCTTGGTGCATTGCATGAAATAAGTAAATATTAATATATTCAAGAAGGAAAACAAGGTCTATAAAAACTTGAGGTGTTATATTATAAAAACTGTAAAAAGAATATTTCCCTCAAAATTCCTCACTCAAAAAAAAGAAATGAGGATAATTATGCTTCATCATAACATCAATTTCCCATGTAGCTTCCTCAAAATTGATATTTCTATATATAACGTTGATCAAGTGTGCGGTCTTGTTTCGTATAAATTTCTATGTACGATCAAGAATTTTCATTGGTCATTCATTATAAGAAATATACTTCTCCCATGATATGACATTTGATTTTAGTACATGTGATGGGTTAGGTATATACTTCATGAGGAGATATACATGGAACAGATCTTGAACATGATGGAAATTTTGGAAGATGTTCCAATAGAAAGTCTATCATCTTGATATAATCAGGAATTTCAAAAGGACCAATAAACATAGGAAATAGTTTACCTTTCTTCCTAAATCTCATAACATTCTTCCCTGGTGAGATTCTTATAAACACTATTTCACCAACATCAAACTCTCGATCACGTTGTTAGCTATCAACATAAATTTTCTTCCAATTTTGAGCTACCTTGATATTCTGCAGAATGGTTATAACATTCTCGACCATTTTATCAATGATCTCAGGACCCAATAGCTTTCTTTCTATATCCTCATCATAGAAAAATATAGCTCTATATTTCATCCCATAAATAAAATAATATGGTTCCATCTAAATTCTTTAGTGAAATATATTATTGTATGAAAACTCAACTAAATGAAGGTATTGATCAAACACACATTTGAAATCTAGAGACCAAGATATCAACATATTCTCTAGGGTTTCAATTGTTCTTTTAGACTGACCATCTTTCTGTGGATGATAATAAGTTATGAAACTCAATAATGTATTAATTTTTTCTAAATACTTCACCAACTCATTGAGATAAACCTAAAATCCTGATCTAATATAATAAAATGTGGTACTAAATGCAACCTTACCACTTCCATAATGTGTATCAATGAAAGATGATCCAAAGAGAATTTCTCTCTGATAGAATTAAAGTATGATGTCTTATCAAGGATATAGAATAACACCCATATAACATTAAAACCATTAGATTTTTTGGGTGGTCCGATGATAAAACCCATAGTGATGTTCTCCCATTTCTAGTCTGGTTTGGGTAATGGATGAAACACACCCTTTGACTTTTGTATTTCAACCTTATCTTATTGGCATACTAAGCACTGAGATACAAACTCTGTGGTATATGTCTTCATGCCATCCGACCAAAATAATTATCTCAAGTCCCTATAAATACTAATACATCCAAGAATAATAGATAATGATGAACTATATGTTTCCTCCAAAACATCAATATTTAAATTTGGTATAGAAGGAACACATACACAATTCTTGAACCTTGTCATTTCATCTTTTTTGGTAGGAGGTATAATCTCAAGAAGGGGTAATTGAGTACCTAATACAAATTTATATTAAAAATGTATTATTTTGGAATCCCCAAAATTCTTAAATATAGGCAGTCTTATCCAAAAAATTATTATGATACATTTTTTAAATTTTTTAAATTTTTTTACTAAAGATATATTAGTTCTCAGATATTTAGTGAATCATGATCTATTTATATCAATAGTTTCTTGTTATATTTTTCACATTATTATTTATATGAATCTATGTGTATACTCCATGAGGGTGTGTGCTCCACATTTATCAGCAGGAGTATGAGCATACAAATCGTATACTTTCTCATATTGCATGTTCTAACTTGGTTTATATCAAACATTTAATATACAATCATTAAAATAGTAAATGGCCTTAAATTTATTGAATATAGCCATTATAGTAATGTAATTCAAAATATGAAAATTAATAAAAAATATGACGGTGAATTAGAAGCTAGAGGTGTCAGAGTTAGGCGGTATGTTGCTCTGGTGGTATGTTTCTCGGGAGGTATGTCACTGGCATTGTCTTGGACATAGGAAAATTTTTAGTATGTTGGTGGTGTCTCAACTAACTCTGTATTCTATAATAAGTTCTCAAACCTCGATGATTTTTCAGTGTCAGCAGTATGAGTCTGTCAGTGTGAAATGTGGTAGTATATCATACTTATCCAAATTTATTTTCTTGCAGCATGACATTTTGGTGATGTGTTGACCAATGGGGTCTTATACATTTTCAATTCCTCAGTCGAGCGGTATGACAGTCTAATGGTGTGATATCCTTGTGGTATCATAGAATTAGAGATTTTAAGCCTAGCGATGTGTCATTGAAAATGGTGTCTATCTCAATAGTGTCTCATACTTAGAAAGATTTATCACCTGCTCTTAGAATATATATTACTCATAGAAAAACATTAAATTCATTAGTATTATTAAAAACGTGATTTATTGATCATTAAAACTAGGTGGTCAACATTTTCTTCCATTTTGATGATCAAAAATCATGGCATCAAAATAATATTTTAAATATAAAAAGTGGTCATAAAAAATATTGAAAATGAATAAACATGATATCCAAGTTAAGATCAAAATATACATATATACTTATCATTTATAGTATGTGTAGCTGGTTCAAGGAAAATAATAAAATAAGTTTTATGTATCAAAATTATGTATCAAAGGGAATAACATATTTCAAAGATATAATGATTTTAGATAGATAATATCAAAGATAATATGTTTAGAAAATAGATATATTTAAATTTATAAAATACATCAAAAAAATATTCTATAAAAATTCATCATAAAATCATGTATTCTATAAGAATTCCCACAATTAAATATTCCATAAATCCCCCCCCCCCCCCGATTTTCGAATTATCCAAAAGGTAAATAATATTAATGGAAATACAAGAAATGAAGGAAGAATAAGTGAATTAAAGAAAAAAGTAAAATAGACAGAATAATATGTAAGAAAGAAATCAATAATTATGACCAAAAATTTATTAAAATAGAGATACCATCACTAATATGAAAACATAATTTACAAAAATAATATTTTTATGGATTGAGAGAAGGTTTTATCCATTCATTTCCATTATCCTTAACATTCTCTTGCTTCTTTTCTAAGGCAATAAGACTAGCCTGAGGAAGAGTAGACGGAGCAATAGGAGAAAGACTGGTGAGAGCCTTAAGGGTATGATCATCCAAAATAACAACTATCCTGAGTTGGCACACATCTAGTGTAGGGTCCATAGGAAAAAGGCTGAAAACTGGCTAAAAGAGGTATAGGGTAACCACTAGTAACTCTATGTCTGAAAAGGAATTAAGGAGTAATCAGAATGGATTATTAATCAACCTCTATTTTTCCTTGATCATGAAGAATATCATTTATGAGATTCATGAAATCAATGATAATCTGGCCACCCATATCCATTTTACTAATGAAATATTCATTCTCATTCATGACATGATTCAAGACTAGGGTCATCTTCTTGAGCTGTTTTCCTTGCACTTTTAATTCCTGAGTCACATGGGGAATTCCCAAATTCTAATACAGTAATTTAAAATTTCAATCCATTAAATTCATCGTATATATCTGAGAGGGATATAACATGATGGACTTTGTTATAGTTTATTTTTCATTTTCATATCATGGGTTTAGTTGGACACTATCTTGAGAACATGGTCAAAATTATACTGAATACTTCTCAAGGCTTCTTGGGGATGATCTGTGACACTATCGAAAACACTGGAAGATGCAGCTCTAAGATCATCTCTGAAAACTGATCTCAACTGATCAACATCAAGTCCTGGAGGAGGATATGGTTTATAAGCAACATATGTTTCTGAAGAAGTAACCTAAATACATTTAAGGATACCATTATAAGAATATTTTGTCTCGAATTTCATTTCCTATACCAAAGAATTGAATCTTTCCAATTCACCACTGATCTGATTATTCTCAATATCTTTCTCTTAAACATGATGCATCTTCTTAGGTTAGATATTGTGAATAAAAAATACAATATGTACCTTTCATTCTTTTCAATAATCTTTTTCAAAATAGTGGATCGATTCCTTACACACTTGTGATAATCAGTCATCATCTTTTCACCAAAAACAATCAAGTCATATTGAGTGACTATATCCATTGTAACAATTGGAGGAGGTGAAGAAAGTTCAAGTACATGAGGTCTCACAAAAATAAACTTTTCAATAATACCATCATGATCATCTTGGGATATGAAGGATCCATTAAGATCACCTTCAATAATTACTTTGGGTTAATCACTCTTTGGAGAGCTTCTTACATCATTAGATAACTTTCCATATCTACTTCCATAGGGTCCACCCAATAGTCTGAAAATGATATTATGGAATGATGTACCACACTATAAGAAACAACTGAAACTTATACATTTATCTATCATTATTATCTTTGAAAACTGAATTTTCATTGAACTGTAGCAGGATTAGATTCCAATTGTGTACCAACAGTTGGTGCATCTTGTATATCAACATGCTTTTGGGCATCAACATCAGTGGATTAATCTTCTAATTTTTCATCCATAGGAGACATATAAAATTTTAAAATAGATCACTGTTAATTTTCAAATTCCTCCTCGATAATATCATTATCTTTTTCAGAAAAATTTTGTTCCACAATAACTATAATTCTCATCTATATTTCCACATTAGGAGATGAAACATCTTGAACTATAGGAATTGAATTGCCTTTATCATCATCAATATCCATAGATTCATGAAGAATATCCATTAATGGGTAATTCTTCCCCTCAAAAAATTAATCCTTAATATCCAGACACATTTCCACATCCTTTTTGTTGATTTGGTCACTATCATCGTTGGGTTCAGAATCTTCTCCATCAAATCCATTCTTGTCATATTCATCATTTTATTCTTCCATATCATCATCATCATCACCTTCATTGGATTTGGAAATATTATATTGAACTTATCTAGAGACCTCAGTCGATTCTTCATCACACTTAACCAACTTCTCTCATTTTAGAAAACTACTTAGTGGATTAGGAAGACCAATGGTAATGGGAGAGGATTTTGGAGAAAGGTAAAGGTCACTCCCTACATCAATATATTTTTCCTTTAGCACTTCTTCACCAATTGGTTCTTCCTCATGTGAGTATTCCACAAATTAATCAGGCTCGAATAATGGATGAACATTATCCTTATGAATGGTTGTATGATCAACTGGATTATATTTAGTATACAACTTATCACTATCACCAACCTGTTGTCTCTTCCATGGGTTCCATCTTATCATAATTCTTCAACATGTGTCACTATTTATTATGAAACTACTTATGTGTATAATAGATTCCTAATAATTATAAACTAGTCCCTAGACCTCTAACAGAGATGAAATAATCATTGGGTATATCAGAAAATTTGATTTGGAGGATGATTTGATCATCTCGCACATATGTACCAATAGATATCTATAGAGAATAATATTTTAACATTATTTCATAAGAAATAGGATATAAACATCTAGATACCTTAGGGATAAAAACTCTCCTTTTTTCTAGACATAACATATGCTACAAAATAATTAAAAGTAGTCTACATTCACCATCCAAATTTGAGGTAACATTCCTCCTTGTTGTGACATCTTATATTAGCACAAAAATGGAATCATCATATATAAATATATCACTAGTTTCTTGAATACATCCTTTGTAATCATAAAAGACTCCCTCATGAGTTACATTTAAACACTTATCCCATTTTATTGATGAAAAAAAAAACACATTTCATTTGAAAAAAAATTTAATCCAATCTGCACCATATTTATTTAATGATAACTCTATGTTAAAATAAAAATCATATACCATCTTTGGGTAGAAATGCTTCTTATTTTATGAAATCCACTCCAACCACCCTTGTTTTTTGAGAACCTTAAGTACCAGAGTCTTACTCTACAATAGCCACTTTGAGTATAAGTCATTTTCTACAACAACATCTTGGTTGGAAAGATCCATATTAACTAAGGGAACTTGAGTAGGTTCACCTAGATTTTTCTTTTTCTTCTTAGAATATTTTGACATAAAAGAGATAAATCCAAAGCATTCTTGATTATCAGCACTCATATCTTCTCATCAAGAACGGTTGAGGGTAATGGGAAGGTTTGAATACTGATGGATGAAAGGTTTTCACTTGGATAGAGTGAGATATACATGATTATTTCATAGAGTGTAAATCTTGTTGAGACTATACATTGTGCTAATTTAATATCATTTGGGATAATGGGTATTATAAAATAGAAATTATATGTGAAATAAAATTTATGATCGAGACAAAAACATGCATCGGGTCTCAGAAAATAGAATAAACCATGAAATAAACAAGTGGTTCGAAATATTGAGAAACAAATAAACAAAAAAATGAAAATTCATAGAAATTAATGACATGATATGTCAATGAAATGACATAGAACGTGGTATAAAAATCCAATGGTATGTCTTGCCTATAGTATGAAAAACCAATGGTGTGAGAAAACTAATGGTATGACCAACCAATAATATGATGTAGAGAAAAAAACATAATAGAAATTTATCATTCATTATACATGTTTTATATAATTCATTCTCATTTAATTAAAAGGCTTCGTAAAATTGTTAGATAACTAATGTTCTACATCAATAAACTCAAAAGTAATACCTCCCTTTTTTAAAACTATCCCACAAAAAATTATTTCTTATATCAATGTTATTTGTTTTATAATCAAAAACATTATTTTAGAAATCATTACTTCACTTGTATGGTCACAAATTATGGGGACATGTCATATTTGATATCCATAGTCTAGTAAAGTATGTTTCATCCACAAAATTTTTGCACAGAAACTTCCTTCATCACTGTATTCTACTTCTACAGTAGACAATGAAACAAAATTATTTATTTTAATACACCATGAAACTATATACATTCCTAAAATGTGACATGTTCTGGAGTTGCTTTTTCTATATAACTTTCATCCTCCAAAATCAATATCAATATAACTTACTAAATAAAATACATGTACTATATGGTAAAAAAAATAGTTTTTTTACATATTTTAGGTATTTTTAAATTGTTTTAATAATAACTAGGTGTGAAACTTTTGGGATTTCATGAAAATGGGAACACTTACACACACTAAACATAGTATTTGGATGACTATCATTCAATTAGATAATGCTTACAATCATACCTCTATAACTGGTTTGATCAACCAATTTATGAGCTTAATCAAGATCAAATTTATAAGTGGTACTCATATGAGTTTCACTATTCTTAGTTTTATCCATATTAAGACGTTTTAATGGATTTTTATATATTTAATTTGGTTTATAATAATTTCTTATTTATTTTGGAAAATATGAAATCGAAGAAATAATTTGATTTTACCCATTAAAATCGTTTAAAATTCATTTTTCATCATTTAAGAGAAATCAATATAAATATAATTTTGGAATATCGAAAAAAAATCATCAACAAAGACATTCACAACTAATACATATTTTTAAATAATTTTTATGAAAAGTGTTGGATTTGATATTCCATCTGAAAAACCCCTTTGAAATTGGAAAATTGTTGATCCTATCATAATAAGATGTAGGATATTTTTTTAAACCTTATAATGTTCTTGTTAATATACAAACTTGATTTTGAAAGTGTGTACTTTGAGAACCATGGGGTTATTACAAAAAAAATATCAATTATAAAAACCTATGAAAATGCACTCTTGTAATCCGTTTGATAAATCATGAAATCTTGATGATCTGCATAAAAATCAAAAATCTTATAGACTCATGTCTGGCTATAGGTGAAAAGGATTCCTCATATTCAATCCATTATTCCTTAGTATAACATTTGTCAACAAGTCTATCCTTGTTTCTCATTATATTTCCTAACTCACTAACTTTATTCCTAAACACCTATTTAATGCCAACAATTGAGGTTTTATTTGGTCTGTCTACATGTTTCCATACATTGTTCCTTTTAATCTTATTTAACTTTTATTGCACTACATTTACCAATAATTCATCATTAATATCTTCATTGATGTTCTTATGTTCATTTTGAGAGAAGAAATAAAGATGTTAAACCTAATTTCTAACATATGACCTAGTTTGAGATCCACTGTTTAGATCACCTACAACATCCTCTAAAGGATGGTACATAATAGTTCTAACAGCTCTAGAGATAGAGGGACTAGTCACTTCTAAACTTTTAATTTCACGTTCTAGAAGTTCGGGAAATTATTCAGAACTATATTATTTTTCAACATATTCTACAGTATAATCTAAAAGCATAGAATTTATGTTTATAGAAGATAAGTCAACCTAAAGGTTTTCTAAGGTGGTATGAGGATCATGTGGATATGTTTCATTACATTTTAAATCATCTAAATCAACCACATTTTTTATCTTATTATCAAACACTATATAGGCTTTTCTGTAGATTGTGTAACCAATGAAAATTCCATCATCACTTTTGGATGAATATTTTCCATGTTATCCTTAGTGTTATGAATAAATACTCTACATCCAGAAACTCTAATGTAATTAAAAATATGATTCCAATTATTCCACAATAAATTAGGGGTCATATTAAGAAAGGGTCTGATCAAAAATATATTGATAATAGAGTAGATGGTATTAAAATATTCTACCCCGAATATTTTTCTAGGTCATACTCATTTTACACGGTTAATGCTCTCACTTGTGAGGATGGATTTCTTGTTTCAATACCTCCATTATCCTTGGATGCCCTATAAATATATAAGTTATGTGTGTAGCCATTTTATGAGAAAAATGATACAAAATATGTATTTTCAAAATCACCCCCATGATCACCCCTTATGTTTTTTTATCCTAAGACCACTATGGTTTTGTTCAGATTTAGAGTACTTGAAAATGTACGCGCATGCTTCACTTTTTTTCTTGAAAATTTACCCAAGTATACCTTAAATATTCATCTAATATAAAAATAACATAGTGATTTCCATTAAGATATAAAACACTAGAATATATAAAAATATCAAAGTGAACCAATTGATGAGGTAGAGAAGTTGAAACGTATTTCTTTATTAAAAAAACAATTTTTTTTTCCATTTTTGAAAGGGGTTACATACTTTATGTGAGGGGAAATTAGGTTTAGGTAGATCCATAAATGACCCTTTCTTAGTTATCTTCCTAATTTAGTGATGGTTTCAATGGCCTAGTCTCATTTTCCAAATACATGATTCCTTATGAAACGAACATATGCATGAAACATCCTGATAAAATAGAGAATTTAATTCTACAGTATAAACATTTCCATTATTCAAAGCAGTGGACATTAAATCAGTTTTATAATCAAATACATTAAAAGAATCATTCTAAAACTTAACTTAAAAATTATTATCAAACAACAGGTAAATTCAAATAATATTATACTTTAAACCATTAATATATAAGACATTATAAATTTAAACTGATTTTTTATTACTAATCTGGCCTAGGATGATGATTTTTCCTTTTTCATTGTCACTAAAAGTGACAAGGCCATCATGAACCTTTATAAGAATCTTAATGAATAAATATTCTCTCGTCATATGTCCTAAATTACCACTTTCCATGTACCATAGAATTCTACTAAACGTTTTCTTTAATTTTTTCTATGAAATAGGTTTTAAAAAATAATTTTGGTACCCAAATATTTTTGGTTTTATAAATGTTAGTGGTCAATTATTTGGAATCCCATATTTCTCAAATGGGTTAATTATAAGTAAATTAAAAACATTTATAAATAAAAACATTGTCGGGTTCTTTTCATAAAAAAATGTAGTAGAGGTTTTAGGTATGGATTTATGGAAAAATTATTTTTATGTATTCTCCTATGTCCATGTTTATATCCTATTCTATTAACATATTTGGGAGAAACATTATTTCTGAATATTTGTTTCAATTCTTCTATACCATTTTTAAAATTTTCAAGGGATTTCTCCAATTTCATATTTTAATGTTTTAGATCATTGTTTTCATTGATTAGTTGAATACTTTCCTCCTTCCATATAGAATTTTCAAATTTTATATATATAATTAGAGAATTCTTATTTTTAAGATATTTTCACTTTTCCTCTAATTCATTAAATGTGTCCTCTATCATGTTGTATTATTTAAACAATTATTCATTTGACATATTATCATAACCATGTTCATTATTAGAATTATCAATCTAATGCATAGGAAAAAACCAGAAATAGTAGGTAATCAAGTACCTAACTCACCTTAGTCATGAAGAACATGTTTTATCTATATGGTTTATTCTCAAGTGATTCATCTGGATCAGTTTAACAATATTTTAAAGCACTCCATGTATTTTTCATCTCTTTTTGTATATTTTTGAAGTACCCTAGGTCACCCCGAGAGGGGGTGAATCAGCGTGTCAAATTTTTCTCCCATTTATTGGATCTTATTCCCACATTGGTAGGAATATAATTAAACATATATGATGGATATGTGCAGTAATTAAAACAGTCAAATGCAGAAGGACAACACAATACTCTTACTTGGTTCACCATTAAGGGATATGTTCAAGGAGCATACTCCGACAAGTTGTTGGTCATACCTCATTCCACTAATATTCACTAGGTATGGATTACAAGGTTCAGGTTGGGTCACAATTTCATAGGCACACAACATTTACAAGGTTTGGGGATAGCTCACTGCATCCCTTGGATCAGTTCCGTAGACTCCCCCTGGCCCATTACCTTGGGTGAAGTCACACTCAGTTTATGGACGTGAAGGTCCCTTCAACAGATAGTCTTGAAATTTGTTTTTCTCTTGTTCAACATGAGACTTTTCTTACATCGAGTTCTATATTTGATTCTCTTTAAAGTTCAATCTTCTTCTCCAGTGCAACAAACAGATGTACTAAGACTTTTTATCCTTCTTGGCCAGTATCACAAATTCTTCTGTGATTGTTCAAACACTTAAAACAAATTCACTAGGAATCATCAGACTCAACTCTTCTTATTCCACGTATTCAAGGGACCATGCATGTAACAATATTGATGTGTTATTCCTCTTCACTTTATTAGATACGTTCACCATCAGTTTAGAATTCTTCCCTCCAAAGTATTCTCATATGCATGTTCAAGCATGAATGCATGTACTTTTTATTTTTTTTCTTTTCTTGGTTTATATGTGATTATACCTTTTGTATGTGCTTCTTCAAATCATGCATTAGAATATATACATGCATTTCCCATCATCATACACAATCTTCCTTCTCCCTTCCTCAACACACACTTATTCACTTTGATTTGATTATATTTATATGAATGTGATTTTATTCAAGCATCAATGTGTGAATTTTGATATGGCATGGTGTTTCTTGTTCTACCATTTTTTTCACACCAAGTTTATGGATATCATCTTTTCAAAAAGTGTGCATTCCTCATTCATGAACCAGAATGGTTCACAGCTCCTACTCATTCAAGGGATGTGTGGGATTCCTTCTCACACGAAGTACGGTCCTCCTTCACGTACCAAGAGGTATGCAATTCTATTTTTTCATGGGACATCCTCTTTGAAAAACCGAAATAGTATGTGTTACCTATTCCTCATCAACTATAATGGTACACAATAACTCTCTTTATGAACCTATGATAGATCGCGGGATTCCCCCCTTGCATACTGAAGCGGTACGCGGTTCACTTCTTCACAAACCCAAAGGGTACACGAGACCACCTCTTCACTAACCAGAAGTGGTTCATGGTTCTTCTTCTTCTTGAAGCAAAAGAGTATATGGGATATCCTCTTCACGAACCCAGAATGGTTTTTTGATCATGCTAGCCCCTTCTCGAATTTGAATATCGTGGATACTCTATTTATCTGAACAAGAGATCTTGAAGGCTTGGGAGAAGCAATGATTATTGAATCGGTGGGTCTCGTTCTATAAGTATAGATCATATCTTTCTGAGTCCAAAATCTATAAGATATTCTCTTCAAGATTATTCCATGAATAATCGAGATCTTCAGTTCTTTAATACCTTCAAACCAGCATGAATATATGCTGAACTCACATGTCCTTGGCAACTTCGTTTTCCTTGGCAATTCTCTCTCTCTTCGTTTCATTCGCATGCATGCAAATGTAATTTTGTGCATGTGATCATAGCATCTAGATGATCATAACAGGCTTGATCGAACCTCAAATGGTGGCTAGAGTGGCGATATCATCATTCAGCTGAAGGTCCTAGTTCATAGATGCAAGTGGGTGTCTATAGGTTGAAGACGACCCTCGGTCGAAGATCAGACGACTCTGATTCAACTACACATGGCGCAGGGATGATGAGTGGCTATGATTATATCCTAGTACGTGGGATGTAATGTGCATCCAAGATCTTCAGTGAGATAAGATGGATGGTCAGGATTACATCTGCATATTTAAAACCTTATCCCACATCGAAATGTCGTGATGTTTTCTCACGGTTAATCAACCAAGTCGTGGCAACAGCATCTCAGATTACTCCTCCTCCCTCCACGGTACTTCCTCATACCATGATCTCCCTACGGGTGTGCTCTTAGAGACCACTCTACTCTTGGGGCACGCTCTTAGTGCCCATGCTGCCCGGATTCTTCATTGTGCGGCACCTGCGGGCTTATACACGGTTCGCACACACCCAACCTCTTTTGGGCTGGCCTTGAGGGATTCCATTAAGAATTATTGACCTCTTGGGTCTTTAATGTGATTTAGGTGAGGACCTTTTCTGGCCTCCATTTATGGACCCCTTTCTTTAGTAAATGAATGTAAATAAAATAACAACTTCATGTAAAACTAAGTGCTTACAAATATAAAATTCTAAACCTCTGCCACAAACTCTACTACTTTTCTTCTACTCCTTCCAAAAGTAACTTCAACCATACTTAATTGTTGTAGACAATGTATCACACCTTATACACATATATGAAACTTAGGATCAAGCTCAACCAATGTCTCATTTTCATTATCCATTTTACATAGGAAAGTTCCTTCTTCATGTTGACCATCATTAACATCTGTTGACACTCATTGAAAGCAAATACAATCTTCATATACAGTATGGTCCCAAAAATCCCCCCATTTATGTTTGTTGTCATTACATCAACGTTCTATAAAATTATCATGTCAATGTCAAAATGATCTGCTCTCTCCCTTTCACTTTTCAACTTTCATTTCACTTTCTTCCCATCTTATTGACAAGAAATACAATGTTTATGGTAGAGAGGGTATCAGTCCATACTTGAGAAATTTTTCCTTAAATCATTTCACTATAAGTCTACATGAGCAATGCTCGATGTAGAAAACAATATTATTTGATCTAAACAACCTAGTTATCCATTATCCCCTGATCATGATACCTCATGCAGTGAGAACTCCTATAATTGTCTTCAAGGACCTTTCCTATTTCATTATAGTATGAGGATTATAAATGTGATAGGAGAATATCAACCTAAAACTCCATTTCCAATGACATGATCCTTAGACAATCTTCAGAGTAGTTGAATTTAATACCAACTGAAGTTGATACTTATTGAGATGATAATTCTGACAGCTTCTTCATATGTCTCCCCATCAAGGGAACACATCTCAGGCTCTCCCCCTGAGTCCTTTATTCACCTTCATTTCCCTATAAGATTAGTACAGTACACAAAGTGTTAAGGGAATTAGGTGGATCCTCCTAGATTCTTTAATATGAGTCAGAAGGCTGAAATGATTTTCTCAACCAAGATGCTTCATTTTCCCCATTCCTCACACTTGAACATTTGATCTTCAATTCTAACTTTGGTTTTGTGGATCTCAATTTTTGTTCTACATATTTGTGTGTGAGTCTTCTTTTTTCAAGATATTTCAAAGCACTAGAATCTCCTAGTGAAAGATTCATTTTCTTGAGGAATTCTTCTTGAGCGGGAATAAAAGCACTGAAATTCTTGATAGTGTGACTAGTATTGTTTCACCTCACACACATGTCTTCTCTATCTTCATGTGGAATATTATTCCTTCCTATTTCACTAGCCTTATCTGGTACATCTTCCTCCATTCTCAATCTTTCCAGATCTCTTGGCTATATAACCAGTATGTCTCTAGGAACTATGGAATCAAGTTTGGATTTTCCACATAGACCCTTTAGGGTGTCATCATTTTTAAGAATTATTTTGGATTCACCACTCTTCAACTTCTTGTATTTTGAATCCAAGGATTTCTCACTATTCCATCATGAAGTTATCTTGGGAGGCTTTACTTTTGCATTATTATTCTGATTTCTTCCCAAGGTATCTTCTTCTCTCTTAGCTGGCTTCTGTGGTCTTATGATTTTATCAGCTCTGGATATGTTTTGAGATAAGCATGCTCCGCTCTTGTGACCATTCAAATTCA
Organism: Viscum album; assembly: GCA_963277665.1. Lineage (NCBI taxonomy): Eukaryota > Viridiplantae > Streptophyta > Magnoliopsida > Santalales > Viscaceae > Viscum > Viscum album. Next base: position 245,826,710 of record OY728157.1, on the reverse strand, counting down.
ATACATCACAGATATTATCTAGAATTCAAAATTTGTTTGTAGTATACATATGCTTTTGGATCTATTGATGTTTCTTCTTATTCTCTGGCTTTCTCCCTTTTGACATAGGCTTCCTCTGTGTTTTTTCGTTTAAAGTATTCTATAAACAATCCAGTTCATAATTCCCAAATCTTTTGTAGCACCAGCATTGACCCAAAAATATTTTCTTCTTGATATCTTCGATATAATGTTTTTGGGCCTTTTTCTTAATGTGTCGTGCTCTACCATGGGAACCATATTCTAGTCTCTTCTTAATTTCCACCCTATAAATGGATGTTGGTTTGTTCTCCTCACCTTTCCTTATCCATACTTGATTAGAATTTTTCTTCTAGTTAGCATTTTTAGAAGAAATATATTTAGAAACAATAGTAAAAGTTGTTAAGTATGGTACCCTCACTTTATCAGCTACTTGTTAAAGATCACAGAGTGAATTCATGTTATTCTTATCACATGTTGGATGTCTTTTGGTTTTAGAATACTCTAGTGAGAATTGAATACCAAAAACAACAATTTCATACTTTTGTGAAGTCTCAATATGTGTCTTCTCATGATTGGTCATCTGGGATTCCAATTTTAGACATTCCATATTGATGATGATCTCCTAATCTTCAATCAGGGTTATCTTATCATAACAATCCTTTTTCAATCTTTTAACCCCTTGAACAATAAACATGTCTTTGGTTTGTAATAATGAGCCATGTTCCTTAAATTTCTTGGAAGTTTATTCAAAAACTATAACCTTGACTTCAGTTCCCTTTTTCATCTCATATTTAAATGCATGGATCCTTTCTTCTAGAGTCTTTTTGACTCCCTATTTCTCTTCAAGGGCTTCAATCCATCAGGAGATCTTATAAAATTCTAATACATTCCTTACCATTCCTTCCTCCATATTAACAACTTCTCTTCCCAGTCGGGTGATTTCAGCCTGCATACATTGAAATATTCTAAAAATAGCAGCAACTCTTTTTTCATGAATATCGTGAATATAGGTTCTTAATTTCTCATGATCACCTAAAAATGAGATAGAAGTGTCTTCTTTTTCTTTGGTTCAAACATGAGCCACCTTATCTTTACTTCCCAAGCCTAATATATCATTATTATTGAAAGGTCCTAGAGAACTAGACACTACATATTCTTTGTACATGAGAGTCTCCTTCAATTGATTCTTCTCTTTATTTTTCATGTTCGTCATGGCCTTATTGGGTGTATATTTCTTCTCAAAGATAACTAAAATTTCATTTAGACTGCTTTTCATTTTTGACATAGGAATCAAAATTCAATTCCTCTTCTTAATATAATTACTATGGTGTATCTAACATATGTAAAACCTATTCCCTATGATGCCAATTAAAGGACCCTAGGTCACCCAGAGAGTGGGGGGTGAATCATGGTGTCAACTTTTTCTTTCGTTTATTGGATCTTGTTCCCACATTGGTAATAACATAATTATAACTGTATGATGGATATGTGAAGTAATTAAAACATTCATATGATGAAGGATGACACAACACTTTTACTTAGTTCACCACTAAGATCTATATCCAAGGAGCATACGCAGAAAATTTGTTGGTCATACCTAATTTTACTAATATTCACTATGTGTGGATTACAAGGATCAGGTGCAGTCACTCTATCCCAATCACACTGCCTTTACCAGGTTCATTTATATCTCACTGCTTCCCTCAGATCAATTCTGTAGACTCCCCCTGGCTCACTACCTTGGGTGAAGTCACACTCAGTTTATGGACATAAAGGTCCCTTCAACAGATAGGATTTAAAGTATTTGTCTCTTGTTCATCAAGAGGCTTATCTTCTATTTAGTTCCATAGTTGATGCTCTTTAATGTTTAATATTATTCTCCATTACAACAACCATATGTACTAAGACTTCTTATCCTTCTTGGACAGTATAAAAATTTCTTTTGTGATTATTCAAACACTGAAAACCACTTCACTAGGATTCATCAGACACAACTCTTCTTATTAATGTGACAATATAGATGTGATCTTTTTCTTAACATATTTTGACACTTGAACCCTAAGTTTATATTGCTTCTCTCTAAAGTATTCTTGTATGCATGTGGACACATGAAAGAAAGTACTTCATCTTCTCTTTATTTTATTTTTTCAGATGTGCATATGCCTTATCTTTGTGCTTCTTTAAATCATGAAGAAGAATATATACATTCATTTCAAATAATAATCCACAATATTCCTTCTCCCTTCCACAATACACACTTTTTCACTTTGATTTTCTTATATTTGTATGAATGTGATTCTTTTCAAACATTAATGGGTGCATTTTGATATGGAATGAGTTTTATTGTTTCCCCCTTTTTTCACACCAAGTGTATGGAGATATTCTTTGCACAAAGTGTGCACACATCCTTCATGAACCAAAATTGTTCGTGGATCCTCCTCATGCAAGGGATGTGTGTCCTTCCTTCGTACATAATATGCGGTCCTCCTTCACGTACCAAGAGGTAGGCAATTCTGTTTTTTCAGGGGACCTCCTCTTTGCAGAAACAAAATAGTACATGGTACCATTTCCTCCCAAACTAGAATGGTTCGCGATAACTCTCTTTATGAACCTAGGATAGTTTTCTGGTTTCCCCGCTTGTGTACCGAAGTGGTACTCGATTCAATTCTTCACGAACCTAAAAAGTATGTGGGACCTCCCCTTCATAAACAATAAATGGTTCATGGATCTTCTTATTCGTGAACTTGAAGGGTAAGTGGGATCTCCTATTCATGAACCCAGAATGCTTCGCTGATAATGCAAACCCCTTCTTGAATTTGAAGATTGTAGAATCTATGTTTCTCTGAATAGGGGTTCTCAAAGGCTTGGGAGCAGCAATGCTTCTTGAATTGGTGGGTCTCTTTTTATAAGTATATATTAGATCCTTCTACATCCAAATTGTGCACAATATTCTCTTTAATATTATTCCTTGAATAAATGAGATCTTTAATTCTTTAATATATTCAAACCTACGTGAAGATATACCGAACTCACGTGGCCTTGGAAACTTCGTTTTCCTTGGCCATTCTCTCTCTCTCTTCAGTTCATTCACAATCATGAAAATGTAATTTCATGCATTTGATCATAGAATCTAGACAATCATAATGGTCTTGATCAGAGCCCAAATGGTTGCTGGAGTGGCGAGATCATCATTTAGCTAGAGCTCCTGGTTCGTGGATGCATGTGGGTGTCCGGAAGTGGAAGACGACCATCAGTCGAAGATCATATGGCTTCGATTCAACCACACATGGCACAGGGATGATGATTGGATCTGATTAATCAATGTATATAGTATGTGATGTGTGGTTGGGATCTTCAATGAGATCATATGGATGGTCTGGATTGCATCCTCATTTTTTAAACGTCGTCCCACATCAAAACACCATGATGTTTTCTCACGTTTTATCAACCAATTTGTGGTAGTAGCGGCTCAGATTACTTTTCCCTCCATGGTACCTTCTTTTACCATATTCACTCTGCAAGAATTCACTTAGCACCCACTCTGCTCCTTGGTCATTCTCCTAGCGCCCACACCGCACAGGTTCACCACCATGCAGCACTTTCGGGCATATACACGGCCCACACACACCCTGTCTCTTGTGGGCTGTCCTTGAGGGTTTCCCTTGAGCGCACTTGACCCATTAGGTCATGCCTGTGCTTTAGGTGAGGACCTCGACTGGCCTCCACGGATGCCCCCTTTTTTGGGAAAGGAATGTAAGTAAAATAACTACTTAGTGTAAAACTAAGTGTTTAGAAATATAAAATATCAAACCTCCTCAACAACCTCTTATTCTCCTTTTCTTTTACTCCTTCCAAAAATCACTTCAACCATCCTTAATTTTTGTATCCAATGTATCACTCCTGATACACATATATGAAACTTAGGATCAATCTCAAAAAATGTCTCATTTCCATTCCTCATTTTACTTAGGAGAGTTGTTTCTTCGTGTTTATCGTCATTGACATCTGTTAACACTCATTGACAAAAAATACAATATTTATATACATGATGGTCCCAAAATTTTTATCCTTATATTCATATTTCTTTTTGGATTTTATATTTGGAGAGTCATATTTAAAGTGGAAATTTTTTTTCAATTATATAGGACAAATTGCTTTGGATTGTCATCATTTTCATTCTAATATCCTCTATTATCATATATTCTTTTATAGTTTGGTTTTCTGGAAAAATTATTCTTCTTATAAAACATCTTAACCGATATAGATAGGTGGGAAATTTATCATCACTATCAAAAGTAGGTTCATTATCCCTAGAACATTCATCTTTATCCTTCTCTTTTTCTATTTCCTTTTGTTATCTAGGGGCAGTAGTCATGAGATCTAATAACTCACTCTTAGTTTCCTCATCCTTTTCTCTGTTTACCTTAAACTACTCTTCATACATCATAAGTTTACCTATATTCTACATGACTAGTAATTTACTAATATCACTGTATTTTTTTATTAACATTGATGTTCCTGTCTTTCATTTAGGTACACATCTCAGCAATCTAATTATTAGATCCTTATCAGATACAGGATTTCCCAATGATATCATGGTATTGAAGATATCATTAAACATGAGGTACATATCAGAAATGGGTTGATCATGTTTCATTATTAAATTTTTATATTTAATAGTATAGGTATTAAGCCCCATTTCTTTAATGTTTTAAATTCCATCATGGGAAATAAAAAAGTGTCCCAAATATAAAAATTGTCTTTACAAGCATAAATACAATTAAACTCTTCATCTCCTAGTGCATATTACAAGGAATTCATATATTTACAATTACTATTGTATGTTATATTTTTTGTATCATCCCATGTGCTTCTAATAGTACTTGATATTATAAATTATTATTGTATTGTATACCAAATATCAAAACTCATGCTATATATGCATTTTCATCCTTATTTTCCATTAAGAATGATGTTTTTCATTGAGGAAATGGGTTCTATTTATATTAGAACATTATTCAAGATTATCCAGATTAAAGAACTAAATTTCAAACTAATATAAATTTAATATCTTTTTTGTATAACTAAAATCCTAGTTAAATCATATTTGAAAACATGAATACCAAAAAAAAATAAAAACACTTATAATACCAAATATTGGTTGAGTGAGTATCAAAAGTGGGGGGTGAATTGAGTTCCCCATAAAAACTTATTTTCAAAATGGATTATTTTTCAATACCCCAAATGTTTAAATATGAAAAGTTTATCAAAATATGTATAATGATGTATATCATAATATTTACAGTTATTTTTATAAAGATTGATTAGTTCTTGACTTTATAGTGATTCATGTGATGTTTCTTTCCAAAATGATTCACCAAATTTTAGTATTTTGTTGTCTATATGACTCTTTTTTTATATTTCATGAGGGAGAGTGATTCACCTTTATCAGCAGTATTAGGAACATACAAATCAGTCTCTTCTTCATAATTCACATTCTGATATGCATTGTATTTGAAATTAAATATTTAAAAAATAAAATATTATGTGGATTTAAATTCGATGAATATAGATATTAGAGTAAGGTAATTAAATATAAGTAAAGTAAAAAATAAATAGTGATAATGTCTCATGATCTGGTGGTGTCATGCTCTGGTGGTATTTCTCTCTAGTGGTATGTTGCACTGATGAGTTGACACTAGAATTCTCTTAGACTTATCCAAATATTCAGTATGTTTTTGGTGTCTCAAATAATGGTTTATGATATTATGGTTTCTGAGACATAGGTAATTATTCTGTGTTGGTGGTATGTGTCTGGTGGTGTGACATCTTGAGGTATCTCATACTTAGCCAAATTTATGTTCTGATGGCCTGAAATCCAAGCGGTTTGTCTACCAACGGTGTCTCATACCTTTTCAATTTCTTAGTCTAATGGTATTATAGTATGAAAGTGTGATATCTTGGCAGTATCTTAGACTTATTGATTTTTATGCTAGTGTTTTGTCACTGAAAATGGTATCTTTCTCATTGATGCCTCATAAATAGAAATATTAATCACCTCTTCTTAGAATAATGATTACTTAAAGGAAAACATGAAACTCACTAGTATTATTAAAAACATGTTTTTATCAATAAAACTAGGACTTAAACACATCCATATCATATTTAAATTAATGAAAATTTTAACTTTATTTTTCACCTATACATCTTCCTTATACGCCTTATAAATCATTACATGGATAGAGAGGTGAAAATTCATTTGTAAATGATAAGATTTTCCCCCTTCCATTAGAACTTCTAGATTCATCCTTTGAAAATTTAGGAATGTTGGATCTTTTTTTATCCTCAAAATTTATAATCTCCCATGATCCTCTTGACTCAAGGAATAATCCACCTTGGTCGCATTCCTAAGGTGGTAATGTATTGAGTAGTCCTTATCATTTTTCAACTTAACCGTCTTTAATAGAACAAGTTCAAATACTTCTTTGTGAATTTATATTTCCTATTTTTAGGATTTATATATATATCAATTTTATCTCCATGAATATTATTTTTCCATATATTTAGTGGAAACTTTACCCCTACTTAATCCAAATAATGAGTTGGGTAATTTTTCTAATTAATCTTCAAATTCCACGAGGCATAAGCAATAACAATGTTATTCTTCATACAAACACAACCTAATCCCTTCATGGATATTACACTAGAGATTAAAATCCCTTCTCCAATACATGGTAATGTATTAATATGTACACTAACTAAACATATCTTCAGTTCTTTGATGTTTTCCTCACATTCATTTTTCTAGTGGAACTTGACACCCTTTCGAGTTATCTTGGTCATAAGATTATATAGTTGTGAGACATTCTCCACAAAATGTCAATAATATAGATCTAAACCAAGAAATATATGGATATAATTCACCATGGTTTGTATAGGATGGAAATAAATAGAATTTATCTTTGATAAATCTATTATTATTCCATATATTAAGATTATGTGACTGAAAAATGAAACATTTTACATTGAAAATTCACACTTCTTAAATATTTCAAATTTCTTATCCTTTTATAGGGTATCTAGTAAAATTATAATGTGATATTCATGAACTTACTTACATATTAAATAGATAAGAATATCATCTATAAATATTATCACAAACTGGTTGAGGTAATCTCTAATGATGCTAGTCATGAAATCCATGAAGATAGCAAGGTAATTAGTACGATTGAAAGGAATCACTATATATTCACGGTGTCCATAAATTGTGTGAAATGTTTTCTTGGGTATATAATCCTTCCTGAACCTCAATTGATGATATCCAGAATGGTGGTCAATCTGGAAAAAGTATTCAATTCTATGAAATTGATGAAACAATTCATCAATATGAGGAAGATGATACTTTTTCTTGATTGTGATCTTGTTCAACTTTAAATAATCCAAACAGAGTCACATTGACCCGCATTTATTTTTCAAAAAGAGAATAATTGATATCCAAGGTAACACACATGGCCTAATGAATCCCTTTTTAAGGTTTTCTTGAAGTTTCTTCTTCAATTATTGAAACTCAGTTGAGGCTATTCAATAAAAAGTTTTTGAAATTTGTGTGGAACTAGTTTTGAGTTATATTGAGAACTCATCTTCATGTTTTGGTGGATGTCTAGGAAACTGGATTGGAAATACATCTACAAATTCTCTTAAAATAGGTTTATCATCAATTTTGATTTTCTCCCCAACCATTTGAGATAAAACTCCCTTTTGAATGAAAATTAAGACCCATACACTAGATGTAATCTATAGAGGAAGTTCATGTTAATCTTCACATTAATGGATGATCATAGGATGGTATGAAATATCAAATTTTATATTCCTTCCTCAAAAATTGTTGTGGGATTTATTTAGAGAAATCCAATCCATGCCTAATATTACATCAAATTAAACAAAAGTATGAATGAAAATATTTGCAGGAAGAACATTCCCACAAACAATAAATGAAGAGGAATTAAAGACTTAGGATGAAATAATAATACCATTAGAGGTTTTCACTGAAAATTACTCATCTAATTATTTTGGTGGAATCTTAATACCCTTATAAAGTTTATTATAAATGAATGATTTTGTAGATACAAAATCAAATATGACATTACTAGTTCTTGATTTCATGGTAAGTGTACATTTGATCATGTCGTTATCACACCCCTCATCAAAAATAGAGATTGCATGAGATTTACCATTATTCATTATCTTACGAAGTTACTGAAATTGATCATCATCACCAGCCCATGGGTTTGGGAAGTGGTTATCGTAATTCTCATTCTACTTACACATGTATCACTAAATCATGGGAGGTTCATTATGCGTCACTTATTCTTCATTCACACCATTTTCTAACATCTTCCAGTCACTTCATAAATCAAATTCCTAAGGCCTTACCTTCCACACTTAAAACAATTATTAGGAACCATAAATACATGTTCACCATGCTTTTTACCACACTTAGATAATAAAAGAAATCTCATTTTCTTCTCTTCATAGTTTTTTAAAAATAATTTAAACCCCATATTAATTTTCTTATCAAGACCATGAGATTGATATATGATTCCAACATCCATTTCAACCATGATTTCACAATGCACAATCTCTTCAGAGGTACTAAATTATGTTTTGGACAATAGTATTTTTGAGACATTGATTTAGCTACTAATGAACCAATCAGCTTTGCATTCCTTTTTTATGATAATTTCTCAAGTGTACGTTGCAAGACTAATTAAATTATCCTTGTAGGTACTAAAAAGTCGTCATCCCTTTTTTTCAACTGAAGGAACTCTCTCCCTATCTTTGTATAAATAATCTGAAAAAATTACTTATTTAAAAATATGTTCTTGAACCCAACCATATCCATTGATTCAATCTCATCATGTTTCCTCATATTATTTATATAGATCCACAACTAATCTATATTTCCTTCTAAAATATAAATTGATACAAAAAATTATCATGCTCTGAACACTAGATAATAGTGAATACATTTTTAGTAGTGTTGATCCATTGTTTAGAAACAAGTGGATCAAAAGACTCTATGAAACTAGTCGGATGTTACCACATAAAGTAATTGAAAAAAATTCATTCCCTCCTTTTATAAACTGTAAGTCTACCAAGATTCATATTTGAGAAAGATGTATGATAATATCAATTATGTTTTTTATTCCATCTCTCATAGAATTTGGTTACTCAGGTAGAAAAACATTGGATTGTCAATTTAAATCAATATAAATGTGTTTCCTTTAGGTTCTAGCCATTTACTGAAACCAAAATCATAGAGTTGGAAATATTTATCATAATGAGGAACCAAATTATCATGAAAATTCAATTATAGGATGACTAACTTATGAAACCTTATTTAATATATGACACCTTAGGTTTATCCTATATAATTGATATCCATATTCTATTTAAATCATTCACGATGATTCAGGAAGGGTTTTTGAATCCAAAAATCGTATCCCTTGGGAGTGTTAAACTAGGTGTACAATAAAGCCCATTGTCAGGTACCAGATTACCCCTAGTCAGACCAATAACATCTTGTTGAATTTGTTACCCCTGGTAACTTCATTCCCATAGGCACATCCACTTGTACTATCTAGAAAAATATGTATTTCTATGATACCACTCACTCTATCATTTACCAAAATTCCATAAAAGTTTCCTATAATATTCCTAATCCTTATACTTATCCTAAGACATGTTCATAGTGTTCTCACTAAGGTTTTCTCATCCATGAATCCAAATGAAAACTAAACCTTTTCTCTGATACCAAATATAGTGACCCCCACTTTATATACATAGATATTACGTGTATTTTACAAAATACATAAAAAAATATCTAAACAGGCGCCCAATGACAATACTAGTCTAGTTTGTTACATCATATTCCCCAATATTCTTCATGACTAGAGCCATTTTTATACACATAAAACTTAATACGTATATTCATAACCAAGGGTAAAGAAACATAAAAAGTGGTGATATATGATGCTAGGTAAGGGTAAACAAGAATGATATATAAGAATAATAATGATCATAAGTTAATGAGATCATGATTATTAAAATAGAATATCATACCCAACATATCAAATATCATAAACATGAATCATGACATAAATCATAGTAGTTAATAAGACATGATTCTTAAATAAATAAAGAACATAATCCATGAAATTATAACATTGGAATAAAATATGGGATTGTTTAAGACGCATAATTATATATAATGATTTCTAAAGTTGTCAAGGAATCAATGAAATTGTCATCTTAGTGGAAAATGTACTTAATTGAACTAGTTTCACTCCCCATTCCAACCCTATATTACTGAAATGAGTTTACTCATAATTCAAACCCTGTAATTCTGAACTGATTTCATTTCATGTTCTATCTATATAATAGTTAACCGATTTCATTTCTCATTCCAACCTTACCTATCTCATGATATATAAATATTTACGCAATCAAATGGAGGGATATATAGGTCCCACTTATCTCATAATGAAATTATACATACATGTTCCACAAATTTATAAAATATCATATCATAACCCATGAAATGAATTTTTTTTCATAAAAATGTAATAATATGTTATCCTATGAAAAAATATTGGTTTCATAATCAATTAATAATATAATAACCCATGAGAGGATTCTTTTTTCAATAAAATATAACCCATGGGAGAGAACATGTTTCATAACCATCATTCCATAAAAACATAATCCATCCAAAGAAATAATATGAATGGAATCATTGAATAATTTCTACATAAAGTAATGAGTAACCCAAAAATATGTTATCTTAGAAGGCAAATAATTTTGAAATATCTTTTACAAATATTTATTGATGAAAGTACCCTTTAAACATTGAAAAAAACTTTTTAAAACATAAAACATTTTGGAAATATTATTCACTAAAAACATCTTTGAAAAAATATAATGGGAGATTTGAAGAACATAAAAAAATTAAAATAATTTTCCCTTTTGAAATTATCTTCATGTATAATTTGAAAACAGTTTTGAAAACATGGTTTTTGAATAATACATATTTTCTTCCAAAGTGAGAAATACAATCATATTCATATTAAAAATATTTTCTTAATTATATTAAGTACCAATGAGTGAAAAAATGGAAATAATACATTTATATTCCTTGAATAAATATAGGATAGGAAATTTCATGAGTGTTCCTGAGATATGGATCATAATATTTCTGTAAAATAAGTATAATAATAAAAAATCTTGATAAATAATGTGATTATTTCTGTAAAATCTTACCTCATGGTAACATGGAATCATATTATCCATGTAAGAAAATGAAATTAAATGAAAATTAAAATATCATGAAATTAATTATATTCAAGATATATCTTGTCATATGTAATTATATACACATTGAAAAATAATGTAGGTGCATAATAAAACATGTGTCTCAAAGAAGGAAAATTGAGACAAAATTTTCATATCGGTTTGGTATCCTTTGAATATTTAACCCCATGAAATAAATATCAAAGAATGGATAAGTGAATACACATAAATCTTATTATAATAATAATTGAACATATCCATGGGCAGTATACACAATACACAAAAGTAATATGTGTTGAATAAAGCATGTATCTCAATGGAATAATAAGTGAGATGAAATCTCGTTACCTTGCATCTTGACTCTCGCCATGATCATAAAAACCTCATGTATAATAAATATATTATTATTATACATCTATAAAAAACCATATAATTATATCAAAAACCATATGTTGTTTGATTTTGACTTTATATTACCCACTTGTTAACAATTCTATGTCAAGGATCCACTGTGGGTAATATCCTCTTTGTTCTTTGCATTTGTATTAATTTGTTATATCTTTGGTCTTTACAGTTATATAATTAATTAAATAATTTAAAACATTATATAAAGATGATTCATTTTCATTCTGTTGGTATTATCGTAATCTATTGAATATAGAAGTATGAAATATAATACACCTTACATAGAGATGGTAAGTGATCAAAGGGTTGATGGTTGATGGAAAATGCGCCCGTAAGGGGCTCTCCTCCTAGGGTTTTCTCCTCTCGCCGACGCGTTCCTCATCGCTGCAGAGGGCGCATCTTCTCTCTTCGAGATCAGCAGGTTTTGGTGGTGGCACCGCTGTAGTGGCATTAGGCGGCTTCGCGGTTTGTGATGCGTCATAGGCTTTTCAGCTGTTGCTTCGGATCTGGGGGTGTAAGACCGGATCGTCATCGGCATACTCTACGGAGCGCTTCTGATTCGGTTTGGCAGTTTGTTGATGACCTATGGTGAGTTTCCCTACCGTTTGAAGGTGTGCTCAAGCTTCGGTGGTTTGGTGGTCCACCTCTCCTCTAGTGAGTTAGGGTTTTTGTGCTTTTTGCGGCTGATCTGGTCGGCGGCAGTGGGATCTCCTGCTTTCCTTTTTGGCGTGTTTTTGGGGGTTTTTTTTCTTCTGTTCTTGTTATCTTGCGGGGTTTCGATCTTTCGTGGTTTATATTCATGCGTCTTCGCGATTATGGGTTGAAGTTGCTTTGTGGATGTTGTTTTCGTTTGAGTGGATGGTTTGCGACGGTGGTGATGTTCGGGCTTGCGCCGTTTGGGCTTTTCCCTCAAGGTCGTTGGATGCTTGGATCCGTGAATACAGTGGCAGTCCGGTGTGTTTTCCCAGCGGCCTGGACGGAGTCGACTTTGGGACTCGTGATGGCTCAAACCTTGCAAGGCGAACGACGATGCAGAGGTGAAGTGAGGATCGTCCCTGTTCGATGTTGCGATTCCGGCAACGTCGAGGTGAAGTGTTGAGTGGCTCCGACGATGGCTCCCCGCCTGGGCGCGTGGTGATCCAGCGAGTGTGAGTGGTTCGAGTTGTGCGGACCGAGGTGTCTGTGTGATGTTCCGAAACCCGAGGTGGGGCACGGCTCGAGGCGTTGAAGACTAAGTTTTTGAATTTGGATGTATTTTGTTTGAATTTCAAATTCCTGGTGACGTGGACTGTAAGGGGTACCGGCAACCCTTAAACCGGTTTTCTGTACTTTTCTTTTATTTAATAAATAGTCAGGGGCCTGCCTCTGACTGACTTTCCTGGTAGAGATGGTAAGTCGTACATATGCATGAATGTTGTTTCTGTTTTTATTATCGAATTGAAAGCAATTAATAAAATGACATATATGTATATATATAAATATATTATAATATCAATATAATTATTATGTTATATATAACATATAATTTCACTAAACACATTATTAATACATTCCATGCATGGTTTAAATAAATCACATCGCTTTTAGGGGCGATAGTCCACACTTTCTCAAATGAAATTCTTATATTAATACTAAATGTAATATATAAATATATTTGTTGTAAAAGCATTATAGAAGATTAAATAAATAATATATATAATATATATAATATATAAACATAGTTTCCATCATAATTTCCACCATGAGAGGTGGTAATGGAAAAATGAGCAATCATCATTTTCTGAGGAAGTAGTTCACCATACACGTAAACAATATGTTTGTTACCCATTACTTGGAAGTGTGTGTAAGTGTTATGTCAACTGGTTAATAAAAAATCATAGTGTATTTATGATATAGGTGTTATTATTTGAACCTGGAATAAGTATATTTGATGTATTGTAGATGTAAATTAAATACATGTGATCGTTGGATAGTGTTACCTTTTAAATTAGGAAACTCATTTTGGTTTTTACCAAAGGGATTCACGGGATTTCATTCCTCTTAGTGGGAGGCCTCTAGGTCAAGGATAGGGACTTTTGGGGGTGTATTGGAATGATATCTTCTAAACTTATTTGGTTTTTTAGGTGCGAGGAATTGGGAGGAGAGGGGGCCTTTTAATAATGGAGGTTTAGTGGGACTCTTATAAGTATTTGAAGGGAGAATTCAACCCACGTTTTGAGGTTTAAAGTGGATAAAATAAAGAAAAAAATAGATAAAATGAACTATAGGGTCTAAATATGGTCATAAAATGACACATTGACACATTTCTATGTCGTTTTGGGTCTTAAATTTAAGGTTTAGTCCCTTAATAATGTTAATTTTAACTTAATCATTGTAGTTAATTTTAATTACTTTCACTAATTTATTTGGTGAAAAACTAATTTGACCATATTAGAAATAATTACTTATTTTTATTTAAAAAAAATTAATTTAATTTTCCTAATTCCAATCATATAAGTGGAAGAACATAATTTAAATTTACTCCCTCTGATGGGCCAACACTATGGGTTTTTAAAGTAAAATCACCGAAAAGATTGTTATGCTTTTATACCCAATTTCATAGAGAAATTGATTCTAATAGCCTAATTTGGATTGATATATAAAAATAAGATATAATTAAATTTTAAAACAAATTGAAATATAATTTATCCATGTATAAAAATTAGTGGGAAAAGCGGTTTTGAATTAAACTTATTAATTTCTTACTATTCATCCAAAAATAAAGTTTCTCAGAACAATGCAATAAATTAACCCTAAGATAATTTAAACATTGTAATTTCAAAAATTAATTATATTTTATCAAATTAAATTTCTAATTTTTTCTAAAATTGGATTTATTATTTTTCCTTGAATGGCATTAAAAGTAGTTCATTTGAGAACATTTTATTTTTTTAACATATAAGGACTTTAACAAAAATTATATAATTAGGTATCAATATATTTTATTTATATAAAAAATTTATAAAAAATATTTTATAAATAGTTATTACTATGAATTTTACTCTTTTTAATAGATAGGTTATAATTATATTATTTAAATAATTATAACAATAGAATGATGTTTCGTATAAACTCAATGTTTCATGTAACGTACACCAAGTTGATATTGTGTGTGATGTATGCCTAATGGATGTTCCATGTACCATACACTGAGTTGGTTCCATGTGAAAGGGGTGTTTGAGTTAGTTTATAGTAAGAGATAAATTAAAATTCATTTATTCGTGAAGAAAAAAAAAGATTGATAAAAACTAAGGGTGTTAGATTTCTTGTGCACATAATAGAGGAAGGTGATATCTACTCTAAATACATTAGGGGTGAAGTTAAATTTTTTCCCCAAAAATTCACCAACTGGCTAGATGGTGGCCATATACATCAATTACATGGCATTGTACAAACACCGGTTATCCAGGGGACCATGCATGCTTGTAGGGACATAGGCCTTGCCATTGGAAAGCCAATGGCCTACAAGTGGGTAGCATATGGTTTTTGGTTCAAAACCCAACCAATTATCCTTCCTCTAATGATTCCCCGTGACTTTTGACCACCGTTTGAACCCCAATAAAAGTTCAAAATCACTTTTAAGGGTTTCCAACCTTTGAAAACCCAATATTAATGATGGTTTAAAATCTTATCCATTTAATAATTTAACTATTGAAATTTTCAATGAAAATAAGACCCATATGAACATGAGATTCTTCAAACACCCCATTATAATAGTTTTTTTATTGAGAAGACTGATTTTCCATTCAATTGCATCTTCCAATCTATGTGGGTAACTAATTCCTACTCAAACAACCAAACTCTATATCCAAACACAAAACACATACTCATAATACAACATTAAAGGTGAGACATTAAACCAAAGAAGGGGAGAATCATGGATCCCATTCAATATAAAAAAAAGATAAAATAGTTCTTCAACAAAACATATCTTTCTAGGGACACCATTTCCATATTTATATGATTGATCCTCTAGATCATTTTTCATCTAATCGAAAGGATTTTTTCTTGAAATCAAATTATAATCCATGGTTCCTCCAACTGATGTAATTTCTAATAAAAAATTATTCTCAGTGGTCCCATTCTATGCTTGACATTAAACATGACATATGACAATAAAAAATATTTAAGATAACTAATATTGATTCTCATTTCACAATTCGAAGTCAAAATGGATGAGTCCTTTCCACACATGAAATATTCTATTATACACTGACTATTCTATGAAAATTCCCATCCAAATCCCAAAAAATCCGCATCATTTTTTATATTATTTTTCTGATGTGGTTTCTATCAACCTTATCAAATTACATGTGAAAATTTATTCATGCCACATTTGGCCAACTTATCTTTTGAATAATTAGTTTAAATTGGTGGTGTGTCACCTAAAGCACTCAATTTTGATTATGTTAATATCAAATAAAAACCAAGATGATCCTAAAACAAGATAACTAAAATCAATTCCTGGATTCTAGTAAAATCCCATAGTTGAAACTCTAACTATCCAAAACCATTTTCTTGCTCCCACCCAAGCCCGAATGTGTCTCCCACACAAAATCATACTCATTTCACAACAAGATCATCCAAATCCAAATTTTATCACTTGGAATGAATTAATCATAATATCCAATATTACATTTAATTTTCACAATGTTTTTAGATGAATTATTATCATTTATTCACTGATATAATAAAATTCCCTATTTATCATCCAACTATCGGACTGATGTTCCCGTGATACTTATCGCGTGAGGGTTGTAGCACAAAAAATTTGACTTCCCACTATATAAATGTCCTAGTCAACTCCTTTCTATATCAAAACACTAATATCTATATACCATATCTCATCAATTATAGAACACAATAGTCAGAAATAGCCAACTCAATATACTTTTGAGTTCTAAAATGAATATCAAGATATAAAATGTTTCTAGATTATAGGAATTCAACTCATAACATAATCCAAAATTGTATTCACAATGGGGATCACATCCTTCATGGTCTTATGGTTCACCTCTAAACATTTTTATTTCTTCTTACCACTACTCAAGCACTGAGAAAATTGGTCATTCCATGATCATATATGTGTCTCTCCATCTAAGCCACATCCATCACTGTTAACCCCATATATCATGTGAGTCACAGTAGAATTGTCATTATAAAGGTAACCTTGATATTATTATCATATTAGTAGGATATTATTCCTATTATATATTATATAAATTAAATCAATCCTCATACCGTTCATTTTCATCACCAATTTAGAATCCATCAAGCACTACATGTAAACAGTGTGTGATGCCTCAATCGAATCAAAACATAATGGTCAAACACTCCCACTGTAAATAATAATGAATCATTACTCACACAATCATGATTTCTACATCTTAAAATCTAGGAATGTGCATCTATAGAACTGACCATACTCTTACTTCATTTTTATCACATCCTCTCTGGAGTACCATCAATGGTCCTATTCAAAACTAGTAAATTTAATTTTCTCATGGTCTAACCACATGACCGCCTGTTAACTATCATTAATAAAAAATTTAAGAGCATATACCCACACTCCCACTATAATAAAAATGAAATCAAAAAAATAGGGTCATGAACAAGAATATACCAACCCTTTGAATCCATCTATGGTACAAAATTCTTTATTACTCAATATGATTTTCATCCCCAACACCCTATGCATGACCATACCTATACCATATACCAAATAAAATTCATTCATACCATCCCCTAAACTCAAATAACCAACCTGAATTCCTAAATATAATGAAACATCCTTCATGAGATAACCCCTAATGAGGGTTATCTAAGAATAAAAAAATCACTGAATCCCAATATTTGATGTAGTATCCAAAGGGTTACTATGTATTCCACCTAGCCCGATGT